>JAHFWJ010000455.1:0-1200000 GCA_028555115.1 Himalopsyche japonica | reverse complement strand
CTTAGTGCTTTGATAGTCTAACTTATTGTCATTAGTTTTGTTTTATATTAGTTCACCTTATTTATTTTTTTGCTTTCATTTCCTTAAGTGTTTCAACGAATTTATTTTAAATTATTTTTGTTTGATTCTTGTAAGGGTAGTGAAAGAAAATTGCAATGCGCTTACCGCATAATGGCGGAGCTCTTACGACCTCCATCTATCGTCGGCCTCGTCTCTGATCAAGCTTCGTAACAATTCTCCCCAACGTTTATTTTTTCATTGATGTATACAATATACATTTGAATGGAAAAATGTGCTGATATATATCAATGGGATATTAACATGAAATATGTAAATAAAATACTTAAACCATTGATATTGTCACCCCTGAAGAAGTAACCAAGTATGTGTTTACATCTTTGTAGTAAGGGTCGCAGGATGACGGCTTTGGAACAGCTGGAAATCAATAGACATCAATTATCACAAAATATTCTTAACAAAGTAATATATTCTCTTCCCCATTAATTAAACCTCGCCACGGGGGGTGGGGGGGGGGTTCTGATTTGCTTCTGTAATAGATCATTACCGTGCCACATGTAAACTTATTGTCATAGCTATCTAATTTTTTAAAAATTTATTTTTATTGTGAGAAAGAAACAAGCTAGGCCATTAAAACTGGAGACAAGATGTATTGTTTACCTTTTCTACACAGCTATATATAGATAAGCAAATGCTAGTTTAAGCATAGTTCTGACGATGGCGTGAGCCGAAATAGCTTTCAGCTCTAATTTAAAAAAATAATTTTGTAGAACTAACTAGTAACTACTGTAATTGCTATTTTTTTTCACCGTGTTATAATGGAGTCCTACCGAGTGAATGCCAATTCAATCAATAACCATGTATGCATCTTTTATTTTCATAATAATGTAATTTTATATTAAAATGAACTTTCGCAAAGTTACCGCCGAAACCATTGAAAATGTAATTTTACTGTAATTTTATACATTCTCCTTTTAAACATGCATTACTATGCCAAACAGCTAAACAGTTAAAACATTGTATCACCCCACTGACTTGTTTTAATATAGGATCTCAATAGAGAAAGTTTGATGAAATTTCAATATCAAAATTGAATATTCCTACCTCTTTATACTTCCACATCATACTATTTTTGATTGAATTTTATTTAGTTTCGTAAATGTATCGTTATATTTATTTTTATAAAACATATGACACACCTAAGACAATGTAATTATAAAACTTTTGATAGTTTTACCTTAATTCAAATTCCTGGAAAGGTCCATTTGTTTTCGTTATTCACAATAAATACCACTTTTATCGATACCCAGTTCAAATCAGTACGTGCAATGCATTAAAAACCCACGTTATGAACGATAAAAACACGTAAAAGTGTACACACATTTAGATTAAGTTTAAACAACAATTTTTTACCTGAATGTTTTTTATGTATCTAATTTGAATTGTTGATACTTTGTACGATTTCTTCGACATGCTTTGTTATTGGGATTCTCTGGCCCAAATTTCCGTATCATAGATTGCCAGAAGATTCCGAAAGGCGAAACCCGGATCGTTAGTGACAAGAAACACGTGAAATAAGTTTCAACAATTCAAATTTGCTATTAAAATTTCCTCAAGCACTTTCATTCGTTATCATAATTTTTTTCTTTGTTAATTTGTATCTTAGCCTTGATCATTCTTCAGAAAATAATGTAATTAAAAAAAAGCACACTTAATTCTCACTTTTGTTTAAAGCGACCAAAAACACAACTTACTAAAAATTTGCTTTTTTTCATTAAAGGTTTTTTTTAAAGGTCTTTGTATTCTGCAAAGAAAAACCACATTTGTATATTGTCAGTCGATGGCAAAGTGCTCGCGCCAAGATGTTTTCTAGCTGTACTTTCTTTCGCCAAATGTGGGGAAATAACATACTTTACCTGTGGACTCAAAGAACGGCATGATTGCTCTAAACGATGATTGCATTTTCAAGATGCAACCACAGCATCAAATACACTTATCCCCTTTTACACTACCGTTTCTTTCAAGAACATAATCAATTGGCTGTTTGTTTGTAGAATAAATCGGAGAAAAATAATACTATTTGAGTAATGCAAACTGATTTTTCTACCTCCATACGTTTCGTGTATGCACGCTACCTTTAACTGAATACTGATAAAATGAAACTATACTTACTTTCTGATTTACTGATATTCAAAGCAAACAATATTTTTCTTAAAAAAATAGAAGAAATAGACAGAATAAAATGTCAATTTAATTTTCCCGTATTTTTTTACTGAAAATCTTGTGTCGAATCCACTCCACGTTGAGTATTGGCTTATTGGTCTCGTGTGAGAACGGACCACTGCAAATAGTTGTGCTCAATCGAAATTCAACTTGAGACAAACCCACAGTACATGAATCATTATAACGAGTGCAGTGAAGTCGTTATATATCGGACAACGAAGAACGAAGAAGGATAAATAGGTACATACAAATATTTTCAAATAAGCCAATAGTTTTTGTTAAACAAACAGATAATTTCAATTCCCTTGAGGCAGCGATTGCGATGGTATACACAAAGGCAAGACATACCAAATAACTGTTTCATTTAAATTGTTGAACTTTTCAACGATTCAAATTTGATATTGAAATTCCCTCTAGCGCCTTCATCGGTGTAGTAAACTGAATCATTTTTAATCAAATATTAATCATAAGTTTAGTCTTCCCGGAGCTTAAATCGCTTAAAGCACACTAAATATTAGATGCAACCATTATTTTGTTGAGCTTTTGGAGTTGTTATAGAGTTTATATTAACAAAAGCTTTTTTAATCGAACTGCTCTTTATTTTGTTTCTCAACCTCAATTAAATATATTAAACAATTATGAAAGTCATTTATTGATATTTAAACTTATAAACATTCCTTCTAACAGTAAATAATTTGTCTACTTGGTATATTTCCGCATTTTTTACTTGATTTTTTTATAAAAAATTACTCCAATATTTTTTATTCAAATATTCAATGTTTGCATTTGAATCGTCGCGACATCATCATTTCATATATATATTATAAGAGATGATAATAATGATCAAAGAACGTTTCACTTCTATCGACACAATTTCAATAGCTTTCCTTTTACAATGTCAAACAAGACGTTGTGTAGTGTGTACTCGATATAATTAAGTTGTTCCTGCAAACCGACGTCGCTACTTTGTAGTGAAGTCAGTACTTCTTCGACGCCGACGTCTGTGAAGGCATTAAAGGGCGTTGTTTACGCTTAGCCGGAAACGTGAAGAAGAAACGTAAAACACTCGAGTTACAAAATACACTTGAGTGGTTTAATGTTTTCTACTTTGCGGTTTTATTCGCTCATACTGAAAAATCAGGTATACGCATTATTTGATGACATCATTTTCTGCCATTTTACTTTGATGCATGACAAACAACAGCGTATGATATGTTTATATTGAATTCATATAATAAACACCTTTATTTGTATCAGCCGATATAAATAAGAAAACTGAAACTAGTAACTGATCAGCCAGTTTGTATGGGATGCTTTGATTCAAATCGGTGCATGCTTATTGATAACGATTTATTTGATAATTTTTTTTTCTAAGCTTTGTGCAAGAGAACTGACGTACTGAATCAATTCTTATCATTTGTGTGATAGAATGCCTGAAAATGTCGAAACGCTAAACCCAAGTCGTTAGTAACAAAACAAATGGAATCATGCAATGTTTCAATAATTCAAATTTGAATTTGAATAATTAAAACCTTGTACGATTCTACATGTTGTGTCACCCAATATTTGCAGTTATGTTGCATAGATGTGATAGAATGCCTGTCACGAATGAATTATGGTGACCAAAAATGTGGAATCGTACAAAGTTTCAATAATTCAAATTTGATATTAATTATTAATTCCATCAAGCACTTTCACTCGATATCATAAACTAAGTCAAATATAAATAAATCTTTTTTCGTCAAAAAATATTGCTTCAACATGAAAGTTTTACGCTGCTATATCAATGAAAACGTATTTTTTAACATATTATTGAATCAATTGTCTTAATATTTGAAACATACGCCGTAAAAAAGTTAATATATTTCTTCTTCTAATAATACTCATACGGGTCTAATTAACTATAGTACATATTTATTTATATTAAATTAAATGTCAACAATACATAAAATACCTCTCTACAAAAGAATTTACAGTTAAAATTTGTTATTGTCTAGTTTATTGATTGAATTGGCATTCACTTGGTAGAACTCCATTATAACACGGTGAAAAAATAGCAATGTATTTTTATTTTTAGATAGTTCTGACGATGGCGTGAGCCGAAATAGCTATCAACTATATTTGTTAAAAATAATTTTGTAGAACTAAAATACATTGCTATTTTTTCACTGTGTTATTGTCTAGTGATTTTGTTTAAATAAAATAATTAATTATTTCTGAAAACTTTTATTATCGCTTGCACATTGAGTTTATTTTTATCCATGTGGCAATAACAAACGAGTTCTAAAAATACGTCAAATGATAGTAATACCATTTAGTTTTTTTTTCCTTTTGTTCTTTTTATAAATTCCATATGCCCAAGTTACTTTCTAAATAAGATTATAACTTTCACGATCAATTTAAGCGCCACCATAACACCGTATGATTATTTCCTTGTTTATAGGTATCCTGTGACTCCTGCGGGACTTAATAACTCCAAAGCAAGGTGAAAACTCGACGCGAAGTTGTACTAAAGTTTCCCTTATTTCTTCTTCTGACCTACATAGCAAATTGCACTGCCTGATATTAAATTTCATAGCCTTTTAGGCTAATTCGATAAATGGATTTTGTTAACATTGAGCGTCCGTGCAACTCACTTTGGTTATTGATAATATAACAATAATGATTTTTTTTAAAAGAAAACGCTACAAAAGATAGTTACAACCAAGGTTTTAATCTTTTAAACGACCAAACTTAAATAATATTAGCTTAAACAATTAATAATAAGTCTCGTAACTACGTAAAATTGTAATACGAAATTTTGATGCACTTATTCATATTACTACTGGAATCATTGTGTTTCTAATAAAAACAAAATGAAATATTTCGCGTTCATATTTTACATAATAAATTTGATGCTAGAATAATTGATACAATTTACTGTCTATCTCCTCGTTAACAGTATAAAAAGCTGAAATTCAAATTAATTTATTCATAGTTTTAACTCGAATTTGAATATTTGAAACATTAAGCGTCTCACCAGGTTTCGTCAATCAATATATTTAGGCATTCTATCACACGGATGCGACAGAACTGACCGTCAGTCTAACTAGAAGGTTCCGAAAGTTGAATCCAAGTCAAAAATGTGTGGAACGTGTTAAAACATGTGGAATCGTCTTAAAATCCAAGAATTCGATATTGAGATTTCAGTAGATATCATTAATCACAGCTCTAACGAAACCGAAAAAGTGGTCTACAAAGTTATCTTAATATAATTTTAGCTAAATAATTTAATATTTTTTTGTAATCTAGTATGATACAGAGATTTTTTTATGACGAAATGTTACGTTGAACTGTCACCCTATCGTTGTTATAAAATATAATCGAGAACTTTTGGAGTGTCCTAATTAATTTTCCTCTTTTTTCATTATTTATCCTTACTCCATTGGTTGGAAACCAATGGAATTATTTAGTCACAATAGTATTAAGCACGGTGGAAAAATAGCAATGTATTTTAGTTCTGCAAAATTTATAAGGAACATAGTTGATAGGTTCAAGGCCAACAATAACTTAGGCAGACATCTTAAAAATAGTAAAGATAAAATCAATAAACTGGACAGAAGCGGTATTTATAAAATGTCCTGTGGCTCATGTTTATCCGTTTATATCGGACAGACAGGTAGAAGTATATCTACTCGAGCTAAGGAACATGTAAGATCATTCAACAGTAAAAAAACAGATTCACAATTCGCTAATTACGTTATTAATGAATAACATAATATAAATTCAAACTCAGCCCCTAAATGTTTGCAGCTTTGTAGTAAGGGTCGGAGAATGAAGACTTTGGTACAGCTGGAAATCAATAGACACCAATTATCACAAAGGATTCTCAACGAACAAACTAACATAATAGTATCGCCACTTGTCCAGCCGTTGTACAAAGGGGTGGTCTGATTTGCTTCCATAAGGACCTTTTCCGTCCCACATATAATCTTATTGTCATAGACACCTATTGTTTCATTTAGAATTTTGAAAATTTAGTGTCATTGTGTGAAAGTAACAAGCTAGGCCGTTGGAACAGGAAAGAGAATGTGTTGTGTGCCTTTTCTGCATAGCTATATATAGATAAGCGAATGTTAGTTTAAGCATAGTTCTGGCGATGGCGTGAGCCGAAATAGCTATCAACTATATTTGTTAAAAATAATTTTGTAGAACTAAAATATTGTACATTGCTATTTTTTCACCGTGTTATAGTTGATAGATTTTTCGGCTTACGCCCTCATCAGAACTATCTTTAAGCGTACACTTACTTTTCTATATATAACGATGTAGAAAAGGTACGCAATATATATTTACTTCTGTTCTGACATCCTAGTTTTATATTATGATATTAAATTGTGAAATGTGAAAAATTTGTTTTACGCATTTCATGGCATGAGAGTTAATCTTCTTTTTGTGTATACTGAATAAGTATCGAACTAAAATGATTTATTAAAAAAATGCATTAATTTTCCGTAATGGTCTTAGATGCGGTAATAGATTTACATTTGTTTTTTTATATCAATGTTCAACAATATTGCTTTGGATATCGACACATTCTATGTGGACGAGAATTAATCCAGTCAAATACTATTTGATTTTAAATATATTTTTTTGAAATTTTTTTTTTCACCTGTTATAGATTTCTACCAAATAACAATTCAATCAATAGAATAGTATTATAATATATATAAATTTATGTATTATTCATAAAATAATAATAAAATATGATTTTTCATTTGGACAATCCAATCCCTTTAAAATTGTAGAGGATGAATTTTGTACAGAAACTTTAGCAAAATTAATTTTATCTAACACAAATTTAAACAGTTGCCTCTCACAAAATATTACAGACATTAAAATCGTATATATTATATTGTATTTCCGCAAAAATATTCCGTGTCTTGAGTTTTGCCACCGATATTTAGCAAGATAAGGTATGATTCGGAACGTGCCCGCAAAGTTAACGAGATGCGAAAGTTCACAACCAATAACTCGATGGTTATGGGCGAATTTGTTGCATGGCTAAATGTACTTCGCGAAGTTGAAATTAGTTAACTTTTTATTGCAATTTTCCATCCTGGCAGTAATTGCTTCGAGTCCAAACTTTAAACGGTTTCAGGAAAGGAATTACTTATATAATTATTTAAATTTAACCGCGACTATAGTGGTAATGGTAAATAAATTGTTTATAAAATTTAAATTTTCGAGAAAGGTCCAAATCAGTTGTTGTAAATGTGATATTTTTGCTGAATACACTTAATCGTTTCACTAATTTCATTCGTTGACAACATTGTGTATTTATAGTTGACACACAAAAAGCTCACTTCTACTACCTATCCATTTATGTAGTAATATTTCCATAACACTTTTGAAGTGTCGCTGCTTGATACGCTAAAAAGCAAAAATCATATTTTTCATACTTATATCCACGATAAATAGTACATTAGTATGTATTTAATTATTTATTAAGTAAATAAAAAACACAAAAAATTCCAAATTATAAGTTTATTGCTTTTACAACGTCAATATATTTAAACATTTAATATTGTTAAGAAAAGAAAATTAATAACAAAATCTCCTTTAATACATGATATTTATTATATTATAATATTAAAAAAAAATATTATTCGTATGTATACAACTCATGTAATTTATATACAATTATTTGTTAAGGTATAACAACTAAGAAATATTTTACAGTTAATCGTCGAAATGTATTGATAGATGAACAAAAATATTAATTTGTTAACAGCTTTAAAATTATCATGCATTAACCAATATAATATTTCACTTTTAAAATATTTATCCTGAAAATCTCCGTATGTGTAACAAAAATACAACAAAATTCATTTTTTTTAACTGTTCATTTGTGAAATATTCTTTCTGAGCATCAGCATTGAAAAGGTTAATATTGTTGAGTAACCCGTTAATGACAATGAAAAAACACTTGCAAGTCGTTTGAAACTCAATCTGGCCATACCGATTTCTCGATATATATGATTCATGTGGAAAATACATTTTGCAAAGTTTCACGAAAATGGAAAAATTCTTGTCAAGCGAGTTGTTTTAATGGATTTATTTTTTAAAAAATATGACCCAATTTAACTCTAAAGTGTTCACATTATTTACAGAAATAAAGGAAATTTCATTCAGTACAGAAAATATTATTTGTTGTTACTCGCAATAGAATATTCCATATTTGAACATTTGCTGAGTAGGGTTTTTTCAATCCCCCACTCAAAAAAAGTCTATTCTTATTCTGAAGTTTTCATAAAAGAAAATATCGATGTAAGCAAAAAGTCCTGTTCAGATAGAATAATAGATTTTTACGAGTCTGTGATTTTTTCGTCCGATTTTCTTTTATCCCGTAATCTCAATGGAAGAAACGGAATACAAATGCCATGTCGAGTACATTTTCCTTTATTGTTTCTATGTTTCGCCTTTTGATACAATAGTGGTTGAAATTATCCGAAAAATTTTCTTCATAATTCGTGACAAGTTAATCGGTCATATTACTTCTCCGGCCGTATTTAAAATTGTGTCTAATCGTTGTGTTTATATGAAAGCTTTTGAGCTTGTACGGATTTGAACTTTAATTGTTCAAAGAGAACTGGTTTCTGTTGAGTCAAACAATTTTTCTCTTTTCGTAGCCGGTAATTTCACTAGGATGATACTAGAAATGGATTTAAAGCTAGAGAATTGCTTAATGGTACTTATTTTTCATGATTAATATTGTAGGAGAGAATAAAGCCTTATCTTATTGAGCTTTAGAATATACAAAGCTTTCAAGTATCTATCAAGTATCAAGTTTTTTATGAATATATAAAAGATAGAACCACCATAATAATTATTACTTTACCATTTTCTTCGTGGTTATAGCAATATAAAACTAGGATATTAGAACAGAAGAGAATATATATTGTGTACCTTTTCTGCACCACTGTATACAGATAATTTGATTTGTTCCAACTTTATACCATTTCACATATCACTAACGACCCGGGTTTCGCCTTTTGGCATCATCAAGCATCCTATTACACTTATTAACAGTTCTGTTGCACCCGTGTAACAGAACGCCTTAAAATGCCAAAAAGTGAAACCTGGGTTGATAGTGACATGTGGAATCGTACAAAGTTAGAACAATTCAAATTTGATATTGAAATTCTATCAAGCACCTTCAGTCGATATCATAAAAAATAATAATGTATATAGATAAGTAAATGTACATTCCAACATAGTTATTATGAGGGCGTTAGCCGAAATAGCTTCAAACTATATACCTTGTTTTTTTTATAGAACTAAAATACATTGCTATTTTTTTTACCTAGTGGAAAACTTCTTCCTTAGAGATAGCTACGAAGTTTCAACTACAATATTTGCGTGCTGTCGTGGGATAAACTATCACCTGACTTATTATTGTAAGAAAAAAACACTGATTGTTCACTGATAGAACCAATCGCACGTAAATAACAATTGCGAATTCGGGAGGATTAATTGTTCATTCAAAATAGTCTGAGAATTTAATCGCACCTTGTGTATACATAAAATGTTCTGATAGAATATTTTTTCATGGAATATCATATTTTGAAAGAAAATAAAAAAAATTGCACTATTTATGTTAAATTTTGTCAAACGATATCAGATTGCATTTCATGTTATACCAATGTCTAATGATGTAGTCAAAATTAAATTTAAAATACTATATTCAAAAACGAGACGTGATTAAATTTCCATCAACATTATTTAGCAATCCTGTGTCAGTCGATCTGAAACAAATTATATTTCTGTCGAACGATTTGTTATGTTGACTATCCTGACTAAATAATTTAATTTCGCTAAAATTTTTAAAAGAATCATCGTATTTTTTATTAAATCCACCAGTTCAAATTTACATGCCGTGTAGTAATTATTTCTGCGAATGACATATTGAATGAGTAATGCCCGAAGTGAAACAATATACCGGATTGGAATGGGTAACATGCATTGATCCCAATTAGTACATTTCATTAGAGAAATTAAATTTTAATATTTAAATCTCCTGGTATATTTTATTCGCCGCCATATTGAATTTAAATTTCGTTCTTTTATTTTACTTTTCGTTTGTTTCACGTCGAACTTATTTATATTATTAATTTGCGGTGTTGGAATTTCATTAGAATAGTTCATAAGAAACACAAATCTTTTTGGTTATTCCAAATATTATATTTCCTTTAACTATGCCCGATCAATCAAATACGCAAAACCTTGATGGTCGTAATACAATTAGTAAAGTTCTTTGAAATTGAAAAAATAAACAGATTTTTTTTAAAAGTTATAATTCACGAATATATGAAATTATCACTGTTGATTTCATTTCGATTGAATTAAATGTCGGGCATTTAAAAATCAAATACTTTTTAAACAACGCGGGTTCAGCTTTTGAATCAATTATTAGAAAATGATACAACGCCACGATTCTGAAAATAAAATCTTTGCTCTAAATCTAAAAGCTTATTAAGTTCACGATTCAAAGAGATATAATTTATACGTTTTCCTAACACCGAAGATATTAGTTAATATTTTCTTCTATAATAATTAAAAATTATACAATAAGACTTTGTTATTTTCTCATTAGTATCGATAGTAAGTGTTTCAGTTAAAATTTATTCAATCATCGGATCCGTAGTGTATTGGTCGACAAAATTGCCTTCCGTGTCGGATCTCACATTTTTGATCTGTCAAAATTTCCCTCCACCTACCTATCCCTAAAATAAGACATAGTATGAGTGAATAACCAACCGCTAGTCATGCTCTTGCCCTCTTTTCTATCTTCATTCATTTCATAAAAGATAGATTGAGCAACTAGTAACTATCACACTTGAGCAAATGCTCAAATTCCTAAATAGTTCCTTTTCGGACATTCCTGGCAGAAAAATCCCATGTATTAGGTGTAGTAAAAAGTCCTGATGTGTTTTTTTAAATGAAACTTTTTAGTATTTTTTTTAAATTGTATTTATAAAAAGTAATCTACCTGTCTTTCTATAACCTTCTGCTACCTTAGATATTTGACAAGTCTAAAATCCATTTAGTAAAAAACTCTACTGATTTGAAATTAAAATAGTCGGAAATTGCGTTTTTCACGACATTTTTTGTTTGAAATATTTTATCCCCAATTTTTTTTTATATTAAACGGAATAAATGGTAACCCGATTGTGCTAAATCTTGTAAATAAAGTGGATGCAATAAAGTTGCCCAACCCAACTCCTGGATTTTTTCCCAGGTCATATTCGCCACATGCGGTCGCGCATTATCGTTTTGCAGGGATAGTGTTGCATCTATTCATCCTGCCCGGCCTCTTTCTTGTCAAAGCTGCATTTAATTTGTTTGATTGGTCACAGTATACTTATGCCGTCATGGTTTCACCATATTTTAACACTTCATAATGAATTATTCCTTTGAAATCCCTCCAAACACAAAGTAAGAGTTTTTTTTGGGTGTAAACCAGTTCGAGGGGTCGGAATTGGTTGTTGTCTATTGTTGTATATTTAGATATTGTTTTTTCTTCGATATATTCGTATATAACACCCACTTTTAATCTCCGATAATCAGGTTTAGAAAAAATGGTCGTAAAGTGTGTTTTTTTGCAGCAATTGGCACGCGCTTAGTCGCTGCGCCTTGTTCCGATCGCTCAACGCGTGTGGCACCCAAATTCCTACTTTTCGATTTTTTCCCAGCCTTTTCAGGTACTTCTGTGTTATGGACCATTTAGTACCGACTATATTGGACAATTCCTTTTTGTTAGCATAGGATTTTTTTCGATTTCGGCTTTCAGGGCGACTTCATCCACTGAAGTCGTCCACTTCGAGGGTAATTTTCAATGCTTAAATTGCCAGATTTTAATTTTGTAAACCATCTTTGACATTTTCGAACCTTTAACACGTCTCCATAAACGTCGCAAATGTTTTTTGTGGCGAAGACTGCACTGTTCTGGGCGTTATATTGAAATAGCATGCAACCGCGGAGATATTCTTATCAAGGACAAAGGTCGGTCATTCTGTTTGGGGTGAATGAAAATGTTTTTTTTCTATACGGAACGTAACTTGAGATGTCACACAACACGAAAAAAAATATTATGACATCTTATTTAACGAAAGGCTCGAAGCCGACCGATTTTAAGAAACGCGTTTGAAAAAAACGTCAGGACTTTTTACTACACCTAATATAACGTTGTTGGGATGAGAAATATACCTTTCAAAAAAGACTGTATAAAAGTACAAAAGTAACCTTGAGCATTAAAAAAAACCAAATGTTTAAAATTTCTAGTACAAAACAACTTCTTTAATTTACGATGGTGACTGAAGAACACTATTTTGTTTCAAAACGTGAAGGATTATAAACTATTTCATCAGAAAACTCAAGTCATAAATAAGCCACATTTAAATTCTCAATCAATCCACGTGGAAGCAAGTTCAACAATTAAAATAAAGCTTTTTTTGAACATACCTCTATAAGACTGTTTTATGTTACACATTGAGATAGTGCATTCACTGTTTCCTTTTCTCTGGAAGCAAATTTAAAATTATTTTTTATTGCTGTTAAAAATCCATTTATATCAAACAAATTATTTCATACATCCAACGCAATATAAAGCATTTCATTTTAATCCAATACTTTTTTTCACTTTTAGAAACGTTCAAAACAAAACTCTCGACATCCATTATTCTGTTGACAGCTATAAAGCATATTTCATTTCGTACCTGCTATTACCTGCCGTAAATATTCCTGAATTACCACGAAATGCATTTTTTACCCTTGTTTTTAATATATCCGGGAACGCTTCAAGTTTAAAATTATATCGCTGAATATTTTACGGCTAGGTAATTTTTCTGGATGCATTATTTATTTATTTTAGTTTATTTTTTGTAGAGGTCGTTAATATTGTACGCTTGTCTTTTCGTGCCAAGTAAAACAACTGTCACTTTTATTTCAAATTTAAAAAATGTGTCCGGTTAAATTTTAATTTACTAGTACACGCAATAAAGACCAACGTTTTTTGCAACTGAGCCTGTCATAACTTTGATAGAATCATCACGGGAGATTTCATCTATACTATAGATTCTATAGGCTCGACAATTTCAGATACCTGCCAGAAAACTACAACCTAAGAAAAGATCTCGCCATTCGTATGGACTTACCGGGAGCCAAAGTTCATGTAATGACATCTGAGATATGCGACTGTATACGACTAAAATTCCATTTCTAGATACTTATTTACTTGCTTTCTACTCATGCTGCTGAACAGTAGCGAATCATGACACCTTTTGCTTCAAAAATTGACACTTGCTTCTTATATTGAGGGTAAAATGGTTTGTCTACATGAGAAATTCAGAGACTAAAAAACGTATCAAGCAACGCTTTAAACATCAGTGGCTATGAAGAAAAGCTAAAACTAATCAAGTCACGTGTAGAAAGTCTCAATCCTGTCTCTTGTCTTTCGATCAATAGAATTTTGACTCACTTTCGATGGTTTCGGCGGTAACTTTGTGGAAGTTCATTTTAATATAAAATTTGAAATAACTTTGATTATTCCACGTATTGTTCTACTAACTGTGACACGTGTTTCGCCTCTTTCAGAGGCATCTTCAGACTATCAGTCCCGGCTTAAATCTAGAAATACAAGCCCTGTGCCCGGCCAAATTTTTAAACAAAGATATTTTTCTTAAGTGTTATAACTGTGAAAATATTACTTAACTTTCTGAAATGGCTTAAAACTTTTTACAGTTAGCCATATTGTGCTAAAATTGCCTCTTGTGAAGAGCCACACGACATATTGATATCGTCTCTCGAGGATGGATGGTCAAATCAATACCTACATAGACGATAACACTAATTAGATGACTGCTCAAAAATTTTGAGTCTTGACTTTACGAGAACGTAAGATTCCTATGTCAAATGCATCATCACTAATTTGATTGTTTTTGAAGAATTATTATATCACGTCAAAACAGGGCTCTCGGACTAAGGCGTTGGATTTTTTATCATGTGAAAACGAGGCTCTGGGATGCGATGAGTTAAAAGGTGCTCGAAAACCCAGAATTCATTATCGACATCATTAGCACCCCTGTATCGCAAAAAAGTCCATTACCAAGTCAGCCGCACCATTATCGAGAATTCTTGATATCCTTTGTCTTTGTTAATAGTGAGTAGCCCTCCATTTATTGTGGAAATACATCTTCCAATTCTGTTATATCTTCTATACTAGAAATATCTTTGAACAGAAATCCTTAAAAAGATTTTTTTAATAATGTGCTAACCATCTGAAACGCAAAAATATGAGATCCGATACGTAACTGACTTCTAGATACGTATTAACTTATCTCGCCTGATTTGCTTCGTGCATATTAATGTTTAATAGTCCAAATTACTTTAAATTCTCACATCAATAAGTCATATGTCCTTTTAACATATTAAAAACGACAGTAATTGATTTTTATGACAACTTCTTATCGCAAATTTCTTCGCAGCTCAAAATGTATTTTTTTTTAACTATTTCATCTCATTCTTTTGGCATCTAGTATGGATAACGTAAAAAACATTCGCTTGCTCTTAAATATCATCAGGATTAAATTCTAAGAATCATATTTATTCTATCATAGTATCTAATGAAAGCTCACATTTTCCAAAGCTTTTAACCTTTTCGAACCCTTATAGGTTTTTTCATCCGCCTAAATATCATGAGTTTTACATATTGACCCTCGAAAACCTTGTTTATTTCTCGTGCCCACGAGAAATCTAAAAGTTAAAAACGTATTTTATTAAATTTTTATACATATTTTTTGTATTGAATTGGTAATGTTCGTATGGAAAAATACATTCTGACTATAGAGTTAACATCCTTTGAATATTCGTTTGCCAAAAAACTGACTGTAAAAGTTGGCTAAGACCACCCCACGTACATTTCGCTTTTGATGTTTATTTTGTTGTCTGCCAATATTTGGCTTTTATAGAGCTTAACTGCTTTCAGAAGTTTTTTCATTAAATAATATAGCGGCTTGAAACTATTCTTATTTAAATTGTTTGGCCTCGACAACAACCATTCCGGCAGTAAAGTTTTTGATGAGTAAAAATTCAGTTTCATTGAATCTTTTTCTGATATCTTTATGATCTATTCTTTTTCCTGTTTTGTTCCTGTCAACAAGAATTTGAATATGTGTTTTAAAAAACGTTTGTATAAAAACCTTTTTTTAATTGGAAGTGTATTGATTTATGATATCGACTGAAGGTGCTTGATGGTACTTCAATATCAATTTTGAATTTTTTCAACTTTGTGCGATTCCACATGTTTGTTCCACGTGTCAGTTCTGATGCATCCGCGTGATAGAATCCCTGAAAATACCGAAAGACGAAACCCGGGTCGTTAGTGACAAAACATGTGGAATCGTACAAAGTTGTAACAATTCAAAATTGGAAGTGTATTAGTTCATAACGCTCGGATTAAGCAAGACTAGTCCTGGTTTTAATAATTTAAAATTGCTTAAATAGTACTTATACCTATGTTATATTATTTATGCATAATTCCTTTCCACAATGAAGTCACACTTAACTTCTTTACACTTTAACAGCTGAAATGAGTAAAAAATTAGTAAAGACTAACACACACAGGTGTGTTGTTAGCTTAAGGCAAGTTAAAAAGAGGTATTTTTTTTGTTTAAGACAATTTTAAGCTTTTTAGAATAATTATAAATGTCACTTCAAAACTCGTAACACAAAAAACTTTATATATATTATTACACCCTACATGTATCTATTTTATCATTTATTTATGGAGTCAAAAAACAACCCGATATTGTGCTAGCCATATAATATGATGTCTAATAATAATGCCACGACCATACCACGTTGAAAGCACCGGCTCTCGTGCGATCGCCGAAGTTAACCAGCATTGGACGCGGATAGTGCTTGGATAGGTTACCGCTCGGGAACACCGCGTGCCGTGTTCTCTTGGCTATGGGAAGGAAAACCCAGACAGAAAACCGAACACCAACCCGCCTGGGCAGCGTGGTGTTGCTATGTCCAAACAACCCCCCTGAAAAAAAAGCAGGGGTGGCCTTCATCCAGCAGTGGATCGACCCCGGGTGATGATGATGAATAATATTTATTGACGTTTATTGTTTAAAGTTTTCATATATATCATTCATTCATATATTTGTATCACTTTAAAACAAACATTAATATTTGAACCCTCATTCCATGCTGAAAAATGATATTTCAACATCATATATTCTCAAATTAATTCATCTGTATGTGATAAGAAGTGATTTTAAAAACAACAAATTTTATCCACAATTTATCTAGTGAATGAAATTTTGAGAACTGTTAACATTCTAATATTTTCGCGAACCAACTAATTACTAAAATCTGCCGTTTCAACGTTAACAGTCTGTAACTCAAAAAGTTTATAGCCTAATAAACCTCGATTAGATTTTACAAATGATAAATTTTGTCAGGAATTTTCCATCGCTAAATAGAGTCGTTATTATGGTCAATGTCGGATTTGATGTTGTAGTCGTGAAAAACGAGCGATTCCGACTAATTTTTCGATTAGATGATATTGAAGAATGTATCAATTAACAATTTTCCGGATTGGTTGGTTTATCTTTAATTTAATGCACATAAATACGAAAGGAAGGAAAAACCCTAAACTAAATACATTTTTATTTGGAGTTGTGTTCCAGAACAGGTCGTACTTTTTTAACGACACCAAATTCCTGGTCTTAAATCGTCATTTGAGGTTTCCAAAAGTAATTTACTTCAAATATACAAAGAAATTTAACTCTTGTTAAGTGCGCCATACAGCCTTTTATTCTAAGAAAGTCATACGCATTTTCATTAATACAAATGATACAACATATTTTCACGACACCAATAATTTATAATTCCGTTTTACTTATTTGATACAAAACACCGCTCCCATTTTATTGAAAATATTACCCTACCATGTTTAAATGAAATTGATAATAATATGTACGTAGAAACAGGTAACACAATAAGGTTGTTACGATATGTTATGTTTTCTTTTATTAAGTAGATCGTAGCACGCTACTTCATATCAACAGTAAAATTCTGCTACGATGTGTGTTGGATAAACTTATTTTCAGATTTAAACATAACTCGATGTAGCATATATTATAAAGATAAGGGGATAAGACCTACTCCAATGAGTTGGTCATTTCCTAAGCCTAGGGTAAGCTTTTACATATTTGAATTTTTTATTGATAAACACATCAAAGTATAGTGTAATTAGATATCGAAAGATTTTATTCTTTACAATTTAACAAAAAAATAACTCATTTAATTTTTTTTAATATGCAAATGAAATTTTACAGAACCTTCTATATTTTAATTATATCGACCAATTCTTTGCGACACCTTTTTTTAAGGTGTTAACTGTCACTTCTTGATGGAAAGGCATGGTATTTTGAAAAATAAGAACACATTTTTTTGTACTTATTCCCACAATATATTTTTTGACCAAGACCGGTTTCGCTCATGGAAAGCATTATCAACTGATGAGCGAAACCGGTCTCGATAACAAAATATATTGTGGAAATAAGTACTAAAAAATATCTTCTTATTATTTAAGATTCTTATCCTTTTTTATTCAGTTTTATTTGTATTATAATTTTAGAAAACATTAAAAATACTCTCTTTTTGTAGTACAAGATTTTTGCATTAAATGACCACGTCTTCAGTAACCTTAAATAGTATAGAAGTTTTGTAATAACGTTTTATATAATATTGTTACTTTACCGGTTATTTTATTAGAAAACCAGTGGCTTAAGAAATATATATAAATTTTTATTTATAATTTCGACTGAAAGTACTTTTTTTAGGATTTTAATTTGTCGGTTTTGTTGCAGCCGCGTGATAGAAAGCATGAAGATTTCGAAAGGTGAAACCCGAGTCGTGAGCCACAAAATATGTGGAATCGTACACAGTTTTAATTAACAGTTCAAATTTCATATAAACTTAAATTTTATATTTTATGAAATGTCATTAAAATATTTGTCATTTTTCTGTTGTTTATATTGAAGCTTCGACAACAAAATCATCATATTGATTGAATTGGCATTCACTTGGTAGAACTCCATTATAGCACGGTGAAAAAATAGCAATGTATTTTAGTTCTACAAAATTATTTTTAACAAATATAGTTGATAGCTATTTCGGCTCACGCCATCGTCAGAACTATAATTATAGCATCGAAATAGCTATCAACTATATTTGTTAAAAATAATTTTGTAGAACTAAAATACATTGTAATTTTTTCACCGTGTTAAAATCATCATATTTCTAAAGCTTATCACAAAATGCACGTTCAATGCGCTTACATTTCTCAAATAAACTCAAACTATCTATCTACTCGTGATGTAAATTAACTTTACCTAAAACTTTACTTCAATACTGAGCAGTGAAAATTTTGTATGCTGATATTTAATTATGTTGTTTTTAATTATTCAAAAACGAAATATATTCCTATTATAAAGTTTACGGATATCAACAAGCTTTCAAATTGTTTGTTCCTAAATTATTTTTGTCAAACTTCAAAAAAGCTTCAGACTTATTCAAGCTCTACTTTTTATAGCTGAATATTAAATGATAGTAGTAATCATTGCTTGTTCCAACTTGTTACAAATGAAAAGTTATGATATTACATGGAAATTCTAGTATTTAATTGAGAAAGTTGCAGCAGTAAATCTTGACGAAAAATAGTTTTTTTTTCCTAGTAACATTTATATTCACAATCGTAAATCTTCCATGTTAGTTGGCATGCCTTATTTATTTATATATATATATTTTTGTTATTTTCCTACCCATACAAGGGTTTCTTAATTAATATTTCTACACTGGAGTCATTATGCAAATTACGTTTCTGAGGTTTTGTTTGAGTATTTATATATTTTTTCCCGCTCCTTTTTCACTTGAAATTCCTTTTTTTTTAATCAACAAAAGAATGTAAAGAAAGTTCTGATTAAAGAGTTGTTTTGTTTTTCTTTTTCAAATTACGTTGTAAGCTTCGTTAGATGTTTTGTCAAAAAATCTTTTTCCCATTTCAACAATAATTTTAAACAAATAATTCATTACACCACAACGCACAATCCTTTTGCTCATTATTAACCTTTATAAAAGTATGGCTAATTACTTTTACTACGCGAAATGAAGTTGCGAATTAATTATTCATCATTTGCTTAATAAATTTCCATATTTAGCATTGCTCACTTTAAAAGATTAGCTGTCTGTTCTTATTACTGGAAAAGTTTTAAATTTAAATTATTTATATTCATATATATATATTCGTTAGATTTTTATTAACAAATGCTTTTCTTTGTATTTCAGAATAACCAATTTTGATGACAGATAACTGGAAGGTAAGAAATCAACTTATTCAATTTAAATAAAAAAACTTCTTAGATACTATATGCATTGAAAATATTTTATGTAAATGATATTGCTAAAATATGAAATTATTATTTTTAGAAGCTATTTTTAGTTGTAGTCAACGTATTGATAAATTTCCAATTACGCCGAAAGTGATCAATTTATTTGAGAAAATAGCGTTCTATTATGATGTTAAACTATTTCGTCTTGAGGTTTTAATATTGAAAAGCAATCATTTTCCCCATTCTCAGAATAAAAAAACGATCGAAAATTTGGTTTCCCTCGGGATTGTTTCAGGAAAATTCCACCCGTTTGCTATGTTTGAAAATGTGAACCGTATATACACATATCTATTTTCGTATGTACTTAATACAGAGGTCGCCAATCGTTGAAGCAGAATAGGAAAGTCATATTTACAGATATACCAGTATATTTCCACATGTATTAACCGTACATTATCAAGATTTTTAACTTTACGCAACCAAAAATTTAAAATCTACGGTATTAGTAGCAATCAATCTTAAGTGACTACTGTCTTTGTTGATATTTTAATTAAAATTACGTTACAAATAACTTCATATAGTTTTTACGCACTTTTGCCTAGTATCAAAAATGTCGAATCGACTCACGGCAAATGTGTCACATTTATTATATGACAAAGAAAGATGTCATCAAGTCACTCAAAGACTTTAAATGTCTATCTCACCTTCAATCGGCACAACCAATCGGTCCAACAGAAGGTTGGACAGACTACGTGCTCTTTCCTTTATTCGGCATCGCTTCATTAGATATGTTCAATAACCGACTAAACACTATGTCCATATTTGCCTTTTTATCATGTTGCACACTCAACTAAACTCATACAAGCTTTTGGTTATCTGGAGGTATTATTTTTCTACTCACTAAGGCTCATGATACATACTCGATAAAGTGCAACTACAAAGAGACTCCCAGTTTTGATTAGTGAGTTATTTGTTTATTTTTACGACAACTTTACATACATTTTTACAAACTTTTTGTTCAGTCAGTCGGGGAGGAATATTATTTATTATTTAAAAACTTATTGATTTGTAACTATGGGTGTTCACGTTGTATTTTTTTAAAATTATTTTTTCCTAAAGAACCTATTACTTCCGAATGAGCTTAAATAATAATTATATTCTGAGCATATGGTTCGATACTGACGTTGATCTTATGTATGGAAACGACCGAACTAACATAAAATGTTATGCTCCATGTTACGTGGAAATATATTTATTTTTAAATTTTAACAAAATTCTCTATTTGAATCAAATAAAAAGAAAATGACTACAAAATATCAGTAACAGATAATAGAGGCATTAATATCTGAAGAAATCACATTAATCCAACAAAAATTTGGTAATGGCACACGTCTGGCCATACTCTTTTAAACAGCTTAATAAAAAGATGTGTTTGGATGATTAGATGCTTAGTATAGGGGAATTGAATATTTTACATAATTTATGATTTCGACTGAAGGAGCTTGATGGAATTTCAATAACCAATTTTTGTTTGTTTTAACTTTGCACAATTCTACATGTTTTGTCACTAACGACCCGGGTTTCGCCTTTCAGCATCTTCAAGCATTCTATCACATGGATGCAACAGAAGTGACCGTGTGATGGAATGCCTGAAGATGTCAAAAGGTGAAGACATTATTGACAAAACATGCGGAATCGTACAAAGTTGTAACAATTCAAATTTGAATATTTTACTGTTGCAAAAGTGATTTTCTATATCTTCAATTGTAATACAATATATTATAGTACTATTGGCATATATATTTACTTAGAAAATATATGGATAATGGAGTATTGAATGTACTTCACTTTTGTTTACCTTCTATGATATATTTCACTCTTAATTGCTTAACCCCTGTTAATATAACGGCGTATCGTATTTGTTTATTCCCTTCGTACGATTTGAGAGAATGATTTCACGCTCCGTTTGACAAAGCCCCCGCGATGTTTCACTAAACAAACTCGATAAACCATACAAGTGATCATAAACTGACGGATTTTGTAAAAATTGCACATTGTTTTAATTAATTATTTTACTGGAAGCGCTTTTCTCCAAGCCGCTGCGTGATATGCCTACTTTTTTTTATCGAAATAATTTTGTCATACATATTCAATTGATAATCCTAGTGATGAGCGAAACTTTTACTGACATTGAAAATATTTTTTTTTTCGTTTGAACTTGGTTCTATCAAATAAATCTTCCGTCTAAATTTAGTTTTTACGATAAACAATAAATAAAAATTTGGTACAGGATGTTCATCGGGAACGTTCACATTTTTGTGTTTTCGCCATCTTAGTTAACATATTTTTTTACAGATTGTGATTCGGGAATATTTATATGCGTAAATGTGTGATAAACACTTACAACACAACGTGTTTTAAGCATCTCAAAAAAGCGTTCATGGCAATATTAATAAAATACCGATTAAAATATTTTAACACGTTATATTTTATTAATATTCAATAGCCTTTTTGCATTTGTGAAGTTGAAAGAGGCGCTTTTTTAGCTGACATTGTTTTCCATTCCTAGTTTCAAGTAATAGTATTCAATAAACATTTATGATCATTAAACCTTTGTTTCATTTTTCATAATGTTATACAAAATCAATTAGTGAACCTTCCCAACGAACACCCTGTAAATATAAAATTTAATGCGACCTTATAAAACTAATAATACAGATGATTTAGAATTGGAATTGATTCCACTTAGTGAAATAGCATAGTATCTTATTCGATTCTTATATACATTTGCTTCATCTTATTTTCAAAAATATTCTATACCCCCTGTTCAATCCTTTGGTGTATAATCTAATCGGATTTGAATCCATATGGCCTGGTTACTTAACCCTTTTTTCACTAAGCCTATTTTCTATGACCGAATAACCCCTAACAAAATTACCACCTCTTTACCACATGAATCCCTTCGTTAAATCATGGTTTTCGTGTATAATCCTGTAATCTTTTTCGAGATGACTGTAGGCTTATTTTTATTGCATACTTTTACCAGGCATTTCATCTGTTCTATGGCAAACGCATGTATGGTTATTATAGATATCAGTCTTAATTCGCACGGATTTTTTTTTAATAGGTATACAGATTTTGCTATTGATAATCAATTTCTTCTATTTATCTTTTTTCCGTCGGATTTTCTGTTTTTGTTTTTTTTTGCTGAGCGAAGCTTAATTCGTTTAATCCAGCTTTCACGGTTATCTAAAAATGGAACATGCCTACTAGAAGAACTACTACTACCTGAAGCATAAAATGGATTTCAGAAGCACATTTTTTCAACATGTAATGAGTTGAAGCTTCCTGCGTATGCTTTTTTTAGCACGATTTTTGACTTTCTTAAACGTACATTTATAATATATTTAAACCTTCAGAAAATTTCACATATTAAGGTAAAAGCTTATTATCAAAACATACAAGTAAAATCTTTATGAAAATACGGCATAATAAAAATATATATTACACAGTTCATTTATCCATTCAAATAATTATTTAAATATATTGTATTATGTGATTTTTTATTTACGCTTATTTCAGAAACTGATTTATTTGTACGTTCAGTATTATATGACTCTTGATGTGTTTTCATTTGTAACGTTTTCGAAAAAATACTAGAATTTAAATCGATTATTATTCTTATGGATTCAATTCAATTCAAAGCATCCGTATTTTAATTTAATTAATTTTAAGCATTTTTCACGCAGTATCACTTCTCGCTGCAAGGACATTATTTATAAATTATAAAACACAATAATGAATACTATTTCCAATATTTTAATATCGGTTTCGGTCAAAGCGAACATTGTCAACTGATATAATACAAATTAAAACAAAGTATTTTAATTTATTAATTTACAGGCGTATTATAATCAAATGGTTCAATTCTTATATAAACGTATAAGAAATCATACAAAATATATTTAAATCAAGTAAAATAATTGACTTTAATTGATGTGTTAACTGTCACTTCTTGATGGAATGGCATGATACATAAAATAATAAATATACATGTTTATTAAATGTAATATCAAAATTTGTTCTTATTTTTATTTTAGTTTCTAATAATTTTTTCAGTGTATTTTGTTTACGTCTTATTTTTATGTGTCCGTTTTAGTTGTATTTAAAAATTTAATTTTCTTTGTTTTTACATTATTGTTTTACACAATTAATAATTCACATTTTTGGGTTTGAAAATCATAAGAATTAAAGTGATAAAGTAAAAAGCATTCACAATCATACTCGTAGTCCATAAAAGTTATATTGCATACAGAAGCTTTATTATAAGTCTATATTTGCAAATGTTTTAATTTTATCAGTTGAACCATAAAATTTAATCCATCTTCTCCTTTCATACCAGTGCAACAACTTCCTGGGTATCAAATAGTATAGTATTATTTATCTTTACCAGATCTCCATATGTAGCAGCCGATGGCTCTCAAAAGTTACATTCCATATCGTGTTAGCAAATTTATAGGATCGTTATTATCCCGGGGAATATTGTTGGCCAAGAGTCGAGCACGATTTCCATAAATACAAAACCAATCGTTTTGTCCTAAATGCACAGTACCTACGGAATACGTGCACTTCCTGCAAGCGATCTCAAATGCACTTTACTTGCATACGGTCATATTTCTAGCTGTGACAATACCCTTATTCATATTCTAAACTTCTTCTGAATATAAATATCGTATAAACCATACTTGAAATGCTCGATACCATCAGTTTTGTGCGTCGCGCATGTACAAAACTATTTTGAATAAGTTTTTCGTGTGTTTTTCTCGATTTGTACCACACTGAAAAATTCTCTCCTCAATGATTAGACTAACAATAACAGTCAAATTAACACTTATTTTTGCATCATTAAAATCATCAATTAAAACAGTAATTACATTAATTTATTGATTGAATTGGCATTTACTTGGTAGAACTCCGTAATAACACGGTGAAAAAATAGCAAGGTTTTTATTTCTACAATATTTTTATAAGATATAGTTGATATCTATTTCGGCTCACGTCATCGTCAGAACAATGTTTAAACGTAAATTTGCTTATCTTTATATAGCTGTGTAGAAAAGGTACACGATATATCCTCTTTTCTATTTAACGATCTAGCTTATTCCTGCTAGCAATAAAACTAAAAAATATATTAAATGTAAATGAAACTAAACAGGCGGCAATTTCAATAAGCTTAAATATTGGACGAAAATGGTTTATTACGGGAAGGCATTAGCCCCTCGCAATGGTCTGAGGAGTGGCGACCGGGAAATATTTCATTTTAACCAACAAATTATAGATTAAACTCCGAGTAGCATGGAAGCTAATTTTTGTCCCATAAGAGTTCGCATGCTTTTTTAATTGGTCGAAGCTTTCTGAGGAAGAAAAATTAATCTTGATGTCTTATTGGGCAATCGTTATTATTTCTTCTTGACAAAAACAGGATATCTCTTTCAATATACATATATGGGCAATCACAAAAAAATGATGTGATTCTTGATCTTGAACAACTGGGGTTTGGCTTAATTTAATTTGTATTCTACACACTGTGTCGTTCACAATGGATTCCTTGATTACGATTACACTAGATATTTATATTCACCTAAATTAAAAGGCCGAACAGCAACAATAGTGTTTATGTAAAAGACATGCCTCGTACAGCTTTGTTTCGGGCAAAAAAAAAATCGGAATAAAATACATTTTAATTGCTATTTCAATGAATATTTACGATAAAAAAACAAATAACAATCAAGGATGCGTATTAAAAATTGTGAGATAAAAATGAACAGGTATAAAACTAAACGTTTCATAACCGTTGGTTTTGTGTCAGTTAATTCTTAACTCACAATTTAGTATAAATTTATTGTTGATACTATTAAAGAATGTGTTTTTATTATTTTAAATATAATGCCTTTTCACCAAGAAGGAAAATTATTTATTCATAAATCATTTCACTTTAATGTCGGTTCTTTTCATAAATACTGTGGTGTTATAGACGAAACAACGAACAAAATGTATATATCATTCTAACATAAATTGTGTATTATTTTTAATATGTTTAATTATTGAATTCAATATTATTCTTCAATTCAATTGGGTATACTCCATTTCAATTACGTTCTAAAAATATTTTGTCACTTCCTTACGAAGTAACAAATTGTACATCTCAAGAGAACAATCCTTCATACACTTCTCTCGCTTTTCTAATATTAAAAATTGTTGAGCCAATCTGGGTTATTTCAGTTCACCGGCCTACGCCGAAATGACCTGATGGTCAACTTATTTTTTTTCTCTCCTTTTTCTATTTCACTCCATATTATTCGACAATAAATAACAGGATAATATAAAGAAAAAACTGATTTGAACGTGTCGCGAAACTTATCCCAGGGGATAAGTCTTGGCCTGGGCTTTTCGTGCACTTATAACTTCATTCCAAAAAATAATATATTGATTGAATTGGCATTTACTTGGTAGAAATCCATTATAACACAACATTTAAAAAGAACAGACAAATATAAGTATCTTTTTTAAATATCTGTTGCCGCTCCTCAGAACATTGCGAAAGGCTAATGTATTTCTGTAATAAATCATCTCCGGCAGATCAGTGTTTAAGCTTATTGAAAGTGCCGCCTGTTTAGTTTAATTTATATTTAAGTATTAGTTTTATTGCTAGCTCGATATAAACTAGGTTGTTAAAACAGAAGAGAAGATGTATTGTGTACCTTTTCTACACAGCTATGTATATAGATAAGTAAATGTACGCTTAAACATAGCTCTGACGATGGCGTGAGCCTAATTATCTTTCAACTATATCTTATAAAATTTTTTAGAACTAAAATAAATTTCTATTTATTCACCGTGCCAAAAAATAATATTTATTATTATAACACGATTTTATATCTTCTTCAATTCATAAGTATTTACATTATTCTTATTAAAGATTCATTCACAAATTGAATAACCATATACAGTGACATATCTTGCATCAATTCCCACCGTTACCCACCAATTTGACATAAGTAGGTATATTTAAGTCTAAAATTACCCAAATGCATTTTAAAGATAATTGATTATTATTTGTTGTAAAATCCACGCTTCAAAGACTCGTTAACAGTATTAGGTATTAATTAAACTTAACAGATGCAATTTACTATCATTATTATGAAGTCACTCTGGTAGAGTGTGCACGTTACGAGGGAGGAAGTACTACAGAAATGATCTTGTGAAGTACCGTCCTCATTATTATGAAGTCAATAGTATTGTAAGTTATTTTAATTGTATGCTTGGATCCTAGACTTAGGGTCTGTGTTTTTCTTTATTAAGTCCTTTTGTATAAAGCCAATGCTGATTGTTTATTCGTGTCAGTTCTGTTGAATCCGTGTGATAGAATGCCTGAAGATACTGAATGGTATATTTAGGACCGTTAGTGACAAAACATGTGGAATCTTACTGCGCAGTCGTTAGAAATGAAAAGAACCTGTCACTTATTTTAATGTGCGTGGACCTAAATTGCTGACCGATTTGTGAAATAAATGACCATATACACTCTTATACTGTGGATAAAAAAAAAAGTAACGTGTCTTGCTCATCCATTTAAGTTTACTCATATTTAGTATAATGTGTATCCGTATATTGGTAGCTTAAAAGTTTAATCTACTCCACTCTCAAGAGAAATAAACCATATATCGATCCCCACATGAATATCATATCAATCAGCAATCAATCGAGTACCTCAAATATGGCATTGACCTATTGGGTACGTATGAGGACGGACCACAGCAAACAGCTCTGCTCTTTTTGCATTCTTCTTGTAATAGTTGAAAAGAACATGATAATGGAATAAGAAAGCGATGATTCTTTTATTCTTTTATTTATTGTTTAATACTCTTCCGCAATATATTAAACGATCAGGACCGGTTTCACTAATCGTAATCATTATCAACTTATGCTATACAAATTACATACAAATCTATTTATGCAACATTTTGAGTTTATAAATAGCAGGTATACAATTTATGTATTTTCTATGCAATAATTTGATAGTGAGATCATAGTGAGCGAAACTGGTCCTAATCATCAAACATATTGTGGAAATGGTATTCCAAAATGCGTTTCTGTTATTTTATATACCTTTTCACCAAATTTTCACCAGCAATTTCTTTTAACGAATAGAGTGTTTCGCCTCTTTCGCCAATGGTATCATTTTGGTCAATATTCTTTTCTAATACTATGATTGAAAGAAACATATTAACGTTATCATATTTTTTCCGAATGAAGATTTCACTGTACTCATAACTCCATGACTGAAATTAAATCTAGTCAACTTATACTATTGGCAGGCGTGAGAAATGGACGTAGTATGAATCGAATTCGTGACAAAACTGGTGACAGCCTTTTCGAACATTGTGCTGCGGAACACGTAGTGTATTAAAAAGTTTGGAATTTTTCCAATCGTGTAGTAAAATATGTAAGCACTTCTGCGATATGGTTCCCGCCTCTTTTCAAATTTATAATATTTACGGGCGAATATCCAACCAATCAAAACCGTCCGTCGAAAACATAGGATGTTTCAACAAAATATTCAAAACATACTCAAACCTTACTTTCTTTGCTTAAATATCAAAAACACAACATTAACTACTATTTACACACCTTTATTTTTTTAAGATTATGACCAGTTTCGCTCATTCGGGCGTTAATAACTAATACACTATAAGTTCAAGTAACACTATTTATACACAATTTTTACTTAATTACAACATAAACGAACCGAGAAATAATTTACAGATAATCATACAAAATATATCATATTTATGTTAAATGTTAATGACCTCTTTAATTAATAAGTATTAATTTTCAATCAATTATAAAATGAAATTAAAAGTCCTAATTGAATTGCGAATAGAATTTTGTTGAATTCAATTTTTATAGTAATTTTTTTATGGATGCATGCGAATGTTTAAATAACAGAAGAAATAGTTTACCGGTAATCATACAATACACATATTTAAATGAAGTAAAATATTTTACAAATCAAATGTTGAGGACCTGCTACAACCAAATTTCGTCTTATTTGAAATCGAAAATGAAACCAAATAATAACTCAACTGTGAGAAAATAAATAATCATGAAATACTCATTGAAAAGAATGTGATATGAAATCTTACAATCAAATAAACCAATAATAAAAGCCATCCATTACACATTAAGAAACAAAATTAAATATTAAATATGTTCCTTATACTTGCAATGCGACATACAATTCGTAGACTAAAATATGTCGTCGCCGCAGAAGCAATTTTTAACTTCACTATCTTTTGCTTGTTACTGCCATCTAGTGGCATTTTCCCGCCTGAGATATGCTGCAATATAAAAATAATAATAGCGCCAAATCACACTGACAACTACATTCAATATTATTCTGGCGGCACATATCTGAACTAAAAGTGTATTAGTGAAATTCAGTCCAGCATTATATTTTTTTTTTTTTCAAATTTAAGTTTTTAAATTTGGCACGTGTTATCATATACCAAATGGACAGCGAATAAAAATGGTGAGTATGATGTATCAATATTATGTTTCATTTCTTAATGTCTATGGTTATGTTTATAGTGAGATTCAAACACAAATCATTCATTGAATGAAGTGTAAGAAATGAATTAAATTATTTCCAACCCATATACTAATTGACTTTTACAAAAAATCTTATATGCGTCCATAAATATAACTCTACAGTTTTTACTTTAAAATTGAGATAACCGCCATCAAAAATTTGTTAAAACGTCAAATAATCTCAAATGGTTTAAATTAATCAAAAAATATTTGACTCAATGTGGAGCTCAATAAATTCTCAACAGAATATGTTTAGCGTTAATTGGCTTCATTTACTCACACACTTTGAATTGTTACAATTTTGTTCAATTCTTTTTGTTTTCGAGAAGATAAGGTGAAAATAAACAATAATTAATCAGCAATTCATAACAATCTATGTTGTTAGGAGAATCTTTATTGAATAGTTGACAATTCTATAAAATTTGAAGGTCTACTAACATCATTTAAATATCAATAATTCTTTAAATCTCACTTATTTTTAATAGAATAATATGAAATATATATTTTTTTAAATCGACTAATCTATTTTCATATATTTATCTCCAAATTCATATTATATCCTTGTTTACTATCACGAATGAACGAGGAAATACAAATGAGGTCTTCATCATGTTTACAACCCATTGAAGCGATCGCAAACCTTTTATGACAGATCAGCACATTGAACATTTGGGCGCCGAACCATAAAAAGTCTATATTTAACATGGCATTATACCGTCCTATTATGTCTCAAATACTATCATAAAACGCACTTAAAGGAAGACATCTCGCCGGAAATGCAAGAAGAGTGGGGAAAACAAAATAAGTAAACAATATGGCGGTTCTCACGAAGATTAAGATCACGGACGCTATATTTAGTTTTCTGCCTAAAAGCCTTTCAGTGTGTTCTTACAAAATGAATATTCTTACTTACCTAGTTACCCGCTTGGTTATATTGTAGGTAAAAGAAAATCTCTCTCTTGTTTTTTTAACATGACTTCAGAGCTTTTTGTCTTTATTTTTGCTTAATATGTTAGTTTTTACAATATATATATATATTTTCACATTTCTAATTTTTATGCTAAAACATTATTTACAAACATTTAGGACCATTCGATATTGGGTGGAAGCATTTTTTTATTTTATTATATTATATATTACACGGTAAAAAAATAAAAATGTACTTTAACTCTATTCTTCAAAATCTATAATATATATAAATGATAGCTTTTTCAGCTTACACACTCATCAGAACTATGCTTAAAAGTGTGTTTTCTTATCTTCATATAGCGGTGTTGAAATGATACACAATTTCTCAATATCTCTAGCACTCACACTTTACCAGCAATATTATTTTTATTTCTACTTTCTTAAAATGTAAAATGTAGGTCTCAAAGATAAACTTTTTTCGAAATGCCTCCAGTAGGAGACTAAATAGCTTTCATTGACATACAAAATTTGCTATATTTTCAAAATATATTATGTGTTTATTTAACCCATCCTGCAAGCCTCAAGCTTATTAAAAAGCTTAGAATGTCTTTTGCAGTGTACGTAGTACTTTATTCTTCATAATATTTAATCAAATAATTTATGTGAGACACGCCTTTGTTCTGCGTCTCGACATAATAATGCATTTGTCATTTTACCATCAGCTGTTTATTTCATGCTAGCGTTTATAACTTCATCATAAAAAAAAACAATGCCATTTTTTATATATTAAAATGAATGTACGCGACAAAATTCTCTAAATACTCATTAACAAAAATTCCAAAAGCATTTTCGTCTCAATGTATTTTTAAATGTTATCTCTAAGAGCGTTAATTCGGGCTTATTTTGAAATAACAAGGAGTGGCATGGTTATAGCGCAAACGCAATGATGTGAATGCAATCGGTGGTAAGTTGCATAAAAGTTAACTATTTATTGTCCATTATTTAGAAATAAGTAAACATTTACTGTCAGTTGTACCATGACCACTCAATCTGCATTGGTTAGAACACACTGCTTTCAATAGCATCTTTTTTCAAATCTTCCTGAATCTTATTATTATCAATACCTTTATTTCAAAAAGAAATATTATTACGTATTTAAACACAAAAAAGAAATTATTAATGACTTTAAAACTTTATGATGTGTAGTAAAAAACATAAAATCGAGAGAATAAAAACTTTTTTTTTTTAACGAATTCATATAAAAAAAAAACTTACCACTGTTTACGATGATACACAAATATATATTTAAATTTTCACTTCCATGTATATTAATATGATATTATATAAAAAAAACATTAATTAAGGTACACAATTAACTTTAAATAAAATAAAACAGTAAAATATAGCTTAGTTTGGTAATGAACATAAGAAAATGATGAATTTGTGTAGCTTATTAATATTTGATTGAGAAGCAAAATGTTTTTCTTGTTAACCGATTTTTTTATACCAAAAGAAAACTTTGTCGAAGTCAAAGTAGTATTTTGTGTCTAATTTGTGTAAAATGTATAAAGTACATTTGGAATCTACAATAATCTTGTCCTAGTGTCACAAAATCGTTGAAATAAAACCAATATCTGTCCATTATTTCTTTGCAATTAATAGAGACCAATTATTTGATTACATTTTCACGACAGAAAGATTTTATTTTTGAAAATCTTTCTCTACAATAACATGCGTTTAAATTCATCGTTCAACCTTACCAAATTTATGTATGAATAAAGTAAGTCACGACAATTGGCAGTTAAGGACAGCGTGGATCGTATAATAATACATTTTGTAAGAATTGTACTAACACGTATCAGTCGCCGAAGGAACGGTAATGCTACGAAGGTGGGTCTACGGCCTACGGGGTCGTAGCACCGTAAACGCTATGTGGAAATAAAACGCCGGTCACCCTGACATACCATTACATTTTTAATACAAAGAAATCATTTATTTTAATATCTTATCGATATCTTTCAGCATAACTTTCAATACTTAATTATTTTTCATGATTTTGATTTGAATCAAGGGTATCTAATTTTTTTCGTGCCAATTGTTTCCTAGACAATTTCAGATATTCTCACAACTAAAGCATATATTTGCTAAGGAACATGTAAGATCATTCAACATTAAAAAAGACAGATTCACAATCCGCTAATCACGTTATTAAGGAATCACATAATATAAATTCAAACTCAGCGCCTAAATGTTTGCATCTTTGTAGTAAGGGTCGCAGAATGACTGCTTTGGAACAGCTGGAAATCAATAGACATCAATTATCACAAAGGATTCTTAGCGAACAAACTAACATAATAATATCCCCATTAGTCCGACCCTGTTACTAGGGGGTGGTCTGATTTGCTTCTGTAATGACCACTTCCGTCCCACATGTAAACTTATTGTCACAGCCACTTTTAGTTTCATTTAGAATTTTTGAAAATTTAGTTTTATTAATTGAAAGTAACAAGCTAGGCCGTTAAAACAGGAGAGAGGATGTATTGTGTGCCTTATCTACACCGCTATATATAGATTAGCGAATGTTAGGTTAAGCATAGTTCTGACGATGGCGTGCTATCTTTTTTGCTATTTTTTTCACCGTGTTATAATGGAGTTCTACCAAGTGAATGCCAATTCAATCAATAAATATATTTTCTTTCTTATTTTTAAGGGTGGGAGAGAAGAAAGGAATTTTGAAATAGAAGACTTGACTACAAGTGTCAAAAATTATCTCTCAATTACTGCAACGTCATTCGTCAGTTATTCATCACCTCTTATCCGCACGTGACGTCAAACACTGTCAATCACACCTAATCTCAATCTGTCCTGTATCTCATTCTCTCTTTTCTCTAATACACACACACACTTTGTCCATATTTTACAATTGTAATCTGTGAAAAAATAAAACAAGCAGATTATTATGATGGCCTTACAAATTATACTAGGAACATTCAGTTTTTGAAAATATGAAGATGGTTGCAGTAATGGAACCTTCTTCAAACGATTTAATCGAAGCAAAAATGTAATGCTCCGCGGTTTCATTAATCCTGCTTTTTATACGTTAAAGAAAATCATATTTCACGTGAATTCATACACCTATACACAAATTTTTCATTACATTTGAGTATCAATTTTTGTCACGTTATTTTAAACAATAAAAACACTTTTTTTAGTACTTTTTCTACAGTATATTTATTTCATGAACAGGACCAAAATCGGTCCTGATCATAAAATATATTGTGGAAATAGTTTGAAAAGAAGAGAAGAAATGACAGTCAACTACTTAAAAGTGATTTGTCACATTACACAGCGATGATTTTTTTAAATTTTTTGGATTGTTATTTACGTGTTTTATGTAAGTGAAGTATAAACACACAAACATTCTTTCAAATAGCATTATTCTGACAATAGTTATATGCTTCATTTGTCAGAAAACTCTTTCGTAAATTATTTGTTGAATCAAAAACCTACTTCATTAAAAGGAAATTTTCCCCTTGCCAATATTAGCGAAAATGTAAATTGGATTCTTGACTCACTCGAGCGCCATCAAATCGGCAAATTCACGGAAAATTTCATTCAGATTTGCTGCTCGATTCTTAAATCGATGTTATTATAATCGCATTATAATAATTCCTCATTTCAAATCCTCGTCTTAATTTCTTGCGAAAATCTGTTTTCAACCGTTTGGAATAGCCGTCGTCTTTCTTTATATTTCCGCAAACCACACAACATTTTTTTTCAATAAGAAATGTTTTACCTGGAAAATCAATTAGTAGGTTTCGTAACCGAAGTATATTTCGAAAATACTTTTGCACTGAGGTTTTCGCCTTATCAAAAGCTGACGATGGCGTGAGCCGAAATAGCTATCAACTATATTTGTTTAAAATAATTTTGTAGAACTAAAATACATTGCTATTTTTTCACCGTGTCAAATTTTATAATTTTCGACTACTATTTTGCAGCCTCCAAATATATGTATTAAAACAATTAAAAATATATTTTTTTAAATAATTTCGTCCAATTTTCAGTTTTTAAATGGACCCAGAAGACAAGTTAAAGCTTCTAGCAAATAATAAAAGCGGAAGTCTGTTCTTCGTTCTCAAATAAACTGCTATTTTCTTTTTCATGGAAGAATATTTGCATCATTTCTCGCAACTTAAATATGTTAAGCAGTACTGCCTACATATTAATAATAAAACTTGTTTAGCACTTTTTACATATTATTTAAGAGGTTCAATGCCAATTTCGCTCATCAAGAGCATTATCAACTTATACAATACATATCTAAGCATGATTATACAAATTTTGAATGAATAATTATTGCTTACCCTGCCATCGACATACAGTAAATATTGGTTGAAAACCGTCAAAAATGGATGGTTGAAAAGTGACGAAGATTGTTTAAGGACGAATAGAACTCAATGGAATTAGTTATACGACTGTCATTATTATTTTCAAAATGCATGTTGGAATACTCCTATATCAGTATCGCACGTAATATGTAATCAATAATTATTATGAAATACTCATTATGAAGAATAAGATGACGTTAATATTTTATTTGTAAACTTTTTTCAATGGATTGGTTATTAACTTGGTAGAACTCTTTTATAACAAGATGATAAAATAGCACTGAATTTTTGTTTTATAAAATTTACAAGCTATATAGTTGGTAGCTATTTCGGCTTACCCAACTCGAAAAATACAAAAAATCAATTTGCAGCACATAAGAACTCATTAGAAAAATAAAAAACTAGAATCTAAGAACAGAAGAGAAATGCATTGTGTACTTTTTCTACTACGTTATATACAAATAATTAAAAGTACGTTTAAGCATAGCTATGATGATGGTTTAAGTCGAAATAGCTAACAACTCTATGACTCATAAATTTTGTAGAACAAAAATATACGTTGCTATTTTTTCAACGTGTTATTTGAAAACATCTTTTCTTCATTATGATATACATTTTATGATTTCCTGTAAATAGTTTTATAATTTTCTGAACGTTTAGTTTATAATTCGTGGTAAATTTAAACTCAAAATGTTACATAAATAACATTGTTTTAATTTGTATTACATCAGTCAATATTGCGTTTTCATTTAAATAGTACTCATCGTTATGTTTTTTATTGAAATATAATACCTTCCACCAAGACATGATATATAATAGATAACACATTTAAAGTGATTATAAGATGGACTTAGTGAACGCATCGAATTTAATGACTTTCAATTATATGGAATGTGAATATTGAATATTGTATCACACAATCAATATTATCTTGATCCTAATTGTCTACATTCGCACCAATAAGATTATTAGTTACAAACTAGAATTAAGCTGCATTGAAATTTTACTTGCCCAAATAAGAGACAATTAATCTAATTATTGCCGTATATTTTGGGTATTGTTCAATCAAATAGGACTAATTTGCAATGGCGCCTTGTTTTGAGGTTGGAATGGAGATTAATGCGAGAATAATTACGCAAATTAACTGTAACTGACACGCACTGATTCAATTATTGAAGTACTTCAACAATTATTATTAGATAGAGCTCTTACATTGCCACAAGCTATTTATAATGTATCTCAAATATATTTTTGACAGAGATTTATCTAAATTGCAACCTTTAAAATGAAAAAACTATACGCTCCGAATTTAATGTAGTTTGTCATAGTTTCTCAACCGGTGGTCCGCGAAGATTTTTGGGTAGTCCGTGATATTATATTATTTCGAAAACAATCGAATTTATGTTGTATTTTATGGATTTTTAAATTATATTTTTGTGTTGCTGTCTGTTTTAATACATTTATTTAATATAGTTTAATATATCAACAAACGGTGTTGCAAAATTAGTTGTTTTGAAGAAATAATCGCTTATATTAATATTCATTATTTTATTCCAATGTTGATGGTCCGCAAAACATTTTTGGATTTTTTTGGTGATCCGCAGATGTAAAAAGGTTGAGAAACTATGGTTTAAGTTATACTTTGCTTGCAAATGAATAAATGAATTAAAATGAAAGATTTAGTCGTTCAAGTCTTTTTATGTATAAAAAAATCATGCGTCACTGTCATTTCTCACTCACAATAAACATTTTAGTGCGACAGCAAATAAATCGGGGGTTATCCATGGTAAAATATCATAATTTAAAAATTTGAATTTTAATACTATTAAGCAATAGCAAACATATTGAAAACACACGGCTTGTAGAGAATCCAATTAGAATTGAATAGTCAATTGTTTTCTTGATTCAAAATGAATGTATTAATCTTAAAGTGAAATAAAAAGAGTTCTTAACGACTTATGTAAAGTCTCTTTTCATAAATAAAGTAGCAAATTACGCGATATGTTAATGATTTAGGCAAAATGTAAGACCAGCATGTTGAATTGTGCTTAGCGTGATAACTCGTTTATTCGTCTTGTATAAAAGCTTACCTTCTGCCTAACTACGCTAAATTATTATGTGTAATGGCTAATTTACGTACGATACAAGTAAGTCTTTCTCTACGAAGCTTTCCGAAGCTTTTACTGCTAGTTGTATCGATTTACCCCATTACATTGAAAGCACAATTTCAGTCGTTGTCACTTTTGTTATATAGATCACGTGAAATGTTTTAGGCTATTGAAACAACACTCTGCTTACTAGGCGACTAACCTTAATTCTCAGTATACTTTCTTACTACGCAGCATTAAATTTAATTCACGGATAATGTTGTGTTGTATCTATAATCAGACTTCGCATTTAAAATTGTGGCTTAAAAACGATGGCGTTTGAATCGATGATTAACCATTTATGCTTGATTTTATAACCACAGTTGAATGGAAACTAAAAATAATTACAATTGTTAATATAATTTCATTTTATTTAATGACCAAACCATCAAATGAAAAGAAATGTCTTTCTAAATGACTTTCGATTGATGTTCTTCTTCATGTTGGGTTGTATTTCATTGTACCACTATTTTAACATGTCAATACCGTGGAACGTGAAATAGGTGGCATTTGTCTTTATGTGTAACGGTGGAAACGTGGAATAATTCCATTCGATATATAACATATTATCTTTCAATTGGGACCCTCCAAATTTCTAAGGTTATAATTTTGTTAAAGTGACATATGTCAAAACTTTTGTATATTGTTTAACAGATTGCAATAGCAAATCATCATGGGAGGTGATAGCGTTGACCAACGTATGTAAATCATCAAATTCAGATTGACATCCTGTACGAGTGATTTTAGTGCATTGTTATCTCGCGTGATGGTGACGTGAACTGACGCATCGAAATCATACGACCTAACGCCTTTAGAATTTTTCTTTAAATCCTCCAATCGCAATTCGTTTCAAATAAACCGCAAACAATTGATGCGCTGAAAGACAATATCGTTAATGAAAATTATCGCAGGCAAATGTGTTAATTATTATTAGATTGATATTGTTATTTTTTTTGTAGCTATAATTTACTGCTTGCCTAGGGGTAAATGTTTTCCTGTAATTAATAACTTTAATATATGTACGATGCTAACTGTTTATTTTACGTCAGTTCTGTTGCATCCGTGTGATAGAATGCCCGAAGATGCCGAAAGGCGAAACCCGGGTCATTAGTGACAAAACATGTGGAATCGTACAAAATTTTAACAATTCAAATTTTTTATTTTATTTATATTTAAACAAATTTTGAGCTCCCTATTTAAAGATCTGTTAGTTAACATAAACCGGTCAATACACTTTCAATGCTATATTTTTATTAATTTAACTTTGAGGCACTTATTTTTTAAAGCCATGCGATAACGTTCATTAATTTATGGTTGGCAATGTAGGCAATCATGAAATAATACACAGTGACGTGAAAACAATTTAGCACTCAAACCGCAATATCTTCCAATACTTATATACGTTAGTTTTTATAGATTTTTGTTCTTATACAAATACTTTGAATGTTATATAACGATACTTGTTTGCCGTGTAAAAAATGTTCTTATATAAAATATGTGTATGTTTATATGCGTAGTATATGTGACATATTATTTTGCGGCGCCTTTCACTTGATGATTTTTATTTTCACGTCTTCTTAAAACGCGTCAAATATGATCACATTGAAAATTTCGAAAAACGTGTCTAACATCAAACCGACTTGAGTCATTTTATGGTCGCAACTGGTAAAACCTTAGCGTATGGTAGGACCATAAAATCGTACCACGCGCGCAATGCAAATGTGTCACAGGCTTGTGTGGGAGACTAGCTTTTGATTTATGGCGTTTACCTTTTCTTACCTTGAAGCCTACTTACTGCTCGGTTTTATGTCCCGCCAGCCGCTCAAAGCCTGTGGCATCACCGTTACAATATTTCGTGCTACGCTCATACCGCCGTTTCTCAAACCTATTTCTTACAAATGCATTATTTATTATTAATACAAGGAATTCAACAAAACGGTTTTCATTACATATAATAAAAATAAACTTACTTAGAAGTCAATACACTAATGGGAGTAAAATTGTAAAAAAATGCTTTGTTTGCTTATTGATATGTAGTTTTCTACGATAAACTTAACACAATGTGACGTACCCATTGGAAATAAGTAGGTATCTGTTAGTATCGATCTACCCAAGGCTTTATTTTGTATTATTTTGATTATTTTAGAAAAATATCATCTTAAATCTAGTAAGTGTATTGTCTGTAAACTTATCATTTCCAAATTTAAACGCCATTATGAGACGCCATATCAACTGCCATATCATTGATAACGCCAAATCATACGCTTTTAAAATTATTTCATATATATATATATAAAGCTTCTACTTTTAGGGTCCATATTCCTTTTCTTTTTAAAAATAGTAAAAACACATTTGTTTGTACTTATTTCCACAATATATTATTTGATCATGACCGGTTTCGCTCATCGCGAGCATTATCAACTGTTTGTTTCGTGTATATCCTGGTCTTGATCAAAAAATATAATGTGGATATAATAAGTACTAAAAATGTATTTTTTTTTTTAAATATCATGCCTTTTCATCATGAAGTGAGAGTTGACACCTTAAAATCAATCTATATTCTTTATATATTATTCATCTTGTATATATTCGATTTAAACCAGTTATTGTGTCATAGAATGCCCGATGATGCCGAAAAGCAAAACCCGGGTCGTTGGTGACGTAACATATACAATCATATAATGTTTAAAAAATTAATATTTGGCAATTAAAGTTTTCCTTATTTACTTCAATTTACAGTTTAAATATTTTTTTTCAATGTTCATCTGATGATCGCACAGATTATTTCAAAAGTTTCACGTATTTATACACTAAATATATTGTTTTAATTTTTATCGGTATTTCTCATTTCAGAATTTTGTATTTTGTATCGAAAAACCGGCGAGAGCTTCGTATTTAACCGGTATCCCACAGTTTTAGAATTTTCGATTTACTTTTGTTGGCATCGTGAGCGTCTGTGGCAACAACATATGAATTCATAGTTTTTCAATAATTTTATGTTTGGACATTTTGAGTGAAGCTTTTACATATGTGCACCCATGTCAGAAAAAGTCATTTTTAATGCTCACAGCAGGTTGTGAACCCATTTTTATCATTTTGTTAGAAACATAAATCTTTTCAAACATATTATATAATTTTTTGAAATCAAATTTACGTTCCCATAATAAACAGATAACACATCGGATTTTTTATAATAGATGATTTCTGATTTTTTTACATTCGAATTTTTTTTATATTATAATAAAATACATTGCAATTTTTTCACCGTATTAATATTATTTACTGTGTTTTTTTAATTTTAATTGATCTTTTTCACACGTTTAATACAATAAATATCCTTTTTCAGACACTAGGCTATTTTGAAAATAAATTTGACTGAACAAATAGCGGGAAAATTTTTTATAAACATTTAAATTATTTATTTCATTTCGGATTCATTGAAGAAAAATTTTCCATTCAACGTATAAAACTCAAAGTGAAAAATACTAAAATTAAAAATATCCACGTCAAATTCATACTGCCAATTTATAAATTCTTTGTTCTTAAAACAGTTTCATTGATTATCGGCTAATTGAGAGTCAAAAGCAATTACACCGTTTGAGCTTAATAAGAGAACTTGACGTTCAATAAAACCACCCGTCAGTCATTCTTAGCTTATATTTTTAAATTAAATATATTTTTTTTCATCCCAGAATGCGCTGGCAATAACTTGTTCATTATGTTGTTCTATTGAACTTATTTCGTTTAAATATTAAATTGATTAAAAAAACGCCTGGATTGAATATCTACTTTACAATTTTTGTATTAAAAAGCGCATTAGAATTTTCCTTTAAGTTGATTGACTTTTTTTGTTCTTTTTCCTTCGCTGTATTACCACACTATTTGTGACAATGTATCGACCATTCTGTTGCACCATAAAAGCTTTTTTTTCTTCCCTAAGATAACCCAGCATTAAGATGTTCCATTAATACCACTTTTGTTTATCATTATTGACACCCTTCTTAACTGCGTAATTCATTCGGTTGGTAGAAGATCCATACGAAAATTATGTGGCTTGCTGGTATCGACGTATCTCAATGCTTGGTACGTCTTACTATAAAGTATTTGACTTATTCAACTAAGAAAAACGCAGTGGTAAGTACTATTTTCAAAATATTGTATTTTCAAGATCAGGATCGGTTTTGCTCATCACACGCACTATCAACTGATGCAATATAAATTTAAAACAAAGTTTTTCTATAAAATTTTCACTCAATAATAATTACCAGGTATACAAAATGGTTCAAAAATTTAAAAAAATACATTCAGGTTTTTTAAGAATATATATTTGAATGAAGTGAAACATTTACAAATAAAATGCCAATGACATAATTGTAGTAATTTTAAAAGTAATTTATGAACAAATTAAAAGTCTGTAGAGTATTTTTATATAAATTACAATAGATCGTTTGAGAATGCTCGCAATGGAGAAAACCGGTCATTATCTGTAATATATGAAATTTTAAAAATAATTTGAATTTTTTAAACTTTACTTAATTCCACACGTTTTATCACTAACGACTCGGGTTTCGCCTTTCGGCGTCTTCGGGCGTTCTATCACACTGATGCAACAGATTTGACCGGGTCACTTCAGTCAGTTAGTGACAAAACGTGTCGAATCGTACAAAGTTTTAAAAATTAATATTTTTTTTGAAATTCCATTAAGCATCGTCAGTCAACATCATAGATTGTGTAGAAATATTATTTATTCTCGTGTTTTATTTTTGATACATAATGTCTCTCCACAAAGTGACAGTAAACATCATAAAAGTAGTATTATTTTACTACAGTTACAAGAACTTCCGTATAATTCAGCAGTATCCAATTATTACAGGAATTCCCACATAACATTTTACAATATTTTGATGTTTTCCTTATTACTACTAAATCAATGATAACATTTCATGTTATTAATCGGTTTTCGAATAGTTGACCGTCTCATTTCCGTTTGAACCGTGCCATGAGTTCTTGACTTTTCCCTACATAATAATAACCTAACAGTGACACATTTCCTTCTGAATCATACAAATATATACATTCATTTTTCTTGGAACGGATACGGAAGTGATCCACCCTTGGGGAATGTCGCACTTTCGCGAGTATACTTTTACCTATCCTTTTTTAGAATTCAAGTATCTATGAAATTTATCGCACCAAAACCGCTTCCGCTTTTGAAAAAGTTCTTCAAAAACAACTATGTGCTTGCATAATTATACGGAATGAGTATTATTTCTGACTAACTGTTTTTTATCTCAGTCTACTTTACCACCATAAAGTTTTATAATAGTTTAGTGATTCACAACCGTAAATATTCTTGTATCATACGTCTACTTCATTTAATTTTTATTTCCTATGCATACAAATATAATTACGTTTAAAATGTTATTATCAAATAAAACACTTTCAATATATTAAAAAAAAAAATCGTATTGGCTGGTCCGGAAACAATTAGTCAAAAGTTTTGCTATCTCCACGAACGACATTATATTTACATTATATACCAAATAATTTACTCTAATTTATTTTGCTTTTTGTTAACTGTCGCTTCTTGGTAGAAAGGTATTCTATTTTAAATTATAAATGAGCATTAAAACAGATCACGATCATAAAATATACTATGGAAATAATTTTAATTTAAAGAATATTTTTTAATTTATTTAATAAAACTAGCACAATATAAATTTAAGCGAGACTTTTCTTTCGAGACAGTCTTTTCAATTTATATTAAGCAATTTTGACATACAAATCGAAATAATATTTGAATTGATAGAATGCCTGAAGATGCCAAAAGGCCAGACCCGGGTCAATAGTGAAAAAATATATATACAGAGTCGTGAGTGACACGATACAAACATGTGTTTATTCCAAAGTCCAATTTAGTTTATGAGCAATTGACAGAATGCAAAATTTCATTCTCAAAGTGTGACATGGTGACAGAGTTTTTTGTAATGGATGAAAAAAAATTCAAATGTGTTGGCATGTAGTTGTAGTAATTAAGAAACTTTCGTGTGAGTGGAAAGAAGATATTTTGAAGATTTCAAATATTTACTATCCTTAATCTAACAATACACACGTGTTGTAACACGGTGAAAAAATGTATTTTAACATCTACTAAAAAAGTCCTTTAAGTTAAATGCATTGGAACAATTAGAAATTAATAGATATCAGCAAACAAATGACATTCAGAATGAACACACTAAAGGACATATTGGATGGTTCATGCATTTTTTTTTTAAATCATCTCATTACAACAAAATTCACTATTTACGTTTATTCCTTAAAAAGAAATGACTCAAGGTTAACTCTCACTTCGAGTTATGCATAAAATCAATTTACCACATTTAAAAATATTAGTATAAAACCAGGATGTTATGACAGAAGAGAAAATATATTCTGTACGTTTTCTAAATAGCTATATATAGATAAGTAAATGCACGTTTAAATATAGTTATGATGAGAGCGTACGCCGAAACAACTATAAATTTTATCGATATGGTAGAACTAAAATACATAGCTATTTTTCACCGAGATATATATAGATTTAAAATAAATTACATTTCCTAATTATATGTTCGTCTTTTTAATATTTCTTTTATCATTCTGACATCTTATCTGACGTCTTGACGTAGCACATCTATCTATTTATATTCAAAGTCATTTTTTTTTTCTTTTAGCCTTTTCATAAAATGTCTTGCAAAATCTTACACGCCTACTCCATTCAACAAAATGCCTTCTCCTTTTATTTTTCTTCTGCTCACTACTTTTCATTCAAGCACAAATGTTTACGTGTGTTTTATAAACACCCTATTGCTTTTATCCCGTCATGTTATTACTGGATAGAAAAATAGGGAGTACATATTTTTAAATTATTTCTCGTTTGAAACAAAACAAGAGTTTTTTTATATTGTGTTTCAGTTTCGTATAAATTTTCGTGTTTTTCTATCGAATGTTCATAATATTTTCAACTTCATTGTTCTCCCTTCTTTTCAATGTAAAACAATTGTTTTAATCGGGTCAAAGCGCCTCTTCATGATTATTAAAATATAAGTCTGCTTGTATTTTATAATATGCAATTGGACATTTATATCAAAGCGTCAGTGCTGTCGAATTCTTCTGCATTAAATTATTTTAAGCAAAAAAACAATTATTGAATAATTTGGTATTCACTTGGAAGATTTCCTTTATATTACGGCTTAAAACTCGCAATTTATTTTAGTTCTACTTCATATTTATATTGTTGATAGCTTTTTCAGCTAACGTTTTCATCAGAACTAATACTTCTTATGAATATTGCTATTTTTTTACCGTGTTAAAAAAATTGTATTCGATATATTAAAAAATCAGTGAGTTATAATATTCGTCGATATCAAATAATTTTAATATGGCAACCAACATATATAATATTTACAAAAATATAAGTAGTTAAAATGGCATCCTTAATCGATTAGATGTCGTATTGATTGAGAAATAAGAAGGATATCTTGAAACAAAATTTTTAGATCTGTTTTACACAATTTTATAAAGTAAATACAATAATAATGACAAAGTACAAATTAATATTTGTTTGTAAATTATTTCTCTTCATTTAGATAAATATAAATTATTTTCTCAGTTCTTGAACATTTGGTCGTGTACACTTGGAAATTATTAGTTTTAAATTTTGAATAAAAAAGATAGTTTTAAATTTGAATTGTTACAACTTTATACTATTCCACATGTTTTGTCACTAACGACCCGGGTCGCGCCTTTCAGTATCTTCAGGCATTCTATAACAAGGACGATATCGTCAGTTCTGTTTCATGTTGTAACAATTCAAATTTGATATTGAAATTCATAATCAAATATCATACATTTTTCTAGTTGTAGTTGCATTAGTTGATAATGCACGCGATGAACAATATCGGTGCTGACTTTATTACCGTAAAATTGTTGAAATAATACTGAATATTGTGATTTATTATTTAAATAAAATAACTTCCCACTAAGAAGTGACATTTAAAGTGAAACAATATATATAAGTTATAGAAGTCTGATTTGAGATATGCAACGAAGATATTTTAATACAATATAATGTTAGTTAAATTAATCATGTGTCGATTCGCGCCCATCTCTGATTTCCTCGCATTCACGATCTACCTAATATTCGCCGCTATCTCGAATGAGCGCTGTTATCGTGTAGTGACGCGTGCGGTAACGGAAACAGATGAAATATTAACTCACAAACTCCACATGTTCGCACTTGCCACACTGTAATGCCTGCCTAATGACGTGTCATTTAACCTTTCAACATCCACAATCTATAATATCACTACGTGCATTATTGACACAGAGAAAATTTGGCATCGTACATTAACATCTTCCGCAAGTATTGCATACAATTTATGAACACACTAAGTCAATTCAATTTTGTGACGGAATTCCATGTTTGAATATACATACACTAGATTTCTTAACAATCTAGTATTTGGTATTGTGTTAGTATTCACCATTCTTACAATTCGTCATCGAAACATAATTAAAAATATATTATATCACCATATATCCCATCCAGAACGAAACTGTAGAAAGCCCAAATTATTATTCTTCAAGAAAATAAAAAATATTCTTTTTTTTTGTATCATTACTTGAAACATTATCCAGATTTTTTCATATTATTTTATCACTCTTAAGTTGTTAACCGTCACTTCTTGGTGGAAAGGTATGATATTTTATACAATAAAAACACATTTTTTTATAACTTATCTCTACAATATGTTTTTTGATCAGGACCGGTTCTCTTCATCGCGAGCATTATCAACTGATAGAATACGATTTACAAAAAAACTATGTATACAAAATATTTTAGTAAAAGGTAGCAGGTAGACAAAACTTCTCAAACTGGGGGGTCCGCAAAAAAAGTAAAGAGATTTTCAACATATTTTTATTCAGAGGGGGCGTGAATTATTTTGGGGACCGTGTCATAAAAAAACACTGCTTCACACTGCCTTTTTATCGTTAAAACGTTTGCCCCATTAACGAGAAGTGTAACTTCAAAACATAAATAACATTATAACACGAAATCTAAAAATTAGATGAGAATCTTTTTCACAGTAAACAAGATCGTCGACAAATCGATGACCCGCATTCAAAGGGTTAAATCTATTTCCGCTTTAAGTATATAGCATATGGTAGTCGTATCGAAATATTTCCAAATGTGTTTTTCTGTTTGATAATCATTTGCTTATCTGTTTAATACGGATTACAGTTGTATGGATAAAACCGGAACAGGATGACTAATCACTCTCACTACACCCTTTACGATCTGATCGTTATGATGGCTTTTTAGAGCGATTGATTACGAGTGCCAGAAACAGCAGAAATCCACCCATTGATTGAAAAATGGCTGTTCATATTAGGATTCAAATCCACAAAAAAAATAGAATACAACGGCATTGACCATTTCATTATGAACCATATTATACAATTCAATTTAATATTTTAGTGCTATAAATAAAAAATGGAAAAAAAAACCGCAACACTTTTCTGTCTGTTTTTTGTTGTTTAGTCTATATATTTTCAATTGAACTGTTTTGTTGTTTACGACTTTAATTAATGATTCGTATCTCGAAATATACAATTTCATATATTAAGTATTTTATAGTAAATTATGCATGTAAGTAACCTTTTAGTGGAAAAACATTTAATCTTCAGAACTTCCGTGCATATTTACCGTATATTATCGAAACATTAATATGTTTTATAATTAATGCTATCGACTGAAGGCGCTTGATGGACTTTCAATATGAAATTTGAATTGTTAGAGTTGTCATACGATTCCACATGATGTGTCACTAACGACCTATACTTCGCCTTTTGGCATCATCGGACATTTTTTCACACGTATGATACGGACGTCAGTTCTGTGGAGTCTTACAGAGTTTTAACATTTCGATAAAATCTTATACACCCAGTCCTTTTTTTACGCGATACATTGGTTCCAGAAAAAGGCGCGTAAAAACAATCGCGTAAAAAAAATCATAACTTTCATATAATTTGATAAATTGGTTCCAAAAATTAAAGTATCGCGTAAAAAAGTACCAGAAACGTATGAAAAACCAAAATTTGCTCTTTGAAATTCGTGCAAAAAAAAATATTATGTTTTATGATCTTATATAGAGTTATATGAATTATTAGAGGCCGAGAAAGGTGCTATTCAACGAATTTAATAAATGAATTGTGTTTAAACAAGTTTACATACATCCCATGATTTTACGCAATTCCATTATATTTCTTTACACACCCTAAAACAAAAATTCGCATAATATCCGATACACTTGTCAACATTTGGCAATTGTATGTGTATTTAAAAAAATGGAATACTTTACAAAATTAAGTTGTAAAAATACATATATTTTTTTTTATTTAAAAAAATAATGAAATGTAAATGCCTAGCATCATATATAAATTTCTTCTGTAAAAAAAATTTGGGGAAAAAATCGCGTAAAAACGAGTGAAGCGCGTAAAAAAAATGTAACGGTGCCGTCCAAATAATCGCGTATAATCGAATTCGCGTAAAAAGAGGACTGGGTGTATTGGAGGGATGTGTGATTAAACGCCCATTATACGGTATTATTACTAAAATTTCAACCACATTAACCCATTCCTGATGGCCCACATAAAGTTTAACCCAACACTAAATATTTCAAAAATTAATTCAGCTATGTTGGTGTTAACCAAAATTATGGAGATTACCAGGAAATAAAATATCATGCCTTTCCATCAAGAAGTGACAGTTAACACCTTAAAAGTGAAAATATTTTGTAGACAAAAATAAGCACCTGCATGATAGTTTTAATCCGTTATATATATTTTATAATATATATTTTTAATTTTTATTATCAACACAATGGAATCAGCCATTTCAACAGTTGAGACGTTCGCCATCAGAGGGCTAATTTTATGTCTGAAAAACAGAAAAATACTGAATATTTTTTATATTGTCCAATTGAGACATCTAGCGGACAAAAAAGCAATCTTCAAAATTTTAATACATTTTTCATTCTGCACTGATGTTTATTTATCATTAGATTAATTTTCAAATGCTACATACAAATGTTCAAATTCAAATTGCCATCACCCACATAAAAATTCTTCCATACTTGAAAAAACGCACTGATTATTTATAACATAAACTTTGCACGTGAAATTTTGTAAAATAATATTTTCTGCAAAAAAAATCGTTTTATATTTAGAAATCCAATTTGTATCCCAGTGCTGCTATTTCTAAAAATATTTCACCCGATAAATATGTTTCCTACTGATTTTATTTTTATTAAATAAATTCCGTTTCCTTGTATTATTTCACGTTACTCCGCGTAAATGTACAACTTTTTATGATATATATTTTTTCTCAAATGAGAATATCTGATCATTAAGATGGCGGGAAAATATTTTTGGCGCTCTTTTTCATTTTCCGGCTTGATAAGCGATATCATTTTCACATTTTCGGGAAACTTTTTACCTCCTCTCTTCATTTTAACATTTTCTCGTTTACATTTAGCTCTAGTGAGCAAATTCTTCGATGACTTAAAAAAATATTGTACAAATAATCTGGAATTTTTAAATTGAAAACAAAAATCCAAGTCTCGCTAAAAAATATTTCATTATGTATTATATCATCAACATTATCCTATCTCATCCCCACTTTTTTTTCTGAATAGCCCTTTTTACTTAATTGAAAAAGAGAAAGGTTACTGACAATTGACATAGTTTTGGACAGGATTTTCTATTTTTATGAGCGTTCTTTAATGTTCTTCTCACAACGATTAGAAAGATTTTGAAAATTCTCCAAAAAGCCTTCACTTTCAGTACAACCAAATATTACTTTTCTCATAAATAAAAATACATAAAACGGCGCACATAATTCTCTATATTGCTATATCATTTTTTTTTAATAAATAACGCTCAACTTGCTGAGCTGCAACGCTGCTCACCAATTTTGAACGAACAGTTAACCATTTATGTATTTTTCTTACTAAGACTGATGATGTTTCATGAATTTCAATATCAAATTTGAATCGTTCATATCTGTAGAAAACTACACTTACATAGACCATTTGAAAATTAAGCTGCTTTTAGGTTGAATAAAAATATTATACAAACACATTTGCCAGCCGTTTACTCTCAAAAAGCAGTTACTTTATTAAAAGCTAAAAATCTTATGCTGCAATCAATGAGCTAACATATTAAAATTACAAAAATTACAAATGTACACCATTTTGTATATACCATTTTCAAACAAAAAAGTTCCTTAAGAGCTTTTCAAATGTCAATTTATTATTACTAAAAATATGAGGGTGAAATATTATGAAAATGAAATGATTTTTCTTTTGAGAATATAAACAAATGACTTTTAAAACTTTCCATTTATCTACAGGAACTGGTTACATAGAATGGTAATATTTTTTTTTTTGAAGAGCCCAACGAATATTATAGTAAAATCTTGTGAAAATCTTCAATTTATTATAAAGTTCTATCAGCGATTCTTATCGAAAATGACAGCCCACTGAGGCTATATTATCCCAATCGACATGACGTAACATTTCGTAAAGGCAAACAAAAAGTTTTCGGCGCGTCATGTGACAGGATCGATGTTTTAAAGCTCTCCGCTTAAAGTTGGCAACATTTTAATTAACACCTAAGACGTCACGAAATAACTTTTGCGCTTCTGTCAAATAACTTTAAGGATACGATTCGCAAACTTAGGTGAATATCTTTTCCTTGAAGTGGGTATATTTGGATGGTTGAACAATTATTAGCTTATAATATATTTTAAGACGTGGCAACTGCAATTCATTACTAGCGAGTGTCTGACATTTTCTTCATTAATATTTTTTTTTATAAGTTAGTCTATCGTTATAAAAATGAATAAATAATAATGTTTTAGCTGAGTCTAGAATACTCTTGTTTGCTAGTTCTATCAAATAATTCCGTACTAAGTTTAGTTCCATTCCGGAATCTAAAAAAATGACGCTTGGATTAATCTTCAACTTTCCGAGTCGTTAAAATTTTCTCTCATCCATATAATCGTCAAAAATCATACATCACGAACGATTTGTTTACTTATTGTATTTCGTGTCGTGAGCTTTTTATCGTTAATTTTTAAACAAAATAAAAAAAACTATATTCATTAATTTATGAGATCGATTGAAGGTTCTTAATGGAATTTTAAAATTATATTTTAATTGTTGAAATTTTGTACAACTCCACATGTTTTGTTTCTAACGACCCCGGTATCGCGTTTCGGCATCTTCGGGCATTGTATCACTCACCAGCATGTTGGTCAAGTTGAATTGAATTCGTGTAATAGAATGCCTGAAGATGCCAAAAATCCGGGTTGTTAACGACAAAACATTCGATGGATTCGTGGATTCGTACAAAGATTCAAAAATTTAAATTAGTATTTATTGATTGAATTAGCATTCTATATAGAAAAATAAATGTTAGTTTAAGCATAGTTCTGGCGATGGCTTGAGCCGAAATAGCTATCAATTATATTTAAAAAATATTTTGTAGAACTGAAATACATTGCTTTTTTTCACCGTGTTAAATTAGTATTCATAAAATTTTAATTTCATTAAGAGCTAGTTTCTTTAGTATATTTTTACGAGTGAATATTTTATAAATGAAATGAACATTATGTTGAAAAAATATATGATTAAGATGTCTTTCCAAGTTTGACAAACATAGAATTAAACGGCCTCAACCAGAGGCTGTGTTATCAGGGGGTAGTGGGTAATTGATGACGCGCTATCTCTTCGTCATCGCAACTTGAGAAAGGAATGAAGTCACAGGTCTAACACGGACGACTGCACTTACATAATTTCAAATATTACGTAAAGCAAGTAAGGGAATGACAGTAGCCCGGAAGTAAGAAAAGGGAAGTAAGCTTTGACTTCTTCTTTACCATTACATAACTTTAAACATTCAATCAAATGCAGAAATCAAGTCACAGCTCATTGTGGTACATAATAATTTGATATTGGTTAGAATAGCTTTTGTCAACATCCACAATATTTTACCAAAGGGAAAAACAACTATGGAACAGTTCGTCGAATATTTTGTTGATATTTATTGAGACAGGTATAGTGTTGGTATATAAATAACTTAAAAATATTCATGCAATATTAAACTATGAAACGAATTATGCACAATTTTGGACTATTGGAACTTCATTGACGTTCATATAATTTTTCACTCACGACTCTATTTTTGCAATTCGGTATGACTGACACACAGTAAATAATTCTGTATCGCTTATATTCAAGCGGTGTTAATTATAATCAATTACTATTTAAATAAAATTGGGTAATTTGGAACTTAGAAGGTACATGCTTTTGATAAATAGTTGGGCTACGGTGGGATTAAATACGAGGTGATGAAGTATAAGGCGTAGATTTTTGAGATTGTAGACTAATTAAACTAGTCTCAAAAAAGGGATATAGTAAGGTTTAATGGGTCTGTCCGTTAAGATTTATCAAAAAAGCAAAATAATAAATCGATACGGAATTTCAAATTAAATATTTAGTATGACCATTTATAGAAAATGAATAACAACAAAGAAATCGCCGTAAAAATGAAAACAAAAAAGTCACGCAAAAAGTCGATTTGTATGTAACATTTAAAACAACTTCATCTGACGACTTTCAACCCTGAAATGACGTTATAAACCGTTGCAATATTGTGGGTGGGTATCAAAGTGTAATGTTATGAGTCATTCGCCATAACCGGGGTACACCGATAACAAGCCGTTCCGCCGCTAATAGCATCCACTAAACGCTGTATTGGTTTCAGCCTTATAACGACGTCGGTTAATTTTGTAACAAGGGTTACGTAATGTGAGGGTTAATGTAATGTAGACATCTATTTTTTGGTAACCGACATCATAACGCGGTAATGTTATTTCCCAGCACTTATCTCGTCCGGATCGTTAGATCAACATAACAGAAATTTATTGATAATATTGTATTCGACATTTCGTGTTTTAGAACAATCTTTTACGCTGTGAATTAAAAGGAACACGGAAACGCTGCCATACAGAAGAAAGTGTATATTTTGAATGGTTTTACATTAGAGGTACATTTAAATATTTTTTACCACAGGAGAAGAATTTTACAATTAAAAATGATTTCAATCGACGAACTTATCATGTATCAAATAATAAATTACATTGATCTCACATTAATATAAACAAAATATATTTCATAAGTTTATAAAAACACTGTTTTTATTGGGAAGGTTAACTGCTTTAACACGATGAAAAAATAGCAATGTATTTTAGTTCTACAAAATTATTTTTAAATAATATAGTTGATAGCTATTTCGGCTCACGCCATCGTCAGAACTATGCTTAAACTAACATTTGCTTATCTATATATAGCTGTGCAGAAAAGGCACACAACACATCCTCTCTCCTGTTCCAACGGCCTAGCTTGTTACTTTAACACAATGACACTAAATTTTCAAAATTCTAAATGAAACAATAGGTGTATATGACAATAAGATTATATGCGGGACGGAAGTTGTCCTTATGGAAGCAAATCAGACCACCCCTTTGTGCAACGGCTGGACAAGTGGTGATACTATTATGTTAGTTTGTTCGTTAAGAATCCTTTGTGATAATTGTTGTCTATTGATTTCCAGCTGTTCCAAAGCCGTCATTCTCCGACCCTTACTGCAAAGATGCAAACATTTAGGGGCTGAGTTTGAATTTATATTATGTGATTCATTAATAACGTGATTAGCGAATTGTGAATCTGTTTTTTTACTGTTGAATGATTCTACATGTTCCTTAGCTCGAGTAGATATACTTCTACATGTGTGTCCGATATAAACGGATAAGCATGAGCCACAGGACATTTTATAAATACCGCTTCTATCCAGTTTATTGATTTTATCTTTACTATTTTTAAGATGTCTGCCTAAGTTATTGTTGACCTGCTTTGTTTAAAGTAAACATAAATTAAAAAATGACCAAATAAAAACATTCTTCCTGTCCAAGAAAATTTTGAAAAAGATCCACCAATCTCAATTAAACACCGTGGTTAAAATGTTGAATCAATTAAATTAAATTGACGTAAGAGTTTCTTTCATAAGACTATTAATGACGCTATATTTTATATATTCTTATAAGTTGTTTATACAACAGTTTGCTCGAAAGAGCTATAATTTTTATTAATAATGATTTCCGTTTCAATTTCAATATTTATCAGTACATGCTACATTAATAAACAATATAGTTGGTTCTAGGTAGTAGAAGTAGAGTCATCTTTGCATCCATTAAAAGTGTCAGTATTGTGAGAGTATGGTATGGTGGTTATACAAAGCCATAATACGATTTTATTATACACGTTAGATATATATTGTATAATTTCCTTTGAAGGAATTATTATTTATATAATTTTAGTAGTACTTGAACCGATGGTTTCGCACATCTGGTAATTATAAACTATTGTTTTTTGTATGTTTATACTGTTTAAATTTGAATTAATAGACATTTTAGTCTTGTTAAAAATTTAGAATTGTTTCTACTATATATTTTATGATAACGGCCGGCTTCGTTAATCGCGAGCAATACCAACTGATATCATATCATGCTATCTGCATGAAAATATCATGCTTTTCACAGAGAAATGATAGTTAACACATTAAAAGTGATTGTATTATTTGATAGTATTGACAATAACCGAAACAAGTAACAAGATCTTAAGAATAAAAAATTATGGAAATTGAACGAAGCATTGTGATATTTTATATTATAATACTAATAACGTAAACATATTAGAAAAATATTGATGATTTGACACCGTTATAATGTCAAAAATTACCATTTACCTTCCGGTATATTATACGAGAATTCCAAACAAACATAGGTTATAGTGAATTTTTATATTTTCTGAATTATATCCATACAGAAAAAGTGCTTATAAAGCATTGAATAGTGGTCATACATAAAATTTTATCTCATAATTCACTTATAGAAACAGCTTATTCAACGGAAAAATATCTCGCCGCACACATAAAGTCCGATATCCTGATGTTTTATTATTTTTCCCTGCGTGATTTATGGAGGATATTGAGTCAATTTGCGTACATTTCCATAGCGATCGTTGCTATAAACTTTTCCGATCGCCGGTCTGTCGTTCATAGTATCTTGTATCAGTGAAAGCAAACGAAATCTTATTAGAATATTAGGACAAACTATGGTAAACGTATTAAGAAACTATGCGCTGAAAATCCGTAGTCTAGAAATAATCAACTAAAAAATGAAGTAATTGCAAAGCATTGTCAGTTCTGCTGCATCGTCGTTAGTGACAAAATATGTGGAATCGTACTAAGTTGTAAACATTAAAATTGAATCGGAGAAAGTCTTAACAATTCACATTCATAATTTGATATTGTTTCGTTCCAAAATACGGATAAATTGACAAAGTTGTTAGGTCTTACAAAAATCGCTATAACTTTTTCTTCATTGGGAAATATTTGTCAAAAATTGGTAAAATTATTTATCTATCGTGATAAAAAATGATAGAATATTTTACTTTATCACTACTTCGATATTTATCGTTATACATTTTATAATTGCTGTTCATAATTCAAACAATCATTTAAAGATTATAATATTCTTATAAAAATACGATATTTACGTATCGGCAGACACTGCAGCTTTGAGTGTTGGACAGTTTTCTAGACCACTGTGCTTTGTTATGTAATCATTCAGAGTTTGGGATAAGCAATAAAATATCATTAAACTTAAATGGCTTCACTTTATAATTGCTGGGATTGCCTTCCATAAATAAATAAGTTCATTATTTTTGCATGTCTTGCGAGATATAAGTGCCTCAAAATAAAATTGAAATAGAGTTCATTGAAAGAGTTATGCACAATTTTTAATAACTTTTCAACAATACATTTCATATTCTATTCATCATAAGCATTATCAGCTGATGGATCATTAATTTAATTAAAACAACTAGTATTATACTTGTGTTATTCTAATCTCCTTTCAATGTCCTGTAAAAGGGACAAATCCTATCCCACTTTTTCAATTTTAAATTGAAAGTAACATTTATTTTTTATCTCATTTATGAATAATCTTACGATACCGTAAGACTTTGATATTTATCAAAGAAACGAAACACGTGTCATATCTCAAGTTATCAATTTTAGTTATATTAATAATTAAATCAACAGCTTCTTGGGATGCAATAAGTTTTGTGTAAATGCAAAAGAATGAAATAGTTCTTTATAACTTCAAAATGGAGATGCTTGTTGGTCAAATTTTCGATCGATTTTGAGGACAGTAGTAAAATTTTAGAGCAACCTGTTAACAACCTCAGGTCGTACTACACGGTGTGGTATATTATATGTTTTATAAAGACCCAACACAACTGAGCAAATATTGATATGCTGAGTAAAGAATTATACTTTCTCTCGACAACTATTGCTATTTTGTTTTGAAAGAATCAACTGCATTTTATTTAAATAAAAATATATTCACAATGTAACGTGCTATTTTCACGTTTTTTTTTTATTTATAAGATAAAGATCGATTACGTTCTCTGGTTCTGAACTAAATCAGTGGAGTGATTGATGTGCCCTCTGTTCTTTTACTCGAGGGTGTATCATTGGAATTATTTTGGTGATTCAAGCACTCCGATGTTTAAGTAAAATGACGGATTATTGTAAAGAATAATTTGTTCATATTGCTCAATGATTGAAAGTATCTCACGATAAGGATATAAAAAAGAAAGAAGGGAGGCTTACCTGTTCATTAAAAATTGGCTATAAATTAAGTTGTCCCCTGTATATTTCTAAAATAGCCTGATGAAATAGTTCATCATATTGATCAAAATTAGGACAGGTTTAATTTAGAACTTCGTTTTGATTGATTGTGATGTATGCGTGTGATAAACTCATTTTAGTCACCAGCGATTTGTAATCTATGTTTACGTTTAATATGGATCTTTTAATTTTCGTTCGTTTTATTAATCCAAACATAAAACAATAAAATACTAACTTTATATTAAATCTTCTCTTGACTGCAAATTTTATTAAATTTTACATTCTACGGAATCCAATGTACAGCGCATACAGATTTATAAATTCATAAAATATTTTCAGTGCACTCTGAATCTCTTTTGCATATTATTTCTTGAAAGGAATATGTTAAAAGTCATCCATTTACGATTTGAATAGGCAAAAGCTCTCCGTAGTTACATGTCTTGTGGAGCAATCGAGAAAAGGTTTATCCCTCATATGGATGCTATGCCAACATCACTTTGCAAAAACTTGGCGACCGTATACCCCAGGGCCTAGTATAAAGGTTAACGTACATTCCAATTGAAATTTAATATTCAAATAGTCAATCGTTTCAGATATATTGGCTTTTTATTTTGGGCTTTCAATTGTTTTACTATTTGAAAATATTTTTCTTTTTGTCTTTTCATCTACATTTAAAATCACTATGGTCAGATATCAACGCTTTGACATATGTGTATTTTACTGGTTGGACTTAAAAATTTTAATAGTACTTTCCACATTTTTCATATTCAAGTACTCTATAAAATTTAATACCAACAAAACTTAGAGTAACGCAAATTTCTTAATTTTTTTTAGCCTTTATCAATTTCTGATAACTAATATTTTGTAATCTATATACTTAGTTCTACAAATTTGTGTAAAATATTGTTTCAATACAATTTTATTTTGTTTTAACATATTCTTTCGTACTCAAAGGTACTTACGTGAAAGAATTGTTGACTCTTCCAAACTAACGTTTTTTCCTGAAAAAATGTTCAATATATGCTTTTTTAGTTGCAAAGACGCGTTATTTTATTTCGTTTGTTATAATATATTTTATAAAGACCTCATTTCCTCACACGTTGCAATAATACTTGTCTAATGATATTTCTATAAAAACTTAATTTATTTTATACAATTTTCAATGTTACTAACTAAAACCCCTAAACAAACCACAAATGAACAATATCTAGAAATATATCCGTAAATGATTAAAATTGTCACTTTATTTATCATAAAAAATGCAAATTGAATTTCTTTTTGACCCACTGATACCAACGTTATAACACGGTGAAAAAATAGCAATGTATTTTAGTTCTACAAAATTATTTTTAACAAATATAGTTGATAGCTATTTCGGCTCACGCCATCGTCAGAACTATGCTTAAACTAAAATTTGCTTATCTATATATAGCTGTGCAGAAAAGGCACACAACACAACAATTAAATCTAGCTAGAAAACTCATTTACCCGAACCCAATACAAGATAACCGCTTCTATAAATCTATTAACTACCTAGGTAGCATTAGCGAAAAAAATCATCGGGAGATTAAAAACTCAATAAACGTAGCTTTCAAGGTCAACATAACTTAGGCAGACATCTTAAAAATAGTAAAGATAAAATCAATAAACTGGACAGAAGCGGTATTTATAAAATGTCCTGTGGCTCATGTTTATCCGTTTATATCGGACAGACAGGTAGAAGTATATCTACTCGAGCTAAGGAACATGTAAGATTATTCAACAATAAAAAAAAAGATTCACAATTCGCTAATCACGTTATTAATGAATCACATAATATAAATTCAAACTCAGCCCCTAAATGTTTGCATCTTTGTAGTAAGCGTCGGAGAATGACGGCTTTGGAACAGCTAGAAATCAATAGACACCAATTATCACAAAAGATTCTTAACGACCAAACTAACATAATAGTATCGCCACTTGTCCAGCCGTTGCACAAAGGGGTGGTCTGATTTACATCCAGAAGGATCACTTCCGTCCCACATTTAATCTTATTGTCATAGACACCTATTGTTTCATTTAGAATTTTGAAAATTTAGTGTAATGACACAATGGTGTTAAAGTAACAAGCTAGGCCGTTGGAACAGGAGAGAGGATGTGTTGTGTGCCTTTTCTGCACAGCTATATATAGATAAGCGAATGTTAGTTTAAGCATAGTTCTGACGATGGCGTGAGCCGAAATAGCTATCAACTATATTTGTTAAAAATAATTTTGTAGAACTAAAATACATTGCTATTTTTTCACCGTGTTATAATGGAGTTCTACCAAGTGAATGCCAATTCAATCAACCAACGTTATATTTTACGTCCTGTTAATATAATAGTATGAACTCAATTTCCATTTTGCGTCCCTGGCTTAAAGTCGTACAAAATGATTGTAAAAGTTCATTGATATTGAATTCAATAGTTGATCCCTTACTCGATAAAGTTGTCCATGTCAATTGACTAGTGGAAAAGAGTAAAGTTAACCCAATCAAAATAGAGTTTCTTTTATGTTGAAGGATTCTTTTTTCGCAGTGGGACTAGATCTGTATTTGATACGCCAGAGATAGATAACAGACACATGCCAGCTTTTGAGCATTAAAGTCTTCCGCTTGTATTTTTCTTCCTCGGCGAAACTTCTTACATTTAAACTGCTGTATTTTTTAAACAAAGTGGTTCAATAAAAGGTTATACACAACTCATATATCATTTCCCATGTAAAATATAATCATAATACATTTAAATCATTAGAGCTTTATCGTGTTAATATATATTTATATAAGAATGATATTAATCATCGTAGATTTCTTAGCAATCACGCCACAAATTAAACAACATTTATTTTATCACATAAAATTTTCCTTGGTAACTTTATTTATATTATTAATGTAGTGTAATTTTTCGCATGAAAAGTGTGTTTAATTTTTCTACTTGTTACTGGCTATGAAAAAGGTAATTAGTTACACACAAACAATATTAGAAATAATTATTTTAAATTACTTCTAACTATTTCTAACAATTTTCGATATTAAATTAGGCGGCTTGGTGGAATTCAAATATCAAATTTGAATCATTTAAACTCTGTGAAATTCACGCACAATCCGAGACCCGCTTTTTACCATCGTCATAAATTTTTTCATATTGGCGCACAAAACATAGATACCCAAATGCTAAGAGCCAAATATGTATATGAAATAATTTTGATTTTATTGATTGTTTGTAATGATATCTACGTTTGGAAAAGGTTATATAATATGATGAATACAACTTCATGCATTTGTTGTGAGAAATTTTATGAATGAAAATGAGTTAATAGTACGAATGATTGAAATCTATTTAAAATATTAAAATAAAGTAATCGTCTAAACAGACCGTCGTCCATGTAGAATATATTGATATCCGGAGCATTACCGTTAAACAGTGTAAAAGTTTAAACTTTAGAAGAAAAATGCGCTTCTTGGCCACGTCGACAAAAGCTTTTAAAACCATTCAACATGCTGTAGCTAATCAACAATAGTTTTAAAAATCACATTTATGATGCGTGCAGGCATGCAATCGCTACCACGACAAAAATATGAATACACAATATGATTTTTTTTAAATAAATTTATATCAGGCATATCTTAAAAATTGTATATGATTTGCATTATTTTTAAGTTCAAAGCTGTTCTCATGTTATTAACATTCTAGTTAGACAGCTGTCAGAGGGCCAATATATTTGTCATTAATTAATATAGATTTTAATCCATCAACGTATTTACACGTAAAATGCATTCATTACACCGAATATATATTAAATAATTTTCCGTTAATTTTTTTTTATAATTTCACAATAATTTTTTTTTTGTAATTTCACAATAAACATTAGAAAAACGTAATTTTTTTCTAAGAAATTTTTTATTTTTTTTTAATCTTACAAAAAAAATACCTGTTTTCAGTAAAAAAATAGCACACAACACTATATATTGTGAAAATGTTAAGGGCAGCTGTGTTTAAGCGCTATATCAATTGAATAAGGATGAAAGTTTATTTGGAATCGACACAAACAAAACACGGTTTATTGGCCAACAATTGTCTACTGATAGATCTTTTTCTCTCTGTGCCTCTTTGTTGAAAAAAGCTTCACGTTTCATTCAACAAACAAAACTTTTATCTAATCTATCTTCTTAAGTAAATCTTATAATAATATTTGTTTTATGGTAATCATTAATATTTAACATTGATTCAGTACAATCATCAACTGCATTAATGTATAATATTTAAATTATTTAACACAATTGTTACTACTATAGACCCTCCACTTTCAATCATCAAGAGCATTAATTATCTACTGATAAAATGTAAAGTAAAACCAAGCTCTAAATACAGTACTTTGTGTTTATAATTACCAGATAAAAAAAAAAAATATTTTCTAAAAATTCTATTCGGAATATATTTTTTTTTTGTGTTCTTTTTACGATTTTCTACATATTTTTTTGCGTAAAATATACTGCAACATAGCTATTAACTATCTTTTTACGCTTATGCAAGTAAAAATTATTGTTCTATCGAAGACAAGTGTGATCATGAAATTAAAAATAACATCCGCAAATCAACGCCCTGTGTTCAAAGGGTTAATAAAGTGTTTTAATAAAGCTTTTATCAACGGAACTTTTTCATCCAATAGACAAAATCTTTCAGCGATTTACCAAACATTATCATGCCACCGATACACAACGGCCTTTAAATATGTAATTAGTTGTGATAAAAATCTTTTTTTTGTCTCGAATGTATCCAGCTTAGATTTCGGGATATATTTATATGAAAGCTCATTGTTTAGTTATCTTGGTTTCGAATATTGAATCGACTGTAACAGATTAGCTGCCATATCTTTGAGAAGTCTAATATAACAACAGGAATATGTTGAAATAAAATACATTTCAGACAAAATATGTTTGCAAACTTGGAAGAAGATTTAAAAATATCAAGCATAAATATATACCGCGCTATTTACCTGTAAACTGCTGCGCCCACTAAGAATGAGTTTATCCGCGACTAAAACGCATTCGCTCGAAACTAAATAGCGTGATTGCGTTCGGCCATTTGATACCAAACGACGCGTTTACTTTTACTATTCTTAAACATAAAATTTACTTGAGTCGAGACCTAAGTTTATTCATTCTATTTAAAGAAATGTCTTTTAAATACTATAATCAAATGAGAAGTAACATAGTTCAATACATACCGCATATGTCGTGGACATTGTTGCATCTTTTTTATTTATGATATCGATTGAAGGTGCTTGATGTAATTTCGATATCAAATTTGAATTGTTACAACTTTGCACGTGCATGTGTAATACATGTTTTGTCACTTTGTATTAAAAAAAAACGATTAAATTTCATAAATTTTATCAACTATTTGTTGTAAAACCCTTTCAAGAATGACTCATTAACATGACTAATCACTAATAAAAATTATCACAGGCAATTTTGTTAATTATTATCAGATCAATATTATTAAATTTATTTTTAGCTGCCATTGAGTTTTTGCCTTGATTTCTGTGTTTTCCTGTAATTAATATCTTTGTTATATAGACGATGCTAACTTTTTATTATGCGTCAGTTCTGTTGCATCCGTGTGATAGAATGACTGAAGATACCTAAAGGCGAAACCATGGTCGTTAGTGACAAAAAATGTCGACTGAGATTAATCGATAAGATTTCAATTTTTCGATTTTTTTTATGTTCTGTATTTAACGACCCAAAATCCGTCATTCAGCATTTTAAGACATTTTTATGCACACGTGCACTCGAGTTAATAACTTTACCCAATTTAAGTGTACAAATTTTAACTTTGAAATCAGCCACCAACTTATCTTTCTACAGTTTATAATCTTTTCAGAACCGGTTTCACTCAGATCTTTTACACACTTTTACTGAATATTTTAACCTTCCGACTACTGACGACTCAACTGTTGACAGCTGAGTGAAAATCATGTGGAAATGCACATTTATTTCATAACTACAATTCAAAATTTGTAAGGAAAAGTTGGAGCTTATAAATCTATATCATCATCATCATCATCAGCCGGGGTCGATCCACTGCTGGATGAAGGCCTCCCCCTGCTTTTTTTTTTTTCAGGGGGGGTTTGGACATAGCAACACCACGCTGCCCAGGCGGGTTGGTGTTCGGTTTTCTGTCTGGGTTTTCCTTCCCATATAAAAAATCTATAAATCTATATAGCGATTCTCATTTCATTACTACTTATTGTATGATTTCAACTGTTAACAACATACTATTTTCCTTTTCCATTTAACTATATTGTGTTCGTATTTTATTGCATGCACTTGAATTAATTGATTGAATTGGCGTTCACTTGGTAGAACTCCATTATAACACGGTGAAAAAAATAGCAATATATTTTAGTTCTACAAAATTATTTATTACTATATTTAAAAAAACAGTTTTGTAGAACTAAAATACATTGCAATTTTTCACCGTGTCGCATGAATTAATTTAAAGCGTTCAAAAAACTCATTGCTGTCAAATTTTGAAGCTCAAAAGCCAAACATTATTTCAATTAGAATTGCAAGTTGGTATTTTTTCTCCCGTTAGCAAAATTGTTTGCATTGCATCAAATCAGATTAAGAAATTTTCTTTTCCTTCATCAATTAGCTGAGACAGGCTACCACGGGTCTCATATTTTCTTTCATTTTCTTTTTACTTAGCATAACTTCACTTGCCTGGCCCAACTGCAAACAAACTTGCTTCTTAGAAGTGTGGTAGTATTTTCTCCATTCTTGTGCGGTACCAAAGCGTTGAGCTGATTGAGCGCTTCGTCTTAAGGTTTTTATAAGTATGGATGATTTCTCGTAGAGTCCTTGGGTTGTAGAGCTTTTTGATGTTCGTGACATTGAACGTTAACACATTAACTTCTAGATGTATTGTGTGGCTGCCATGTTGTGTCGTTAATAATACATTTTCGTTTGACAATCTGTTTTTATCGAGAAGAGTTTTCTCTTCGGAGTCGTGTAGTCGTCTTCTTCTGTCTTCAGCTGGTTCCAATATACCGGCCAGGTATCCTGTAAAGGAAAGGATTAGCTAAGGAACATGTAAGGTCATTCAACAGTAAAAAAAATAATTCGCTAATCACGTTATAAAAGAATCACTTACTATAAATTCATACTCAGCACCTTAGTGTTTGCATCTTTAAGTAAGGGTCGCAGGATGATAGCTTTGGAACAGCTGGAAATCAATAGATATCAACTATCACAAAGGATTCTTAACGAAAAAACTAATATATTGTCTTCTCCATTAATTAACCCTCTCCACTTTCTGATTTGTTTCCGTAATAGACCATCTCCGTGTCACATGTTAACTTATTGTCATAGCCACCTTTTTCGTTTCGAGAGAAGATGTATTGTGTACCTTTTCTACACAGATATTCTCATAGATAAGCAAATGTTAGTTTAAGCATAGTTCTGACGATTGCGTGAGACGAAATAGCTATCAACTATATTTAAAAAATAATTTTGTAGAACTAAAATATATTGCTATGTTTTTAACCGTGTTACAATGGAGTTCTACCTAGTGAATGCCAATTCAATCAACGCATTTTTTTATGTTTGAATTGTAAATTGTTAGCTAGGAAACAAAAATTCATTTGTCAGTTGCACGACATTCAATCAATTACTCGTCTGGAAAAAAGGGTCGAATCGAGAAGAATCATTTAAATAAATGTATATTAATATTTTTCTTGATCATTTATGCAATATAAATTCATACGTTTTACATTGGGTCAGGCAAGTGCGCGCATTATTTATACAGCTCGCTGCGAAGGAAATTGCACATAATGACTGCCATTATTCTACGGCGAGGGAAATTTTCCAACTAAACGTTTAACCAAATTGCATTAAGTGTTTTTCTTTTTTGTTTCAGAAATCTCAGTAAAGAAATCCACCCTACGCGTTCGTTTCGACTCAACGAAACCGCGGCTGAATCAACCTAACCGACCATAGCCATCCTAACGGGGAGCTTTTGAAGCTCTTACAAAAAGGTATTGTAACAATTTTATTTTTATCCACTACATTGATACTGCTTAAATCCAATGTTCCTTGTTTTATTTACATTTAATATCTTTGTTTAAACATTCGAGGGATTTTTTTGGTATACCCGACTATATTATTTTTGGTTGAAAAAAAGTTTAAAACTACATCTAAAAATATGAAAGATTCTATTAATATACTAAATTAGAGTGAAATATAGGAGAAGGACTGTGTTAGAGAATGTTATCATCATTATCAATGTTTGTTTTTTAATTCAAGTCTACTACCAATTTCCAATAAATGGTCTTGTTATAAATATATTTATTTGCAGAGGCTTTCTTCTACTATTTGTTACTTAGTCGATTAAAATCTCTCCAACAATTATTGAATTGATATTAATGGATGGTTTATGATATCAACATAGGATACGTAATGGAATCTTAGCATCGAATTTGATTAGCTAAAACTTTGTACAATTCCACGAGTTTCGTCGCTCATAGCCCGGGATTTTCCTTTCGGCGTTCTATCATACCTCTTGTATCATATATAACCGATGGGAACCTGTTATTTTTTATTGGTTCTATTGTATTCGTGTGATATAATGAAGATAGATGCCAAAAGTCGAAAGGCGGATCACCAGTATGACACAGTGACAAAATAGCAATGTTTTTTAGATCTACAACAATTATAAACTACAATATATAGTTGATAGCTATTTCAGCGTACACGCTCATCACAACTACTCATTTCCCTATCAGAACTTTATTGTTCTGATGACGGCGTGAACCAAAATATCTATCAATTATATCTATAAATATAAAAATCAATGTCTATGTGTGTTTGTGTTTGTCCTTTATGTACTAATACATCATTCACCCGATCGATGTAAAAAAAAAAAAAATTTCTTGAGTACACTCCCGGAAATGTTTCTTACATACCACTCTCTCCCCAATCCCCCAAATAATAAGTCAATAAAAATGAAACGACACTATTAACAATTAAATTGATTGCTACCATAACGAGTTTCCCTGAATTTCCTTACTCTGAGATCGCAGCAACCCGCAACGGGTCAGTTACAATGTACACAGCAAAAATACATTGCTATTTTTCACCGTGTTATATTACTTTTTCTTTTATAATAATTGCATTATCGCAAACCTACATTGTGCTTTTTGTTTATTTCGTTATTTATAGAAAAAAATTCCGCTGTTTAAATGAGCGCTATAATAGAATTTTCTCTTGATGAGTCTTCCTCAAGTTAAACAATTCCGCTACATATAACGCATGCAATTCATTTCCGCACAAAACGCTACATTTTTCTAGTCTTAAACAATACTTAACAGCGTTGTGCCAATCCATCATGCTTCCGTTATTAATTCTCATCATCCGTTTCCCTTCTGTTGTTCATTCAAAAAATATTGTATCGGATTAATTATAACGTAGCCTTAAAGCAAAAAGCTCTGCTGCAAACAAATTCTTTTTTATTTTTTATTTCCCTTCACTGCTCTTGCTTCTTAACCTGTCATTTATCAAGTCATGAGGGTTTTCATTACTTGCTTTCTTCGCTATGATATTTCTTACATTCTCAGAATTAAACGCTCCGTAGGACAGTGTTTGTTTACCATTTTGTAGTCTAAACTGAATAAGAAAGCTAATTTTTGCATAATAATTTCGCTTTATTTGGAAAAATTCTGTGGCTTTTCCATTTGCAAAAAATACCATTTTTACATTTACGATCAAAAAAACAGGTCAGAAACCTTTTTCCTTTTAAAGGTCACATTCGCTCATCTATATTCAAACAAAGTCGTGTTCAAGAAATTGAAATTATCTTCATTATTTTGTAAAGTTTCCAAGAAACAAATATACTCGTATGAATATGAAAAAAATAGCTTATGACGTAAAAATACTAAAATTGTAATCGTCGAAGGCTGGTAAAGCTCATGTAATAGTTAAATTTATCTTCCTGATCACAGTGCACATTTTACAACGATTGTTTTATTATTTAATATTTAATCATTTATAAATAACTATTCAATGTCAATTTAATAGTGATAAAATTTCAAACGGCATATTTAACAAGTTCATAATATTTAACTTACTTACCTTCATTATTTTAAATACAGACAACTGTATTATATTTTTTTTAGTTTATCGAATGTTCTTTGGAAGATTTATTTCTCATCAAACTAAAGCATCAATATTACCTTCATATAAGTTAACTGTCATTAAATTCTATTATTTAAAAAATGTTGCCATCATTAAATCCATTATTAAATTACTAATTATTCAAGATCACAACGCCTTTATAACAATAATATAGGCATACTTCACACAATATTATACTTATCCCTCACTTACTATTTTTAAAAAAAACTCGATCACCGATGCTGTTAATTCGAAACATCAAACAAATATTTATCATATAGAACATTATGTAATAAAAAGAAAAAAAATATTCCTATGAATGTGTGTATAAACGTCGCTTAAATTTTTTTAAGTGCTAAATTTAATTTGATTGTCTGTAAACACAAAACTTTCTACAGAATATCTTCCCTGTGACTGATCCGCAGCTATTATTTCATTTTTTGTATTTCTTAGATCTTAAAATCTTAGCTAAGTGTTAATTATATTTACTAAGTAAATTAAATTCTTAGAAGCTATACGTACTTTTTACACTTCACGTGACAGAAAGGGTTGAGCGGTTTGTAAATTTTGTTTAATTACAGTTGCGACGGTTGTTGAAGTCAAAATATTCTACATACATATCAGTTTACGAAAATTATCTGTTTCAAGACTATACTCGTTATCCGAATGGCTCGTTAACTGATCATCGATAAACCATAGATTTTTATAATGTGTCAGAAATATCGTTATAACTCGTTATCCGAATATGTGCTCGTTATCCGAAAACACAAACTTTTCATGACATATTTCTTTGTCCGATTCGTTCGCAATCCAAACTGTTCGTTAACCGATCACCTACTGTACTTTATTTTTTTTACGACATGTTTACTTTACTATTTTATGTCATTTAGTTAAATAATGCACGTAAAACTCATGTTGAATGCATCATTCGTAACTGATGACCGTACGGAGTAGCGATACGGTCTACAACCCACACCATAATCCTGATGAAAGATTGCAGCCATTAGGCAGGAGAGGTTTGCTGCTGAGGAGAAGACGAATCCTCCATCAGTTATGGTTTGGTTAGGTTATTAAATCCCCGAACAAACGTCGGCGAATTTTCAACCAAGCGGAATATTCTCGTGTACTTAGCCGCTTCTTGGAAATGTAGCACTTTTCGTAGTGAGAATTTTACGAACTGTTTGAAATATTCTGGTCTCGTGCCGATAAAAAATATATCGCTGTTAAATATGAATATTCTATCAATCAACTTTCGTACGCCACTAAAGAAACTATTCTAAATATCTCACTATTTATTTTTATATAAGAATAAGTACTTACTATTACTTTTTGTGTAGAACCGTTATCTAAGAGTTACTAGACTGATTAAAACAGTAAAAATATAACACAGTGACAAAACAACTCGGCGACAAAATATCTCAGTGCCAAAATTCAGAATTCAATGGAAGGAAAATAAAACATATTGTATTTTTGTTGGATCTATTAATTAAAGTTATTTACAACACAATTTTGTGTAGTTGTTAAATATGATATCGACTGAGATTATTTTATGGAATTTAAATATCAAATTTGAATCGTCACAGCTCTAGAGCCACCTACACTGTCACTATGTGTAACGTTAAAGAGACTATTTTTTTTCCAAATCTAAACAACCATTCTGGATTCGCAAACATTTTAATAAATTCAGATTACTTAGGTCTTAGTTTCTGGGTCATAAGTTTTTCGTAATTGCTCATTTATTTTTTTCGATAAAAACTTTTTGCTGACTGCCAGTTTGAATGCATAACAAAACATGTTAGAAGTGTCCAGTTAGTTTAAAAGACTTATCTTTTAACTCTCGAAAATTGAAGTGAGCCATGTGAGAAAATAATGATTCTACTTAATGAAGATTTTAATCAAATCAATTCTTATTTATATATGTATCGATTGAATTGACATTTACTTGATAGACTATATTATTATGACACGGTGAAAAAATAGCAATGTATTTTAGTTCTACAAAATTGTTTTTAACAAACATAGTTGATAGCTATTTCGGCTCACGCCATCGTCAGAACTATCCTATTATAGTTCTGACGATGGCGTGAGCCGAAATAGCTATCAACTATATTTGTTAAAAATAATTTTGTAGAAGTAAAATACATTGCTATTTTTTCACCGTTTTATAATGGAGTTCTACCAAGTGAATGCCAATCCAATCAATATTTTTTTAGTAATACAAAAAAAATTTCAGCTTCCTCTCTCATCAGAATTATCGTTACTTATCGTGTTTTATTTATATATATTTATTTTCGTGACATATAATGACATGTAGAATATCATAATACACCATACTAAGATGTCAGTTAGTTACCTTCGCTTCAAATTTGCTCATTTATTAAATTTCTTTGTTTTATCACTATGTTCTCCGCATAGTAAATATGTTTTTATGAATGTTAGATGCGCAAGTATTAACATATGATATTGCATTTATTCAGTTTCGTTTATTGCCATCCTTTCTTAAAAAACACACACACTTACCAGCTGCCGAATCACTGAAAGCGAAAACAATTGACGCCTTTAATGACATGACAATTCTTGAACAGGCGTTACGTCGCTTAAAGCAAATTATATCACGCTAAAACAAATGCATTCCTGGAATACCGTACTCATTCGTGGCATTCCTTGTTTAATCGTGGTATAGCAGTGTTATGTGATTTAATTTGTGCTAACTGTCAACTCGAAGTCGAGTCGACACTTGTTAAGCGAATGGAATTCAAGATACAAGCCAGATTACTTGTACCTTTTAGCTTAAATACATTGATGTTTTACAAACGAATTCATTTGTTTTTTAATAATTAATCTTTTAATTTATACTAATGATTTTGCCAGATTGTTTTGCTAAGTATGCCTTTTCGCATTCGCACCATTTTCAAAGCAACGTTATCCTAATGAAAAATCATTGTATAACTGGCACTGTATCATTTCTGTTGTTAGACCAATTAATTCATCACATAGTACTCTAAACGCTATAATACTATATTTGATTTTTTTTTTTGAATTGGTGCAACTTTGTACGATTCCATATGTCTTGTCACAAACGACCCGGGTTTCGCCCTTCGACATCTTCAGGTATTCGATTGCACGAATGCAACAGAACGTAAGTTGCAACAGTTCAAATTTAACATTGAAGTTCCATCAAGCCCCTTCAGTCGATATCATAAATTATAGCTATAATGCTATGTTTATTAATGTCTTGCAATTTTTTTGCCAACACACGAGGCTTTGAATAGTATATTTTTGCATTATCCAAAGTCATTTTCGTGCTACATAGCTCTACCCAAATAGACCTTATCATAGTAATCAATAAATTCCTAAGAAAATTGATTTCACCGAACAGGGCTCAAGCTTTTAAACAAATAAATCATTATCGTCCAGAAGTCGACAACCTTACGGATATAATTAGCCAAATTGAAACTTTCGAAACGGATTTCTGAAAAAAAATATACTCAATATATGTATTTAATTGTTGATATCTTAATGCCATCTTCTTTACAAAATATGAATTAAACAAAATTTACACGGATTTTTAAAAACTAATGCGAATATTTCTTTTAATTAATTGAAATTTATTTTCAGATCTTCGGAATATTTCTGTACGGTTGGCTAAAGACGTATTTTTTTTTTTTAAATTACAAGCTTATGAAGTTTTTGAAAATGCTATTTGTTTGTTTTAATGATTTTTCACATATTTATAAAATAATATGAATAAAGATAAAGTAGCCCATGGATTTTATTCAACTGGTTATTATTTCAGTTTTGTAAGCTATTCCAAACGTCAAAAATCATATGATTACTCTCAATATATGTATATTTGCACTCCACCTATATGTCGAAACTAAATTTAATTTATCATTCTCTAAGTTCTTAAATTGTGATATTTAAAAGGCCATGTTTGCCGATCCCTGGTTTCGTAAACTATGTTTTCTTACAATTATATTGCATGTATATCGTGTGTGTTTTTTTTTCTTCATTTTATTGTATTAAAATATGCCGATTATTAAACTCATCGTTCTTTATTGTTAATGCGAATTTTAAACTTTAGAACTATAATCATTTTTCTACATTAAAGCTCTCAAATCAATGTTGTTGCATTATTCTTATCTTTAATCTTATATAAGACTATTTTCTAATAATAAACTATTTCACAATTCTGTATCGTTTGTTTACTCGCGTCACGTATTTGACTTAAAAGTTTCTGATAAACTTGCAACTCTAGGCAATTGATCGTTTAAATTTCTATTACACTATTTTTCGTCGTTTTTCTTTTGTCCGTTCAGCTGGGAAATAATGTCAAGTAATTGTAGTTTTCCAGGTGAACATTTATTTTATACAATTTTCAATTATGTAAGACTGCACACCGATACATTCTCGATATCATTAAAACTGCACGTTTATATTATATTGCGAAGACCCGTTAATTGATTACGACAAGAGTACGATTGACGCATTGACCTTTTTGAAATTGATTAACATTTTCGTGACGATTATTTTAGCATAGTCCTGGCATACGATGAAAAAATAGTAATTTAATAACATTTTAGTTCTGATGAAGGCATACGCCGAAATAGCTAATAAATTTTGTAGAACTAAAATACATTGGTATTTTTAATCGTGTTATGATGGAGTTCTACCTAGTAAATGCCAGTTCAATCAATGAATAGTCTTGGCAATCTAAAAAATTCTAAGTTGACTTAGAATTAATATTATTGACTATTTTTTTACAAAATACGCCATATTCTCATTATTGCATTATATAAATCACAAATGATTTTTAAAATACTTTTTACAGTAAAAAAAATATCAACTTTAACGTTAGTATAATAATATCAAAGCAGTAGTTATTGAAACCAATTCATTTCAACGAATTTTGCTGTTTTATTGAATTTTAATTTGTATACCAAAATGCCTAAATATGCTGAAAACTGAAACCTGATAAGCGATTAAACAATGGAAATGAAGAGTGATTTAACGATTCTAATCTTCATCTTATATTCTGAAAGTAAACTATTCATACTAAATAAATTGAAAAGAAGGATTTTTTGAAAGTAGTGTACTGTATTGTAATTTGAAAGATTCAAATCTAAATATACTTTGATTTCTATATATAATTTCCACGTTTTCTTTTTATAAATTAAAAATTTGAAACCATTAATATAAACTTTCGTTTATTATCCCTAAGATATTCAAGAAAGGAATTGAAGCGCTTAATGAGCCCACACGTTAATTGACGTCAAATGTACGACAATCACAGTAATTTCCTTTGTTTTCCTTTGCGTCGTCTTCTCTGTTTCTTTATGTAAGTAAGCAAATGGAAAGGAAGACCTTTGGGGAATTATTCTCAAAACATATTCTGAATATAATAAAGTAATATGAAGAAGTCAGCGACCTAAAAAAAGGGGCACGTGTCATTTCCAAAATGGATTCATTTGGTTCAGACATATCTCGGGGTTCATGGCGCACGCCACAATTTCTGTATCAGCGCGAATCGTGACCAGTATGCTAAGTGGATTTTGGTGACGTTTCAGGTATCCCGAAAGCTGATTTTCATTTGAAAAAGGTATACAAATTAAATATTTTTCATTAATATTCAATATGGTTATGTCTCTTTTTTAATCAGCTGAAAAACTCGATTGAAACAAAAATTAATTATCTGCTAAATTAAGTATTTGTGATAATTGAAAATATTTTTAATGGCGATTTATCAAAATCCTATTACATTCTAAAAATACCTACTCGTAAATCATGTTATCGACTAAAGGAATAAATGAGATTTCAATATGAAATTTGAATTGCTTAAACTCAGGACAGTTCTATGTGTTGATTGAATTGGCGTTCACTTGGTAGAACTCCATTATAACACGGTGAAAAGAATAGCAATGTATTTTCGTTCTACATCATGTTACTTGATTTGGCAATCATATTTTTACTTTTTATTCGTCACTTCTTGATGGAAAGGCATGATATTCTATATAATAAAAACACATTTTTGTATACCTTCTACCGTTAACTCAAATATTTTTTTTTATAAATAGACTTCTTCGTAAATTGTATTCCATCAGTTGATAATGCTCGCGATGAGTGAAACCAGTCCTGATCAAAAAATGTATTGTGGAAATAAGTACTAAAAAATTGGTTTTTATTATTTAAAACATATTTTTACAATACATTGTAACTTGAAATATACCTTCTCTGTAACATACGAATAGCATAATGCATTTTATATCGATAGATTATATCTGCTGATTTTTATTGTTATTACAATGTTTTATTTAATTTTAAATACATGTATCTATTTTTAAAAATACGCCTTTTTATTTATTGATTGAATTGGCATTCACTTGGTAGAACTCCATTATAAAACGGTGAAAAAATAGCAATGTATTTTAGTTCTACAAAATTATTTTTGACAAATATAGTTGATAGCTATTTCGGCTCACGCCATCGTCAGAACTATCGCCTTTTTATTTGTTTTTGATTAAATATATCGCTGCTTTTTCTTTTCATTATAGTAGTCAAATAAGCTCAAACAAGCTTTTTTTCCAGTTCACGATGTTTACTAGATGAGCTTTAACCCAAATTAAACTTTTTTTAGAATGAATGAAAATACTCTCCACTTATTTATCTAATTAGATTTTTTTCAACACAATTTTTGATGAAATTTCTAGACGTTTAAATATATTTTTAAACCACCAAAAATATACAATCACAATTTCCGCATGGCTCTTTACATATGTTCTGTAATGAAAAAATCCGATATTTCTCTCATTAACAAAGTCAATCGCTAAATATTTTTCACCAATGATAATTTTCCCATGAATATCCATTAACAGCTAAACTATTTCAAATTGGTGAACCGACATGTGAGAACAAATATCCCTACTATGCACTCACTACGTTTTCAATATATCAAATTTTCATTTCAATATCTAGTGCATACAGAATGCTTAGTCCACTTGTCTAAAACCATCCAGTAATTGGAAATACCTGTCCAGGTTCTGTTAGAATGCTTCCCTGGCGCGTGGTCGGCCTAGAAAATGCAAGTCACTGCAGGGAATAGAGTTTTCTATTATTTTGGTACCCAAGTTTTCCACAATTTGGATTACTTTCCCAACTGTCTAGAGAATAGATTTTGCATGTACATATGTTTTGCATGTACTTGATAGCACAGAAATTTGACCTTTTATAGGAATACCTTCTCAGTCCTGAATTTTTGTTTATTTTGCTTTATTGAGCACTTATAAAAGCCTATTTTTGTATTTTTAATAAATATATTTTGATGAAAATAGTACCTATAAAGTTTGGTGTCGAGTTTTCGTATGAATCATACATTTTTTTAAAAATAAACGATATTTTTATTTTGGTATTTGGTTACCATAATTGTAGATATAAATGATGAAAATCATAAAAAATTCATAACAGAACAACAATAAGAGTCGACAAAAATTTGTTTCGAAAATAAAAACAATCGCTCGGTCAAACATCCTCAATGAAAATAATAGATCTTTAATGCTACTTCAATTAAATTTTAATTGCATGTTTTGTCACTATCAGACTTCAGACATGCACACGGATGCAACATAATTGACTTTCGGTTGATATCATGAATAAAGATAATTTAATTGTTTTAAGCTTCAAAACCTTTTTCCTTACGGCATAATCATTAGCAATCAAATTAACTTATTAACGTACGTATTGTCTTAGCAATAACAATCTTTTTCCCTTAATTTACCTTGTATGGATAGCATTATCATATGTTATACTGATTTTATTTTTTTCATACAACAACTAAACTACAACAGATACCTTATATTATTTTTAGCTCAACTGATCAAAGGGTAATCGTGTTTGCCGTTTACCCCTTCAAAAACCCTTCCGCTTCCGTTCGTTCATATGATTGCAGTGGCGGATTCTCTTTCACGTTTTGTTTTATAAAATAAGTGCAAATAACATATCACTTCAATCATATATTCACTTCTTTTGTATTTACACATATCATACACACACACACGTGTGGATGCAGAAATCACATATACATCTAGGTATAAAAAAAGATTTTAAAAAAGTCTCCCATAACTTAAAAGATACAGAATTTCGCGTTCATAAATTTTCAATATAAAAACTTTCACGTCTTTGTAGAGATTTTACACTTAAAAATAAAACACAACGCTGCACTATTTCCGCAAAATTATATTATATTATTAAGATCAGGACTGGTTTCACTCATTGCGAGCATTATTTACAGAGCTTGTCTTGATAACATAAAATTGTAAAAATAGTATTTTCGTTTTATTGCCTTAATATTATGTGTACAATATGTTGCACAATTTTTACCCGTCTTTATAAGCACTAAATGACGTTTTTAATTCTTGAATGACGATTTGAAATAATCTATTATACAAAATACAGTCAAATTCATTGTGGATATCCCAACATAGAGTTATCTGGTGGAAAAAAACTGAAATAAATTGAATGTTGTAATATCGATTATGGATTGGAGTAAGAAAGAACACTTTTATTTATAAACACGGAATGAGAGCTTTTTAAAAATTTTCCAAATAATTAGAAAAAAAGTGCATTGAATAAAATATTTGACGAGGGTCTTCACTCGTTTTCTTTCATATTTTGAAACTCGTTTAATTGTTTTTCTTTTTAACGTAAAAATTGTGGAAAAGTAAATGTTTTGTATCTTTACAATTTTCATTAAATCCTTGAAAGTCCTAGAAAATAACCTTGTTATTATGAGTCATTAAATTTGTCTGGCACTATTTTATTGAAAACTTCTTACAAAACATCTCAGCATGATATAAATTAATTTTGTTTCAATATTACAGTTTTTATTTACAATATTTAAGATTAAATTCTGTTTTTCGTTTGTATTAAAAATAAGTCTGATATTTTTTATTGGTTGTACAGGTAAAACCATTTTACACCGATTGGTTTTCACCATATTATAAATATTCATTTACATCACTTTTTTCAACTGGCAAGCTATCGAGTATAGTGTAATAAAACAATTCTTCTCGTGTCCATAGACAATAAATAGAGTTCCATAAATAATACACACTGTACCATAACCAGTATACAATTCGCTCGCACTACATTTCTCTTCATATGATTATTCCCACATTGCTTCCGTATGTAAAAGGCCTCGTCATCCTCGGCGCCTACTTCCTGAGTGCGCTTCGAAACAGTACAGCATCAGGGGTTGGGAAGCTCAATGTTATTACAGATTTATGTATATCTGTCAAATCAATCGCAAATAATTCAATTCTTTTTATTATTTAAGGCCGTATGAATGTATTGTTGATCCATCGGATTTTTTTTTCTTTCACGACTTAAGATAATTTATAATCACCATTTGTATGCTATTAATTGCCTTCTATTATATTTTAAAAGCTCCTTGGAAATCAAACCTAAGAATCAATCGACGACATTTATTCTAGCTGTAAATTGCTGCAATATTAAGCGGGAAAAAAAACAGCAATGTATTTTAGTTCTATATATAGAGAAATTCTGAAAATTCTGAAAATGAAAGATTCTCAACGAACAAACTAATATCTGTCGGTCACCATTATTCAATCCTCTTAGTGGCGTATCTTTGTTTCTCTAATGAACCATTTCCGTGCAATGTGTACGCTTATTGATATAGCTGCCTTTTTAGTTTTACAATTGTTAGTTTTACGCGAACAGGAAACAAGCTAGGTCGTTAAAACAGGAGAGAAGATGTATTGTGTACTTTTTCTACACAGCTATATATCAATAAGCAAATTTTAATTTAAGTATAGTCCTGACGATGGCGTGAGCCGAAATAGCTATCAACTATATTTAAAAAAAATAGTTTTGTAGAACCAAAATACGTTGCTATTTTTTTTACCGTGTTATAATGGAGTTCTACCAAGTGAATGCCAATTCAATCAATACATATATCAGTTGTTCTGATGAATAATAAGCCGAAACAGCTTTCAACTATAAAAATAATTCCTTTCACGATCCTTTGTACATCTAATCTTGTTATTTTATTTTCACTCGCTTATCTTTATAAGTATTCCTGCAATATTTTTTTTTCAAATCTAAGTAACTCATTTAGTAACTTATCCCGTTACGAGTCTAGTAATTATGTTAATAACGATTCTATATAATTTTTAAGACTAAAATGTCGCTTGTTTGTCCTGTAAAATAGTCTCTTTGGAGTTACACACTTTTCCAGTTACAATGGCAATATTAATAAATGAATAGATTTCACGATAAAGCATTGGCAATCCTATCCACTTTAACCCCATTATGATAATGCGTACCGGTCGAACGGTTTCACGTGCTTTCACTACGGGCCAACCCTCAACCCCTTCGCCGAGCTTTCAACTTGCCTGTCGCGAGACTTTCGGGTCCGGTCAGGCATGGCTGCTTTTGTTTATGGGATTTCACAAACATCACTGGTAACAGTGAAAATTTATCGTTTTATTGCGGTGAATAAATTTTTTTTCTTTGTTTCGCAAATTGCTGTCTATTGCTTGCCTTAACTTCTATGTTGTCATCTTAATAATAATAGCTCCAGGCTCATTGTGCCAAATCTGTTGTGCATCTACTTAACTGTGTTTTGTAGAGTTTCAGTTGCTGACCAAATCTTATGCAATATTTATACTTCTGACTTAAATTATGTATCACAATTCATTACAATATATTTAATTTAATTTTAAACAGTATTTTACATATAGATTTTATTAAACATCAAATTTTAATTGTAAAAGTAGATACACTTACGATCTGGGTTTGCAAAAGAACTGATATACATTATACAGTTTGCATCGCTTATATATTAAACCATTCAAGAAGAATTCCATTGAAAAAAATGTATTAACTTAGGCCAGGATTCATACGAAATTATTTGAATGACCACTGATATGATTTTGTACGTTGATATTCAAATTTGGTATTGATAATTTTTCAACCAATATAAAAGGAAGTGAATGAAGTCAGTTTATGCCAAAATATTTATTGTCAATTTATGATATCGACTGAAGGTGGTAGATGAAATTTCACTATTAAATTTGACTTGTTACAACTTTTTACGATTTTTTACTTTCCACATGTTTTGTTACTACCGACCCGGGTTTCGCTTTTCTGCATCTTCAGGCAGTCTATCATACGGACGCAACAGAACGGATGAACTGACGTTCTGTTGCATAAACGAAACATGTGGAATCTTGCAAAGTAATAACAACTCAAATTTGATATGTATTGTCATTGAAGAGCCGACATGTAAAATTCGGGCCGTGCGTTACAAAATATTTGAAAGTGTACACAATTTGTAGTTTCAACAAGTTCACTAAACATGCTTCGAAAATATCGTAAAATATATTTTAAATTTCAATATAAAAATTAAATAACCCTTTACAAGGCCTTAACTTTCAATTTTTTAATTCATTTAATAGCTATCAATATTATGAATTACTTAAAAATGCACTATATTAATTTCAATTAAAGTTTATTTATTAATTTTTTAATTTTGAATTAATTATTTTATTTTTCTTATTTATAAGAGATCTATTATACATAAAATGTATATTCATTTATATCTTAAACGTATTATATGTAAAACTATCAAAATCACTTTATGATATTGATTGAATTGGCATTTACTTTATCATCAATTGTAATGAGGGCGTAAGCCGATTTTTTTATACGTGGTGTTCATTACAACTTTTATATGAAAAACGTTGTTAAATTTTTATTTCGTCTCTAAATAGTGTTGGTAATCAGCTACCGTGATCTTTATACATCAAAATACAGATGTCAGACTAAACGAACTTATTTAAATTTATTTTAACTTAAAATCGTTATTATTTCTAAAAGATGAAAAATATTTCTTCCTACTAGCTTTTATTCAACAAAAATAATTTTCATTTTTAGCCCCCTCATTTTTTACACACAATTATAGTCAAAGTGTGTTATGTTATGAAATAAAACAAAGTTTTTATTTTACCCAAAACAAAACACTTTTTGTACAGGTGTGAAATTTAAACACGCCCTTCTTTCGCTCCCGTGTTCACGTTTTCTTCTGATTCAGCTCCCCTCAAATATCTGTTACACACTACCCACTTGAAAATAATGTATTGCTTAGTTTACATTGATAGTCAAATATTAACAATCCATTTAATTGTTTATTTGATATTTTTAACAAAACATTTAAATAACTAAACACGACAGACACTAAACATTTTAAATAATAAAAACACATTTTTTAGAACTTATTTCCACAATATATTTTTTTTTTGATCAGGACCGGTTTCGCTAAGTTAATGTGTTTTTATTATTTAAAATATCATGCCTTTCCATCAAGAAGTGACAGTTAACACCTTAAAACAGATACTAAACAGTATTTTCATCGCAAATTCATGTATTAAGTCGATATTTGACAACTAATTATTATCGCAAGACAACTTCTCATTTAGCACGAGTGAATGTGCTTTATTACAGCACTATTTCACGGGGGATGATAATATATGTAAAAAATATATTGGAAATAAACAGAGCTCAATTAAATTAAATGTATGTATTAACCATGTACTAACTCAACCTGCCTTATAGCCCCTTGCTATATCCGTTACTAGTGATTTCTTGAATGAGTCGACAATCTAAAAAATTCTGATTTTTAAAAATATCGTTACAATTTGCCGGATTACCGAAATACCTGACATAAACGAAGTCTACACAAACCAAAGTAATTGGTTTATCTCTAGTTAACAACTTTTTAAATAAGATCAGAGCTGTTTTATCATTCAATAGAATTATATAAGATTCAAATCCAAATAAGATTTACATTGTAATTTTTAATGTTTATTTCATTATAACAATACTTCATTTACTGTAGTTACTCGGTTAAATAAACACAATACTTGATTAACAAAAGAGGTATTCCTTGGAAAAATTTCTACTGAACAATATTGACGTTAATGTTGTATTTATTATAATTCTAAGAATGAATATTAAAGTGGATCTTATTTTCTCATAAGGCATTACTTCGGGTTTTAAATCGGTGTATTTTGGTGTTTGAACTTAATATAATATTTTTTTAAAAAGTCGATATTGTAAAATGTAACAACTAACGTAATTTTTTACATTTGAAATATATTACCTGCCAATTCTTTGTGGAAAGACATCATATCTTTCCATACTATATCCACAATTTTTTATTGTTTATATACGGATAGGTTTTTCTTATTGCGAGCATTATCAACCGATATAATACGAATTTCAAACAAAGTTATGCATTACAACTTTGAGCTAATAATTAACAGGTTTTCGAGTAGTGTATCTTAACGAAGCAAAATTTGAATTGTTACAATTTTATACTATTCCACATATTTTGTCACTAACGACCCGGGTGTCGCCCTTCGGCATCTTCAGGCATTCTATCACACGCATGCAACAGAACTGACTAATCTAGACAATTTCTCACAATTCAGGATAACCGCTTCTTTAAATCAATCAGTTACCTAAGTAAATTGCTAGCGAAAAAAATCATGGGAAATTAAAAACTCAGTTAACGTAGCTTTCAAGGCTAACAACAATTTAGACAGACATATTAAAATTAATAAACATGACAGAAGCGGTATTTATAAAATGTCCTGTGGCTCATGTTAATCCATTTATATTGGACAGACAGGTAGAAGCATATCCACACGAGCTTAGGAACATGTAAGATCATTCAACAGTAAAAAAACGCTAATCACGTTATAAAGGAATCACATAATATAAATTCAAACTCAACGCCTAAGTGTTTGCATCTTTGTAATAAAGGTCGCAAGATGGCTGCTTTAGAACCAACAAACTAGTATATGTCGTTCACCATTGCTTAACCCGCTACGGGGAGCCGTTTTGTCTCCGTAATGGACCATTTCCGTGCCATATGTAAACTTATTGATATAACCGCCATTTTAGTTTCATTTAATATTTTTAGTTTTATTGCGAGCAAGAAACAAGCAAGGTCGTTAAAACGGCAGAGAAGTTGTATTGTGTAACTTTCTACACAGCTATATACAGATAAGCAAATATTCGTTTAGGCATAGTTCTAACGATGGCGTGAGCCGAAATAGCTATTAATTATATCATAAAAAATAATAATTTTGTAGAACTAAAATACATTGCTATTTTTTTCACCGTGTTAAAATAAAATTCTATAAAGAGTTCAGAAATCATCGTTTTATACAAAAATACTCATAAGGTATAAAATCTTGAGCGTAACTTTTACAACCAAAAACCTTGCACTTAAATATGCTGGGAAAAATAAAACAATAAACAATTAATAATATCGATAGGTAGAAAGAAGTTCAAACGATGCGAAGAAATTATCACCCCTAGTGATTTACACAATGTAAAAAATATTTTTCTTAATACTCCCTCGCCCCACACATTGATAATATCTGCTCTCACGTATACAAAAAAAAATGGTTATTTTGCATACTACATTTTCTCGCTCATTTGATACTGACGAAATTTTATTAAATTTCCAACCGTTTGTATGGACTTTTTGTTCGAAGCTTTTATATTGGATTCTTTTTTTCTGCCTTCTCTCAACCTCCACGAATGAAAAGGAACGTTAATTTTGATGAATGTCAGCTTTAAATCAATCCATTTTTTAAATTTTAAGTAAATTTTATTTTTTGAAATATTCCCCGTTAGGTTTTCCTTTTAACTAACCCAGTGGTGTGGGACGATTTTCGTTTCAAAATGTGATAAGGTCAATTCACGTAATAATTTTCAAAATTTTTGATTGATACTGTCCAATTATATTAGTCTGTATGATTTTTATTTTATTATCATAAATAAATTATATTTTTCTTTTGATTAAATCAAATAAATTGTATTTTTCCATTAAGTATTTAAGTGCATGTTATTTCATTCATTAAAATTTCCCACACCTTACTTCTCCTAATGAAATAGCTCTTAATGGATTATTGATTTACCTTTATCTTGTTTTAAAATTATTTTTGAGTGATTGTTAACGTTTTAATTTTAAATTAATGTATATTATTTGTATTAATATTGTATGATTTCCTGTAAATTGTTTTTTATTTCTTGAACCCATGGTTTTGTTTACCTACTACATTGAACTCAAAAATTGTGTATAAATAAACTTGCTTGTTAATTGTATTCTATCAGTTGATAATGCTCGCGATGAGCGAAACCGGTCCTGATCAAAAAATATATTGTTAAAATAACAAAAAATTGTTTTTTTATTATTAAAAAAATTATACTTCACATATATATTTAGATTCTAATCTTACGTCTATATTTTTTACTGTACAGCTCTTTTGCATACGTGTGATATAATGTCCGAGGATGCTGAAAGGCGAAACTTGTGACGTGAGTTACAAAGCATGTGGAGATAAGCTTCAACTTAACAAATTTGCTATTTTAAATCGTATATATTTTCACTGCAATGCATTATTCGACATATTTTATATGAGTTAACGATTCTTGATTGAATTGGCATATACTTGGTAGAACTACGTTATAAAAGAATTCGTTCTGGTGAGGGCGTAGGTCAAAATAACTTCAAACAATGTATCTTACAAATTTTGAAGAGCTAAAATACGTTGCAAACAAAACTTAAAAATTTATTAATTGAATTGGCATTCACTTGGTAGAACTCCATTATATCACGGTGAAAAAATAGCAATGTATTTTAGTTCTACAAAATTATTTTTAACAAATATAGTTGATAGCTATTTCGGCTCACGCCATCGTCAGAACTGTAAAATTATTTTTAAAAATATAGTTCATAGCTGTTTCGGCTCACGCCATCGTCAGAACTATGCTTAAACTAACATTTGCTTATCTATATATAGCTGTGAAGAAAAGGTACACAATACATCTTCTCTCCTGTTTTAACGGCCTAGCTTGTTTCTTTCTCGCAATAAAACTAAAAATTGTAAATGAAACTAAAAAGGCGGCTATGACAATAAGTTTACATGTGGCATGGAAATGGTCTATAACGGAATCAAATCAGACCCCTTCCCCCGTGGAGAGGTTTAATTAATGAGGTAGACAATATATTAGTTGGTTCGTTAAAAATCCTTTGTGATAGTTGATGTCTATTGATTTCCAGCTGTTCCAAAGCAGTCATCCTACGACCCTTACTGCAAAGATGCAAACATTTAGGCTTATTAATTGATACAATATGAAGCCAGGGTGTTAAAACAGAAGGGAAGATAGGTTATGTTCCAGTTCTACACAACTGTATATGGATAAGTAAATGTACGTTTAAACACAGTTATGATGAAAGGGTGAGCCGAAATACCTATCAACTATAAATCTTATAAATTTTGTAGAACTATAATACATTGTTATTTATTCACCGTGTTAACATATCTCTTCATAACATGACTATGATTTATTGTTGACAACACTACCAAAAATACGCATATTTTACTGAATTACGTATTTTTGAGTAAATTTAAGTTTTTATGCTTAAATAATTTCTTGGTACAATTAAGAATTCATATATTTATAAATAAGAATAAGTGAGTATGAATCATTGATGTATTTTTATGACTATGCTTCTGAAGTGAAATTTTCAAATTATCCATTATTTAAAGAATATATACGAGTACCCAAATTCATATTTTAACAATCATACTTTACTGTTATCAATCAAGTATTATTATCGATGAAAAACCACACAAAAAATACGTTTTCCTCTTACATAATCGTCGCGAAGGTCATTATGAAAATGACATAAAAAACTGTTTCCCTGGCGACGCGAAGGAAAATTGTGTATACCGAAAAAAAATCATCATTTACGACTGTCAACACAACACTCATTTTTTATAAACGGTTTTATATTTATGCTTTGAATTGCTTTTCAATGATGCCTCGCAACTTTTGTTGGACGTTTATTTTCATCAATCATAAATGAAGTTATAATTAAGTAAAATAAAATATACTTCGTCAATTATTTTCCTCATATCATAAATAGTTTTTCCTATCATGAGTAAAACTATTAAAATAACAAGTCAATTATTAAATTTAATTATTTAAAGTCATTTCAAATCATTTTAATATGAATAACTAATTTTGTAAATGCAATCAATACCTCATTTCACATATAGTTTAATTCCTCGTTGGTTACAGAATGGTTATTTTTTATATATTATCAGTCCAAACCTCAAGTCTTGCTTCCGTATTATATATAGTTTTACAATTGAAACATATTTTAGTTTTATTTATTTTTTTGTAGGAAAGAAAAAAAATATCATTATTATAATATTAAATCAATATCATCGTAAGTTATTTCAGTTTTTGGTTTGGATCCTAGCCTTGGGATTTATGTTTTTCCTAAGTAATCGACGGTAAATGTTTATTATGTATCAGTTCAATAGTTCTGATGATGGCGCAAGTCGAAATAGCCATCAACTATATACAGTGGAACCTAACCGTTCTCGCCTAATACATTTTCCCGGATGGATCATTCATTTTTTATAGTCTCGTCAAAAACACATCAAAACAATGTAAAATAAGCCCGCATTGACCGTTCCTTAATCTATCGATTTCTTTGTACTATTATTTAAATGTTATGGTCCCGTCTCAAATATTATCCCTATCGACTGGTTTCGTTAGATAAATCTTTCTATACAATACAATTTGTGAGTTTGCAGACATTAAATCTTATATATTAACCAAGGCAATTAATGATGAAATATTATATTTACAATAGTTCGCACAAAGATGTTAAGATTTTCTTTTTTTAAATTTTTTCATTTTTAATTTTACAAGAGGAATTTCATTACACTATTCAGTTGTTTCACTAATCCGGCTTAGTTAATATAACTTTTATAGAACCCCACTTTTTGACATAATGGGCGAGAATTTTAACTTTTAACTTTAACTTTTTTAAGACTTTTTTTTTAATTATTATCTTAAGCTTTCCCGCATTCCTCGTTTCCCTAAATTTTGGTTCTTTTAGGGTTCCTTGAAAAACGCAGAATTGAAGTTTTACTGTACCTGAAAAATTTTGTAGAACTGGAATGCTATTTTTTCACCTTGTGATAATGAAGTTCTAATCAAGTTAATACCACGTTCACAAAGTTAATACCAATTTTATGACTAAGGTGTGAGTTCTGTCGCACCCATGTGAATGCTTGAAGATCCTGAAAGGCGAAACTGGGTTCATCAGTGACAAAATAAATGGAATCGTACAACATTTCAACAATTCAAATTTGATACATATATAAATTTGAATGATTTTATAATTCTTCCATAACTTATCATTCCGTCGATTGTTTTGTAAATCGCAAAATAATAAAAAGAATTACAGATTAAACATAATTTATACCTGATATTTCGTCATACATACGTTACTGTTCTATTGAAAAACACGATTACTTCACGGGAGAAAAAAATTTGGTTTCAATCTTGACAATACTTCAAAGAATAAAATTTTCATAATAAATGCGCGTAGGAAACATTTCATCCAAACATCACTTGTCTAAATAAAGACATCCAAAAAGGGCTTTTGAAGGCTCTATTTCTTTCCATCTCTCGCGTGTTATTCGTCCGTGAAAGCCTTTTCACTTTACTTGATTTGCAGCTACGAAGCAGGTAGGTAGGATATGCTGGCTTTTTTTGGGTGTGTTTAACCTGAAATGGAGCACGGTGCCGTTGTTTGTCGACTCGACCTGGTGTTATATATACCTACATATCCTGCTATAGAGAACTGCAAGGAAATCAACGTTTGAAATAATATTTATTAATATCGGGTTTTCTTGTGTTTTAAGTTTGTATTTTTTACACTTGAATTTGCATTTACTTGGTAGAACTCCATTATAATACGGTGGAAAAAAAACAATACATAGCTTACTTCTATTACTAATTCTAATTCTTATGAGGGCGTATTCCGAAATAACTATCAACTATATACCTTATAAATTTTGTAAAACCAATATATAATAACACGGTGAAAAAATAGCAATGTATTTTAGTTCTACAAAATTATTTTTAACAAATATAGTTGATAGCTATTTCGGCTCACGCCATCGTCAGAACTATATTCTGAAGATAGATAGATAGACAGAAGATAGTTCTGACGATGGCGTGAGCCGAAATAGCTATCAACTATATTTGGTAAAAATAATTTTGTAGAACTAAAATACATTTCTATTTTTTCACCGTGTTATAATGGAGTTCTACCAAGTGAATGCCAAGTCAATCAATAAATATATAATACATTGCTATTTTTTAACCGTGTCATGCTTTCACTTTGAGATTACGACCAATTCAGCTTTTTTTCAATTTTAATGGATACATAATACTTCTATTTGTTCATCAATGGACACAGGTACGAAAAATGCTTACAGGATTCACATTTTTTTAAAATAATGAAAACACATTTTTGGGTACTTATTTCCACAATAAATTTTTTGATCAGGACCGGTGTCGCTCATCGTGAGCATTATCAACTGAGTTATCTCATCTGGCCTATCAGCTGATAATGCTCGCGATGAGCGAAGCCGGTCCTGATCAAAAAACATATTTTGGAAATATGTACCAAAAAATGTGTTTTTATTATTTAAAATATCATGCCTTTCCATCAAGAAGTGACAGTTAACACTTTAAAAGTATTCACAATTAGTAGTATAGTACGAGCAGCTCATATATTTATTTTTAACTTAATTTTAAGATAATTATCTACGTATTAGATAGTTGTGAAAAATGGGAGTTGTTTAAATATACTTCATTGTGTAGATTATTTTCAATTTCCTTAAAAAAAAAGATTATGTAGCTGTCTCTTCATATCACCACAAAATAAAGTCGTAGACATTCTTTTATATCTTTTTAAAAATTTCCCACCCCTCGCAGAAAACAAAAAGCAACTTGTGAACCAACGTCTAAAAGCTCTTGTGATTTTCATTAGTGGCTCTTCCGCTTGTTTTATTGCCTATTTTTCAGGTTCACGCTTTCACGCCGGCCAGTCGAACTCGAATCGCAAATCACGTGACTGTCGGAATCGAAAAGCTCCACTTAGCGGAACTCACTTTTGCGTGGAAATTAATTGAGAACTTCTTCAGAGTTGACTAACGTTTGCTTTGTTGCTTCATCGATTTGTTTTTCTAGCGTTTTCAATCACGAACTTTTCTTTTACACCACATTGTACGTTTTTCGGTTTTTACGTAATTGGATTCATGTCCTGGACACTTTGAACTTTTTTTCAAATATCTCTTAATTTTACAAAAGGCCTGAAGATACCAAAAGGTAAAACCCAGGAGGCTAGTAACAAAACACATGGAATTGTACAAAGTTTCATTAATTGAAATAAAAAAAAAACTATTTGAAATGTTAATACGCAATAAGTGATAATTGTTTATTCTTTTGTCAATATCTAGGAATTAGTCCATATTCATTAAAAATTGTAGGTCATTTGCACAATATTGCTTTCTACATCATTTTGTTTTTTGTAAAATTTATGATCGATTTTGAATAAATTTAGATTTTCACTTGCAAGCGTTTGTATTTTTTTTTTTATTTGTAGTGTTATGCAATTAATTCATTTATTGTGTGTTTTTTAATCCTGACTCGAGTAATATAAAAGTATTTATATTACACTCCGAACGAATTTGAACCTTTGTTTACCTCATAAAGAAGTTATTTTAAGATATTGTTAAGAATACAAGATGTTTCTCAAAGAATCGATACACTTTGAGTAACTCAACAAGTTAAATAATATTTTGGTTACAAAATAGCAACATATTTTTCTTGACACGATGAAATCTCGATAATGTGAACCAATTTTATGACGAAGAGCCATGACATGGCGTTTTGCCTTAGAATTATATCTAAAAATAAATGAGACAGTACGGTGTGAATGATGATTAATCTCGCTTCCAATAACAATCATCACAAAAGCTGACTTACAATCAAAACACTTTTCCGTTTTTTATCGACAGCTTTTCCAAAAATAGAAAGGGAAACGCTCTCCGCGAAGAAAAACATCTTGAGGCTTTCACATCCGCCGGCCACAAAGGACCGGAAAGGCTGCTGCGGACATCAATGTCAATATTTGTCCGCCTCAAAATGTCGGATCAATAGCCTTAAAAAAACACTGAACCTTTTCTTATCAGGCTCTCATTTGATTCGATATTACACATGCATAATGCGAAGGCAAATATCTTCCGTAACTTTTTTTATATGGAGTAAAAGTTTCAATTTGATGATCTTTTAAATATACCTTTCTCTTTTCGCACGTATTTTTTATATACAATCAAAAAAGAAAATTGGGAAATTTTATTTTCATATTTTAGGGTCGGATCATACATTTATTTTCTTTCGCATGAATTACATTATTTTACGTCCAATAAATGTCTTTCGGCTTGAAAATAATTTTTATATACATGAAAACCCTTTTTATTATAATGATCAAAACCGATTTCGCTCATCGCAATCATTATCAGCTAATTTAATACAAATCCTATCAAGGCCATACAAACATAAAAAAATGAAATAGTTAATAATAATTAAAATAAATAATTTACAAAAAAAAAAAGTCTAAAATCTTTCAAATAAATATCAAATAATTTGCTATTATAAATGAAAACGTATTGAAAGTAAATATCAGAAAATAATCAATAAATTTACAAAAATTCTAAAATAATCATTAACAGTATTTGAATATTTATTTTTTTGTATTCGTACTGGTAAATTTATAGATTTCTTGTTGTAAAGACATTAGTCAACCAGCTCTTTCCACTGGTAATTCATATAGCCTACTAAAAGGAGAAAACTGCTACGTATCTTAATATAAAATTCTGGACTACAACATTACGTTATATTATTTAAACATAAGTAATAGTACATAGTTGGCGAACAATTTTAACCCTGAGTGCCAAAACATTTTTTTAGCGTGGAAATAAAAATGGATGAAATGTTTGTTAACTTCACATTTTTAATTTTCACACTTACCGACTTTTTTAAATTACGCAAAAAATAAATAGAATTGGACTGAGCTTGCTTTTTTAAACAATAGAGCGTTTAAATATATATGTATTCAAAACTCAATACAACTAATTTTCGAGTTATATGTGACGCGTTTTACAATTATACTTTTACATTAAACGTAATAATTGTAATTCAAAGCATTTACTTTCTACTTTTTGAACAATAAAATCTATTTTTCATGAATGTTGTCATTTTCTTCGTTTCCGTCGTTTGCGAATCGATTTTTGGACGAAGCATGGCCATGTCAGCATTGTTTTAAAATATTATATCTATTTATCCATAATATATGTTATTTTTTGAATATTTTTATTTTTTTGTCTTCATTATAAAACATTCGAGTGGTACGCGTGCCATAGGTTCGCCATCGCCGTTTTGGTACACAATTTTTTTTCGAATTTATCATCAAAATTACACTTAAGAACATGTTTTTAATACCCAAGTCTCTTTAATATTTGATTACGTTTGTTCCTTATTTAAGATGCTTTCATTATTTTTAAAATACTGCTTTTTACTATAACATGGCATGGCGCAATAAATACTTTATTCGTGCTGTACAATATATCATTAAAATTTCCTATCAAGGCCAAAAGCTCTAAAATGCGATGATACAGCGAATGGCCTTTAGTACCTTGGCATACGGTGCTTACGTCTAACAATATATTACAATAAGGCATTGTTTGCTTATTCAACCATCGAGGAAAGCTCGCTCTGCCACAAGCTTCTGTGGGTGCTTTGTTCCGAGGAAAACTACCACGAATACATAATGCTAATAATATTTATCGGTGCTGATTATGATAACATTATGGCCTGCGTATTACTTATTGACACCAATATGCATCAGTTACCTTCGGAAAGACTTCAATTAACCAACCATATTTTTTAACAATCTATGGATAACTAATCATTTCCATACACGATAATGCAATTTGTTCTAAGACTCCGAAATAAAAGAATATTCCAACGTCACGACATTATTATATATAAATCGGATAATATCTTGAAATTAATACAATTCTTTAATGTACTAATTTAGAATATCGATATATAGGGTGCTTGGGGGAATTTCACCACCAATCTATAATCTTAAATAATAAAAAAACACACTTTTAGTACTTATTTCAAAAATAAATTTTATGATCAGGACGGGTTTCACTCATCGCGAGCATTATCAACTATAAAAAATATTTCTTAAATAATAACTAAATAAAGTTTTTCATTACATAAAATATCATTCCTTTCCATCGAGAAAGGGATAGTTAACACCATAAAAGAAATTTTTCATTGTTCAAATGTGAACATTTCCGTTTTATTTTATAAATAAATGCATTTATTTTATTGAAATTCCGCAATGTTTTGTCACTAACTACCATCGCTTCACCTTTCACCATCTTCAGGCATTTTATCACACAGGTGTAATAAATGAGAAAACTGTTTTGATCGATTATCACTTTTCTGTATAATTACTCTCGTATATTAATAATCAATACAAATTATTTATTGTGTGCCAGTTCTATTGCATCTGTAAGATAGAATGCCTGAAGATTCTGAAAAAAGAAACCCGGACTGTGAGTGACAAAATATGTGCAACTGTACCCAGTTTTAACCAATTTAAAAATTATTAGATCTGTTGATTGCTATTTTGAGGTATAACATATTTCAACTTTTGAATCATGTGACTTATAAAGTCTGTGGTTTTGAAACTTTATTGAGCTTAGGAATATTCGCTCGGTTATAAAAGAATTTTTGTGTAAAAATTCAATGAAAGCTTATTATAGTAATTGAATACATTCTGTCCAACAAAAGCTCATTAAAAGATAAAATAAGCGTCACAATATCTCTAGTCTTATTTTTTTCATTTATTTTAAAATCTTACTCGTAATATGTTTTGAAGTTTGATTCTCTTCGACATTATAATGACACACAAGTTGTAAAAAAATGAAAAAAGAAATTGACGATCACCATTCGTTTTCATCCCTCCGGGTGTCATTTACACACCCACCTCTTTATACACCACCCAGCTGAATCCGCCTCCTTTTCCCTGGGGTTGAAAATGAAAAATCCGGCATTTTCGGCGAAAATTTCCCATCTCTCATTTATTTGCGTATCAGTGCAATCATATCGATAACAGATAAGCTTTACGCTCGTTTACCTGAGATTATTTTAACTTACTTTCAACTGTCAACTCAGTCGATCATTGGTGTCCCAAATTGAGAACAGTCTTATTTTTTTATGTTGGGTTTCAGGTTACGATTGCAATACTGCAATAATTGAATCCTTGTGTTTTTATATCGACAGTCAATTTTAAAATATCAGTGATAAATAATCCGTGATATAAAATTAAATGTGATAATTACGAGAATCGCGATATTATTTATGTATAATGAAAAATATCTATATGTGCCCCTGATATAAAGCTTATGATTGTTTAATATAAATATCTTAACAGAAGCATTTTTGACGAGAACTGTTTGATTCTCAATTGCTTTACATCTTATAACACAGAGGCTAGGAAAGAAAAAAAGTTACAGCTAAAACAGGACCTAAGTTTGGGTTATTTGCTTCACTAAAACTTTCCCACTCATTACTTTCTTAATGAGTTCGTAATGATTGTTCAGAACTCTTAATGGATTATTGATTTACATTTATATTGTTTGAAAAAAATGAAGTTTGAAGTGAATGTGAATATTTCATTTTCAAATAAATTTACCTTATTTGTTTTAATATTGTATTTTTTAAAATTTTTTCTTAGTTCTTGAACCACGGTTTTGTATACTTGCTACATTTGACTCAATTATTCTGTATAAATAGACTTGTTTGTAAAATGTATTCTATTAGTTGATAATGCTCGCGTTGAGCGAAACCGGTGCTGATTAAAAAATGTATTGTGGAAAAAAGTACTAAAAATATATTTTTATTATTTAAAATAAACCAGTACTATTGGTTAGTTAGCTCCGCCACCCGTTTCCTATTTATTCTAATCAGGAAAAAAACGTAGAAATAACACGAAAAATACTTTTTTTCAGTCGTATACTTTCTACATTTGACTACACCTTACAATAACAATCGATTCGACAAGCTTTGAATCAAAGATAGCTTTTTATGCAACACGTTTAACACGTGGAAGTTTCAACTATGATACAATGGACAGACAGAAGGTTTATATTTAGCTAAAGTTCAATTATTAAAAAATAGCATGTCCTTATTGTTACATTATATGCTGAGTTTATTATCAAACCAAAAGACCATTGTTTTAAAGAATTAAATGTTAATCTTATTTTACTTCAATAGAAGTATTATTCTGCCTTATCTTTAATTCCAAACACACCTTCCAATCAAATAGCAACAAGCGTAGTGTGTTTTTTAATTCCCTTTCGTTTTTGATTGTATTTTTTATTCGGCGACTTGTCGATTGTCCACATAAAAGAAATTTTATTCCTAGGGGTGATTTTCACGTGTATTTTTACAATCCGGTTTTTGATGATGGACAATATGCCACGTCTATCGGATATCGTTTTAATCTTGTTTTTGTTTCAGTTTTTAATTCGTTTACATTTTTCTGTTCAGCATCCGGATTAAAACTTTCGATTGGAAAATATACCTTCCACGTAAATGAGATTTGACTTTCAAATGTTTTCGATAGCTATATTTACCTTGAAATACGGTAAAAATATCAAAGTTTTTTACTAAAAAAAATATTCAGGTTGAATTTTAAATAGATATTTCTGACTCGGGGAAATAGTTCTGACGCTGGAGAAAGCCGAAATATCTATAAAACCATTCGTAAAATATGTATATATCTCTGAAATGAATACAAATGCAATAAATCTATAATATATTTTCTACTGTGAACCTGTCCTGTAAGCTGAATGCTCAGCAATCTTCGTCTTGACTCTTTAGAGTTCGGAAGGCTAGCAATGCGTAAATCTATCACTAAAATATTCATTAAATCGTGGAATAATTACAAAAAATAGTTTCGTTTTTAAAATACTAAATACATATTTTTTGACCTATATATTTTCTTAATAAAATATTAGTTTACATAAACATAAATATGACTGAAATTTATTCCCCTCGTTGTTCATTTCAATAGAGTCCTTATTAAATAGTGTATTTTTAATTCCATTTTCTTTACCAGTAACGCTATCTCGTTTCCAGCATTTTTTTGTATTAATGTTATAAAAACAAAAATATCTCTTTTACTTACGGATCTGAAAGAAAACTATGTAAATGATTCTGGGCTTCCCATAGACTTGAAGATATATTTTAATTAATATGATTACAAGAAAGTGAGATATTTCTTTATTAATTTTACTTACAATTGAAGACTTTTACAAAAAGCAACAGATGGTTGAAAGCTGAATGTACAGGATAGATTGAATAATTTATTTTGTAGTTTTTACAATTCGCAAGCATTTTTGTATTTTTGAAACATTTCAAATAATCACATAGTAGAATCTAAATATCGACAATATTATAAAAGTACTAAAGTATTCATACGGATTTCATCAAAAAATTTCATATCTAACAACCTCTAAAAATTGTATATAACTTTCTTAAAGATATACGTCTCTCAATATTATCATCAAATATTCCATAAAACATATTTGAAACTTTCATTGCCTCAAAATAAATTTTTGTGTTTTAATTTATGATATCAACTGAAGGTACTTGATGGAATTTAATTTAAAATTTCAATTGTTGAAACTTTATATACATTTCTGATGCAAACTATGTTATGTGTGTCAATTCTACTGCATCCGTATGATAGAAGAATGAAGATTCCAAATGGTGAAACTTGGGTTGTTAGTGACAAAACATGTAGAATCGTACAAATTTTCAATAATTAAAATTCACTAACGTTTTATTTTACACAATCTTGAGCGCTCAAAATTCAACAATTAAAAAAACAATTTTAAATTTTTGATGCGCAATATTGATTTGTAAATTGTTAAGCCACGCTTAAATATTTAGCCTTCGAATATTTAAAAAATAATCCTTTATTTTTAATCATACTTACGACATACATGCGACATTTCCGTTTCAAAACTACACGCCACACATTTTGTCAATGTTTACTATCTTATACTGTAAGTGCTATGAACACACTGCCATCTGTCCTCTGAACAGTCAAGAAATAAGCTGTTAGGGGTTAATCAAATCAATAAAACATATACTTTGATGTTTTCAAATTGACCATGGTTTCTCCAAAACAAATTTACTAACTGTCATTGTTATATCATTGCAAAAGAAACACCAGCTTAGCCTACACGAACATGCTATGAATTTATTTTTAATACACCTTTCCATCCTTTCGAAGAAATGTAAAAGAATGCATAGGAAAATAAGGATAACAATAAGAAAGAATTGCATCGTAAACCTTTAAAATAATTGCGCTGCATACAAATTTACAATGAACCTGCAGTGCTCATTTGAATTGCTAAATCCGAGATTTTTTGTGTACAATACAACACCATTGTAGTATGTTTATTTTTCATTATTTTTCGAAAGCAATATTCTTTTCTACAGATAAAAGAATTCCTAGGGAACACGATTTTAATTCGAAATATACACTACAGAAGCGAGATGTATTATTTATCAAACAAATAATGAAAATAATATATATTGGCATACATAAAAACTGGACAAATTTAATCATTGCGGAGTTATTAAAATGACAGTAATAACGAAATCACCGAAACCAGCCTTGAGCTAGAAAATATAAAATTGTGGAAAATCAATTGATTGAATTGGCATTAATTTGGTAGAACTCCATTATAACACAGTGAAAAAAATAGCAATGTATTTTAGTTCTCCAAATTTTTTTTTTAAGATATAGTTGATAGCTATTTCGGTTCACCCATCATCAGAACTAAGCTTAAACGACCATTTGCTTATCTATATATAGCTGTGTAGAAAAGATACACGCTACATCTTCTCTCCTGTTTTAACGACCTAGCTTGTTTCTTGCTCGCAATAAAACTAAAAATTGTAAATGAAACTAAAAAGGCGGCTATATCAATAAGTTTACATATGGCACGGAAATGGTCTATTACGGAGACAAAACGACCCCCGTAGCGGGTTAAGCAATAGTGATCGACATATATTAGTTTGATCGTTAAGAATCTTTTCAACTATCACAAAGAGAATATGTATTGTGTACTTTTTCTACACAGCTAAAAATAAACAAGCCAATGTTCGTTTAAACATAGTTCCGAAGATGGCTTGAGCCGAAATAGCTATCAACTATATCTTTTAAAAAAATAATTTTGTAGAACTAAAATACATTACTATTTTTTTCATCGTGTCGAATTTGAGTTGTTACATCTTTGTACGATTCCACATGTTTTGTCAATAACAACCCGTGTATCACCTTCTGGTATCTTCAGGCATTCTATCACACGGATGTAACAGAACTGACGAGTGACAAAACATTGGAGTCGTACAAAGTTGTAACAAATCAATTTTGATATTGAAATTCAATCAAGCGATATCATAAATTATAAAATTTTGGATTTAGTTCTAGAGATCATATATTATTTTTGAAATATAATGTGTTTTTACCAAGTAGTGGTTAACACACATATTTAAGAAAGAAGGACTCGTTATGACGTCAATGGTCAACAAAATTGTCCTACGATTCGCTTTTTAACACTTCTTTACTAAATAGAGTAATGACTGCATTTATACCTTAAACATTTATTTTCTAGACTCTTTATTATTGCAGCCACTGTATGCTAAATGCCTACTTCTTTTGTATGCAACATGAAAGCTTCAAAATACACCCTTGTTTTAAGCTTTAAGTACAAAAACAGCTGCATTAAACAATGCTTATCCACTAAGCTTCGGCGCCGTAGCCTTGCAAAGTTTGTTTTGTTGGTCGACGCGAACGTACTTGAGTCTTGAATGTGTTTCTGTATGTTTGCCCAAATCATAACGAATGGCAGTTACCAGTGAGAACAGCCCTGTGTTCTCGCGGTATAAACATCCCGACCTACCATGTGTCTAGGCAACAGAGTAGGGTAAAAACAATTGATATCATTTATGTTATCATACTATTTCTTCAAAAATAACTATAATTAACTACCCATATTTTGAAAGTATCTTTTCATTGATTTTATCATTTTTATCTTTTATAAAATGTATTATTTCTTCATCACTTTTTATCAAACATAAATTTTGGAATAAATCTTCTTCAGTATCGTTTGATAATGCTCGTGAAGAGCGAAACCGGTCCTGATCTGGTTAACATAAATTTCTGAAAATGTTAAAAAGCATTGAGTTTTTTCCTTTTCAATAAAATGCATGTTTTTCTAACAGACACGACATCTGACACCTCCCGAAACATCAAAAAATCACGATTTTTACGATGTTTTTTAGTTGAATGCTATAAAACATTCAGGTTTAATTTATTTACATGTTATCGAAAATCTTTTCATAAAATACATTTTTTCAATCATACTGAATATTCATTGTTGAATTGAAAATTTCTTATACACCCAGTCCTTTTTTTACGCGAATTCGATTATACGCGATTTTTTTGGATGGCACTTCTACATTTTTTTACGCGCTTCACTCCGTTATTTTTTCGCCAAATTTGTTTTAAAGAAGACATTTATATATGGCGCTAGGCATGTACGTCTCATTATTTTTTTAAATAAAAATATGTGTATTTTTAAAACTTAATTTTGTAAAGCATTCCATTTTTGAAATACACATACAATTGACAAATGATGACAGGTGTATCGGATATTATGCGAATTTATGTTTTAGGGTGTGTAAAGAAATATAATGCAATTGCGTGAAAACATTTTTTTACGCGCCTTTTTCTGGAACCAATGTATCGCGTAAAAAAAGGACTGGGTGTATATACAACAATATTTTCTCCCAGGCGTCTTACATTTCATCAACAATAAAATAATAACTTTTTTTTATATTAAAATTTTTATAAATATAATTGATTCATCATCATTAAGCGTAGTTTCTTCACCAATAAAATATGTATCTTGCGTATTTAAAAGCTGAAAATAATGCCGTCATTGTATCTCTCACACTGTACAACGTATGCAAACTTGCCACGTAGTAAAATCACGTTTGATATTAGGTTATGTCGAGCCTTACATGTAGACCCACCCTTATGAACCCACCCCTGTATAATATGCAGCTTCTGCTAGAAATTTGTTTATGACATTTACGTATATTACTTAGCCATGCCTTAATTATTAATAATACCTGCTATTAACGCATAATAAACATAATAATATTTTACTGAGAGTATTTTGCTTACGTTTCAAAATGTATTATATATCGTAATATTTTGTATAGAATATTTTTCGTGAAATAAAAATATTACGATCTTCAATTTAAAGGTTTATCCTGAGTAGTTTTCATCCAGAAATAAGCGACACGGATTTTACTTGTGTATATAAATTCTTGCGACCGTGATCGATTGCTTCGATTCCTGTTGTCATCTGCGCGAACCCATTACGAATAGTTTCATCAATATACTTCCGTTCAAAGTCATTGATGTTTGTGATGTGTAAAACTGGCCGTATCGAGAGTAATCATTTCTCCTTTCGAATAAATGAGGTCAAGGAAAGGAGCTTTTAACAATGTTTGCAGAAAAACTTCTTTTAATATACAACATCAATTATTGCATCCAAACACTGAGATCATAAACTTGGTAGAACTCCATTATAACACGGTGAAAAAAATAGAAATGTATTTTAGTTCTACAAAATTATTTTTAAAAATATAGTGGATAGCTATTTCGGCTCACGCCATCGTCAGAACTATTACGATGACGATCTGACGATGGCGTGAGCCGAAATAGCTATCAAATATATTTTTTAAATATAATTTTGTAGAACTTAAATACATTGCTATTTTTTTCACCGTGTGGTAATTGATATATCTTGTGTATTTGTACACTATTTTGATAATTCATAAATTAAAAAATATCTCCCAAGTTGAGATTGAACAAACAAAAAATATGCGTATCAAACGAAAGGTTATTTATTAATTTAAACTGTTGTAATCTTATATAATTATTAGTGAGCAACGTATTTTATTGCAAATCGTCCCCATAATTGTATCCATAATTTAATTTCATTTAGTTTATTCGATACATTACCGAAGAACTAAACCATAGATGCCAGTATACGTCGTGTATGGTTTGAATCTCAGAATAGTTCTGTTTATAATAGTAGATCTCTACTGATAATTATTACATCAATAAACCCACTTTGTGCACTGTTTTCTTTGAGTTGAGCAAACAATATATCTTATCAAACTCAGTAATAATTCTGGACTTTTGCGAGTTTGTTTTATTACCTAACATTATATAAGAGCTTCAGGGCTACTTGTTTTATTTTAAAGTTATCGTGAAAATAGATTTCGGGGTTTCTCTAATTTAGATGTATTGTTCTTACATTAAAATTAAATACACAGATAGTTTCGATTACCGTGTAAAACAACAAAGCAACAGTTAAGTTATTCCAAGTTTAAAATACAAAGCCTTTAGGGTCATGTGTATCATGGTCAAAACTTGGAATTTTGGCCAAACAACAGCGATCCACCCAAACTGTCCGAAACAATTGAATTTTATTCAAAACTTTGTTCGAATTTTGTCAATTGTTATGAAAATTGAAATTGTGCTCAAGTTTTGTTGCCCCGTGATTGACAAAGCCAAACAGACGCTCTAGGGATATTGAGCAATTACTTTTTAATCTGCCCTAAGTGTTAATATTCTCTAAGGCTTTACGTATATTTCGTTACTAGACATAACGGTTCCTGGAAATTCCATCGTGCTATATTGTCAATATTTTCTCTAGCACTCTAGTAAACACAGGAAATTATTTCTTAAATAAATTAATAGCTTTAAAGCTCGTATCGAGTATTTTATTAATAAAATTATAGACACTAAGATATCTGCAAATATTAAACACGAAAATATTCAATCAAATTTTACTCTTACCCCGAAGGCGTATATTCCAGTATACATTTTGATATGCTCATCTTGAAGATGAAAATTAATTACTTGGTTCTTTTTACCTTATATTATCTATTAAAAAAAAGCTATCATTTCCTTTTTTCATCGAGATAAGATTGTGAAATGTTTATGTCCAACGCAATATGGCGACTATAAATTGTTATTGAATTTAAAACAATTTTAGTAGCTTAATTTCGCAATCGAATAGTCAAAAATGTGTGCTCACTTTAATTTACCGATGTTTTTTTTAATCGACTTTGCAGTCTGCATCAGACATGATGTTTTTGTAGGAATGATTGCTCATTCCTACAAAAACATCATGTCTTTAAAACTAATACTTATGTTTTAAAAAATAAAAACACATTTTTTGTACTAACTTGCACAATATATTTTTTGATCAGCACCGGTTCCGCTCATCGCAATCATTATCAATTAATTTACATTACAAATTAATTTACATTATTTGTATTAATATTGTATGATTTCCTGTAAATTTTTCATTAGTTCTTGAACCTATGGCTTTTTATACCTGTAACTTTAGCTCGCGATGAGCGAAACCGGTCCTGATCAAAAAATATATTGTGGAAATAAGTACTAAGCAATGTGTTTTTATTATTATGAAGAAATGATCAATCAGGGGCGTCCACATATTTCCTGCAATAAATAAAGAATTTTCATAGATAATAATATATGATGTAATAATATCTGCAATAAATAAAGAAAATATTTTTATTATTTAAAAAATATCATGCCTTTCCATCAAGAAATGACAGTTAACCCCTTAAAAGTAATACTAATGCGTTTCTATTAAGATTTTTGTATCATTATCTTTTTCAACTAGAATTAAAATATAACTATCAATTTTCGTTTAGAGAACGTCTATTATAGTACACAAGCTCCATATTAAAATTACGATTAATTACGTGAACAAATCTTCAAAATTTTCTCATCTTATTCAATCAGAAATGAGACAACATTTTCGTATTACATTCATCTAAAATTCTTTTTATCTAATATCGTAGATGTAGGTTGTTCGTAGACCCATTTCTACGCATTGTAGTAAAAAAAACTGCTGTCACTGTATCATATTTGTATCCACACAAAACCTTTGTTGAAACCCTGGCGATGATCCCGCACGTCCTTTGCAATGTTGTCTGAGCTTTACATTTTTAAAGCTCGGTAAAAATGTACTAAGTAATAAAATATATCCAGTCTTTGTGACGTCACCGCAAGATGCAGTGTTGGCATTATTTGTAAGCTTGTGTCCGGTTATATGATGCGACTGAGATTTCTATATAGGGTGACGAACGTAACATCTTAAACATTTGCATATTTTATTTTCTTATAAATCATTTTAATTTATTGATTGAATTGGCATTTACTTGGTATAATTCATTATAACACGGTGAAAAACAGCAATGTATTTTAGTTCTACAATTTTTTTTAAGATATAATTGATAACAGTTGATAGAAGTAAAATACATTGCTATTTTTTCACCGTGTCATTTTAATTTATTGTTTTTTTTCTATTATACTCTGATATCGTCTTGTATCCAAGTCAACGTTTCAAGAATATTTTCGCCTGAAAATAATATAACCAAAATTGTTTTTTGGTAATAAAATCATGCTTACATACGTTGATCACTTTTATTGTGTTAATTGTTGTTTCTTGCTGGGATGGCATAATATTTTTTGTAAGATAAATAAATATTCTACTACTTATTTCCACATTATATTAATTATATGATCAGGACTGTTTACGCTCATCGCGAGCATTATTAACTGAATATGTCGATTACTTTTACTCTGTTAATTGTCATTTCTTGATAGGAAGGCATAATAACATTTTAAGTAAGATAAACACATATTTAAGTACTTATTTTCACATTATATTCTATGATCAGGACTGGTTACGCTCAACGCGAGCATTATCAACTAAATATGTCGATCACTTTTAATGTGTTAACTTCACTCCATCCAAACCATGTTAAGATAGCGAGGTGGACTTCAGTTAATTTGCTATGTTATTTAAACGGTGGCTACGAAATTGCCCTTTAATTCTTTTTCCCTCTCTTATTTTACCTCAGTTTTAGTAAAGATCTGTTAAATGAAGGCTTTTATACGGGTAAATAGTGAATAGTTTGTTAAAATCACCTTAAGAATAGTGGCATTAAGGATTTGCTCAAATAAAACGGTTAAATAAAGTCTTATCATAACGACTTGTTTGTACAAACTACTTCGTTTATTTTAAGATTATTCTATATTGGTATTATGAGTAGAGTGATTTAGTTTAAATTTAAAAACTTTCTTCATGTTTATGAGATATTATTTAGTTAAGTAATCTTTATTTTTTTACAGGTAAATACACCCGGCTTATATTGTAAGATTTCAAGAAACACTCCATTATTTTGTAAGTTGTATTTTCTCTTTAAAATAATCTTGCTTTAAGAATATCCTGTAATGTTGTTATGCATACTTAAGTGTCTTGATGAATTTTCCTCGGATATTCCAGGCAAAAATTTGAAACACGCATAACGTTGTTACGTTGCAGAATACACCTTGTAAGAAGAGAGTGACAGGATGCCCTTTCTCGTGGGGTCTATAATATTGTGTAATATATTAAATGTAATGGTAAAACTGTATTGCATGTCATTTTTTGGTGGAGAGGCACTACATTTAATATATTTTGTGATCAGAACCGATTTCTCTCACCTTAAGTATTATCAACTGTTATAATAGATTGATTGAATTGGCATTCACTTGGTACAACTTCATTATAACACGGTGAAAAAAATAGCATTGTATTTAAGTTCTACATTTTTTAAAGATATATTTCATAGCTATCTCGGCTCACGCCATCGTCAGATAGTTCTGTAGAAATAGCTATCAACTATATATATTAAAAAAATGTTGAACTAAAAAAATTGGTTGTCTGTAAAGTCGGTTTACGGACGATAGTTTAACGTGACAACGTCATAAGAAAACATTGATGAAATGATTGCATACTTTTATGAATAAAAGAAATCGTTGATAATTTATTGTTAAAAGTATATTTGTTATACGTTAATCAGATTTTTAATATGCAAGAATTAATTACCTTTATTGCCGCAATTGTTGTTGTAAGATAAACAATGAAAACCACATAAACATTTCACTTCACTTTATAAACAGTTGTAAACAGATCACGTGTAGGTACTGTAGGTGTATAAGTTGTGTGCTGCCGCTGTCTCTTTTCTACTCAGACGCATCGACCAATCGAGTGGAAGAGAGATAGATGCGGCACAATCCGAACGGTAGGCCGATCGTGCCTCTCTATCGCTTATCCGCGCTCTCGCTCGCACGCTTGCCTTCGGCGTAACGCGACAAACGGGACAATGAGTCATGTTTTTCGTGCGTGCAGCGGGCGTTCATCGATTTATAAGACGTTGTCACGTCAATAAATTGCAACTTGTTTCACTGTGTTGTTATAATACGTTTTTTGAGGTGTTAACTCTCACTTCTTGATGGAAAAGCATGACATTTTAAATAATAAGAACACGTTTAAAATTTTTATGTTATTATCTATACCAAAAAAAATAAGTCAATATAGCAGGTATCCAAAACTAAAGGCTTAGAACTGAGATAAAAATTTACTGACAATCATATAATATATATCGAAATTAAATAAATTTTTTAGGAATATTTAGTAACGATGAGTGGGACTGAATACTAAACAAAATGACACTCTTAGTTTCTCAGTTTTTTGATAAACTGTAAAACAATTATCCCTTTTTCGCTAAATTCTTGATAGTTAATATCAAACTATTTACTGATATTGATTGAATTGGCATTCACTTGGTAGAACTCCATTATAACACGGTGAAAAAATAGCAATGTATAGATAGTTCTCAAGATGGCGTGAGCCGAAATAGCTATCAACTATATTTGTTAAAAATAATTTTGTAGAACTAAAAAAACTATTTACATAATAGCTTGCGTAATTCCTTTTTTGTCAACCCTGGAACAACTCGCAGTACTCCCAACACACAAACGTTTTCAAAGTTACTATACCATCTTTGCTGTCTGGAGGGAGTCGTTGGCGGAAACCCGGGATCGCAATACTGGTGGCAAAATTACCGCGGGCTGTAGCTATGATAGTATATATCCATTTACAACAAGCAAAAACTTCGCAATATTTCCGCGATATATTTTATATAGCAACTCTTAATCGAAGAGTCGCAAACTTGTCCAAATTGTGTTTCTATTTCTGTAAAAAAAAATCTATTTTGTATGTTGAGCCTGTGAAGCTGATTCTCATGTTCCTGTCTCATATTTAATAGCGGTTCGTAATAGGAATCAATTTTATTTTCCCGCGCTTTGTCTTGGTGCTTGATTAGTTTTAAATATAAAACATAAATTTATTAACATTTTTGACATATATTTTGTCCTTCACTACCCATGATCTTATCTAAATTTGTGCAACCAAATGGAAATTTCTTATGTTAAATTCTGTAAATATTTAGTTATACTAGAACTTTATGATGTAACTCAGACTTGACGTGACGCTGAAATAACCAATTTAATAAAAAAAAAAATACGTAAAAAAAACTTCTAACGCCGAAAGCTGTATTACAAAATATTTTTTTTTTTGCTTAACTAAATTCCCCATTTTTTTGTAATCAGGATATCAAGCAATTAACGCTATTTATGATATCGACTGAAGGTGCTTGATAGAATTTCAATATCAAATTTGAATTGTTAAAACTATCAGTTCTGTTGCATCCGTGTGATAAAATGCCTGAAGATGCCTAAAGGCGAAACCTGGGTCGCTAATGACAAAAAATGTAGAACCACGTTAACAAGAATGATTTCAGACGAATACTATTTTTTAGTTTATTCAAATAGATTTGAAATGAGCTTGCTTGGTTGAATTTTTGCAATCGTTGTTATTTTGTCTTTTAAAACTCTTTTACATGTTACAAAAGCAATGAACTTATTATATGTAATCTTTGTAACCCATACCTTCGATATAATTAATTAAGTATATAATATTTTTAGTTTTTATAAAGAAAATACAATAGTTTACCCAACGCGACAGTTTTCTTACACTTACGATTCTAAGCCGTAAGTAAAGTGAGAATTTGAAATCCGCGGGCTTGCAAATTTGAATCATTAGTCTTTAGAATATTAATTAAACACCTCGATTGTATATATTAACCTTGGCTGGAGGATGAATTTTCATTGATATACATTTCAAACGAGCAACATCATATAAATAATTTTAACACGTATAAACCGGGGCGTGGGGTTATACGGTGCGCCGGTGCCGTAACGTCACGACCCGTGAATAGGAATTAAGGCAATTTATTTTCAGGGTGCAAATTAAAACCGCTCATTACTCGTGGTCATTAGCGAAATCGTGAATGTATTTTTTAAATACGTATACATCTTTATACATGTTGCTTTTTTACAGTTTAGAAAAGTATGAGCAATATAGAAAATTTACGAAATTACGTTTTAACGACTGTGAAAATTCTCGCTACTCGTGGTGTAAACATCTGAAAAATGTTGTAAGCAAGTCAATGTTTAATGTCACCTTAAATATAATCCGTTCAAGTTCGGACAATATTTTTTTATATGAGTGGATTTTAGCCAGATTTTTTCAGCCCGGAAGTTAAATATGACTAGTATACTGACATCTTCAATCGTTTCTTGCAATCACTATCCATTATTAATTCTCACAGCCATACAATTCAACGAAGCCTTAATTAAGAATGTTCTATTGAATGAATTGGCATTCACTTGATAGAACTCCATTACAACAAGGTGAAAAAAATAGCAATGTATTTGTAGTTCTACAAAATTATTTTTTTATATATATAGTGGATAGCTAATTCGGCTGACGTCATCGTCAGAACTACGCTTAAACTAACATTTGCTTATTTATATATAACTGTGTATGTTGCCACGTGTCCACTTATTGTCATAGCCGCCTTTTTAGTTTCATTTACAATTTTTGAAAAATTTAGTTTTATTGCGAGAAAGAAACAAGCTTGGCCGTTAAAACAGGAGAGAAGATGTATTGTGTACCTTTTCTACACAGCTATATTTAGATAAGCATACTGCTGACGATGGTGTGAGCCGAAATAGCTATCAACTATATATAAAAAAATAATTTTGTAGAACTTAAATACATTGCTATTTTTTTCACCGTGAAAATGTTCTAATTTTGAATAAAGCCAATTAACACTTCACAGACTTTAGGCGTCGTGTATATTCTTCATACATCTGTCGATAAATTTTGAAAGCTAAAATTAAAATACATGTTAATTTTTAGTACTATAGCTGCGCATATCTGAAGACGCCAATGTGGCGTCCGCGGTCCGTAAAGTGTTAATAAACCTGACGCTCGCAATGAGTGAAACCGGTCAAATAAATATATTGTGAGAAAAGTACGAAAAATGTGCTTTTATTATTTAAAATACGTGCATAATGGATGAAATTTTTAAATGATGATGAAAAAACTATCAAATTTGATCTGACGAGTCAGTTCTGTTGCGTCCGTCTGATAGAATGCCTGAAGATACCGAATGGCGAAACCCCCGGGTCGTTAATGACAAAGTATATGGAATCATACAAAGTTTTAACAAATCAATTTTGATATTTAAATTCCATCAAGCACATACAGTCAATATCATAATTTGACAATAAATATTTTGGCCTAAGCAATGACTTCATTATTATTCATATTGGTTATAAGATTATCGATGCCAAATTTGATTGCCATCATACAAAATCTAATCAGTTGTCATTCAAATAATTTCATATGAATCCTAGAATAAGTTTATGTATTTTTTTTCATAAATTATATTAATCAGTTATGAATTTCGTGCGTCCAAGGCAACTCCGCGAAGATATTTCAAATAGATAATCTCTATTTTATTCATAAATCATCCATTTTAAAACAGTAGGTCTCGTGAGTAGTCTGTATACATCGCGTGCCATCGGCCCTTTTCATTTTCCTTAAGAAAATTGCGATATAAATATGAATATTTATGATTCGGTTCGTGCTGGGGCCACAATAAAATTAGGTCGAAGTCATGTTTGTAGGTCTCGGATACAGGATAAAAAAATTACTACCAATCATTATAATAACTTCAAGAGAAAACTATATTCAATTTTGACGACTTTTCTGCCAATTTGTACAATGAAGTTTCTTGAAAGACGTAAAATAACCGCGAAATAATTCTCAGAACTAAGAACAATCTGAATACAGAGCAGTACGATTTACATTTTGTTTAATAAAAAAGTAAAACTACGTTATTAATTAATGATATCGACTGAAGGTGCTTGATGGAATTTCAATATCGAATTCGAATTGTTACAACTGTGTACGTTTCCACGTGTTTTGTCACTAACGATCCGGGTTTCGCCTTTCGGCATCTTCAGGCATCCCATCACACGGATGCAACAGGACGGGCGTACAATAAATAATCGTTTGAATTATACACCAAAGGTATTAATTACAGGAAAACATAAACCACAATGCAAGCACTAAATGGCAACTAAAACAAATTTAATAATAATTAACACAATTGCATGAAAATTATTACTAAATTTGTTTTTCCTGCAATTTATTGTTTGCCTTGGGGTAAGTGTTTTCCTGTAATTAATAACTTTGTTATATAGACGATACTAACTGCTTATTTTACGTCAGTTCTGTTAAATCCGTGTGATAGAATTCCTGAAGATGCCGAAAGACAAATCCCGGGTCGTTAGTAACAAAATATGTGAAATCATTCATAGTTGTCAAAATTCAAATTTAAAACAACATTGCGTTATTAGATTGAACATTTTTCATTTTATCTCTCTGGATATAAAAAGTAATAGATTTCATATTTAATTGATTTCTATCTTCTTATTTTGCACATAATTTATATGGTATAAAAATAAAACCCACACTTTGTAAAGTTATTTATAAAGCGTGAGGCCAAATGAGCAAAAATGCCCCAATTTCATCAAAGACCGAAGTAATTGTTCCGCATTGACTTTAGCCTGTGGGAAATAAGCACCGGAAATGTTCACTGACTTCTCGCAATCCCCACGCCGCGCCTGTTAGGGCTTGCGATCCCAAAACCTCGTGATCTTGGCCGATTTTTCAATTACATAATGCCGAGACTGACATTATATCAATTACATGTTTTCGAGATTTGTTGTATGTACGGGAATTTATTACAAATTTACCATGGTTAAAGGTATAGACGTACGTTCCATAATCTCTTCGACTAAAGTCCTCTAATAGTCGAAAATAGTCTCTTAATATATCAATCGATCATGCTAAGTTATGAGAAATAAATTTCGCATTAGCTTATTATAACTGAGATAACAATCACATCTCAACTCATTTTGCAATTCTATATTGAATTTTCAAACTTGACACCTGCTGATGTCAAAATTACATAAATTATACGTTTTCATGAAATGTGTACGTCTATAAACTAGCTTATATTGTCATCACTATAAAGTTAACATGAAAAGTATAAAATCATGCAAGTCAGGTATATGAAATTCATATTTCAACAAATGCAATGCGTTTGAAACGATGCATTTAATTTGTTGTAAAATTTTCAGAGATGCTCAAAGTGTTTTCTGTTAAAGCATTCATTTGGCGTACTTACTTTCTACGAGCTCGGTACAGCGGTAATCACGTTACGTCTTACAAATTACCTTTACATTCCCAGGTGCAAAGAATTACCAGTTCTTCGCCGCTACATAACTACGCGCCAACTTCACTCTACAACAAAATTTTATTTAATATAGAAAAATAGTTTTCCCAAAACAGGATAGTTTTGTGTAGGTAAACTGCGGAATATACGTTGAATAATACAACTTCGTTGAATATACACATTCAAACAAACAAAAAATTCCAATATGGAATCATTATTTATTTATTTAAATTTTAATTTTATCAACAAACAAAAGAAAATTTTTACTATTTAAGCTTTCATTTAAAAATATTGAAATTCGAAATAACTAGTCATAAATTGACTCTCAACACTCGTTTGACTGGAATTAAGTAATCAGTTTCAAGAGCAATTACATTTTTTATAACCAATTTTCATTTTATTGATTGAATTGGCATTCACTTGGTAGAACTCCATTGTAACACGGTGAAAAAATAGCAATGTATTTTAGTTCTACAAAATTATTTTTAACAAATATAGTTGATAGCTATTTCGGCTCACGCTATCGTAGATAGTTCTGACGATGGCGTGAGCCGAAATAGCTATCAACTATATTTGTTAAAAATAATTTTGTAGAACTAAAATACATTGCTATTTTTTCACCAATTTTCATTTTGAAAATGTCATTTAATATTAAATATAAATTCTACGTCATCAAGTTGTTCTTTTTTTGACAGAGTTTCGATAAATGTTCCGGCGCAATGAGACACAAACGTATACATTTGCCATAATAACGTACTACTTTTCAACAATTTAATACACATATTTTGCTTTTTTTTTATCCGTTACTTAATTTAACCGCGCAAATATGTAGTGTCACATATAAATTACACTATAATTTACGAATTTATTTAAAAAAAATATATTTTTTACAGTTTTGTTAGTAGCGTCCTTAGTTTTTGAAAGTTTTACAATATTTGGCAAATATGTAGTCTTAAATCGAACACATAAATCAAGAATTTTTGGTGACATTCTAATTGATCAAGTATTCTGAACAAATTATTTCATTTGAGAAATGTTGAAACAAGACCATCAGTACTCAGTGATAAATTAAATATTATTCGATATATTGTGGTTTGCAACTCAATTTCCCTCGGATAGTTAGTTGCCCACCACTGGCCTAAACGAACACTCTTTCCAAATCATAAATAACTAGGAATAGCTTATGCTTTGGAAAACTTAATATACTTACGTAGTCAAAACAGATGCTTACGGTTGTAGAGCATACGACTGTTAAGCTGGAATTTTCTACACTCGATAGCTTAGTGCAGCGCACTACCGAAACTGAGATTTTCATGGAATGCAATTTCTCTGTTAAAGAGATTTATACAGCAAGCTCCATGCTGTAAAGTATTTCGTCTCTAGTTTTTTTGATGTGGCGTAGGTGCCCCAAATGTTTAGTCGATTACAAAACCTAGAGCTCTTTATTATCTATCTTCTGACTTTTTTGCTACATATTACAATTTTTTTTAACCTAAGTCGTTTATGTGACTTCATATAACAAGATACGGTAAAGATAAAATAACAATGAGAGAGCTTTTTCTGTAACATGGTGCACTATTGCAAATATAAATTATTCTGTAGTGAGATAACTGCCAGCACTTTTACATGGGGATAACAACATTTTATTTAGTTATAAGAACAGCAGAAACCAAACTTTGGCCCGCGGGCCGGATCCGACACGTTGAAGATTTTCATATGACCTGATAAATATTCCCGATTCTCGTTATGTAATTATTCATATTAGAAATATATTTTTTATAAAAGCTAACGACTTGATTGTGAATCAACTTCAAATATTTAATTTCAATTCATCGATTGGAATACGATAAGAATATGTAAAATAGATCACGATCATCTATTCATCAATTCGAAATTATTGTCATCCAGCCTTTCAAATTCGAAAAATATTAGTGTGGCCCATTTCTCAAAAAGTTTTGTGATACCTGCAGTTGAGTATCATGTCAGTGCTTTTAGGTTAAATAAAAATAGATTGACACTTTCCTATCATTTATTTTCGGAAAACTCGATGAAGGCTGATGAAGACAAAATAGCTATCAATTAAATACCTTATAATTTTTTTAGAACTAAAATATTGTACAATTCTATTTTTTCACCGTGTTATATAAAAATTATTTTATTAGGAAAATTTTCAAGTCTAAAATAATATATGGATTATATAATATTTGGTCGTTTCCATGGAAGCTAACAAAATAGATTAATCGAATAATGAGTCGAACACTATAGATTTTTGCTCGTTATCGAGTCATCTTTGACAACTTCAAAATATTGTATGCTTTTCTTTCATATTACATACGTAATATCAACACACAGGTACCTTTTTGCAAAATTAAACAAATAACAGCATTGCACATTCATCATTTACCATGACTCAATACGATGAAAAAGAAGGCAGATTTTGTAGTGAATATTGAAATCTTTCTCGTCTCACTGCATTGGCGCGAAACTGTTCCAATTTATGATATGCATCTCGTCAAACGCATATGTTTATGTGCCAGACAAATTCGTAAAAAGTGCAACTCAAATTCGAAAAATTTTTGTTGAACGCTTTTCAACTTTTGCGTCTACAAGCTAAATTGTTTTTTTTTTATTGATTCATGTTACACAATTTGAATAAGTGTTTTATTTTATACATAGTTCTGAGTTTCTACTTTGTCAACTTAATATCAAAATTAAAATAATCATATATAAATTGTATAACACACTGAAAATATAGCAATGTACTTTTGATATCAATTTTGTAAAACTAAAATATAGAACTAAAACAATGCAATTTTTTCACCATGTTATAATGGAGTTCTACCAAGTAAATTCTAAATCAATCAAAAAATATATTACACATAGTTCATGAATTTTTCTCTCATATTATTTCATATCATTTTTCTCATTGTAACTCATATTTTCTGAATACTTCCTTCGATTTTCAGAAAAAAAAAACAGCAAATATAATTGTTTTGATTGATCGTATCATTAGTTGAATATCATTTTGACTATGCATATTTTGAGTGATACAAAATTACTCAAAATATCTCACTTAAACTATAACGGTACGTGATAAACTTTTTTAACGTTTTATAAAACTAAGTTTAACTGAAAATTTTCTTAAATATAAAAAATTTCAAACCTAACAAAAATAGTTTTAAATTTAAACATTTCCTAAATCATATATTAAATATTCATATTCCACAGTGAGTCAAAGTTGGATAGTTTTCCTGGCTTGACATTTTCACTTGACATATGTCGAGAGCTTTTGCATTATTGAGCTTTCCGTTATGACGTCATAATATTTGGTTGACTGGCTGTCGCAAAGTTTATTGGCTATGTGCTGTGTGATCTTTCGCCGATACAATGTAATTGATTGCTGTCAGTTACTTTACTTTATGTTTCGAATTTCGTTATTTAATTTTGTATTACTTTGAAACTTAGGCTCATAAATCTCAATCTATATTATGTACACAGTCTCGAGTTTGATGTGGTCAATAATTTATAGTTTTCTGGTATATTATATTAAGATAATTATATTTGAACAGGTTATGTGAGCTGTGTTTAGGAAAGCCTCATAATTACCTCGAAATCCGTATATATTTCAAGGTGAAAAAAATCGCAATGTATTTTAGTTCTACAAAATTATTTTTAAAAAATATAGTTGATAACTATTTCGGCTCACGCCATCATCAAAACCATGCTCAAACTAACATTTGCTTATATATATATATATATAGCTGTGTAGAAAAGGTACACGCTACATCTTCTCTCCTGTTTTAACGACCTAGCTTGTTTCTTGCTCGCAATAAAACTAAAAATTGTAAATGAAACTAAAAAGGCGGCTATATCAATAAGTTTACATATGGCACGGAAATGGTCTATTACGGAGACAAAACGACCCCCCGTAGCGGGTTAAGCAATAGTGATCGACGTATATTAGTTTGTTCGTTAAGAATCCTTTGTGATACTTGATATCTATTGATCTCCAGCTGTTCCAAAGCCGTCATCCTGCGACACTTACTACAAATATCCAAACACTTAGATGCTGAGTTTGAATTTATATTATGTTATATTAATTGCTTACTGGCTGTCAGTTCGAGTGTATTCGTGTACTAAAAAGGCAGAACCTAAGTCACGAGTGACCAATCATGTGAAAGCTTACAGAGCAAATATTTTAATGTTCAAATTTAATATTAAAATATTATATAATACCCTCAATACTATAGTTAGTACTGTAATGCATTTAAGTCTGCCCGGTAAACAACTTTATTGCGAGAATAATTTAATTTTATGGTCGGATTGCATCGAAATGTATCCGTTATGTGCATACATTCAGAATGCGCCTCCCAACCGCAACCGGCCGTATACAATTCTAAGAAAACAAATTACTTGAGAGTAGAAGATATATCGTCCCGAAAAGTGCTTTCTATCTTCACTTGATTACTCCACAATACCGACTTGTTTGATCAAAATAATAGACATATGTATTTCCCGTATACTTTATTGTATAAGATTTGCTAATGGGTTTTATAACTTCAAAGTTCTCTATTGGTTGAACTGTTGTCCAATCAAAATAACTGTTTATTTAACAATTTTATTTACAAGAAATATTCTAACTTGTACTAATTATGTTTTTGATAAGTGTGACATATATTTAGTCTCTTCTTCATCACGTTGAGAATGGCAGATTTTTTATCGTTTTGCCACCATAGTGATTTTGTGAAAAGAAATCTATATGTACATATTTTTTGTTGTTTTGTTCAAATGTTACTACACTAAAAGATATGATGAATGTGAGATTATTATGAGATATTGTATAATCTTTAATATTGACCTTATTTGATGGGGCTGAAAAACATCGATGAATATGAAAATACTACTACATCTAAAATTTCACTATTAAACACACATCATCAGCATCATCATCAGCCGGGGTCGATCCACTGCTGGATGAAGGCCTCCCCCTGCTTTCTCCATTCTTCTCTGTCCTTAGTTATTCGTTGCCACGTATTTCCTCCGAACTTGGTTAGCTCGTCTAACCATCGGGTCTTAGAGCGGCCATGTGGTCTTTTAACGTTTTTTGGATACCACTGTATGACCGCATTCGTCCAACGGTTGTCTATTCGTCGTGCTATGTGTCCAGCCCATTGCCATTTTATCTGTTTGGCGACATCTACTACATCACGTACCCTTGTCTGTCCATTATCCACTGGTTTCTCTTGCGATCTCTTCTCGTTATGCCCAACATGCATCTTTCCATGCTTCGTTGTGTTACTCTTAATTTTTGGATTTCCTTTGTGTTAAGGGTCTATGTTTCAGATGCATACGTCAGCACTGGTAGTACACATTGGTTGAAGACTTTTCGCTTTAGGCATAGTGGCAGGTCGCTTTTGAAGATAATGTTCAGGCGTCCGAATGCACTCCATGCTAGTTTTGATCTGTGGATAACTTCGTCGAACATGCCTCCGTTTATAGACATCTGTTGTCCAAGATAAACATAGCTATATACCCTCTCGATTTCGGCGCCATTTATATGGATAGCCTTTGGTTGGGCAAAGCAGTTTATCATAACTTTTGTTTTTGCTATGTTCATCTTCAGACCTACAGTTTGGCTTTCGTTCGCGAGTTTCTGCATCCTATTCTGAAGGTCATTTGGGTCTGTTGCAAGGATGACAATATCATCTGCAAATCGCAAGTGACTGAGGAATTCACCATTGATTGGCACACCTTTATTCTCCCAGTCAAGTTTCCTGAATATATTCTCAAGGGTGGCGGTGAATAACTTTGGTGATATTGTATCGCCTTGGCGGACACCTTTGCTAATGATAAACTTACGTGACGGCTTGTGTAGCTTGACATTAACATAAACACACATATATATAACAAAAACCAATGTTTATTGTTAGTGATTTATGTCACAGAATGCAAATAAAAAACATCTTTTTTACTAATTCAATATTGAAATATAATAATAAAACACAATGTTTAGTACTATTTCCACAATTTTATAATATTTAGATCAGGAATAGCTTTATGGAACGCGAACATTAACAACTGAGTATTTAACTCTTCTATTATTATACTTCTAAGTTGTCAACCGTCACTTCTTGGTTTTAAAAGCATTATATTTTTATAATATAATACAATATTTCGTAATATTTCCACAGATTTATAATATTCAGATCAGGGCCGTTTTCTTTCATCGCGAGCATTGTCAACTGATTCAATACGAAAACATGTTTATTAGTACAAAAAAATATTTTCTACCAGTTATACAAAAAAAATGTTCATTAACTAAGAAAAAGTTTACAAATAAAATGTTAATGAAAATTAATTACTTATTCATTTGTAATCAAAAATAAGGTCAAATTATAATTTCATTCGTAAGTTTCAAAATAATTTTTATATACTTATCATCAACTTATAAGAAATGGACTATTTCATTGCAAAATAATAACATTGTTGGATTAGTAAATAATAACTTAATATACTGGCCAGTTTATGAATAGTTCCTTTGAAACTCAATTTTCCGAAAATATTCGTGAGCAATTTTCAATTAGATTTCTATTTCTCATGTTTAAAATGAATGCTATGTGTTTTATAGCTCATTGAAATATTAAAATGTTTGTGATATAAATTATATATCTTTTTAGAATATCTTCAATTTAAATTATAAAAACCTGCGTTATAATAAGATTTAGGGTGCGTAACGGAAATTTGATTTGAAGATTTAAATCAAATTTTTAATGATATTTTATCACGTTGCAGTCACTCGGTCGTTTAAAATTGTATGTTTTTTAATGCATACTTTTTCAATGCTTACATCAGAAAAATGTTACGCATGCATGTAATATGCTTCAATTTACAGCCAGTATATTCGCAAATAAAATTAAAATTGCCAGATAAATCTATATTATAAATTTAACATTAAGGGCTTAAAAAATACTAGACTTCCTACATTGAAAATATTCAAATTATAATATTATATTAACGAATATATTTATAATCTGTTTCAAATATCGCTTACATCTCTTTGTAACACATTTATTTTTTCTCGTATCAATTGTCTATCAATTGAAACCGCTTAGAGCATTTAAAACCCACCGTATTATTTCTCGTTTGTGTTAGATAAACATCATGAAGTTTTTAAATTGCTTCAAAACAGCACTACGAAGGGTTCTACTTATACTTTGTACATCTGTAAAGGGAGATATCTAAACGTTTTCATAGTTTGTGTGCCTTGAAACGAATAAAACGTCTATTTTGATTTACGAGCATACATTGTGTGTGTTTATGAAAGAAATATTTATGAATTCATTTCATTTTCCACGCAAAACACTAAAGGAAGCATTGAAATAACAGACATTATTCCATTTATGAGCTTTCGTAAAAGCTCCATTGCACCGAACACGCCGCCATCAAAACTTCGGAAGCTTTAAGCTTTTCTGTGCCATATAAAAATATTGAGTTGTTTGTCGGATGTTTATGGCATTTTGTGGACTTGATTTGGTTATCTACACAGAAAAGTGTCAGTAGAAAGACGAAGGAATCTATCGAGCATCAATCTTTATTAACGTTAAGGTTATAGACAGTTTTAGGAAACATCTTACACTTAGCGTTTCAATATTTTATTCAATAACATTTCTTTCAAAACTGTCTCTGACGGGCTTTCTTGAAATATCTTTAAACTGAACAAATTTATTTACTTTCTTTCAGATACATTTTTCTTCTTTTTTCAATTTTTGATACGAAAATAATAATAAAAAAATACAATGATATCAAACAGTCCTTTAGTTTCAGTTTTTTATTTGCATTAGTGGTTTTCAAAGTTAAGATCAACGGTCATATCAGTAACTTTGGAGTGCCAATAAGTGTCCTGTAACTTTTAACGTTTGTGTACAAATAATTGTAAAACGCATTCAGTTTTTTTGCAAAAACTCTTAAGCTAGCATCTCATTACTTTTTTTACACTATCCGGATATTTTTGTACATATTTTAATGTCGAAAATTTTTGATAATTCATACTTTTTTTCTTGTCCTAATATCCGATATAAAAATCATATATTTATTCTAATCGTTTCACATTCAACGGAAGTTCTTAGACCAGCACTTCTTAGTGCTCAGTCGCGGAGTTTTATGATAAAATCAATGGATAAAATATAACTGCAGCAACTTTAAAGTAATTCTTATCTTCGAGCACAAATATATATTTTGATCGAAATATTACCTTTTTGATATGGCTGTATTTTACTTGAGCACGGCAAATGATGGCAACACAAAACCCAGAAGTTTGCTATTTATAAATACCTAACTACTTTCAAATTAATATTACACATGCACTTTCTATTTTGAATACACGAAGCTTAATATCCAAAAACATATATTTTCTTCGTAAATGAATTGTGATAATTTAACCAATATTTTGCTTACTATTACTATTAAACGAATAGAATTGCGAAAGAATTGTTTGCTTTCACTGATACCTTCGCCTTTCGATGCTTTGATGGATAAGATAAAACGCTTCGGAAAGAGAAATGGCGACAAAATGGCTGCCGCAAAGTGCCTGCAAAATGGCGGTCCAATAGTGGCGCGAAAATGCTAACGACAACGTGAAACATTTTCGTTACTGCGACGACACCTGATCGCGTTAAATGGTCAAGAAGGTCACTGGCGTCTCCATTTCAATATAAACAATATTATTTTTAATGAACAGTAAATACATCGAAATGCTGTAATATAATAGTGAAATCAAGCCTCATTATGAATTATACTTACTATTTTTATGTCGATATTTTTTTTATTATTTCAGTATTTCGTTAACGTTCGTTTTGCTTACAAATGTATTTTCCCTTTTTTCAACATTTAATAGTGAGTAAAAACTTCGCATTTAACGAAATCGTTATAAGGTTGTTTACAACATCTTCAACAAAAATAGCAGAAATATCTCTTTTTAATACATTATATATTCCTTTTTCAAGTATTTTCCATTCCAACAAAAAAGCGCGAAAACCAGCATAAAACACAATTCCTCAAACCTCAACAATAAAAGAAAGCGTTCGGAAAATTCATATACAAGTTACAAGGCGTGGCTTTCAGCATATTCTCGCTTAGAGTACCTATAGAGGTACGCCTGTGTGAGCATCTCCAAGTGAAATGCCCGCATAAAATATTTACCTGTCGGAAAAGAAGTTCTTTGTATCCGCCGTAAGCCGGGGAAACCCCGAACCAAGGATTTACTTAAAAGAGGGTCGCTCGGAATTTGTTTTGTCTTACTGAATGCACTCTGCATAATATATTAAACTGTTAAGTCGTCAGTTGAGTTTTACAACACCATTTCTATAATATTAGTCGAAGCACCAAAATTAATAGACGTTCTGATTTGTTTCAGTAATAGACCATTTCCATGCCACATGCAAACTTATTGACATAGCCGTCTTTTTAGTTTCATTTACAATTCTTGGAAAAATTTAGTTTTATTGCGAGCAAGAAACTACGAGCTAGGTCGTTAAAACAGGAGAGAAAATTTATTGTGTACCTTTTCTCCACAGCCATATATAGATAAGCAAATGTTCGATTGAGCATAGTTCTGACGATGGCGTGAGCTGAAATAGCTATCAACAATATTTAAAAAAATAATTTTGTTGAACTAAAATACTTCTGCTATTTTTTTCACCCTGTTATAATGGAGTTCTACCAAGTGAATGCCAATTCAACCAATAAATTTTATATTTTGTTCTTATGCTGGTAAGTCTTCTTTAATAAATAAAGAAATATTCATAAAAAATAAAATAGTTTTATTTTGACATCATAATATAATACGTACATATGTATGCAGTATAGAATGAGTTACATTTAGATTTTACTATTAATATGTAGCGGCCCACGTAGAAAAGCAAAAATCTGAATGCGACCCTTTGGAAAAAAGTTTGAGTATGGCTGGCTTAAACTCTGTACTCTTTCAGTTTTATTCCTCAGGAACCGGACTTTGCATTCAGCATATTCCTGATTCAAAAATTCTAACTGAAAAAAAAATTTTGACCCTCTGCTTATGACATCCATACTTATACTACCAACATCGTCAGTACAGACAATCTCCAATAATGAAACCTTGCGTAACCTCAACAGCTTTCAGGCGGTTTTCATGGAATGGGTTTTTTTATTCTTAGTGAAATTACTTAGTCCTCGTGTACGTTTAATTTTCTATCCGTAAATGTATTTTATTCGCTCTTTGTATACGTCTCACACAATATATGTTTTTATCTCAATTTTTTCTATACTTATAAAGTTTTGCGAAATGTCGATACTTTCCCGAAATTATCTTTCAATATCATTAAATCAAAAACTTGTTAACTAACGCTGACGTCCTGTGAAGCTCTTATATATTGTGCTAACTGAAAAAATCCTGAGTAAAGGTTTTTGAGATAAACACACTACCTTCTCCAGCACTCAATCATCATTCCCCTGACAAAATGCAATTATACGGAAACTTTTCACGAAACTTTCCATTGTTCCGAGCTTTCTTTTATATCCTTGAGGCACGTAGAACCGCAGCCTTAACCTGCGTACCTTCTATTTACAAAATATAGGACAGGAAGACGGTTGAAAAGTTATTTTTGTCATATGATGTTCAAGAAAAGCCATTCTTATGTACTTTGAACGTTTTTACTAGTTTTTTTCATGCATAAATAAGTATGCCGAAATAAAATCAAAAAAAATATTTTAAAAAAAGACAAGCACTCAGGAGAGATAATGCAAGTTTAACTATGTTTTCAGCAATAGTTGTTGATCACTTTTAATGTTTTAACTGTCACTTTTTGATGGAAACATATGATATTTGAATAATAAAAACACATTTTTTTTATTCTTATTTCCACAATATATTTTTCGATCAGGACCGGTCCTGATCAAAAAATAGATTGTAGAAATACGTACTAAAAATTTTGTTTTTATTATTTAAAATTAAATAATAATTGTTAATTTTACTCCCCATGAGCTTTTCTTTTATACCATAATTTTCCGCGCTAATATATCATAAGAATGGGCTTCCACAAAACGACCGCCGTATTTATAGTAAATAGCAACACTCATAACCACAATAATGCTTATGAACGTCACTTATATGATTTTATCACGTTCATATAATAAACTTTTTCGTAGTCAACGTCAAGCATAACCATCGTAAATTTAATATTTGGCCATATTCCGTAAACCCTGATTTATTACTGGCGATTTTTCTTATAATGCACAATAGAATTGTCAAACTGAACACAGCTATGATTTTTTTTACTTTTTTATATTTTTAAAGCATATTCTTATCTGTGAAAAAAAGACAAAATCGTAAGAAAAAGTACTTTCGTGGTGTTCTGTTCTTTTACCGCATTGCACTAAAGATTTTTATTGATTTAGTTTAAATGGATATTTTTCTAGGAAATATAACCACTTTAAAATCGGGGAACGTGGATTCCACATCATTTGATAGATTTGACATTAATCGCTCATTACTCTTTAAATATTTTTGTTATTTAATTTCTATTTTGAGACTTTTCTCTCTCACACGACATGCAAGATTGATACACTTATTAATTTTTGACTAGCAATCAAGGCAATTATAAGTAAAGCTATTTAACTAATGTGATATTTTGTGCAACATTAAAAAATAACAATGTTTCATATTTCCGTTCTATAAAATTTACAAGGTATATAGATTATAGCTTATAGCCTTTCCTAGTCTGTTGATACATAAATATCTTGGTTTAACAAGAATATTAACATCTTGAAATGATTATTTTAATATATTAATAAACAGAATTTATTAAAAATATGGCGATAAAACTCGAAGTAATGATAAAAAAATATATTATCATTTATAAGTAATTTTACTAATTTCCAAAAAATATTTATTACTAAAGAAAAATTTATGATGAATTTTGTTAGACCTTGCAATTTTATCAATTTACAATTTATCCGTACTTGACTGCCCCTCCTCATTTCTTTGCGAATGTCTTATTTGCTAGTTTTATTTTATTTTTTTGATAATACAGATGGTCCATAGAATATTATAGTATATGCTTTTTTTAATTAAAAATGAATATACGTCTATCACCTTCCCTCAAATCAAATCAATTACTACAAAGTGAAAGAAACGAAAAACATTATCAAAAGTTCTATATGAAAAGCAGTATTCAGAAAACACTCCCAAGTGATGTAACTAATAACTACTGATTTCCCATCAATGCAAAGTGAGTTAGCACCGATGGAGTAACAGCCTCCACTTGGCTGCCTTTCCACCGTAAAAGCCTTAAATTTTCCGCCCCTTTACCACTAATTTTCCGCCCGATCGATTTGCATCACTCATCACTCGTCACCAACTCGAAAATTCCCAGAGAAAATTGGTTTCCAGTGTTGCCACGTTGTGCTATCCCTTGACATATTTATGGGAATTTTCACTTAAAGAAGTTTTTGACTTGATTTATATGATGGTTTCACATATAGCATGCCTTATCAAAACATCATCTGCGTCACAAAGAGGGCTAAATTTCTTTGATATAATTCGGTTATTTAGCGTCTCGATTTATTACCTACTGTTGACTAATGAATTTTACATTTAGTTTTTATTACTACAACCGATTTATATTTGAACATCTATTAATCAGGAATAAATTACTTTCCTTTCGAATATACAATTTTCGTATTTAAGAAATCTTAAACTATTTTTCACGTACTAAATACAATAATTGTTTAAATTGTATCACCCCAAGAAGAAGTTTCGTAATTCATTTCATTATACGGCATATATTTAATCATTTTTTAAACAAATAATTTTTTAATATTATTATTTATTTAATACATTATTTTTCATCAAATTATTTTACTGTTATTTAAAAAATTTTCAAATTTTCCCTTTCGTTATTCATTCTAATGAATATTTCATAATTTATAATTTCACAACTCTTAACCTTCAGACTGCTAACGTCTCAACCGTTGAGACGGCTAATTTTTTATGTTTATAGTTGATACCCAAGATTTTATGAATCATAAGTGGTTAAAACCTTCTTTAATATTACAGTTATAATAATTAGCTAATTTTTGTGTAAACGCATTGCTTGATTTGTCCTGAAAAACTCATTATATTGTTTTAAACCAATATTATTCAATAATTTTTTGAAGTATAGGTATTGGAATATCCTTTAAACGGCTCAGCGGGGAATGAGTTAATAGAACTTCAATTTTGTTTTATTTTTGATTACAAATTAGAACATCTGAATTTTAACAGACTTTTTATATTTAAATTGTTAACTTTGTAAGACATAAATATTTTTTATGATAACCGGTATACTATTTTGTTTGTTTTTTAACCATTTATTTTGTATATTTCATAATTAATTGATAAAAAATTAGCCCAATGCTCGCGACGGGCGAAACCGGTAGTAACCTCTAAATTATCGACTTGTGGAAATACCACTAAATGTTTTCTTATATTATTTAAATATTTCTTACCTTTGGAACGGCATAATATTCAAATAACAAAATACAATTATTCGTATTATATTCACAATTGTATTTCATCAAGACCTGAATCTGAAGACTTGATAAGTCTCACGATGATAACATCAAATTATTTTTATTCAATAAATTAAGATTTTCAACGCTTGGGTTACCCAATTCATTTATATTATCATGTCAGTGAGTGAAAATGAAGTGTTATCGATTACGTTATTTTTGATTGAATTCGCCATATATGCTCTGCCGGTTTACCGTGGCTTAAAAAAACTCTATCAATTTTGATCCCTGAAAAATATTCCCTTGTATAAAGAGACTAATAGAGTTAAGCCATTTTTTTCTCCAACTTTCTTTCGGGTGAACCCAATCGCATGATACGATATTCCAAATTCCTACTCTTTTATATAATGGACACGAAAAGTTACTTTGGAGTGATGTGAAATGATTTAAGTAGGGATAGGCCATGCCTAATTTCAGGTCGAAAGCACAATCCGTTCGATGTAAACCAAATAAATCTATTCACCAATATTTGGGTAGGCTTATTTACTATTTCAAATGTCTTTGAACGAATCGAAGAGCTAGAAGCAGTATAGTCAATATATATTTGTAAAAATAAACTTTTTAATCCACTTTTCAAAAAATAAAAATAGTCTCTGAGACTAGTGAGCTAAACATATCTCTGATTTTTTTTTGTTATCCCTTGACTTCATTAAAAGACATCCAATATTGTTATTCATAATACTACACACAATAAAGTTAATTTGTATGAAAGGGTTTTACAATAATCAACTACCATTAAAATGTAATTGAGTAATTTGTTACATTAAGATACCTTATAAGATTTTTAAATTCTGGTTTTCGGTGGGGTTAAATTTCGTTAAAAGTTCATCACTGATCATAAACACTAAATTTAATTGAGCTCTGACCATTTCTATTTTTTTTTATTCTATTAACAGTTTATAATACTCCACGTTTTTTTATACAATAATTTAACACTTTCATCTACGTTAAATGCGTGGTTTTACGATACTTTATATGCCTGCAGATGCTGAAACGTGAAACCTGAATTGAGAGCGACAAAGAATGTTACGATGTACATATTTTCAACAATTTATATTTGATATTGAAATACAATCAAGTCGATCGATATTTTAAATTTAAAAAAAAAAACATAGTGTGCTTGTCGAAATTCCTAACTTACTGATATAATATTCACCAAAACCCTTGTTCTCGCTTAGAATATGGGATCCGTCAAAAATTTTTGCTGCATTTTTTATCTCCGCATAAAAATATGATTTGGACACCCGCGTGGTCATGTTTTATTCATGATTTTAATATCCTCGCTAACGCTCGTGATTTATGGTCGCCCGATAATAACAATGTGATATGTGAAAAATCCGAGCGTCGCTAAACTCTGCATGTCATTTTTAAGTATAATTTGAGATGAATTTTAAAATCTGTTTACCCAAATTCACTCTATTACATAAAAATATAATTTGAACTCTTTGACGACACCTGTTGTCAAAAAGTAATAACAGCTTACTTTATGTAATATATTTTTTTATTCCAATTTATTTTAATACGTTTGGTACCCGCTTTCCGTTTATATTTCCCGTAATTTATGTTAGAAAATATTTAATTAAATGGGTAACTAATTATAGTGGTAATTATAGTAGTGGTAATATCATAATAGATACGTGTGTGACTACTGCTGTCATGATAATGCTGTGATTAGCGAAACCGGTCTTGATGTTTAGCATTAAATTGTGGAAATAGTTTATTGATTGAATTGGCATTCACTTGGTAGAACTCCATTATAACACGGTGAAAAAATAGCAATGTATTTTAGTTCTACAAAATTATTATTAACAAATATAGTTGATAGCTATTTCGGCTCACGCCATCGTCAGAACTATCCTATATATAGATAGATACAGAACTATCCTATATAGATAGTTCTGACGATGGCGTGAGCCGAAATAGCTATCAACTATATTTGTTAATAATAATTTTGTAGAACTAAAATACATTGCTATTTTTTCACCGTGTGGAAATAGTTTATTATTATTATTATATTTTAAAATGAAGGATTTGGCCGTTTGGCCTACGAAGTCTAGATTAAATTGAATTGAAATCGAAAACTATTAATAAATAAAATATTTTAAGGATATATATTTTATAACTTATGAAAATATTTTCATTCATAAATTACAAATAAATTCGATTTTAACACGGTGAAAAAATAGCAATGTATTTTAGTTCTACAATTTTTTCTACGATACTAGTTCCGTCGATGCGTGAGCCGAAATACCTATATCTTATAAAAATTTGCCAGAACTAAATTACATTGCTAAGTTTTCACCGTGCTTTAATGGAGTTCTGCCAAGTAAATGCCGATTCAATCAATAAATTCGATTTTATTTTCAAGATCAAGAATTACCTTTTTTTGAGTTGTTGGTGTATTTTTTCGCTCAGTGGTTTTTGGAACACAGCAATTTCTATTGTTATAAAATTTAAGTTCTATAATTCTTTACTGTACCCTTTCACTAATTGTAGAAATCTCCTATTTCTCTGGCCATATATTTCCTCTGGTTTTACATTTTATGTGGGTTATTATAAATGTCAGACTGACATACTAAGGACCCATCGTTGGTCACTCGATACTCTAAGACGGCAGCTTGTTAGAACATGCTGGAAGACAAATTTGAGCACTCAAGTTTGAAAGAGACTAGTTGAGGCTAGTCGCCACTTACCACTTGTGGCTAGTGTCATATTTTGCAGTTCTACTCATAAACTGGTATCCGAGCCAATCTGGCATTTTGAATTCAAAAGTCAAATATTTAAATATTTAAATTCTCTATATTTATATAATTTATGATATCGACTGAAGGTGTTTGATGAAATTTCAATATCAAATTTGAATTGTTACAATTTTGTACGATTCCACATGTTTTGTCACTAAAGACCCGGGTTTCGCCTTTTGGCATCTTCGGGCATTCTATCACACGGATGCAACAGAACTAACGTAAAATAAACAGTTAGCATCGTATATATATACTAAAGTTATTAATTACAGGAAAACACTTACACCAAGGCAAGCAGTCAATTACAGCTAAAACAAAATTAACAATATTAATCTAATAATGAACACAATTTCCTGTAATAGTTTTCATTATCGATCTTATTAACATTATTACAAAGTTGTAACAATTTGTTTTACATATGTAACTAAGTATTTTTTGCTATTACTGTGTGTGCTTCAAGATTAATACATTCAAATTAACCAATCAGCTAATAGGATGATCCTAAACCAATCATAAACGACATATTACCACAAATAATGCCGCTTCTTTTAGCCTAGTCTAGCTAGATATTTCAATTATACATATTAGTATGGTTAATGTTTTTTGCTGTTTAATGTTTTTACGTCGTGTTATTTCGTCTATAATTGATATTTTCTGTTACTTAAAATTTATGGCTTTATCATCCTACTGTTTTTTTTTTCTCATAAAATATGATAATGTTGCTAGGCATATTATTTATATTCCGTGTACATACTTTTGCAAAAATCTTTTTTCTCTTGCAAATGGTTGGTTATCACTTGGTCATGTGAAGACCAATATGTTATTTTGATCGTTTCGGAGGCTTAAGGGCCACTTTGGCGGAAGCGCATATAATAATAATATGACACCTCATATTGGCGTGAAGGCTACGCCTTTGATTTGAGAATTGAACGAATTAATTTATTGAATTCGAGCATGCTGGCTATCAAAATGATAAAAAAATAAAATATCTATCCAAGCCATACCTATATTTACTTTTTCAATGCTCAGAAGAATTATTTATACCATAAAATACGTTATTCAGTCTAAAACTTTTTTATTTACCCATATACACCAGTGACACCAATATAATTTGTTTCCCTAGTGAATGGCATCTGTTGTGCGTTTTGGATACTAAAATTTAATCACATTTTCGGAGCGGGTACTTGTCTTGTTAGTCGGTAAAGTAGATTTCTTTGAGCCGGCCATTTTTAAAAATTGACAGTTGCTCTTTTCGAATTGGTCAACAAGGTGTTATTATTGTCATCATAATAGTGTTAGGCCATGTGTTAGCGCATCAGTCATTTTATAAATTAATATTTATAATACTTGTTGATGATATTTATATTTGAGAATGTTGCTTCTTCGCAATAATCTATCCAGCGACAAAATTATATTTAAAAGATTTAAACTTAACAAGAATTTTAAAAGTTCACCTGTCCGTGGAAGTACTTGCAACAACTTTATTCCCTCGCATATTTGGCCATTGCGGTTGTGCGAAGAATAATTCAATACAGGTATTATGTAGTGCAAAATCTTCATTTGATTATTTATGTAAGTTATGTGATTTAGAATGAATTTTATTTATGTCTAGCTTTCTCTGGTAGTTTATAGGTACAATCATGAATCATAAATTTTACAGGGCTTATTTAATTTCTTAGAACAACTATGTAAACAAGAGATGGAAATATAATGTCTATCTTTTCTTAACCATTTGACTGCTTAACAACAATAATTGCTGCGATAATTATTTTTGTTGGTGTAATGATAGAAATCGTGCAATCAATTAAAATAGATATTTTTTATCGACAATGATTAATAGTATTTTTCACTGTGAGAAAAACATTATAGTAATCAAAGGGATGAATGTTATATAGCTAAGCTTAAATTTGAATATGTCCGTGTAATAAATACTTTTTACGATGTTGACAACTGAAATAGTTATCAATAATCACATAATATTTTTTGAATTAAATGCTTCGCTTACATTATTATATAATATAATGATTAATATTCCTTATTTTATTTTCGAAATAATTATACAGCGAAAAATCGATCTTACGTTTTGTAAAATTGACATTGTCGTTACTGCAACAATGACTTTTTCATTATACAATTATACGGCAAGTAGCCGTCATTATACACCATCTTTTTTATTTGCCTATGTGACTCTGTGATAAATTTAGAATTCTTCCAGTATCTATGATACTTCTATGAGAGAGCAATTTGCATGAAAAATGCTCCACACTGGATGTAATATATTGGTCTACGATAATATATCATGCAAATTGGGAATCAAAAGTTTTTGCAACTAGATCTTGTCATCAACTCGTCGGTCGTCCACTATTTCATGAAAGCGCTACCGCGGCGAAGGGGTGGAGAAAGTTATAACGGTTTCATAAATCTATTTTATCGCAGCATACGATATTTTCCATACCATTAACAAAGTTTCACTATGGTCACACTTCAATACATATACTTTTTATAACTAAATAAATATTTTTTTTTGATAGTATATACTAAGTTATTATCGTCAATATCATAGAGTTTCAAAAATACATACTGTAGTTTTGAAATACGTATTGGGGTTAGGGGGCGAATGAAATATCTAGACCCTAATTGGTATTTGCCCGCGAGCCGTAGCTTAGAGTTCCCTTTCTTAGAATATATTAAAATTGATATGGAATAAATATGTACAGCAAAATCCATTTTACGCTTTTTTTGTGGTACTGAATGAAAATTAAAAAATGTTGAATCGTTTGAATTATCGATATTTTGTTTATCAGACCAAATGAAGCTTATTAATACACAAATTTCCATTGAGTGTTATAAGCATAAAAAGAAAACATTTATAATTAAAAAATATTTAATTTTATTTTAAAATATGCACATGGTTATCATTGAAATAAGCTGATTGAGATATATAATAATTTCGTGTAAACTTTTACGATTGTTTTAATTCATAAATGTATTTTTCATTTAATTTTTTGCGATGACATAACGAGCCAAGACCAAAATGCCTGGCCAAGTCTCTTTTACGATTCCGTTAATCGCACTTGGTGGTGGATCAAATCCAGCACTGCCACCTCCTGGCAACTCCAAGGTGTATGCCAGAGGAGCTTTACCAACGGCAAAGGCCCAGTCATCACTTGCACCAGCTGCCATGTAGTTCAAAGCCAGAGCTGAGTTTCCAACCAAATACCTCTTCGATGTCGAAGACTGCTGATCGATCGCCTTGGCTACCTTCAGGCCCAAATCGTTAAGCTCGTTTACATTGGGTGTAGCAGAACCGTCGTAACCGTATGGGTACAGGAAATAGCTTCCGTAGCTATGGATGGCAAGGTACAGCTTGGTGCGACCGACGTTTTGTAAAAGTAGATCACGGAGGTAGCTAGTTTCCGGTTCAGAGAACGCTGTCTTTCCGGCGAAGATATCTGAGCAAGCTGAGCTGCTTGATCCAGACTGCATCCACTTGAAGTCGAAGTTTCTGTTTCCATCGACTCCCGGGCAGAGCGTGCTGGCTGCAGTGCTGCGAGTCTTCCTCCAAAGTCTGGTCTAAAAGCAAACGATCAGAATATTTCCTATTAAATGTGTCTTCTACCTAAACATTACTAATTTTCGACCAATTGAATCAAAGCTTTGCTATCAGATGAATAAATCAATATTTTAATCCGAAAACAAATTGCATTGTTAAATAAAATAAATAAAACCTCTTAATGTTGTCAGAAATCATTTATTCTTCTTTTGAAATTAATTCTAGACATTTTTTTTGTATATTGTACAGTAATGTTAAATTATATTTTATTAATTAACATTCTACATGGCATATCTTTATCTTCTCTGCAAAGTTCCCAACGCAATGTGGCAATCATTTTACTTAAGAAGGTATCGGGCCAGTACGACGATACCAGGCCAGGTTTCCTTGACAACGGCATCAATTCTGCTTGGTGGGAGATCGAATCCTGAGCTACCACCTCCTGGCAATTCTAAAGTGAATGAGAGCTTGATTCCACCAACACCCAACGCCCAATCGTCACTAGCTCCAGATGCCTTATAGTTCAGAGCAGTAGCTGAGTTTCCAACCAAATATTTCTTTGATCCAGCTGCTGACGCGTTGTCAATAGCCTTACCAACTTCGATTCCGAGCGATCTAAGCTCAGCACCATTTGGTGGGAGAGAACCGTCATAACCATAAGGGTAAAGGAAGTAGCTTCCGTAACTGTGGATCGCAAGGTACAACTTTGCTCGGGCCTTGTTTGCGTTGATGAGATCCCTCAAGTATCCGGTTTCTGGCTCAGAGAAGGCCTTCGGTCCGGCGAAAATATCCGAGCATGCTGAGCTGCTTGATCCGGAAACCATCCACTTGAAGTCAAAGTTCCTGTTACCGTCTACTCCTGGGCAAGAAGAACTTGATGCGGGATTGCGAGTCTTCCTCCAGAGACGAGACTGGAATTATGGTAGAAAATTCCAAAGCTGTAATAATGGCTTTTGGTTCGGCTTCCAAAAAAAAACGACAAGTTTTTCCGGTTGCTTCCTCACGTCTTGATGGTAATTCACACACTGCTCGCATCCATTTCATAAAGACAAACACTATCATCCTAATGAAACTTTTTATTTTGCCTAAACGGCGATTTAATCGTGTGCCTCGCAATATTGTAGCTTTAGGAATATTAAATATTTTAAATATCAAAAAAAACATTTTAGTATTTTTTCCACAAATTTACGTATCAACAATCAGGCTGGGTTTCAATCACCACGAGCATAATCCTTTGGTTCTGTATACCCGTGAATTTTAAGCTAAAAATTTGTCTTTTGTGTTATATCAATTGATGATTCTCGTGATGAGCAAACCTCTTTCTGATCGTAAATATATAAAATTTTGGATTTAGTACCGGAAAATCTGTATTTTGTCATTTTAAATATAAAAGCCCTTCCACCAAGAAGTGACATCTCATATCATAAAGTTGAAAAATTTACCTACATTACATACATAAGGTTCAACGTTATGTTATACATTTAGGCATAGGCTTGTTTTTCCAGATAATAAAATTTAAATTTTATGCTATATACTATAAAATGTTAAAACGAATGATTTTGTACAATTTTTAAATCAATCTATTTATATTTGGAAATGATTTAAATTTTGTATTCGCAAGCAATTATAACGTGAAATTTACTGTGGCTAACAACAGAACTATTATCAATGTTTTTTTTTTGTTTCCGAGTTCCTAAGTTTAAGAAAATGATTATATAAAAGTACTTACGTTGAGGTGACTGTATTCATAACCATCAGGATTCAACAATGGGATGATGAGCCAGTCAATATTCTGGACGACGTCGCTTTCGGTGATGTCTTCTACCAACTTGGTGATCATGTACAGAGCCATTGATGGAGCGATCCATTCTCTGGCGTGAATACCAGCGTCGACGACGATGACTGGCTTCTTGGTGTCAGTTCCGCCTGTAGTTGAGATGCTGATGACCTTCAGGTCCTTTCCTTGGGTAGTCTTTCCGAGAGTCCTGACCTGAACAGTCTTAGGGTACTTAACAGCGAGGCTGTCCAAATAAGCGTTAATCTAGAAAAAATATCAAATGTTATTTGAAAAGGACCACGTGAAACGATCATTCTTAAAAAGATATTAAAACATATTGGCAATGTATTTTTGTACTCTTTCCTCCGCCAGTGCTTTCGTATATGTTAATTTTATTTTGCAGTATCCAGTGGCGTAACAAACATTGATTGTACATAAAGTTTTTTTTTCTATAATTTTTTATTTTTAAGTGTCTCGAGAGCAAATGCCGTCTCAAAATACATGATGGTGTGAAAAATGTGCCGAAAATCAGACCATCTGTAAATGAAAAGCCTGAGGTCAGGTCTACATATAATTTTCGTTTTTTTTAAAGACTTAATAATTTACGATATTTGCCACCAAATTAGCATGGCCAATCGGTCGGTAAGTTTCGACCATCTTGCGCAGCTCTTAATGATACTCCTTTAGGATTTATTCAGCATTTTACCACAATTGCATATTAGGCTATCCACTAACCGGTCATTTAATTATCAACCATTATTATTTTATGTTTATTGTACAACTTACTTCAGCATGTCGGTGATAAGCTGTGAAGCTGATGCGTCCATCCTTCATGGACTGCTTCCTGGCGATTTCGTTCATTCTCATTTCTTGTGTGAGAACGCTGAAATTCAAATAATATTCATGACTTAGATTTTTTGTAAACGGCTCCAATCAATAAAAATAATATATTCAAGCCATCACTAACCGTGGCTTACAATTTTTTGTAGTCAGGAACAATATTTACTATTGTATGTTTGACGTACCATTGCATCGATTTCATGAGCATTATTTTTCAAAAATCGAACACATATATTGTTCCAAAAAAATATGTATGGCTTATAATTTTTTAAATATTCATCAGCACAATAGTAGAATTATTTAATACAACCCAATATCCTCGTTCGCTTATATTTTTCACAGCTTAATTGTAACTAAAACAACAATGTTATTACTATTTCGGAACGATGAAGTTGTCATTCATAACGTGGCAATACGTCCCGTTTTAATGTCGTTTGTCCTTTGTCAAAAAAAAATATGTTCTAATCAGCCATGCACCATTTCCATATTTTTATATATTTTTTAATCTTTTTGTGGTCATCTAGATATATTATATTTTATCAAGGAAAACATTTTGATTGATGTTATTTTTCAATAAATAAAACTTATCAGTTTCCGATATGACCCAAATCAATTTATGAGTGACTTTCCAATTTCAGAACGCAATATTTTTTTTAATTCTACATAAAACTTATCTTTATCATTTATTTAATCGCTATCTAATGTGCTTTTTTCAAGTCGTATTGGAATGAAATCAATTGAGAAATGAGTTACGATCTTACTAACACAATTTCGGATTTAAAAATTATAAATGTAACACCTAAAATAGCATCTAGATTAAAAACATGTTTTGGCTTATCTCTATAATATTCTATCTAATACAATATCCATCTGAAAAAAAAATAAAAATAGTCTATTCTATTATATGTTATACGTAATAACATTTAAAATGATTATTTAATCGAATCAGATGTATTTAAGTATTTTTTATTTAAAAAACTATATTCATCATATTCAATGCTGATAAAAAGTAATGAATGCATATTTACTATAAATAATCTGTAATTGTTGGTTGTACATAATAGCATTGAAAAAATAAATCGATTCAGTGATTCTTTGAACGAATCTTACAGACTTCAACAAAAATTAAACAAATTGATGAATCGATCAATTTTCATTGTTTTCAAAATTGTACTGCTCTAAATATGGAAATATTCTTTATTTAAATATAATATTTAAACTACCACATGTCAACCATACTTGACACTTTTGACCAATATGGGATTGTTTATTTAATATTATCAAAAACAATTCGCAAAGCTAATAGATTAAACGCCAAAGTAGTTTAAAACCAAGATTTCGTTAGCACTTACGTGTTGACATTATCCATGATTACTTCGTAGTTGATTCCGGCTTTAGTCAACATGGCCTCGAAAGTTTGCTGAGATCCCTGGGGAACCAAAACTTTAGCTTCGCGTCCAAGAACGTGGGCGCGTTGCCAGAAGTCAAGACCTTCGACTTCTTCTTCTACCACTGTCATGGCATCGAAATCCTTCTTGGTGACAGGGTTCACACTGTACACCTTGCTCCTGTTGGAAAAAATGCTTGCTTTTATATTCTAACTAAATGTGGTTCATGAAATTTGCTACAACTTGATTCTAATAATGTGAAAATATTGAAGAATGTATTCATTATTTTTTAGATGATATGGTAAAACTATATAAATTTTCTCCATCGCCAAAACTATTGTAAATAATATTTTTAATTTACTTTTACATAATATTTAAGAAAACTTTAACAGTAAAGTTTTCCTTATTCTAGCTTCACAAATATTATATTTTTAATTTTAAATTAAATTTGCTTTTTTTGTGGGAAACTTATTTAAAAAAATAAATAAAAACATATAGTAATATTAGTAAATCATTACAATAAACGTATTTAAATTTATCAATATGCATAATTACACGAGTTCTTTATAGTGGTTTTGGTAGGCGTTGTGGATTAATATTCGGATTTATATTAATGCTACCATGACTGTATCCATCATTAATTTGTTTTAATAATATTCTGTAAAATTAGACGATGTACAGTGAAATCCCGTCTTTACGTTTTTGAATGGACTGGTAAAAAAACGTAATTTAAGGAATAATATAGGATCGGAGTTAGAAATCATAGTTAGATAATCACGCATATCTGGTTTACAGCTCTTTCGATCTTATAAATCGATAAAAAGTTTTCGTCTCGTACGTTTTCAAGGATTCATTTCAAACATTTTAATTTAATTAAATATGTTTACTAATTGATTTGAAATGTGTATTTTTTTTAAACTCAAATTACGGGAAAATAGAAAAGTAAAAGCGGATACTAAATATACTAAAATAAAACATGATAAAGTGAACTCAAAGTGAGACGTGAATCCCGAATATGTAAAATTGCTCCAGAATATTTGGAAAAACTCACCCATCAAGAGATTGTTCGGCCGCCGCGAAGGCGAACGCCACCAAAAAAACTGCCACAAATAACTTCATCTTGGAAATTATGTTCTCAAAATCTCAAATCGTGCCCTTTTATACCACACACGAGATAAGATATCTTGTTGTCAATCACACTCTTTCATTCGATTGATAATATCGGACTTAGTCACTTTGGGTGTTTCATTGCTACAAGTTGTCAAGTCAAGTGTCGTCATCATTTTTTTTACTATCGAGCTAGACTCGGGACGTTTTCTATTAGTGCCACTATCTATCTAATATTAATTACCTTTTATATTAATCAATATACTACTCCGAAGTTAATCAGACTCGGTTATAATTGCAGTCACAGGTGTTCAAAATTACAAAATGAAATGTTTTGAACACAATTTATATTCTACATATTTTGCATTCAGACGATTTTTATAGCATAGCTTATTTTCTGTTATGACAGTATAACGAACCTCTTTTTGTGCGATTTTTGAATTCGAATTCAAAGTTACACAGTTTTGAAAAAAAATACTTTTATGGGAAAGTTAATTAGTTCACTTTTATGCGGGCAGTCTTAAAGCCGCGTGTGTATGAGTGCTAAGGAAAGCTCAAACGTTTTCGTCTTCCGAAGAAATAAACAATTTCTAGCCAAACCCCAAATTGTAGAGAAAATTATTGTACAGCGACGATAGAAAAGTTGTCATTAAGTTTTTCCTTAAAATAGTACCATATCTGCTAGTGTTTAGTTTATCCCTTTAATTGCTTTTCAAAACTTTTTTACGCGACGTTTACTTACTGTTATGCGGTTTTTCAAACTTACGGAAAGTATTATAGCTTTTTTGTGCGGTTTTCTGTGGAATGCATGTTCCGTACAAAAATAATTTAGAGTGTATTGTAATTAATGCAGCAAACAAATTATTGCTGATTTTCTATCATACTTAATTCAGTGATTCTGTTTTCTTTGAACTAGAAGAAACAAATTGATGCGGTGTTTTTGTTTACTAAACTTATTTATTCCCTGCTTAATATTGCAGTCGAATGTTAATATTAAACTTTTTTCTGCATGCTATTGCCACACATCAGTATAAATTTCAAAACAATACGCGACAGCTTTGGCACTGTTAACTTTCTTATATGTTTGAGTGTCAAAAATCGAAACACTCCGATCAACCGTCATCAACAGTTGAAACGTCAGTAGTAAGAAGGTTAATTTTATCAAATCTCTGTTTTGCTAAAACTATTTAGTGAGAATTGTAATAAACTTTTTTCAATTTATTATGAAACACTTTCATCTGCTAGTGAATTTGATGAAGGAATAAATAATTATTTTATATTTTTCAGGACCAATATGAATAAATAAATAGATAATCGATGCTCGATTATTTATTGTTTATAGTCACTTTTAAATCACCAAATGTGTTGAAAGCATCAAACCAAATTAAGTTATATAAATTATCAAGTTTTCATTTCTTCCCTCCATAAAAATCGTATGTTAGAGGTAAGCAAATCATTTACTTTTTCGTATTATTGTTTTAATTTTACAAGAAACAAATGTTTTTATATTTATAATTTATAATATCGGCCGAAGATACTTGATGAAATTTTAAAAGCAAATTTGAAATTAATTTTGAATTGTTGCAACTTTGTACGATTCCATGTCTTATCACAAACGACCCGGGTTTTGCCCTTCGGCATCTTCAGGTATTCCATCGCACGGATGCAACAGAACTGACTAAAAAGGAATCGTTTGTACGATTCCTTTTTAGTCAACATTGTTGTTGCAACAATTCAAATTTAATATTGAAGTTCCATCAAGCACCTTCAGTCAATATCATAAATCAAATTTGAAATGTTGAAACTTTGTACAATTCCACATGCTTTGTCACTTACGACTTGGGTTTCGCCTTTCGGCATCTTCTGGCCTTCTTTTCTGGCCTCTTCTTCACATGGATTTAGAAAGGCGAAACCAACCAAACAAAGTTTCAACAATTCAAATATGTCTTCTGTTCATAAAATAAAAACTCAACATATAACATACAAACCAAATAACACCTGTCCATTCTTTTTATTCTGCTTCTGATGCTTTACAGTTGCGAATCATGTCACTGTCGAAGTCTTGTATTGTATAATGTTTGATAATTTCTAAACTAAACAGATATTCCGGCATATGACTGAGCTATTAAACCATTCTCTGCTGAGCCACGTAAACGATATTCGAACAATCGAATATTTAAAAAAAATCAGTTGTATTTGTATAAATAAATTTCATGTCTATTGTCAGAACAAATCAAACATAACACAAAAATTATTAGCTTGTGTGTGAATATATTAAATATGGTAACACTCTTTTCTTGTTAATCAACTTTCAATACTTAATATATTCTCCCGTCTCAACGGTTGAAACGTTAACAGTTATTCCGTCAAGTATTTTTTCCCTCGTATGTGTACGGTGTAAATAAAGGTTGCTAACATTACCTGGTAACTTAGCCACAACTATTATTGGGTGACCGTAAATCAAATAAACACAGCTTACTGATCGTGTACTGTAAACCACAGTGAGTGATTAAAAAATGCCCAAAAAAATATTAAATAATCTGTAAAACGACATCCCTCAATAATTCTTTGAAAACTTTCCTTATTTTCGATTGGTAGATATAATTTCATTACGATCGTCGCTAACCCTTTCCATCCTGAGCCGAATAAAAAATATTTCTACACCAAATACTTCATAGTGTACGTATAAAAATTGGCAGGAGAAATCAAGACTACATTTTACCCAAAAATACACTCATACACAAAATCTTTAACTTCTTAACATATTTTTTTAGTATCAACCATCAATGCACTGTAATCAGCTGCCTCAACTGTTGAGATTTTAAAAACCAGTAGGTTAAAAAATCTTTCTTATTTAAAGATTAATATTCTATTTAATAATTTATAATTTGTTTGTATTATTGATCTTTAATAAGTTAACAAACACCGGCTGAGCAAAAATTTATTATTTACGAAAGCGGTTTGTCTAAAGCTTTAAAAGCCAAAAAAGGATTAATTTATTATTTTATCTTGTCATACTTTTTTTTCATTTTCATTTTCATTCTATGAGCTATCTATCATTTAAAGATTGTTATCTGTCCTAGTTATTCATCTTATCATTTCATTATCCTTTCGTGCCACTTTCAGATAAAAGTGATTAAATAATCTAGAAGAATTAAAATTTCCTGTGTATTTTTATCAAAGTTAAGACTATTACAGCAATTATATTGCAATAGTTTTTATTTAATATATGATATGGCCACATTTTTAATGGCCTTTAATCTTTGTTTTTTTTTTAAATGAAAAAATAGTTATTAATCAATCATATAAATACAATATTCGTTATCCGTTGATACTTGTTCCCTCTGAATCTATTTCAAGCAAAAACAAAAAATAGATTAACAGATAGAAAAACAGTCCAATACACTGAGTACTCAAAAAACAGTGTCTTTTTATGCGCACGGTATTCAAGCGGTTAACATATTTTCTGATAGATAAATTCATTACATTTATATCTTTACCCATCTTCGATCACCTTAACAAATTTAAATTATATTATCTATTTTTATCTATATAATAATATTTTGCTAATTTATTCGTCTAAATTCGTTTATCTTGGGTTTTTTTACGGCTATGCTTATTTTAAGCTAATATTTTATTTTTAATTATTAACATTGATTTTTTTATCAAATTGATGACAATGACTTTCCATCAAACATCTCTCTGACTTAATAATTAATACTCCTGACAAAATACTGTATTAATCAATCTTTTGTATTCTATGATATTGATGACATCGTTTTTTATCTATATCAGTGGCATTCGTGTGAAATTTCACTGTGGCCGCATTATAAACATCAGCGGTCTTATGGAAATGTCTAGTGGCCGCACCAAATGTGATAGAAATAGCAGTTACATTTACTACAAATAATAATTAACTCATAAGTTTATATTCATTTTCAACAGTCATTTGGAGTAAATAACTCGACTAAATGCTGGATAAGACAATTATATTCAATAAATTATAAAATAATAATTTTACAAATTCATTTGTAAAGATACATTTTTTGAAATATCAATATTTTGTATGAAAGTGTTGGTGGCCGCACGTGAGAATCACTGATCTACATGATATAAAATTTTATTATAAACTTATTGTTGAGTTTTATTTATTTTTTATTTTTTCGATGTCACAATGCATTTTAAATATTTTTATAGATGTTCATCATTTGAGTATTGAAAATATTTTTAAATTATACATATATGAAACCGTTGCACAGCTCTTCTAAGTAGTATCAATTATCAAATATGTTATATATGACTAACATGTACGTCTTTCATTTCATGCAAAATACATTAATTTGTGATTAGCTACATACAAGTATTTGATTATTCACTAAATGCTATCTCAAAATTACTCGCCGAAGATGTTAATTGCATTGGCATTTTAGTTAGGGTTGCCAGACAGGGCTGTCCTATTGCACTCGAACCGGGACAATCCCCGGGAAAAATCAGCAATATTAAACCAAATTTTAATTACTTTTAAGGTGTTAACTGTCACTTCTTGATGGAAAGGCATGATATTTTAAATAATAAAAACACATTTTTTAGTACTTATTTCCACAATATATTTTGACAACTTCACAGTATTATCGCGAGCATTATCACTTTATCAACTGATAATGCTCGCGATGAGCGAAACCGGTCCTGATCAAAAAATATATTGTGGAAATGTGTTTTTTTAATATTTAAATTTTAATTGTTGAAACTTTTTCACGCGCTTCACTCATGACTTGGGTTCTTTTTTTTAGAGTTTTGATATCGTTTCTCGTAAGTGTAAGATTCCTCATCGTAGCCTTATAGTGTATTGAGTGTCCAAATATTTCTTCAAGCCTTACTAAATAAATTTTGTTTGTTCCTTCAATATTTAAGAGAATTCGTTTTCCCTAAAAGAGCAAACTTTTAAAGTTATATCACAGCATGTCATGTTCTTATTCTATGGAAATTATCGTTTTTAAATAGTAATTTAAGCCCACATTTAAATACTGATCCTGATCTTCAAAAAAGAGATATGAGTTTTTGGACTTATCTTGAACAATCATTGGCCTTCCTTAAATTTAGTTAAGTATCTCTTCATAGGTAAATTACCTTTGGATATATTTCCATAAACTACTGTATATTTAATAATTTAATTTATCGACTGAATGTGTTTGATGGTATTTCAACAACAAATGCGAATTATTCAAACTTTGTACGATTCCACATACTTTTTCACTCGCGACCTTGTTTTCGCCTTTCGACATCTTCATGCATTCTATCACACGGATTCAGAAAGGCGAAATCGGAGTCGTGAATGACAAAAATGTGTACAATGTTTCAACAATTCAATTCAAAGTGCCCGCAGTCGATATCGTAAATAATATAAAATCACTCAATTTATCTCCCTCCAATTTTCTTCTCACTTGAGTTGACATGTAACATTTACTCAATTTATTTTTCAATGTATAAAAAATAAAAATAAATCATCAAATTCCTAATATAACATTTTTTTTCACATATACATATTTATAATTTATATTATCGAAATTAAAGAAACGCATTACAAAGAACAAAAAGAATCTTTATAAATTTTCTTTCATTTATTTTGTGTGTCTAATTTTTACTAAATTTAGAATTTCGCGAGTTTACGCCATTTTGAAGTAGATAATCATACATTTAGCAACAATATCCGCACACCAACACCATGCATACACTTAATGTACGGTAAACAAAAATGCTTAAATAGTGTGTATAATAAAAATACTTTTAAACTGTGACTTTCGAGTGTCCCGAAAGGTTTATTCGGAACACTGGAACACGCGGCTAAAAACCAGTGACAATCCCGACTAATCGTGACGCCTGCCAACCCTAATCTTAGCTCAGATCGTTCAACGTTCTTCAAAAGTATCTCCTAGCGAGCTCCCTGCTCTGTTTAGTTTTGTTGTTTAAATGGATAATTGGATAAAAATGTAATCCAGTCTTTGCAAGAGAGAGAGATGCATCTCGAAGATCCTATTGAGATTGCAGGGAATACTTTGATCAGATTGTTGCTTCAGCTATACATATTGCTTTTCTCGAACAGAATACAATTTCAACAAAATATCCCATATTTTTTTTACATATAAATAAAATTTTCTTTTGTACCCTCTTATCTAAACACCGGTATCTTTTCATTTCATTCCACACATATTCAAATTGATTTGTCTTATTACACCATTATTCTATAATACCACATGTTTCATTTTTTTTCAGTTATGTTATGAATAAACTTAATACACGTTAATTTATTTTTTTAATGATCATATTTTTACTAGGGTTGCGTAAGTTTTACATTTTCAAAATACTTGAAATACACCAAAAACAAATTAATACGGTGGATATTTTTCGTGTAAAAAAAGTGATGGAACACATTAAAAATCGAAGATTGGTACCTTTTTCTTAAAAACCCGTTTGTATTCTTAAAAATTTTTACGATTCCAAATATTGAAATTCTATCAAGCGCATTTAGTCGATAAATTATTTATATAAGAAAACCGTGTCTTTTAACAATGTAACCACTTCTCACCATATAAAAGCATGTTACAAAAAAAAACCAAATATTAATAAATTCTAAAAATATTTCATTGTAGTAATGTTCCATGTACAATTCATTACTACTTGACAATATATTCTCACATCTATAAGGCATTGGTGAAATTATAAATTTCTCTAATTGGCCCCAACACCGCATGCAATTCGAAAATGACCTTTATTAGAACACCGGGTACGGTATGTAATTTCAAACACTGTTTCTTGGAATAGTGTTAGATCAAGTAATTCGTGCGAAAATGTAGTAAAATTATGTAATAGTCCTTTTTTGACCGTGTCATTTCAAAACCAATTTAAAAAAGAGTTGAATGTATTTTAAATGTCGAATGCATTTGTCTATTAGAAAGCGTGTAGATGCCAAATCACGTAACTTTTAATGGTCCAAATCTCAGGTTTCTTGCCTCATGCTAACATTATTTATCCCTAGCGACTTTAAGTAATACCGTTTTCTTTTGTTGCAGAATAATCGCCAAGACAATCATTTGGATGGTATCTGAAGCCTTGTCTCGACATCAGAAGCGATGAAGGCGCTCCGACCCGGAGTCAGCGCTTGCGCGCTAGTACTCGCTCTGGTCTTCGGATATGCAAACGCAGACTTCACCGCCGACTGTCCGATGACGTGCGACTGCAAATGGCAGTCAGGAAACAAAGCTGCGAACTGCTCAGACCGGAAACTCTACCAAGTCCCCGACAGCTTAAGCAGCGAAATCCAGAACTTCGACCTTTCTTACAATCCTCTCAAAGAAATATCCCCGAAGGCATTCGAAGCTGTAGGCCTTTGCAATTTGAAGAAACTTTCTCTGCACGACTGCGAGATTTCAATCATTGACAAAGACGCCTTCAGTGGTTTAAGCATCATGATAGAACTTGATTTATCTAAAAACAAAATCAAAACTTTACACCCGAGTACATTTAATCAAACGATTAAACTCAGGCACTTGATAATCAGTGAAAATAAACTCGAGAGAATAGAAGATGGCTTGTTTAACGATCTTCCGTTTTTGCAGAAGATCGATTTAAGACACAATTCTATTTACAAGCTCGGCACGTTCAGCTTCAGAAATCTGCCAACACTGAAGACGATATTTTTAGAAAACAATAATTTGTCCCATGTAAAGCTTGAGACAATAAGCAAAATAAAAAGCATAGTGAGTCTCGTTTTGCACGAAAATCCTTGGAAATGTGACTGCAATTTACAATCTTTTAGAAACTGGGTAATTGATCATAATCTTTACACGCAGCCGACAGCTTGCGCCGAGCCAGAAAATTTGCGCAACATACTCTGGACTGATCTCACGTCTGATAAGTTTGCATGTAGACCAAAAATTTTAGAGCCGTCATTGGGGACAGTTATCGAAGCGAACGGTGAAAACGCCACTCTGAGCTGTAATGTAATCGGCAACCCGAAACCGGAAGTAAATTGGATCCACAATTCCAGAATTTTAGATGGAGACCCAAGGAAGAATCACTTTAAATCACACTATGAAATCAAACAGACAAAACCTCACGGCGTGACTGCCTGGTGGACAAATTTGACAATAATTCGCGTCGATTACAAGGACAGAGGTGACTACAAGTGCATTGCGACTAACCAGGCTGGATTCGAAGAACGGACCGTGTCGCTTACTGTGAGCAGGGCTCCCGGCGCGACGGCGGGAGGTCACGGCAGAGAGATCAGCTGGTTTGTGCTTGTCATATGCTCAGTCGTCGTCGTTGCGATATTGTTGATTGTTTTCGTCGCGATATGCCTCTGCTGCAGACGGCGCGATAACAAGAGGCCCATGAAGTCGGACATGCATTCGTCGAACGGAGAGGCTCTAATCGAAGGCTCTGTCGTGCCCGAAATGCAGAAAAGCCTCATCACCACGGTGAATCCACTCACGAAACCTCCTAGAAGATATGACATGCCATCGTCGGTCACAAGTGGAGCCACTGAGATGTCTGAAATGAGCAAAGTCTTACTTGACAACGATTCTGTTTTTGGTAAGTTTTTTTTTGTCATTCGTCATTTCTACTTCATCCATATTTCACACATTTGTCATTTAATTTCCATTTTATGTAATAAAAACACATTTTAGTAGTTTCTTCACAATATATTTTATCATCACGGCCGGTTTTCATTTTCGCGAGCATTATCAACTGACATAATGCAAATTATAAAAAAAGCTATTTATACAAAAAATTACGAGGTTTACATAACCAACGGCTTAAAAACTGAGAAAAAATTACAGCCAATCGTACAATAAATGTCTAAATGAAATAAAATGGTTTACAAATAAAAGGTTTAAAACCACTGAATTCAAAAACAATTATGAAACACTCATTATCTACATAACGATTGGGAAATTTTTATAGTCAAAATGAATCAATTGTAAACTTGTTAAAAATAATAAATAATGATTACAAATTGAAAAAAAAACGTGGCGAATGTGGTCGAACTAGTTCTTATTACTTGATTTTCATTTCAGTTTCGATTTTTCCAGGGAGGGGGGGGGCAATGACTGATATTTTGTTTCGGCCAAATGGGCAAGCCATTGCCAAAATGTGTTATTATGTGTTTTTGAAAATTCAAGGGGACATTAGAATACCCCCCCCCCCCCAGATCCCCCAAATGATGTTCCTAAATAACAGCTACAATTATCCCAACACCATTAATTTATATTGTGGTTTTATATGGAAAGTCCCAAAGTAAATAAATTTAATAGTGGTCAACCACCTTTTTTTTTTTTTTACTAATCATTCATTTATTCATTACATTACATATTGCCGATATTTCGTTATATTGTAAATATTATAATATTGCGGTTTTGTTTTTTCTTCAATTTTGTATAAAAGAATGGTCGAGTATTAATAATTTTTGATAGAAAGTAGTAAAATATATTCGCATATTTCTCAGATGCTTTCTTGGTAACGAGTTAACGACTTTTTAAATGTATAAATAAATGTCCGTACGATTTAATTAAAATCACGGCTCTCTGACCTGCACCACAGAGAAAGGGTTTCGCTTAACTTTTTAGCAAGAATGCTCAAAGAAAACTAAAGGTAATGGAAATTTCCTCGTTTCTGGTTTACAAAAAGCAAATCCTTCGCTTTCTTAATCTACAAAGTTCTCTATGGTTTATAGAAAGACTTTTATTATAATTTTTGCCGAATGCCTTTACTTAAAGAAAAATCACGTTATAGATTTTAACTGTCCTTTCTTGGTACTATATTTTGAATAATAACAACACGTTTTTAGTAATATTTCCGGTTTCGCTCATTACGAGCACTATCAACTAATAAGATATAAATTACAAACCAAGCATTTTTGTACAAAATTTTGAATTAATAATTAACGGGTATAGAAAACCAAACGTTCATGAACATATAAAAAGTATGGTTTTTCTTAGTTTCTTAACGTTTGCTTTTGTATGCTTTCTAGTTATTTAATTAAAATTTTACACAAACAGGCATGTTCGTAATTTGTATCCTATCTGTTGATAATACTCGCGATGTGCGAAACTGGTCCTGATCATCAAATATAATCGTTGAAATAGTACCAAAAATGTGCTGTTATCATTTAAAATACTAAGAAAATGTCCTTCATATATATTTATGAAATATTCCTCTCATTATCGTTATAACAATTATGCCTCGTTAACATTTTTTTTGATTATAATATTTCTGTTCCAGCTCCAAATGAAGACGAAAGCCGTTCGATGGACTTTGCAGATCAGCTTCCAAAGCGAACTCGAGATACAATATCTGACAGTATCCGACCGGATAGCCGAGCTCAATACCCACCGGATCTCCTCTCGTTCCCCTCCAGAGCAGGCCAAACTTCACCTGCGGCCAGTTCAGCGTCGACCGCGCCGGACAGCTCCCGACTTCCACTCCAATTACAAGCGCAAAGCCCCCTACACTCACCAACCTACTCCCAGAATCCTATCTTATATAGAAGTCTTCCCTACTCGCGTTCCCAATCACCATTCCCTTCACCGGCCTGTCCACCTATTGTGCAGAGGCAAGGGTATGTCACAATACCAAGAAGGCCTCGTGTTCCCAGCTGGTCGAGTGCCAGCACCACCCCTGCTCTTCCTACTCCTGGAGTAGAGTATGTAGAACCCGTCTACGATAATTTAGGACTCCGAACAACAGCCGATGGAAGCTCGGTACTATCTTTGAATAAAGCAGGATTAGAGCAACAGCTTTCGCCTATAATGAGAGGAAGACCTTTACCGGCGACTCCGGGTAGTTACCAAGGAGTTTTCCCTACGCTTTACACAAATACAGAAGAAATGGAAAGAGCACCTTCTCCTGCTCCGAGCACCCCTTATGGAGGAGGAACTCTTCCAAGAGTCAACGGAAACTCAATGCATTTACAGTTATCCCCCAACGCTGCAGAGCCTCAAGAGCCTAGAAGAAAAAATCAACCTGAGACTGGTAGCCTTAGGAGGGTTAACCGTAATGACGATAATAATAGACATACTCCAACACCTATTGGCAACGGCAGGCTGTACGATTCAAACGACACCATGGGAAAGAGCAGTAAGGTCCCTCCGCGCCCTCCACCCAAGCCGAAAAAGAAGAGCCCTGCCGATCCCAACGGACCCCTGTTCGAGGACGAAGGAGAAGACGGAACGGAAGTCTGAGAGTTGCTTAAGATAGTCGCGCGGGTTTGCTTGCTGCGACCGTAACGGTTGATATTCCTGCTTAGTGAGTGTGGTGCTTTTGCCATTAAGAGACTTATAAAAAACTGCTGTGCTGTTTTTGTAACCTATCCTGCGCGACTTTGATCTAAATACATTTTAACATAGTGACTTATGTATAAGAACAACTCTAAATAGTGTACATCATCGATTGATTAAAGGTGTTAAATTAGGTTAGGTTAGGAATGTAAACAAGGATTGTTTGTTAGACGATTGACAATAGTGTAAAAGAAAGCTAGTGGTGAACTCAATTTATATAACAGTGTTATACTAAAGTTTGGTAGATGAATACAGATGAAAAAAAAATGTATTTTGATGCATGTTTTTTCCGCAGTTACGATAAAATTGTTTTCTTACTCAACATAAAAAATGATTGTAGTTTTTAATCATTTTCATTATTAAATGTATCTTAAAACATTCTGTGTATTTTTTGTTACAATTTTTACAACTTTATTATTAAACATTTGCAGCTGGAAACCCTGTCACAATTCTACACATATTTTGAAACATTTAAAATTATTATGTCTACATGTATAGATTAATTTAATTGATTTTGACATTTTTACTGTTTTTTTTACAGGAATTTTACTTTTGTTTACAAAAATGATACCAGTGGAATCATTTCAGTCTCCAAATTTACTCTCTGACTAAAAATTACTTCATTGTTTCAAATTGACAGTAGTTTACTCATTGACAATATTTAACAACAAAATGTTGAATTACTTTCTTATTAAAATATTTATCAGTTCTGCTGAAGTTAATAAAAATATCCAATCTTCAACAAATTGAATATAATTTTCCTGTACATATTAAATAAAACATTTTGTAACATTGTCTGTAATGAAATTAAAGAATTTTTGTTTCCTCAACTATATAAAATGAATACTGTGCCAAATTTTAAGTATGATTTCTATTGATTGATGTGAATTCATTTTAAGCTTGCTTGATTTATCTTCCCAATTTAATATGTAAGGACAATAACAGAATTAATTTTTATTATGGCACATTTACCGTAGAGTTTCTTTTTGAAATTAGCAACAATTTACTCGACTCAGTCAAAAAAAATACGATTTTGAATTGGGTTCTAAGACAGAGCTATACACAGAATAAAAATGTACATGTAAAGCCAGGCAGAATGAACTGCAGGGAGACAAAGCCCCACTGGATAAAACCAAGAAGTATTTTACATTAAAAAAAAATATTTATTTAATTAGTTATTTTTTGATCAGGACCAGTTTCACTCATCACGAGCATCATCAACTGATCATTGCGCTGAGTGAAATCAGTCCTGATCATAAAAATGTTAAATTGTGGAACTTGTACTAAAATGTGTGCGTTATTTAGAATGCCTTTCTACCAAGAGGTAACAGTTAACACCTTAAAAGTAACACGGTGAAAAAATAGCAATGTATTTTAGTTCTACAAAATTATTTTTAACAAATATAGTTGATAGCTATTTCGGCTCACGCCATCGTTCAGACGATGGCGTGAGCCGAAATAGCTATCAACTATATTTGTTAAAAATAATTTTGTAGAACTAAAATACATTGCTATTTTTTCACCGTGTTATAATGGAGTGAATGCCAATTCAATCAATACCTTAAAAGTAATTCACTTTAATTTTAAACGATAACACTGAAAAAACAGTTTTATCGGCTTTATCCATGTACGGTTTTCTCTCTATGCAGTTTTTTCCCTGTGCTGTTTCATCCTGTCCGGTTTTATTCTGTACGGTTTTATCTGTTCCCTAGATAACATATTAAATTTCTAGACCCCTCTGGCACTAAATTTACAAATTGACCGAATTTCTCAGGAATCCATTACAGTATGTTCTCATTTGACAACACAATTTATATGTGTGACTATCTATTTATTTAGCATGTATGAATTTTTAATGTTAAAATTACTGGGCTAATATTGAGGCTTTCATGGCCTCTTGGAATGTACATGATGGTGCGATATAATTAACACATTGCCAATTGAACAACCACCTAGCATGTATACATATATATTAAATACTCATATGAAATATGGGTTATGACAAATGCTTGCCAATATTCAATGTCATTCAAAATATCTCCTGACACGTCTGGTGTCTAATGAGTGTCTCAACAATATATGTGATGACACGCTAGGTGATCTTTAGCGCCAAATGTGTTAAAAAAAGTAATTGTGTTTTAATTCCATTATGCTTAAAATTTTAATCACACATTTTTATTCAGGATGAGCATTTCAACTTGATGCTAGTTACATACATCAGAAAAAAAAATGTACACAATAACAAGTGAAGTATTTCATTTCATCACGTTATATGGCATAATGTTTACCAACAACTACCCTCCTGATATTAGTAATTCCTGGTTAACTAGACTTATAGAGAGTATCAGGACAAATCAAGCAGTATTTTGACGACATCAGAAATATAGACCAGTGCTCCTCAACCTTTTGTCTTCCATGGCATACCAAGTGTTTTCTAAAATTTCAATATCTAAAAATGCGAATGATTCACCATCAACGTATTTATCAATAATGACTCTGTTTCTGTATTGTTTGTTATATCAACATTTTTTTTTTATAATAAATTTACGTTACATATTATATGTAAAATTGTGTGTAGAATATTTTTGTATGTATGGCATATTATTTCAATGAATAAATTATTTTTTTGTTCCCCTCTGATTATTCTGTTAAAAAAATGAACCGCGGCACACCTAACATCATCTGACGGCACATTGGCGTGCCGTGGCACACCAGTTGTGGAGCACTGATATAGACTTAACTCAACAATTTTGACAATCTAAAATTGTTTTGTTTACATCATTTATCAACACATTACCATCAACAGCTGAGACTTTAGAAGTCAGAGAGTTAATATTTTATTATTTATTAACTGTTTTTCTTGCCGATTAAGCCATTATTATTGATTTAAAAACGCTCATCAATAATTTATAAAATAACCTATAATAATGTTTTGGAATTCTCAGAGTTATCTATTGAATTTCTATTCTTCTGGGATATAAGCATAGTGTAACTAAATAAAAATTATGAGACTGGTTAAGTTCCCATTAATGTTTGCGCTTTCTAGCTAGACGTATTTGTATGTAGATAAAAGGCCTAAGTATTTTTAAATCTTGTAGAATTAAGATCAGATTTTTTATACAACATTTGAAAACGTTAATTTATAAAATATTTTCTCTTTGTGTACAGTGCTTATCTACGTAGATTTAATAAATAACATTAATTTCTGTACATTTTTTCGAACATGATAACTAGCATACTAGAAATTATTAATTAAATATAAGATTTTGTTGTAAATAATAAATATAACTAAGCATTATGATTATTATTCACATTTAATAATAATGTTTTGAATTGACTACATTTATTTTTGAGGATATTTAAAAAAGTAAGTTTTTGTGAAATTATTTGGTTCTTTAAATTCTGACTTGAAATATAGATATATATATATATATATTTATGACCAAGTGTTAACACTTTTACAAAAAAAATCTCATTGTTTAAAATAAAAAAAACACACATTTTTTTGTTACTATTTCCACAATTTTATATATTTATGATCAGAACCGGTTTCTCTCATTGTAAACACTCAATTGAAATGATGCAAATTATAAACAAGGCTATTTATGCTAACTTTTGATTTAAAAATTATCAGGTATACCAAACCAAAAGTTTCAACAATTATTAAGTAATTTACATGTTATAATACAATATATTTCCAAACGATGTAAAATAGTTTATAAATAAAATGCTAAGGACCTCAATCATAAAACACTCATGAGCAAAAATGACAGGAGAGAAATTTTCAATTGTTTTCTCAGTTTTTCTATCTTTAGTTTGCTTATCTCTTAATTTTTAAATCAAATAAATAACCATGTTTGTATGTTACGTTGTATCAGTTGGTAATGCTCGCAATGAGCTAAATTGGTCTTGATCATAAATATAAAAAATTATTGAAGAAGAACTATGTTTATGAAAAGGTCTGTTTTTATTGTGTAAACTTCAATGCCTTTTCACCAAGAAGTTACAGTTAACACCTTGAAAGTGAAATATAAATAATTTTCAATTGATTGACATATTTATATTTTTAATTGTTTATGCTACTTTAGGATATTTATGTTATACTTTGAGACATACCGCTATATATAAAGCAGCAACGTTTGCATTTGTTTTATTTTATAGAGAAAATATATATAACCTATATGTAATTTAAAAGTTGACCAAAATGTATTTTTATAATAAAATGTTTCGACTATGATCTATTATTTATATTGTGCATGAGTTAATCTTTGGTTTTAATATGGTGAATTATGCTTGTATAGGTTTTATTTATTTTTAAATAATATAAATGTAGAAACACATGTTCTTGAAGTATGTATAGATGGCAACATCTTTTAAGCCAATCATTATCTCCAGTATTCATTTTGGCAACACTGTCAAGTGGCAGATTAAAATGACTATTTTTCCTTGAAGGTAAAAGCAGGCAGGGTGAAATGTATAGTTATTTGACAGTTATAGATTTTTGTTACATTATCAGGTTATGAATTTAACATTTTTGTAGTTTCAAAATAGAACTGTTTACATCAATGCTTTGCATTTTCATTTTGTTTAACATTAACATAATTTCTTAGACTATTTCTTAGTTATTACCATTTATCTATATGGAGAGCAAAAACCCATTCACAGTAGTCACTTTTCTATAGCTATTAGTTTCCAAATAAATTTATTCAACAAAAGTGCTTGTAAAAATACAATTGTTTGCTGGGAGCCTTTTTAAGGATTTTTAAACCCTCTATCCTTTTGAGGAAGGATGGATAATCTATAAATGGTGACAAATATTAGATAAAGATGGCTGACACCTTACTTTATCAACTAAAAGTTCGAAATGGCAATAACTATACAATTCACCCTAGATGGCTTTAGATGCAATCATTCCAATTCTTTGTTTAAAGCATGCAGGAGAGACTATAACTAGCTATTGATTATTCTATGTTCACTATTTGAATCTGTCAGTGCTACCAAAATATACATGAAAACAGGTGCTGTCAAAAAGACCTTTCTAGAATATCCATAAACATTCATTTTTTTTGTCACAGTTTGATAACTGAAAAAGTTTTCGAACTAGATTTATTTAACCTTATTACATAGTAGAAGTTTATCATTATTTATATACATTTTTTTCAATTAATTTGAATTGTTACATAAAACTGTCTATTCATACTTAACAATGAACATTTTTTTCCCATTTGCAAAATTATTTATAAATTGTTTATATAGAACTAGGCTCCATGTTATTGGAAATATTCCTTTTGATGTATTTAAGAAATGGTTTTGTCAATATTATTATTGTAATGCTGCAATTTCCCTCTTTTACAAATCTATCTTATGAATTATTATTGTCTTTATATATGCATTCATCAATTATGCTTTTGATTATAAATGTAAATATTTTTTACGTTTTATCCATTTATAATTAGATAGACGTTAAAAGAACTAAAGAAAACACAATAATTAGTTTGAGAAGTGAGGATGATAGACAATTACCGCCCACCTGTGTTACAGTTGGGAAAATTCAAGATAAGAATGTATAAGAAAGTTTATATGTGTTCCAAAAAAATCTAATATTGTGTAAAATATTGAATAAAAAAATATAAATAAAGGGGTCTTTTATTTTACGGCTATGCTGAAAACTATTTACTGTTGCTTCCTGAGTAAGCCTTTTGTTATATCTGTGTTGGTGTGTATTTTGATTACACATTTTCACTTTAAATAATAAAAATATATCTTTTAGTATTTATTTCTATAATATATTTTATGATCAAGACCGGTTTCAGTTGATAATGCTCGCGATGAGTGAAACCAATCCTGATCATAAAATATATAATGGAAATAGGTACTAAAAAACGTGTATTTATTATTTAAAATTTCCACGAAGAAGTGACATTTTCATATTGTCTTAATGAATATTTACTTGTTATTTTCAATATTATTTATTGATTTAATAATAATGGCAATTGATTGTCATTATTATTAAATCAATAGTATTGAAAAATATTTCAGTTATATATTTAGATTTTAGCCTTAGGGTCTGTGTTTTTTCTTTGTAATTAATTCCCCTTGTATATAACCGTTGCTAACTGCTTTTTGTGAGACAGTTCTGTTGCAATTATGTTATAGAATGCCCAAAGAGAAGGTAAAACCCATGTTGTTAGTCAAAAAACATGTGGGATAGTTTAAAGTTTCAACATTTCAATTTTTATACACAATCAATAAAGAATGTGGTTTCTTTTGATTGCATATTTAAAATATAAAAAAAACAAGAGTTTTATCACAGGTTTCATTTATTTCTCTCCTTTTTTATAACATCACCAACCTCACAAAAACAATTTCTTGCCGAATAACAAAATTAAAAATAATTTATAGATTTATCCGTTTAATAAGATTGAGCATGGTAATTTGATTCTTCGTAGGCCACAGGTATCGCTGAATAGTCAAAAACCTTTTCTACATAAACAGGATAAGGCTTATCTACTGGATACGGTTGAGGTACATAAACTTTAACGGGGATGGGAATTTTCTTTTCGACTTCGACCGGATAAGGAACCTTTTTCTCAACCTCTACCGGATATGGCTTTGGCACTTCCACCGGATAAGGCTTATCGACATAAACCTTTACCGGGATTGGCACGTTCTTATATACGGGATACGGCTCTTTAACTTTGACTTCAACAGGATATGGTACCTTTTTCTCAACAGGATAAGGCTTAGGAATATAAACTTTAACAGGATACGGTACTTTTTTTTCTACTTCAACAGGATATGGGACTTTCTTTTCTACTTGATACGGTACTTTCACATAGACTGGATAAGGTACTTTTTTCTCTACTGGGTACGGTACAGGATGAGGAACAGGTACTTTTACTTCAACGTGATTTATTACTGGTACATGTTTGATTACCGGGTATGGTTTTGGAACATATTCCTTTTCGATTACTTTGACTGGATAAGGTTGAGGTACTTTAACCTCCACAGGGTAAGGTACCTTCTTTTCTACAGGATATGGTACTTTTTTCTCGACTATTTTATGAATAATCTTCTCGACCGGGTACGGAACTTTCTTTTCTACCGGGTATGGTTTCGGTACATATACTTTTACGGGAACCTTAACCGGAACTTCTTTAACAACCGTTTGCACGTATTTGTGATGATGGTGATGATGATGGTGCTTGATTTTAGTCTTGTATTCCACATGATGAGTCTCCGACGTTTCCAACTCTTTGGGGAATCTAGACGACGTTGATATGAAGTTCAACTTTGACGCCATGCCACTGAAACCAGAAGAATTACCTTTTTTCATACCATTCTGCCTTTTAAGTGAGTGTCTTTTGTGTGAACTGAGTCTAGGGTGCGTTATTGGTCTGTATCCTCCGTACATATAGATCAACTGTTTCTGTGGCCTCATGCTTGAGTTTTTGTTAAGGTATATTATAGTCTGTCCCGTTCGGTAAGTCTCCTGTCTGGGTTTTCGGTAATAGTCAGGTTGTATCTGTGGCATGATAGGCATCCAACCTTCAGCTTCTGAGCTTCGATTTTGTGCATTTTGCAGCACCTGAATGCTCGCCTCGGTTAAACGAAATCTGTCAGTTTGTCTTTCATAGAAAGGATTGAGATATAGCCGTTTTGTTTTGGTCAGGGGAGAGAATGTCTGGCTTTGTTTGTGGATGTGATTATATTTTGGTTTTTTATAATAGTTTTTGGGTTTTTGTGATTTTTCTTCGTACTTTTTTACATATTTTTCCAGGTCAGTGCCCGGCGGAAGATCTGTGGCACCTACAAGTCTTTGATAACGCCTCGGTCTTGATTCCTCAGCAACTTGATCATCGTCTGCTCTGTATTCATCTGATGTCACTTGGTTAACGACAAGCGTTAACAATATCAGCCAAGTCCCCTAGAACAGTCATTAGAAAAACAATTATTCCAATTATATCCTAGAATAGTGATTCCTAAAAATTTTGAAATGCTTATACCCCCTGCCTTATAATTTAATTATCACTATTAACAGTAAACTGGTGCAGCCTGTTCCCAAATTTCAACCCCAATGCTTCAAAAGGCTCTGTAAATAAATAGGGCAGTACACTTTATACTCCCAAATGATTGATAATTCAAATGGTTCATCTATATTTAATAATCAAGCACAATTTTTGAAATTACATCACTTTCTACAAGTTAAAAGTAAACAACCTGATTTTTCCTGATAGTCTCCATAAATCTGTTCAACACCAACACCACTGAATTTATTTTTGAAGTATTATGATTTAGAGATTTTTTATGTAGGTAATTTTTGTCATGATTCACCTGCTTCTAATATATTTAAAAGTATACACATGTCTACTGCTTGAATTCATTTATTTAATTACATAGTGTCAAAGTTTAATGATCAAATCAAACTGAAAAAGAAATATTATAAACCTAGAACATTGCAGCATTAAAATTTACATATGCTACCAAACAATTTATTTAACATTTTCTAAAGTAGTTTCAAAATATTTGGAAAATTATTATAAGAGCCTCTATCAATATTATGTCAATTTATTGAAGTGTGTGGTGTAGAACAACTTCGATAATTAAAACAAATTAAGAAATTTCATATTATTGTATTTGTTTATACATATAATGTTTGCTATACGCTTGAGTGACCAAAATCACTCATTGCATGAACATAATCCATTTCACTGACTGCTTGCATGTTCTGAAGTGATAATTAGCATAAATTGATGTGCTTCTAACAACAGCTTTGCATGGTGTTCAAAACTGCTCATTAACTTTTTTGACTCTACTTCTTTGCAAAGCATGCTGTTAGGTTTCTTTTATAATTAATTTACAGTACAAAAATCTGAAGCAAAAAATATCTGAATTCACTGTTGATTAATCTAAATGAATGCCGGTAATTAGAAGAACAGAATTAGAGTTATATAAACAAGAATTGAAGTGCTTAGCTTATAAATTCACCAAAAAGAATTTTTAAGTGTTTTAATAGGAACGGAAAAAATCATACATATTGAATTAGAGATCCTTATGTATTTCAGACTTTTAGTTAAATATTTACATTTTTATCAAAATCTATTCTTCTCTACTAATAATTGCAATGATTGACTTGTCAATTATTTACAAATTATATTTAATTTCATGTGAGATGTATTTAATGGTGTTTTGAAACTAGTGGTTTCAATTATGAGAAAGACAATATGGTTAAGAATTTTCATATTTGAATGTATTGTATAATTGAATGTGTATATAATGATACAAACTTAGTAACATCATCTTGTAAATTGTTAAATAACCGTTTGCACATTTGTTTTTCACTTTTAACCATATAAGCTTGAGAATGAAATAATGTCATTTTTTGTGACAAATCTCTGTTTAATAGTGCCGTCATGGATTAAAAGGCAAATGTGAAAAATTATTTGTGGCCCTGAATAATTTTCAATTTTTTTTTTTTAATTACTTCATGATTATCAAAATTTTAGATAGTAATCATTTAATTAGTAGCATTTCACCATTATTATTTAGAGTCTGTTTTACTGCACTGAACTAATTTCACAATCGAAATAATATATGCTTTGTGAAACTTCAATGGAAAATTTATAACATTGCCGAAAATTGAAATTCTTACTTTGGATAAATAATTTCAATTTATCACAAGCATGTTTATTCCAATCATTTTAAAAGTCATGTGTTCAGAATATAGCACAAGCTAAATTATTTTTTATCATAAAAACACTGAATTTATTTTAAAACAAACAACCACTTTAATATAGTTATTAAGTCACTCACCAAATACTTGAAAAAAGAAAAAAAAACAACCGAAATTCTTCAACAACGTCTTCAGGGAGTGGGACTTTTACCTTCAAACCTTTGAAAAACTTATTAAAAATACACAACACTTTCTGAAATACTAAACATCTTTCTTTGTCACAAATCACTCACAGTATAAAATCCTTAAAGAAAATCACATGTCACTAACGGTTTAACACTTTATTTGACCCTTAAATTCATGTTTATACATTCTTTTACAAGTTATATGTATTATAACAATATATACCCACCGAGAGTTTCATATTTCATTCTATTCCATACACAGATGATCTACTTATGGTTAGCATGTCTATCGATGCAAGCTCTTTTATAGGGTATTGTAGCAGTCATTAAGTAATTCATACAGTTGAAATAATTTACATGCAATGACTTTCTCTGGTTGTGATAGCCACAGACGTATACTGATAGTAATTTCAAAATTAAGAATTTTATTGAATGGATTATTTTCAATGAATAAGCTCATCTTAATTTGATCACAGATAAAATCTTATTAATGATATAATGATAAGAGTGAAACATATAGTAATTGGCCGGTTAAGGATTTGTTTAACTTTGGCTGGCTATAACTTTCTTAATAAACTGTATGTATAAATGTTTTCGTTTTTTTAACATAATCTTCATTTTTGACAGTATTTCTTGATTATTACCATTTATCCAAATGACAAACAAAAATATAGTAGGTAATTTGAAACTTTTTTTTTTGTATTAACCTCTGAGTATAATAATTCAATCGGAGAAATTGTAAAATACAAATATATGTTGGGATATAAAGTTTTTCAAGTAGTTTAAAAGTAGATTTCCTTAAAGATTTCTCAAAAAATCGCCCACAAATTTGCAGACATATAGGTTTGGAAGCCAAGAAGACTTCAGCATTGTTTGATGTTAACTTCTATAACATGGCATACTAAGAAGAGGACAGTGGAGCTAAAAATAGTAACAAATGTGATATGAGGATAGCTGATACCTAATTTTATCAGATTAAAGTTGAAAAGGCTAATTTCTATGGTGTGGCTAATAACTATATTATTCACCCTATATTTTACATTGAATGTAATTAATGTATGATAGTATTCATATGCCCTAAAGTAAAGAAGTCTTTAAAAAATTTCTTTAGAAAAAAGACAGAATTTTTTCATAAACACTAATTAGAAATGTAAATTATTGTTATTTATTTGTAAAAGTTTTAAAGTAATTTTATTACATTTATTCGTATGTTTGCGATATTGTATGTATGAGCCTTTTTTTATTTATTACTCATATACAATCATAAATATCCTTAGAAAAAGTAGGTGGTGCCCGCCACCCTGCCGATATTTCAGAATGCGCTCTAGAGTACAAAAAGGTTGAGATTCCCTGTTTTAAATTGATTGAATAGACCTCACTTATCCAGCACTTAGTCAAGTTTAAGTAAAGGACCGATTTAATAATAAAACTGTTCAAAAATTTTGGTCGAAGTTATACGTTGACCATGAATCAAGTCAATATAAAGAATTAACAACAATCGCTTTATTAATTTTGGCGATTTTACCTACAACTGTTTATTTTGAAAGATCATTCAGTGTAATACACTATATAAAAAATAAATATCATACATATTTTTATCACATTTGGTGCGGCCATGAGATATTTCCATAGGACAGCTGATGGTGAAATTTCACATGAGAATTAATGCTCTTAAGCGTACTTCGTAATACAGCAAATATTTGCAAATTAAACTTGGCCATTACATTTATGATATCAGTCACTACCGTCTTTTTCCGAAAATAAGACATCCTCCGAAAATAAGCCCTAGCACGATTTTCAGGATTTTTTGGAATATAAGCCCTCCCCCAAAAATAAGCCCTAGTTAAAATGTGAACGCCAACATGTGGCGATTATTGCTAGGTAGTGCCACACTATTTATATTTTCCCATTTGGTTCACTGGATCACGTGATCGAGTTGAGCGTCAGTAGCCGCCGGCTACTTGTGGAGAGCTGACGTGCGCGTGTGATTTTTCATAAAGCGAATAATTTTTAATCCTAGATAAAATGAGTGCAAAAAGAAAGAGCTTTTCCATCGAGTACAAAAAGGGAATCGTAGAGGACTCCTGGGACGTTAATCTTGTAACCTTCTGTAAAGAGAAGATGTTGGATCTCCGTATGGTTCGAAAATGGCGAGCAGACTACGATAACCTGTGTCAATTGGTGGGCCAGGGAAATGAGAAGAAACGCAAGGTTGAATCAGGTCGGCAACCGTTCTTTTCTGAGCTGGAGGAAAACATCTTGGAATGGATTGTTGATAGGAAAGCAATGGCTTTGGTTGTGCGGAGAGCTGATATCCAAAAATTTGCCCTCGAAATGGCAATTGCATTTGATATATCCACAGAAGAATTTAAAGCGTCATCACACTGGCTGGATAACTTTCTTCAACGACATGAACTGTCCCTAAGAAGATCAACAACAATGTTCAGACTGGAAGACAATGAAGTTGTTAAACGTGCACTTGCATTTAAGCTCTTTATTGATGGCATCGACTTTTCTAAATACCAACTCTCCAACATGATTGCTATGGATGAAACTGCAGTATTTCTAGGCCAAGGATCTCAAACAACGATTCACCACAAGGGTTCCTCATCAATATACGTTCCTTCTACTGGTTACGAAAGTGCACGTGTTACCTGTATTTTGGCGATTCGTCTGGATGGCAAGAAAGTCTCACCGCTAATCATCACGAAGGGCAAGAAAGACAAGATTGAATGCATTTCAGGAATATATGTAATTGAAAGTGAAAAAGCCTGGTGCACCCAAGCTGTTATAAGAAAGTGGGTTGATTTTATGCTGCCACTTCTGTTTAGGGGTCGCCAAAGAGGTTTACTAATTTGGGATTCAGCCAGTACTCACCGCGCTAAAGACATAAAAAGCTTCCTTGCTGAGAGGAGGATTGATCAAATAATGATTCCAGCGGGAATGACTGCCTATCTCCAGACACTTGATATAGCAATAAACAAGCCATTCAAGGATTATTTGCGCATGGAAGTTAATGAATATATTGAAAAAAGAATGGTGAGAAATCAACGTGGAAATTTTGTGAAGCCTGGCCTACAAGAAGTAGTGAATTGGGTGAAAAATTCATGGAATAAAATAACTGACAGTTGGGTTTCAAATGCACTACGAGCAGGCTACTTAGACAAGAAATACTCATTTAAGGATAGCTATATTGCAGAACATGAGAGATTCGGTCCAATGATTCAACAAGAAATGGATTTGGAGGAAATTCATCATCAGAATTTGATAAGTTATGACGATGTTCCAGAAGAAGATGACATGACTGTATTCGAATAAATTTAAAATAAATGTAAAATTCCTATATACAAATTAATATTAACGTAAATGTATAAATCTACTTATTGTACTAGAAAAATAAGCCCTAGCTCATATTTCGGACCAAGAAAGAAAGACTGTCTTATTTTCGGAAAAAGACGGTATTAGTGGTCGGATTGTGGGTCAATATCAGAGTTGTGTTTCATTTAATGACTCCACAGTCCTGCTTTAAACTCTCTCATAGTTTAAGTGTCGACTATCAACATACTGCAATCTGCCAGCGACAGATGTAACTCTGGCAGTCATTAGGTTAACCCCTTATTAAATCTATTATGAAAGTGACTCCTTTAACTGCATAGCTGTGTGGCACCGATATCAAAAGATTGTTATTAACAATTTAATCCATTTATAGTTTTTCTTGTTATCATATTGCATGTTAACTTTACTTCCACCTTGGATATTTCAAATTACTCACTTTAAATAGCTTATAATAAATAAACATTCTGAATTAATAGAAAATATATCAACATCCTGCATTTTCTTCAAACTGCATATACAATTTTTAATTTAAATAAAGGTAAACAATCTCATGCAAATGATTGAATTGCATGATGCATACGCATGCTTCACTTATTGTACTTTATATCTTTAGGAAATTAATGAGAGTGAAAAGTAAATGACATTTTTTGACGGAATATATATTATCATTTTCCATAAATCTTAAGATGAATGTAAATGAATCTCTTGTTATAATAAGCGATGGTTTAGAATAGTTTGAGGGTCCATCGTTTAAACTGAATTGCCAAAATGCAGAGAAAAATTAAGTGTTTCATAATATTTCAGTAATTTTATAATAAATTTGAATTGTTTTTTTGTCAACTTTGTACAATTCCACATTTTTTTGTCACTAACGACCCAGGTATCACCTTTCGGCATCTTCAGGCATTCTATCACACGGATGCTAACTGTTTATTGTGCGTCAGTTCTGTTGCATCCGTGTGATAGAATGTAGCAATTTAAATTTTATATTGAAATTCCATCAAGCACTCTCTAACTTTGCTCATCCCAAGCATTATCAACTAACCATGTCGTTTTATTTGTTTCAATGTAATGATTTTTTGGCATAAAAGAACAGTTGACAGTTTATAAGTAAAATAAAAAAATGGAAGCTTAAAAGTAATTATTATAAAAAATATAATTTCAAGCTTTCCCACGATTATCAGTTCCTGCATTATTTGATTTTTTTACAGACCCTGGAAAAATGTAGAACCGATGTTTCCCGGTATACTTTTTACAGAATTATGATCAGTTAATCTTTCACCATCACAAGCATTATCATGTCCATTTTATGACCAGTACTGGTCACAAAATAAATTATGGAAATATACTAAAAGATGTTGTTGATGATTATTTAAAATATCATGCTTTCCACCAAGAAGTGACAGTTAGCATCTTAAAAGTGTTATATTTTATTATTGTTTTTATTTAGTTATTTCTTTTTTATATTATGTATTAAAAAAATATTGCTTGACATAACTGATGCAGGAACATAATATTGGGCCACTGTACATATATATATATATAATAATTTAATTAATCATAAAAAACTTGCTCTTTTCATTTGCAATATTATTTAACATGCTTGAAATAGATACATTTCACTTTTAATATCATAAACAATAACACAGTAATCATTATTAAGTCCACAGGTGTGTTGTGATGCCATTGAAGTACAACACAGATATTGTTATGACTACAGAAATCCTCGCTTGGCTGGTCACATAAGACAGAAATAGACAACTTTTGAAGATGTATAAAATTACATAATTATTACAAAATAAATAAAAAAATCCAATGACGTACATTTCAGCATTACCTCAAAGGTTTATTGACTACTGTAATAATTGCCTGAGAAAAACATCTTTAAAACGTCGAATGAGTTAATGGGTAGGAGGGATTTTTTAGATATCGCAGGCATACATTTCTTTAAATTATGTCTGTAAAGAGAAATAATAATAAATATCTGTAAATATATGAATAAATGTTGTGCACCCCTTTTACATATACAATGCAACTCTTGGATTATAAGAGCACTGATGCGCGATACAATGAAAGTGGAAATGAAACTTTAATATCATAGATCCCAATAGGTGAGTAATATATCAAACAAAAATTTGTTCATGTTCATTCTGCTAAAAAAATTTATAAAGATAGGGAAGTGTCTGTGAGATATGCACACGAACACTTAGATAAAAAATTCACAACATTTCCTTAGAGGAAATATAATATAATACCATTTATAAATACAATACTGCTGGAAAAAAGGAAGAATCAGTAATTGATCATGAAATATTCTTTGTTACTTTGTGATTATGAAATGAAAGAATACTTGAGAATAAATAAATCTAAGCCAGTCATATCTTAAGCCTGATATGTCTCAATATTAACACTTGGCTGTCGGGCATTTTTTAACGATTAGAGGAAAAATATATTACTTTCTTAAAATTGACACAACTTCCAAGCCAAACAATATTTTCGATTGAAATTTTCAATGAAAACATAAATTAGAATCACTAAGACTGGGTAAAAATACATGCTACTGACATTTGTTTCCAGGACTGCGAAAACGTTACAAAAAAAAAAAAACATAACTCTGACTATAACTCTGGTAGTGCCCCTTTTAAGTTGTTAACTGTCCAAACTTTATGGATATGTGCGATATTTTAAATAATAAAAACACATTCTTTTATGATTATCACGAGCATTATCAACTGATGCTCGCAATGAGCGAAACCAGTCCGGATCATAAAATGTATTGTGGAAATAAGTACTAAAAAAATGCTTTTCCATTATGTGCATTAAAATAAAGAACAGCCAACCAATCTGGCAAATTGTTCATTGAAATATTTTTAAAAAAATCATCAACTCTCGATTCCTCAGCCCTGTTTGTTTCTATTGGAGCAATGCAGTCGAAAAATAATTTACAAAACACACGGTATTTAATTTTTTTTTATTTTTATTATGTAAATAAATATTTTATGTTGTTTTACACTATCACATTTTAGTTAAAAAAAAGGTATAAATATAAATGATGTAAAATTTATTTCTAATTATACAGTTATAATTAATGCCATGCGCACTTGCTAAAAATTCATCCAAACCAAGGTTTATACCAAGCAAAAGTAAATTCATTGGTAAAATTCAGTTGCAGATTGTCCCCAAGGAAATTGAGAATATAATAATATACATAAATTATATGAAATTATAAAAATAATTTAAGCGTGTATTTAGCTTACCCCTGCACCAATACATCCAATAATTATCATACAATACGGTATTCTAATATTGAAAAAGTGACGCATCTTAATGATTATATGTAGTACATTTTCAATGGAATATGCTCTATTGGGCGAAAGAGTTGTACGGGGATGGTGTCTAGCAGCTAAAAGCTTGGTCTGATACTGCCACTACGACGGTATCATACACTTTCTTTCACATAATCACAATTCATCAACAGAATTATTTTATCAATCATAATGAAATAAAAAAACAATGTTTGATTTTTTATAATTTTGATGTTAATAGTGAAATAAAAACCAAATATTGTTTGGATTCAGATCAACCGCAGCACCCCCAGATATCTTATCCACGAGTCACCACTGTATTAATTATCATTCTGAAAGCTGAGAATGGTCATTTTTTTTAATTTACATAATCTAATATAATCTTCAAATTAATTTGTTTGAATTGAACAACATAATAGTAAGTGATATTCTGACCATTCTGACCATTCTAACACATTTGTTAATAATTATTGCTATTTCGAACTGGAGTTTTACATGACATTAATATTTCAATAATGCAGCAAACAAAAAATTGCACACAGTCCTACTTTCCGATCATAAATCACTGTATCATATTAAGAACCGTCGACTTCTGTGCACTGCCCGGAAAAACAATCCTGACAAAATGCCTGACTTCATCGCGTGTGAAAAGCTTAGCCAGTCGCCCATTGTCCTGTTTCCATGCGTTAGCAACGCTGAACATAGGGCACTGCAACAAGGAAGCAAACTCAACAAATCTCGTCCAGTGTTGAGATATTTTATCACCATCCATGTTTTCCTGATTGAATAAAAATTTTATGATTATTTATTACGTAAAATCATTCATATGGAATCATTATTTTAGTTCTACAACTGTTCAATACTGTTATATACAATGTAGGAAGTAATTTTACAAAATTAAGTAACCATATTACGTTTTCTTACTACTAACTGCTTTAATAGTTGTCAGTGATTCATTACTTTTCAATATCATAGAGCAATTGAAATATTGTTTAACCCTTTAACCCTTTGGCTGCCAAGAGCCGATTTAATCGGCTTTTGCAATATATCTTAAGTATTATTTTTTCTTATCGTTCCTGTTGTGTACATATTAATTTTTATTTATTTACAGGCAATGCCTAATAATTTATGATTTCACACATATAAATATATATATAATATTTACAAATTCAAAATTTTTAAATTACATAATCTACATACAATCTAAAATTTTATTTACATATACATATATTTTTTTATTACGCATAAGCATTGTGTACGTATACGTGTATGTTAGGCATACCCATTATTTTTGTATCATTTATATATCACAGTTTGCGACCACTTCAAGAATATCCTGACTGTGCTAATAATATTAATAATTCAAGCTTGATGGGGGAAATATTCGGCAAAATGGTGTCATTGTATATTGCTCCAGGGGTTCATAACATTTTTTTTAAATATAAATATATATATATATATATATTTCCATGAACCCAAAAGAATCTTGGTTGCCAGCATCATGATCTAAAAATATTTCAGAAAAATCTTCCTTGAAATCATGAGCTATCGTATCAAAATGCTCTTCTTCAGAACTATCACTCTCACTAATGAGTCTTTAACTTCTCTGTCGGGGTCGTATCAAAGCACTTCCATCCGAGTCCGTATATGAATCATAATTACTAGTATTCGTTTCACTCTCATGATTCATTTTGAAGAGTGATAATTTTTATGATCAAGATTTTCTATTGTAAATGGGCGCAAAGTTTTTCAAAAATTATATATTTTATATCTATAGATATGCGTTTTCTTATTTTATTTCCGTTATTATCCAAGGCTAAAATTGTAGTTTGTAAGGTTAAGATTTTAAAGTAAGCTAATGTTATATGTAAAGTAAAAAAATTATATTATATACTTGAAAATGCCAAAGATTGACCATACCACAAAACTGTGGAACAACACATAAATCAGAACTTAAGTCAAACTAAAAAACAAAAGATAACTTATTGCATCTGGTGCAGTGCATATTATTTGGAATGCAATTTTTTGTCAAAACAATGGTACACACTGTTTAAAAATTATAGAACACATTTTAATATGTTAATTTTTATATCGTAATCGTGGCATTTCTGGCACATTCGGCCAAAAAGTCGTGGCATCCAAAGGGTTAATCTCAGGTAAATAACCACTACACTATAGAGAAAATTATTAAGTTAAAAAGAACTCACATCAAATAGAAGAGGTACAGTATCCAGAACAGGCTGATAAACATTTGAAATTGATCTAGCAAGATCTTCTCCAATTGACTTATCTTTTACGGTAAGAACAACATCGACCAACTCCTTCGACAGACAGCTGATCAGGTTAGCCATGGTCTTCTCGTATGTGTCAGCAGCGAGTATTGGTTTCCATTGACACTTCAGTTTACTTAATTTTTCTAGGCAAATTGATATCTTGGTCTCACTTTCAATCCCAAGTGAATCAATGTTAGCAAGATTATTAAGTTCTGTAAAATGTCAATACATATTGCATAGAAATAAATAATTGAGATTCATACATGAATATATAATAACAAGAGTTACGAATTATGGCACCTGACATAGGTGAAACTTTGGAAATTGAGAAGTTAATAAATGTACCAATCAGCCACTTGTTATGTGCTCTCAGAGAGAAGTGGGACCTGGTAGGGACGAGTGCTGTAAATGCATCCAAAAATCTTCATACTTTCTTTTTCTTGCAATTGCTGGGATTTAGTGGCCCAGTACCATCAATAAAATGTACTAAGTAAAAGTAAAAAAATCTTGGCATTGTGGCAATGCAAAAAAAATCAGTAAAACGTTTATTATCCAATCAATGTTGTACATATTATAAAGTTGAAAAAATAGCAATGTATTTTAGTTCAACCAAATTTTTTATAAGACACTAGCGTGTACCCGGCATGCGTTGCAATGACACTCAAAAAAAAGAAACCGCGACTTTATTGAAGCGCCACGTCGGGAGCCTCTCGCCTTCCGATTGGATAAGTCGGACTTGAGGTTATGTTTTTCTTACCTAAATTTGACAGTGGTGGCCGTATGTGTTTTTATTTATTGGAGTGCTTTTGGATACACAATGTTTTTTGTTTTTCTATCTGGTGCGTACACAAATAAATCAGAAGGTTTTCCAACGCGTGAGCAGGCCACATACAGTTGTCCATGTGAGAAGCATGGATTTTCTAAATTCAGTCCACACACTTGTAACGACTGTCCTTGTGCCTTATTGATGGTCATTGCAAAGGCGACTCGCACTGGAAACTGCAGATGTTTAAATTCAAATGGCATATCTGTCGGAATCATTGGGATGCGTAGCAACATTACATCTTCTCCTTTGAATTTTTCCGTTTAAAATTGTAGCTTCAATAATATTGTTCATCATTTTTCTTACTGAAAGACTGGTACCGTTACAAAGTTCTGGTGGATTTATGTTTCGGAGAAGAATGATAGGCACGCCAATTTTCAATGTTAAAACATGCGGCGGCATTCCTGGCAAATCAAGTGAGTTCAAAAATTCTGTTGGATAATTGACGACTTCGTCTTGATTCATTATAGTATCGATTGACTCATACGTTGTCACTTTTCCTGGTATTTCATTTAGTATGCTGAAATTGATTGCATTGACATCCTTGTTTTTGGCTGCTAATATAGCACGTGCACTGAGCCATTGATGATTTTTATGATTGTGTGCAATATTTGGAAAAACTTTGTGAATCAATTCGTCTATGGTTGCGGTTATTTTACAGAAATTTGCTGGCAATGTGATACATTGTGTGGATTCCTCTATTGCCATTTTCCCATTTCCCATATCCAACAATTGCTTTGCGAAACGTTCAGCGGGTGTATCATGTTGTAGTTGTACACGCATATTGGTCTTCAAAGTGAATGTATGTACGTATCGCCATAAAACGGATGATTTGAGACATGCATTAAGTTCATCGGCTACTGTTGAACGTGATATAACAGGTAGAGTTTGTCGAAAATCACCAGGCAATAAAAGGAGTGCGCCACCGAAAAGTTGTTCATTTCCTCTCAAATCTTTTAGTGTGCGATGAAGTGCTTCCAATGATTTTTTGTGTGCCATAGTACATTCGTCCCATACAATGATTTTACATGATGTGAGTAGTTTGCCCGTTTTAGAATTTTTGTTGATATTGCATGTTGGTGTCTCAATTATTTGCATATTCAATGGCAGTTTCAGTGCTGAATGCGCTGTTCGGCCACCATCCAAAAGAGTTGCTGCAATTCCAGATGATGCGATTGCTAGTGCAATGTTCTTTCGTGATCGTGTGGCTGCCAAAATGAGTGAAATGAGGAAGGTTTTACCTGTGCCAAATCATCAATCTGTGAAAAATCACGATCAAGTAAGTCGTTTTCAGATCAATTCAGCGCAGCCATTCCCAATTGTAGCAGTGATTTGTTAGCGATTACTAAACATATGTCCTCAATCAATAGCAATGCCTCATTATAGACGTTCGGTGTGAATTGAACGTGTGGATTTTGAATTGTTGCACGCAAACTATGTAAAATATCTTCACTCATGTAGTCTTTGTATTTTTCCCAAAGATCATTTGGATTGGATGGAAAGCACATTGTTAATATTACTGCAAATAACGCACGTATTTGTTGTGGGTGAGCAGTATTCGATGAATCGGCGAGTGAAGTGTCCCAATGTGCATCGTTTTCTAGAAGCTTTAATTCGAGGCAAGCTTCACGATAAGTGACACATATTCGACCGTTTACTGTTCTCAATTCTTGGAAGGATCTCAGTCCACGTATGTTGATTAACAGTAATTGCAAGTAAAAGCATTCTGCATTATTTGGGTGAACAGTGTACAGACAGCCTAATGCGTCGGTTGAGTATACATTGTAATGTCCTTCAACTGCTTTACCTTGTTTGCGACGTTGAAATTTTTTTTCCGATGCATTCCATCTGTAGAATGTTGACACTTCAGAGTAAAGTAGCGTCTTTGCAAACATATCATCCCTACACAATAAGAAAAATGCAGTTAACGTTGTTGGCTGTGGTGACAATGCTCTTACACGTGCATTTTCTGTTGTGAAGTACACCGCTGTCCATTTTCAAGGTGAAATGCCAAATGAGTAACTGTTGGATGCCGTTCGTGAATTGGAAATGATAAAATGCGCCATATCGCTTCATTGCTACTAATGTAGCGTCCCAGTTGATATTGGTTGATTTCATCGATAGATGCAGTTGAATCTCCCACTCCAAAAACTGCCATGTCGCTTCCTTTGTTGACATATTTACAAATGTATTTGATGGATTTCACCGAATTACAATACTCGACATTGGTGTGTGCTTTGTAAGTTTTCGAGAGAAGCGGTGAATACGGTACAATCCAATGATTATCAACTTCAACGTCATTGTTTCGCACTTTTAATCTGATGGCTTTGCCACCATTTTCAGTCGATCGTCGACCATAAAGTGGATATCCGTCATTGCCAGGGATAGTCTAGGCTAATAAGTTTTTTGGGTATCGTTTAGTGCATTTTCCATCAGACATGCATGCTGAATTGTTGTTGAGTAAGCCACATGGACCATGAATCATGTTTTTAGTGACGACTTCAAACAATTTATGATCAATATTGACATCTGGTATTTCTGCTGAGATGACTTGATCAATTTTATCAGGTGTGACTTTTTCGATCAACCAAATCAAAATTAGAGCGTGTGGTAATCCTCTTTTTTGCCATTCAATTGACTACATCCAACAGCGTGTCTCTCCAAAAACATGACGCTTGACAATGAAATCCATTAAAGATTTGAGTTTTTGTTTGAACACTCGTGTGCAAATATCATGACGATCTGATGATGATTGTCCGGGTAACAAAAGTTGTGTTATACCTTCCCACGTCGGATTACAGGTAAATGTAATAAAAAAATCTGGACGGCCATATGCCCGAACATACGTCATTGCATCTTGTGCGTATTCATGCATGTGATGTGGACTTCCTGTAAATGTAGCTGGGAGTATGACCATTTTCCCCAAATCATTGGGATTCACATTGCCATCATTAATAACTGCATCACGTAAATGAATATATTCTTCGGAACACAACTTGGTTTGATTTAATCGAATGTAGAGAAGTCGTTCAGTTTCTATTTTCGCGTACATATCGACAATGTATTGATGGAACAAATGTCGACATTTTAAGATATGATTTTCAGCGTTTTCACGAATCATCAATCGATATGAATAGTAATTCATGGCACTGACTTTCTTATTCGTTTCCTCATCTGTTTGCGGATTTCTCAACGGGATGTTGAAATGGTATCCGTCTTCTCCTTGCCAAAATAAAATCGGATATTACAATCCATCGTACGATCGATGCGTTTCTGAAACTCGCTGAACATGACCATTTCTACGATGAAGAATGATATCACGCGAGTTAAATTCTTCACCAACTATAACGATCGCTACTTCATCAATTGTTAGTGCATTGTACTGTCTTTCGTGTTGACTGACAGGTACTTTGTCAGCTCTAATTACAACTTTGTAATCATCAGATGGCATTTGTTCGAGAGCAGTTCTGAATAATTTTATTAATTTGTTGTTCTGATCAAATAAAGTTTGTAATTGAGCGATTATTTCTCGATTAGTACCCATATTGAATTGACAACGTTGGTTAATTTGTTTGTCAGTGTTTCCCATGAAATAAATTTGAAGAAATTTATGATTTGCGTTCGGCAGTGGTAGTAATGATCCTGCACGATGATAAATTTGTCCTTGCACTTTAAATGTTGGCATGTAATCTTCGCGCACGATATTGGTTGCACCAAAAGATGTCATTCGGAAACTTGAATTGTACTGTCGTATGTTTGTCAAGAAATGTTTTGATTCACTTGTATCACCCGATACCAACGTTAATAAAGGTTGGGCGGTGAATGTAATTCAGGCAATTTCACTTTTCAATTCGCGCAGCACATTCCTAGTGTTTCATTTTTAAATTTAAAGGCACTACAATACACACATAATTTGTCCATTTTGCCAATAACAACACTTAGGTGCAGACTGTAGTCATAATTAGGATCGTAATGGAAAGCACTATGGTTTAAATCAGCATGCAGAGTGCGTCTGGTACGATCTACGCGTACTCGATCTGTTTCAAATCTTGCTTCCCTTTGCTTATCTGTTTCAGATGAACAGGTTTGAGCAGTGTGTACTCGATCTGTTTCTAATCTTGCTTCCCTTTGCTTATATGTTTCAGATGAACGGGTTTGAGCAGTGTGTACTCGATCTGTTTCCAATCTTGCTTTCTGTTGCTCGACTGTTTCTGAAGCTCCTGATGCCTTTTTCTTTCGTGCTTGAGTTGTACTCTGACCTATTGCTTTTCATTTGGATGACATAATTGATTTCACAGTGAATGTTACGTTTTGAAATTCTCTTGTGAAAAATAAAAAAAATTGATTGATATAATACTATTATAGGAATTCTAAAATTAACTCTTTCTATATCACACACGATTTATATGTAATATTTATTTCAATCGACAGAACGTGTCATGCGACATAAAATTAAAACAAAAGAAGTCGGTAAAAATTCAAACATTGAAATAATTTATTCGAAAATCGAATTTTGTTTCAAAATTTTCAGTACCTACTTAAAATACCTACAGGCGAGTGCATGTGACAGCGTTGCTATGGATACAATGTTTCATGAATGGTCGTTTTGTATTATTATACAATAGTCTTGTATGAAAACATGTTTTTCGTAAATATTCAATTAATTTTTGTAATCAAATCAAATTCTGAGTATCGTATCTTTTGCCCGGTAGTCTAAGCAATAATTCGACAAAGTTTTATCGCAATTGGATTAATGGTGTAGGAGTTTATAAAGGACAGACAGACAGACAGACATTCATTTTTATATATATAGATAGTTGATAGCTATTTCGGGGCATGCCATTGTCAGAACGCTATAGTTGTGAGGCGAAATCGCTATCAACTATATCTTATAAAAAAATTTGTAGAACTAAAATACATTGCTATTTTTTCACCATGTTATAATGGAGTTCTACCAAGTTAATGCCAATTCAATCAACATATTATAAAGTTACTTAAAAATCATGCATTTTTCTATTGAATTTTACCGATGCAGCCTTGCGAGGTTACAGCGTGCTTTAAATAGTCTAACAATAGAAAAATAATCCACATCCCTGATGCAGTGGTCGGTGTAAAATTTTAAACATCAATTCAATATAGATACCAATAAGTGTTTCTTGGCTTTTCAATGAATTTTCAGCTATTAAACTTTAAACAAATCAATATAAATCCCTCACTTTAGTAGAAGAGGAAAATGAATTTATAATATCATAACAGATCATACCACTGTTGGAAATGGTCTCCTTCATAAATTGTCTCTGCTTACGAATGAAATTTGAGAATTTCACAATAGCCGCTAGTCTTATGTTGTGGATCTGATCCGAGAGCACCATATTTATACTTGCAGCAAACTCTTTTCGGAAGACTCTACTCCATGGGTGACCGAGCATGCCGTGGGCCAAGTAGAAACAGTTGTTGTAGAAGAGTGCTGCAAATCAATTGTAAAAAAAATTTAATGACATCTTCCCCGCACAGTGAAAGATAAATTTAGGCACTAAAATGAAAATTTAAATAATAAAAAACAACGCTTAGTACTATTTCTGCAATTTTATATTATCAATACCAGGACTGGTTTCGCCCATCGCGAGCATTATCAATTGATACAATATGAAAAAAAAACAAAACTATTCATACAAAGAAAAATGAGTTGATACCTTGCCGGATATGCAAAACAAATGGTTCAAAAACTAAGGGACTAATTTACAACAGACAGAAAATTTCAAACAACATCATAATCAAATTAATATGTGCATGATAATTAATCATTTAATCATCAAAACTGGTATTTCAGTATTACAAAATCAACCGAAATATCAGAAAGTTAGATTCAACTCGAAGTGTTATATTCATTTCAGCTGTCTCTAAAATTACTGATTTTACAAATTGAATATGAGTTTTGATTGCTTGATAATAACTTACCCAAATCTAGCGCATTTTCATTCAAGATATCTTCATGGAATTTGGGAACCAGCGTATAGTACAGTTCAAAGACATTCCTGACAGCCACAATTACTTTATTTGCCAAGAAAGGTGACGAATTTTGGGCTTGATCCAACTCATCAACTACTAATAGAAGTATCTTCTTAGCGCTCAATGAGATGGAGCATTTCGGTAGCAGATATGGAGAATCGGTTATATCTCTCTCTTGATAATCTACCATTTCTAACATCTTTATTTCATCAACGCAAAGTGCCGGCGATTGCTTGAGGCTGACTTCCACTATATTTTCTTGCAAGTTCGTCTTCATTAAGCGTCTAGCTTGGTCTGAAAGTTTTTGACACTTTTTATCGCATATTGAAACGTGAGCGTTGTTAAAAAATTCTGTTAAAGGCGATGTCTGTTCATCAGTAAACCTCAACTCGCATAAAAACATACTAAACCTTTTGACTTCTTCTACAGTCAAAAGATAAGAATCGACTTGACACTCTTCAATGGGAATCAAATTATCCAAACATTTTTCTTTCAGTAAATTAAAAAATTGTTTTCCGGCTATTTGACCAAGAATAGAAAACACAGATCTGTCGTCTTCCCATATGCAGTCAATGTTCATTTGGACCGTTTCAAAAAACAAAACTAAATTCTTCAAAACATTTCTATAGTCCACTTTACTTTTATCTCTAGCATCGTATTCAATTTTTAATGAGATTTTATTTAATTTTTCCGTAACATTTATGTCACATTTTTTTGTAATCAATACTGGAGCGATAACTTTAACAAAAAAATCTGCAAATATTGCAAGCTCTACATTAATTCTTTTAGAAATTAATAACGCATTTAAAATATCTTGCAAATTTTCCCTGTCACTTATGTTTATTTCAACCAAAATGATGTTGCCTTTATTTGAGTCTGCAGTTGACCATTTGAGTCTCTCTCGCCACTGCTCAATAATCTTATACAAACACTGTGCATGTTTCAAAGATATAATATCCTTCATTGAATGTGTAAGATCTGATAAATCATTATGAGTTACTGGTTGATTGAGAATATTCAAAAGTTTTTCCAAAAGTTCCGATGCTTCTTTGTATTTCTGCCGCTCGATAAATCTACATGTTGTCTCGTATTCAATACAACAATCTCCCAAGTCAGAGATAGATCTAAATCGACCACCAGTTACAATGAAATCTTCATATAAAGTTCTGAAGTTTTTATCGGATGCTGAAACTGTATTTACAAATCCATCTACCATGGTTTGCAATTCATCCAATTCCGATTGCAACTTCGTTTTTCTTCCTTTAAAGTTTATATAATCTAAACTTTTCACAGGTAAATAATCGACGAATCTGCTGATGAGTATCTCTTTTACATCGACCGCAAAACTTTTCACGCCATCAACAAACTGTGCATTTCTTCGATGGATGTCTTTGAATTTTATTTTGAGTTCACTTCTGTTGGATTCATCCGCTACCTTAAGAACAGCCGATAAGAGACTCATTTTGTTATCAATATTAATACACGCGTATATGAGGCAGACAAGAATTACAATTCACAAGGTGTCATAGTAAAGTTAATTTATACAAACATGTGAAATTCATAACAATAAAATGAGCCACGAACGAGCGTTAACGATTCAAACTAAATTCAAATGACAGTTGCAGCCCCTTGTCACTCAATAGAAATATTGTGTTTCGCGTTTTTAGGATCAGCCCATCTCTAACTAGAACTACTTCCGACTTCCGTTACTCGATTCGATAAATAACTAGACAAATGGCGGGAAAATTTGAAATACTTTTGCAGCGGAAGAAAATAATAGGCATTTTTGACTCAAAATACTTTATTTAAAAAAAAGTATAAGACATTTGAGTCAACTATATATTTCATCATTAACGTTTTTGGTTAATTTATTAGATTTAATGTGCTTTTGATGTGAATTAACATTTTCTTCATCTTCTGACATTACACTATATAGGATATATGATCGAGATTTACTATTTAAGATATTCTATGAAACAAATTGCTTGTGACTTGTTTAATATGGAGAAATATTCAACAAACCGTTCAATCGGGATAGTATTTGAGACGGGATCATAATATCTTAACGATAGATCGAGAAAATCAATAAATCATGGAACGAATAATGCAGGATTATTAAACATTGTTTTTATCAGTGTTTAATGGGACTATAAAAAATGAACGATCCATCTGGGAAAACGTATTATGCAAAAAAATGTTGATCAGGTTTCCACTATATATTTTCAATGATATTTTGTATTTAGTCTATGGTGAAATTCCAAACGTCATTTCCTTTCCTAATTACTCCGCGGGACTATTTTCTTTAAATATATTTTTTTATATGCATATTTGAAAACACGCAGAACCACCTTGGCTATCTCAGTTACCGCCCCCTGGACAGTTGTATGTTGTATACGTTGACAATTGTACCAACAGTCAGAACTAAATACTCAGAGGTAAAGTATACTAGCTAATAGTACAATGGTAGCTTACGAATTATTTTCTTTCTTTTAAAAGTATTAAATATAAAAGTAAATTATTATCCCACTTTATATACGAGGCTAAATGCTTTTGGCTTTTTCTATAAAATGTTAATCCATCATAGGATGTGGTGTAAAACTTTAGATTAAATGAAAACTTTTATCATTTTTTGGTGAAAGCCATGATATTTTAGTCAATAACAAGACATTTTTAGTACTATTTCTACAATATATTCAATGATCAGGACCGGTTCCGCTCACTGCAAAAACTATCAGTCTATATATATATATATATTGTAAACAGTACTAAAAATGTGTTGTTTATATTTAAAAAAAATTTAAAACACTTTGAACAGTTTAGTATTATTGCAACGAAATATCTAATTTAACTCAAAACCAATCATTAGAATTTACTCAAGGTTTTAAACTTGTTAAGCTGCACTAACAAATTATTTATGATTGTTTAATGTTGAATTCTATTTACTATTCCTATATTTTACCTTGATTAATTCTTTATTTTATACATTAAGTACTAATCATAAATTTTTATAGTGTAAGGGGCTATGTAATAAATAAAAAAAATCGACTCGTTGTGTTGGAGCGTTTATGGTAAAGTTGAAGTTCTTAATAGTATTTAAATATTTTGAACATTGTGGATGTTTTGATTCATAAATATATATTCTTACGATAGAAATATTTGATAATAACCCAACTTATTTGTTGCGTGTAAGTATTAGTAATTGAAATAATACAATTGGCTTACAATATTTTTTGTTATTTTTAGAATAAAAATATTTCCTTACCTGACATATATTTTTCATTATTTTCTTAATTGAAATAATGGTTTCTTAGAATAAGTGTAAATCAAGCATACAAACAATATTCCTTTACATATTCGTATCACAAAAAAACAATATGTGAAACAAAAAATGAATAATATTTTTACAAAAAGGAATATTTTTTATTATAGTAATTTTGCTTATTTATTATTTTTTGTATATGATTAACGTTTTTAATTTACACATTATTGAATATTTAAATAGTTCAATAATTTTCATGCCGTACAGGGATATAGAAGTTAGATAATTTGTTTTTGTTGTTTATATATTATTAAAATAATGCAGCCATTTATATATTATTCAGTATTTGTGTTATACCAATACTTGTACTATCTATACTTTATTGAAATGAAGAATTTATTAAAAATAAGATATTATTATAAATGGAAATAACAAGAAAACACACCGTTTCCCGATGTTTATTTCTCCTCATTCCTCCTGTTTGAACAAAATAATTATTTTATATGAACACTGTACTGGATGACAGTGACATAAGTCACATGTAATTAATTCACTGCTTAATTTACACAATAAAATACACGATCAGATTTCTGTTGCTTAAATTTTTTTATGGAGTAAACGATAAGGAGTAATTTGAAATTTATTCAAATGTAAATTTTAAATTAACACATATGTGAACAAAGTGTGCGCGCGTTTTAAATTTCACCGACATATCATAGATAACCAGTTAAACTATCGATGCGGCTGTCAACGTCAACTAATTTGTAAATTATTATTGACACCATGGAAGGGCAGTGCAACTATTTTGTGTCTCGGAAAAAACGATTATGCAGAATGACAGTTCGGACTGGTGCGAAGTATTGCGGGGAACATGAAACCAAAACATTGGATGTAACAGTTGACGAAAGCCAACAGGTTAGGTGTGAATTCGGTAATCCGATATGTTGCATGCTATGATTTATATATATTTATGGTTTACTTCTGGGTAGAATGTTTGCATCTAGACAAGAAATATTAATATTGAGATAGTTGAATCAGCTGGAAATTAAATCAACATCTTTTTTCCTGAAACTGAATATTAAAAAAAAACTTTTCCCTTGACTACATTATATATCTTGTTACATATGTAGACCCTGCGTAGCTTGTTCCCTCAGTTCCGTGGCTATTATTTATAGTGCAGGTATAGTCTTACTTATTATATTCTCTGCTGAAAATTAAAGGCTTTTGAAAAGTGTTCAATTCTTATCTAGAATTGTTCATATTGTGATGTTACTCAAAAATATATATTTAATCATTATTTAGCGTCCAATTTAACCACTTTATACATTACCTATTTCAATTTCACAAGGATTGCTGTATTTATTGGATTTTATGTTATCATTGAAAAGGCATCCAATGTATATTCAATTGTTTTAAGGTTATTGTTTGTGTACTTGAGTGTGCAGCAAGATATTGCTATAACAGTGCCATCCTCATTTTTCATTTAGTGTCAGTCTTAGCTATGTGAAGTCAATATTGTTTTCTCTTTACTGTTACAATAATTCGTGAATTGTTATAAATTTAATTCTTGTGTTATGTTTTCAGGATGCAGGAAGACTTCGAATGGCTTGTCCACTAGACCCAAAACAGTGAGTATTACAACATTCTTATGAGTGACAGTCATTGTGATAAAAAAATCCAATTTTGACTATGATTTTTTTACAAAGATAATAGATTTTCAACACACCTGTCCCTTGCACAACACGGAAAACCGGTTCCACTAGAATACCATGCTATGAAAAATCATGCTTAGCGGGTTAAAAAATGATATGAAAATGGAAAAATGGATGATCCTTTTTTTAGAAAATGATTATATCTAAATATTTAAAAAATTTATGCATTAACGGTGGTATAAAATTTATGAAGATTATCAAAATACGTCAGACTCAAAGTTTTCTATAAATAGCCTGGTTTATAATTTGCAGTGTATCAGTTGATAATGCTCTTGATGAGCGAAACCGGTCTTAAAAATATTAATTTGTGAAAATAGTACAAAAAATGTGATTTTATTATGTAATATATAATACCTTTCCACCAAGAAGTGACAGCATCTAATAAGAGACTATATTATGACACCAAATGTAGCTGGTATACAACAGTTTATTGGATGTCTTAACTGTTGTAAGCAGTAATAGTCAGTAGGTTGATCATATTATTTTAATTTTGGTTCATGTCATCAAACATCACTGTATCAATGTAAAAATCAGAAAATTATGTGAATATATATTTTTTCATTTGTAGAGCAGAAGTATTAAATGCACTAATGAGAAATTGTAAAATATTTTTAACTGATTCTCTGTGATTCTTGTGTGACATGTTTATTTTTTGTTTATAGCACGTGTTATGTCAATAAATTAGAAAAGCATTTAAAAATCTGCAATGCCAAGCAAGATATCCTCCCGCCGTACATACAAAAGGGCTGTAATATGTCTGACAGCACTAATAAAGATATTGAAGATGACAATGATTCAAAGAGATCTCTTGCCAATGTTCCAAGTGATGACCTAGCTGAAGTTGTAGGCATGATAGAAAAAATATACGAAGGTATATACCTAAATTTTATTTAAACAAAACCTATGTATTGGGTTACTGTTGAATTTGACAGTAAAATAATGTGGTTGTCTTACGCACTCTGATATAATATCGCTATTTATTCTTTTCAGATTTAGTTCATGACAAACTATCATCATACAATTTATCACAGCCCCACGCGTGTGTGAAACAAGAGATGGAAAATGCCGAGAGAGGTGACAATACTAAACGACATCTGTTACAAACTTCAGCCATTATCAGTATTGTAGAATCGGAAAAATTAGTCAATGAAAATACGTGTTTTGTGGAATTGGGTGCTGGTAAAGGTAATTATATTGTAATATTATGCATTCGTTTTTTTAAAGTAAATTTTAGTTTCCATTAGACTCTTGGATAAAAAATCATATTAATATTTATATCTTATGATTTTAATTTTTGAAACAAATGCAATAAAGATGCGTTGACATTTGCCAAAAAAAAAAAATTGTAAACATCTCTTCTATAATATATAGGAGAAAATATATGCATACATCTTTCTGTCTGTATGTCACAACTATTCCCAAACGGTGAATAGATGAATAGATGAATAGAAACGGTGATAGCAGTGAAAATTGTTCACACCATTTTGTCATTTTTTATGACATTTTAATTTCAACTATAAGTACTATTTCAAACTCAAAATTTTCAGCTTTAATTACAATTATAATATTATTGATTCATGGACTATACTTTGTGAGTATGCTACAGACTGAAATCAACCAATATGATGTACAAATATTATGGTAGCAAATTTTTATATGTTTATATTTCAATATCTGGCAATCAACTTAGCATACTTGTTTCGAAAAGACTGACAAATATATAACTAGAGATATTTTTTAGGACAGGTATCCTTTTACCTTGCGTCAGTGGTGAACCAAGTAGCCGGCTGCTCGGTTCTATTAGTGGATCGTGCCTCACACCGACACAAACTTGACAACAGACTGGACAGCGGAAGTCACAGGGTTCGAGCTGATATATCTGATCTTCTTATATCTGAAGTTCCCATCGTTTCATCGTCTGAAAAAATTGTTGGGGTCGCAAAACATTTGTGCGGAGTCGCAACTGGTATTCAACATATATTTATTGCATTAAACTTTTTATTTTGTGTACTTTGGACCATTTTTATATTTTTTCTTCACTTATATTAGTATCCATTTTGATTCATTATAAAAATATTCGCTTGAGTTTTGAGTTTTGGATATTTTTTAAAATGATTATTCCATTCAAATTGTGTCGGTGCTATGGTACCACACTGTTCTGTCAAAGTTTGAAATGTGAATATTTTTCAGTCGATTTTGTTTAATTATGTAGTCTTGTCTTAGCTTATTTCTTCTCTTTCCTTGCTACTTAAAAAAAAAGAGAGGTCAAGTAACTAAAAAATAACGATACCTCTGTTGAAACTATTAGAGATCTCACGCTCCTCATTGAGAGTGTAGATGGCTTAAATTTCCGTCTTGAGAATTTCTAAAAATGGATCCAAGGTGTACTATTTAAGTCGATCGTTTAACAAACAAGATAGTATTTATGCAATATAAAAATTCACAAGGCAGTGAATAATCTTACTTCATAGTCAGTCTGATGCTTTTCAAAGAAGCGAAACGCGTGTCACATGTAGTAACACACCTAGTAAAATAACAAAGTTAATAATTTTAATTTATATTGAAAAATAACTTCCTCAAAGTTACATCCGAATCCATTGAAGATATCCCTTATTGTTTTTTTTTTCAAATCTTAAACTACATTAGTTCAATGAATTATCATCAAAATTTCGTGTTTGTTTGTCATTTACAATTTTCACAAATCAAATCATCGTTAACAGCATAGATTTTATCCAAAGATATATTTTATAATGCGTTGAATTGATACTTCTTTATTGGAGTCCTGTCATATATTTAAATGTTATATGCAATTGCATATTTAGAGTTCAACCCAGTTATTATGTTCCCATTTCTTTAACACTCATGTATTGTTCAGGTTTCTAGCAATTAATTAGAATAGTAATTTACTCATGGTAATTAAATATAACTTACTTCATTTTACAGACCTTGCTTTTCGTTGTATTACCCAGTCCGAGGTTTTAGACAAAACTGAAGGCCTAGTAATGGCAACTTGTTGTCACCATAGATGCTACTGGAAGTCATATGTTGGAAGAGAGTTTCTAGAAGTAAGTAACAAATTCCTTTGATATACTGTTAAACTTACTACTTATTCTCTTAGCTATTCTACATTTCAGTATTTTTATTTGTTAAATCTGGAGTTGGTGGAATCCGTATACTATCTATTTTTTTTTATGCAGTGGCAGAGAAGAAGATTCTACATCATTCTATATAGTTGACATTGATTGCTCTTAACTAAATAACCTATAAATTTATTGAGGCACTTTTTGTTTTCAAGCCAAAGGATAATGAATACTCATTTATTTATAGCTGGCAAATATGAAATAATGCCATTTAAGCAATGTGATATTTAAAGCTGACTGATTTACAAGTACATTGCAGTGGAATGGAAAACAATCGAGCACCAAAGTGGCAATGTCTACTGATACTTGAATATCTGTAGACATTGCAAATAAATTGTGATTTTATAAGAATACTGACATTTTAAAGTGATTGTTTTTTAGCAAAAAAATGAGTTTATAAATCATACAGCGATAAAACTCAGTTGCAAAAAATCAATATTCTTGTTTTTTATAATAGTTTAGTATAGAGCAGTGAAACTTTTACTGTATGTTTATAAACATTATCAGTCTTATGGAAATGTTTCCTTGGTGCAGCCTTACATATATTTTTATATCAATACATATTTACATGTGGCCATTGTGACTACATGAAAACTATTGGTATAGAGGGATAGATAAAGGATTTTACTAATTTTCTATTAATATTTCCCAATAGAGTAATAATTATGTATCTAAGGCATATTTATCTGATTGGGATTGTGTCATAATAGTAGCATAATATTTATTTAACAATGTTTGAAATGGAATTATTAATTGAATATGATTTTTATTACAGAATCTTGGAATCACTTATCCTAAATTTAATATAATTTGTGGCCTAGTGTCATGGGCTACTTGTGGATCCGGCTTAAGCAGAGAAAGAAGAGCTCAAATAAATCAAAAGAATAATGATGATGCCAAGCAACCAAAGAAAGCGAAGTATGATGATACAGACCATGAAATCAATGCCAGTTCGGAATCGGCTGATGATACGATTATCAAAATTCCTGGTCAAGATAATGACAGTCTGGTTAAAGATAGTGGAAATGTTGCCATTGATGATCATCATATATCAGTTGAGAAAGAAATCTCAAGTGATCTAGGATCTTCGAAATATAATGAAAATGATGCAATTCACAATGTCAATATTAAATCAAGTAACAATCTCGGTTTGAGCTTAAAGCAACGAGCCGTAATTGGCTGTAAGGCGAAACTCATTTTAGACTGGGGGCGTGTTTTGTATTTAAGGAAACGAAATTTTAAAGCTAGGTTATGTTTCTATGTTGAAAAAACTATTTCACCAGAGAATGTTTGTATCATTGCAACTAAAAACAGAGAATCTGTGAGAGCTGATAATTAAATTAGAGCCACCCAATGTTATTATGTTACATACAGATTATCTTTGTTATAAATTGAGAAAATGCTCCTATTTTAGAGTTTTATAAATAACAGGTTTATATTTACACACACTAAATGTAATAAGGTAATCCTAAACAGTTGAGATTTGCACAATACCTTTAGCCCTTTCTCTTTGAAGCAAAAGAGAATCTAACACCTAATACTTCAAAACACAATTCAGTGATGTTTGTGTTTAATAAACTTATGGGGGTTTTCAGGTTAAAATACCAGAAAACAAAAATTATCTTATACACTTTTAATTCTCGTAAATTTTTGAGTGTCAATTATCAATACACTGGAATCAGTTGTCTCAACAGTCTCAGAGTCACTAGCTGTCAGTGAGTCAAGACATTATAATCAAAAACCCAATATTTTATATTGAATATTTATGTTTACTTACCTTTCTTTGTAAATAATTGAAACAAATTGAACTTTAATTTATCTATTTGTTAAATTACTTAATCTCCACTTACAATTATTAATAAATTGATGCTATAAACTCAACATGTGCTAATTATTTTTTATTGCAATGTTAACAACTTAATGCAGGATTGAAAAGTTTTTGTTTTTCACTAAATTTTGACAGTTCTATTTTTGTATATTGAACTATTTCAATAAAAATATTTGTTACTACTGGCATTATATGTGTTTTTTTTAACCTTTAAAAGAGTGTGGTCGTATATGTACGATGGCGAGATTTTTGTTTGAAGTAGTATGGTCGTACATTTCTATCGGTAAGTGATGTATTTATCCAAGTATGTATTATAATACCATCTATGGACAACCAGGCTTATTATTTTACTATTTCAGAACAGAGTAATATTTTCTTTACTATTTCCATATTCTCATATGATATATAACAAAAAATTATTCTAGACTCTAAGACTATCAGGATAATTTTCTGATCCAGTAGTTGGAAACTCAATAATTACAGAATTTTAGGCTCAAATCTTTGAGTAGAAACATTCAAACATTAATTTATTTTTTTGTATTCAAATATGTAAGTATCTGATTATGATCTATTGAGTGGCATATTTCCTCTGGTGAGAATCATGGAGCGGCTGACTTACAAGTAGTTTATAAAAATGTCTTATTAGTAGTATTCATGTTTCTTCTTGGGAGTGGATACGTTTAGCAAAAATAATTTAAGTAGTTAAATGGGAACTTTTGAGAAGTGTTCAAATGGAGATTGAAATATAAAATATTTCAGTTTCTACAAAACAGATTAACAGTATCCCTGAATAATTCCTTCAGTATCTTTTCACCCTTCTGCCTCTGTTCTGTTAATTGATAATAAACAAAAATAAATTCACAGTGACAACTAAGATGGTAGAGGCAAGGCGTATACAAAATTTATTGCTATTGCTTCAAAAGAACACTTCAGTCATAAGTGATACGATTTCCTAATGCTTGTTTTTGAATTATATATGTGATTAGTAAATTAATGATTTGTTAATGACTGTCACTTCAAAGAATTTTTTTGATGGATTTATTTCTTTGTAAAAAATGCATGTTTAAAACGTACCTTCAACAGAGATTTAAATATATATCTCACAATGTTGCCATTCAAGCTGGTAAAGCTATACAAGTAAAGTAATTTTCGTATTTTCACTTATGTAAGTAAAAAGAAAGATAAATGCTTGTACAGTACATTTAATATATTTTATTTGACAAATTATTTGATTTTCAGCGTTTATTGACAAATAATTATACAGTTAACAGTTATATTTTGTTAGGTTACAATAATACATCCAGATGTTTTGGATTTTACACTATGATTTAATTATTTCAAAACAAATCACAATAGCTTCAAATAAAAGGTATATTTATTTTTCTCTTAAAATGTATAATATATTTATTTTAATGTTTATTATCATCATGACAATAGCATCTCACCTTATGAAATAACATTTATATTATAAATTGAAGTATATAACTTTGAGATGTTATTGTTTGCTTTTATTGTCATAACAGCCCATATAGAGACTTCAACATAATTCAATGTTGATTGGCTGGGACTCTAAATAAGCTGTCATGAGTAAAAGAGAAAGTAATAAGTTCTTAATTTGAATATAACAAACATTAATCATCATGTGTTGCTATATAAGAAAAAGAATCAAATTATTTTATGGCTAACAAAAATAAAAGATTAAAAAACATTTTTTTTCAAATTATACAATGCAATTTAATGGTTACTATTGCAAGCAAAATTTTTCGGATATTTCAAACAGTTGTTTTTACAGTTCTAGTAGGGATTACTTATCTATAAAAGATGATTTTTTTTAGATAAGGAAGCATATATGTTATACACTTGTATGACATTTTTTCTAGACCATGTTTTCATCTTTTTAGGTTTCTTATTTTTGAAATGCACTGTAGTTAATAATTAAAAATATACTATTTAAATAAAGAAAAAAAAAATAAACGTAAAAATACAATTTAAACAAACCACAGACTAGATTAACAAAAATTATAGGCATTACTTATATGGAAAGTTAGCTGTGAATTATAAATTTCATATGAATCTTGTAGAAATGTCAAATTTTTTAAATGTTATGTTATTTAATTAAGTAGCGTCTATTTTAATGTGTGCATAGGGCTGATAGTTATTTCTTTTTACAACTGATTTGGCTCGATACGTTTATTCATCTCTGTCAGGGAATCCACTTAGTGATTCTGAAATAAAAATAAAAATTGTTATGATTACATGAACACGAAGAAGAATATTCTACAAAGATAAAAAAAAGAGTTTTAACACATCTATATTTAATCAATTTTGAATAATAATATCAGCACAGTACATTTAACTATTAATGAAATTGTCAAAGTGTGGAGAGGGTGAGTGAAATAGAAAAAAAGTTATTGCTTGGAGCAAAAAATTTCATCTTATTGTATATAACAAATAACTTCAACAGAGTGTTAACGTAGAAGAACAATTATTAAAAAATATGTAATTACCGTCCATGTTTTCCATTCCACTTCTCTTTCCCCACAATCCTTTGAGGTTATTCCAACCTGGCTCACGCTTTCCTGCTGGTGCTGAAAGTTAATAATAACTCTTCAATAATTCATATAATATACTAGCAAATACCCAATATGCCTTGCAATGCCACTCAAACAAAGTGAACTACTAAAACTGTACTACTCGCTACAATCGATGGTTTGCAAAATGTCATTAGAAAATCATAGCCGCTAAGCATGACAGTTTTACAAAAGTGGTACCTAGATACCTATTTAAAATACCAGTGATTCATGATTAGATTCGAAGTAATGTAATCAAATTGGGTGAGTACTTTTTGAAAAAGTTTCCATTCAATGAAAAGTTTGTTCCACAATCAAATTAAGTTTATGAACAATTGACAGTATGCAAAATGTCATTTTCAAAGTGTGACATGGTTGGTAGTTTCGTAAGAGTTTTTGTAATGGTTTAAAAAACTTTATGTGTTTTCAGGGATCCAGGGAGTAATAAAATTCAATATTATTATGCACCAAAAAGAACATTTTAAGATATTGATAATCAAATAATTATGTATTTAGCTGTATGAAAATCTTACGTTTGAGTTCCATAACATTGGGATCTTCGCTTGAGCTCCATTGCCTTCTACCATACTCTTGATTATCTCCATATTCGTTCATTATACTTTCAGCATTGTCACTTAAAATCTGCATAGAAAAAAAGATGCATATATTAATATAATTCAAGTTTGCATGTACTCTCACACAATAAAAATTTAAAAAATTGAATTGTTAAAATATTATTCATTTACAGACGTTTTATCACTCAGGATGCATGTTTCGCCATTCAACATCTTCAGGCATTAGAATTGATACGTCACATGGATGTTATACAACTGACGAATGACGTAAGATGCCAAAAGGCGAAACCTGGATCTTGAGTAATAAAACACATGAAAATGGATAAAGTCAAATTTGATTGTAAAATTCCATTAAGCACTCTCAGTTGATATAGTAAATTAATAAATGGACAGCTTTACAATTAATTTTTTCTATCACGAAATCTGTCGAGTCTGTGATGCAGTGTTCAAAATCGTTGAGTTACGTGAATGTTAATTTCTAGTACAGCCCTTTTTTGTATCGAGTGTATAGTTATTTGAGATGTCGAAATATTACGTTCCACTCATACAATCCAAAAAAACTGGACGCAGAAAGAACGTTTAGCTAACCAATAGTCATTCCCTTAGCCCTACCATTCTATCCATACTCTTTATAAAAGATTAGTTCAGGAATTGAGTAACAATCAGCTCTTGTAAAAAAACTTATATCGCGGATATCTTTATTAAAACGTTATATGCTTTACACCATAGTTTCTCAACCGGTGGTTCGCGATGTGACATTATTCGATAAACAATCGAGTTTTATGTTGTATTTTATGGATTTTTAAATTATATTTTTTTTACTGTCTGTTTTAAGCTGTGCTACAAAATACATACATACGGTGTTGCAAAATTGATTGCTTCGATTAAAAAATCGATTATATAAGTATTTATTATTTTATTGCAATGTTGATGGCCCATAAAACATTTTTGGATTTTTTGGTGGTACGCGAATGTAAAAAGGTTGAGAAACCATGCTGTGCACTATATTCGGACTTAATTCGGACTTCGACTTCGGATTAACTTATTTATGTGTGAAAGAAATTACTAGACTAGAAACCCTCAGGTGAATTTGATATAAGCAAATGGAATTGATTACCATTTAAAAAATACACAAAACTTTTAAAAAAAATTTTTATATAAAAAGTGAAAAGTTTGATTATTACCCATAAAATTTAATTGACATATAAAGCCAACTTATTAAGAATATTGTTGCCGTTTTAAATTGTGTTCAACTTTCGTGGCAAAAAAATATAATACGTCAACACTTGCAACAGACTATGAAAGAAAAAATAGCCAGTGAGAATATGAAGAGATTTGCATGACCCCAAGTAAAATGGCTTTATTCTCTTATATTACAATTAAGAAACGATTGCTAAGGCTTTTATATATATATATGCATTATTTATTTTTATACTAAAATCTTGATATTTTTCATTCAGTAATCTTATTTTATTTGTGCGTAAAAAAGACTGCATCCCTATTAAAATATTAATTAGCGACTGATAACATCGAGTCCGCAAACCGTCATAAATACCAGCGCATACTTTTATCTTCAAATGTTGCCAGATATTATATTAAAAGAAATATTGATTTATAATTATGTGTCCCTATTTATATAAAATATTTTTGTTGTTATCGGAGCTGGCTGTCTAATAGTCAACCTAAAACTTTCATTTCAGATTACCGGGAGTATAATCATTGTCTCACAAATATTGAAATAGATAATTAAGATGAGTTAATAGTGGAGGGAACATGTCTCAAATCTTAGGTATGAAAAAGTTAAGTTGCAAACCTGTCTCAAAGGTGCATACTGATCAATCACGTTGGTGTCGTAGCTCCTGTCTTGATCACTATTGCTGGCTTCCATCATTTCCAGGATATCAGCTGCGTCCCTCTTTCCCCATCCTCCATGAAGGTTGTTCCACGCACGCTTACCCCATCCTCCCTGAAAACAAAGAATACATATTAAAATATTCATTGAAATTAATTATTTGACACTAAGTAAGCGTGGCCGATCAGTTCAATTGAAGGTTGAACCGACTTACAACGGTTTTCAACATCCCGCTTGAAAGCACAACGTTTGCATATTGATTTTTACACGTATAATTGTTGGTTGATTTATTGGAATGAAGTGATAGTAATAACTTACGTGCAGGTTGTTCCAAGCGCGCTTTCCCCATGCAGAGTTCATGTCTTGCCATCCACGCTTACCCCATCCTCCGTGAAGGTTTTGCCATGCCCGCTTTCCCCACGCGGAGTTCATGTCTTGCCATCCGCGCTTGCCCCATGCAGGGTTCATGTCTTGCCATTCCCGTTTAGCCCATGATCCTCTAAGTCTGAGCCATTCACTGCGCTTGTCCTTCATACCGCCCGAATTCAAAGCAAGCGACTGGAAATAAATTTGCGACATTTTGAATGAAATAAGAAAATAGAAAGAAGTGTTAAATTGTAAAAAAAATATCTATGATAACTGAAAATTGAGAAAATTTCACATTGCAAAGTCACAAGGCTGTATTGGTTATAAGCAGAGCTGTAAGGTCGGTGACCCCAGACGATTTTGAAAAATATCTCAATGAACAATTTGCCCGATTGGTTGGCTGATCTTTAATTAAATCAAAAAAAGAATAGGAAAGGTAGGAAAAAAACCTAACAAAAATAAACTTATTTTAGTCGGAATCGTAATGTTGACCACGTCACAGTTTGATTCATGTTTTTTAACGACTTCACAGCCCTGGTTAGAAAATTATCTATTGATAATTTGAATGTCATTATTATCAAATAAGTATTCATTAAAATTATTGAAAATATTATTTAGATCCTTGGGGCCTACTAATTCTTCTTGTATATAAGCGATACAAACGGTTTACCGACTATCAGTCTTATTGCATCCGTATAATAGAATGCCTAAAGATGAAAAAGGCATAACCCATTGTGAGTTGCAAATTTTTTGGTATTGTACGTAATTTTAACTATTCAATATTTCTTCAGTTTTATGTAAAAATAGTGGTTTAACAATTGTTTTCAATATTAGGCGTTCTGTAAAAATGGTTCCACATAAATTATGATAGTTCAACATATTTTTACTGAAAAACCGAAGTATTTCAGAAAAAGAAATGTTTATTAGATAGAGAAGTTTTTAATTCTTTAAACGGCTCTCCTGCACAATTGAGGTGTCATTTAACCTAGCTCAGCATTCAGCCGATATCCCTGTCTAGTATTTCAATCAATTTTAAGTATTAATATTCTCATTAATAGTTTTATAAAACAATTTGATTTTGTATTGTGGCAACATATTTAATTAAATTTCGATGGTATTGTATTTGTAAGTGAAACAATGTAATATATATTCTTAGACAATAAGAGTTCCAATCTTGGCCCCAAAGTCATTCCGACGTCATTGCTTTGATTTCAAAAGAAGCTTTATTCAATGGTTTGCGCCCACTCTCAAATCTGAGCTATTTTCTTAAGTAGTTAAGTTAAACTGATCGTCTAAATCAATTAACTTTCGGAGTTAAGTGAGTCGGAGGCTGTGTTCACAAGAAAGTAATTACAAATTCAAAGGTTCACACGTTTATGTACATTTTAAGGCTTTCACTCAGTTACATAGGTTTGTTTAACACTTCACGGGCGGGATTTCAATTGTAACTGAATTAATTTGCTGAGATATATTTACTTAATCGAATAATCTCATTTATTACACGTCACTCTATTTAAAAATGATGCTCATTTATTTTCAATCAAAAATAAATACGAAACTATTATGTACAATGTTGTATAGACACGGGGGTACAACACCACCCTACTCATTTTACTTAAATAATGCTCATAAATCTATATTAGTCGTTTTCACATTTTGCCACCGGAGGATTTTTTGCGGCCACAATCAGATTTATGATAATTTACCCAAAATGAATCAAAAGCTATTTTGTTTACAAAATGCAACAGCTGTTTTTACCACATTTCAAAAAAAAAAAAAAAATTGCGGGCATGAGATATTTTTATATGCCTGTTGATATTATGCGGCCACAGCTAAATTTCACGCGATAACTATGGATTTAAGTGATTCATATTACACAAATTATTTTAAGCCTAACGTTATCAACGGTTGAAACTTATCTTCAATAAAAATATTATTCATTAATATCCCCTTTCGAAAGAATGCCACCTGGCTCTTTCCAGATCACTGGATTGTTTAATGCTAGATTACATGAGTTTAAAATTAATACAGACCCAAATTGTCCGTGTAGTGACATAAATCAAGTTTAAGATCGCCCAAATATCTCTATTGAAAGAGATATCCTGGAGAAATAATAACGATAACCCTTATCATATATCATGATTTTATTTTGTCCCCAGAAAGTTTTGACCAATTCATAAAGCTTGCGAACTTTTATATTTAATCATAATAATTAATAATCGCCATCTTGTAATGTCGAATTAGTTACTGTATTTATTAATGGTTTAATTTTTAAGCCGTTATTCTATTATTTTTGACTCCAATTTATCATCGAGAAAATATTTCTTCGGTGTAATACATACAAGCAAATGCAAAATGAAAGTTATTCAGCTTATCATGTAGCAGTGTGTTCGTTATAATAATGATAAAAATTGATACCAATATCAAATTTAAACTAAATAAACTCCGTTCATTTAGATATATTGTCATTCACCACCCGTATTTTACTCGAACTGAGTCAGTAAACAGTTTACATCGTTTATATATAAGAAGGTTTATAAAAAATATTTTCCCCGAGTCTCGGGAGATTTGTGTGAATTAATTTTGATAAATACCGATTTGATAATAATAGCATTTAAATTTGGAAAAATATTCTTATTCTACCAACACTTCTTCATGACTTCATGACTATCATTGCTATACATTGAAAAATGTATGGCTGATAGACATATACTGGTTTTAAGCAGGTGGGCTTAGATGCCGTAAAATATGAAATAACGTAATAATTTAAGAATTAATTTATCTAGACTCTTGACTGATTGAAACAAAGGGAATGAAACTTTAAATTTCTTTTAAATTAAAATATATACTACAATATTATTTGTACCTTCATTTATTCACGGAACAATCTCACCGGCCCGCGTTCTGTTATTAAACGGAAATTTTATGTCAATACAAAGAGGCGTTTCTACGTAATCTTGCAATTAATTAAATTTCGAAAGAAAATAATGAAGTTTAAACTTAAACCCCGAAAGTTATTTGCCAACTCTTTGCCCACGTCGGGTTAGGGTTGATAAAATCGACTGCGTAATTAAAAAATTGTGTTTTTCGATATTGAAAAAATGTCGCCATTATTTTTAGCTTGGACGCAAGCTGTCTCTGTGATTGGAAAACAAATTAAGGAAATATTTTTTACTAAAAAGTTTTATATCCACAGGAATATTTTTGTTAGTATTTTTCTTAATTAAAATTGCCGATGTCTAAGCAGTTATTGCATATTTATTTTTAATATGTTAGTTTAAATAATCGCATTAAAAAAATACACGGTAAAAAAGAAAATGTATTTATTTTAGTTCTGAAAAAATTTGAGGTATATAGTATATAGTATATAGATATTTCGGATTACAACCTCATCAGAACTACATTTACTTATCTATATATAAATAGCGGGACGGAAAAGGTACACAATACATCATCGTTTCTGTTCTAACACCCTAGTATTATTTGTAAGTAAGCCGAAATAGCTATCAACTATGTATCTTATAATTTTTGAGAAATAGATTAAATTGCCATTTTTTCACTACATTATGATGGAGTCTTCCAAGTAAATTCCAATTCAATCAATAATATCAAGAAAAAATATTATTAAAAACGATTACTATATGCTAAAAAGTTAGATGTCATGGAATAAATTCTTTAACACGGTGAAAAATAGCAAAGTATTTTTGTACTACACAATTTATGAGATATAAAATTGATAGCTATTTCGGCTTACGTTTTCATCAGAACTTTAGTTAACTATATATCGATTGAATTGGTATTTACTTGGTAGAACTCCATTATAACACGGTGAAAAAAAGCAATGTATTTGAGTTATACACCTTTTTTATAAGATATAGTTGATAGCTATTTCGGCTCACGCCATCGTCAGAACTATCATCATAGTTAACTATATATAAATTTTGTAGAACTAAAGTACATTGCTATTTTTTCACCGTATTATAATGGTCATCTAACATTTCAATCAATGGCTTCTTTAACATAAATCTATGATGAATAATTTTGCAGATCTAATATTTTGTCACATTGAAGGATACATTTTGGAATTCATTACGGAAGAGAACTAAAAAAATTATCAGTTATAACCGTTTGTTGTCAAAATGTTTGTGTGATAATCTTAAGAGAAGTTATTGTGGGAAAACAATAATCACCTGTGCTTGTTCTACGGCTCTTTCTTGGGCTTGGTCAAGTCCAGCAACGGATGCCTGCTCCGGTGTAGAATCTGCTTCTCCGACGGCTGCGAGGGCTAACGCCAGCATTCCTACGACAGCTAGCTTGCACCGCATTACTGGGCCTGGAAAAACAAAGAATATTAAATTTTATTGATAGTGTAAAAAAAGGACATCCATCCCTCAATTTACAGTGTAGATATGTTCCAGAGAAAAACATGTAAATTAAAATTGTATATTTTTAAATGTAAAATCGTATAAATCGAAAAGTACACATATACGAGTACGCATAATTTGGTTGTTTTATAAAATACATAAATAAAATAAAATTATTAAAAAGTTTAAATATACGTATTCTTTTATTAAAAAAATACACATAAAGTATATATAGAGGAACAAAAAAATTGAATACAAAAGTTTCATAAAAAAAATATTGCAAGGTTGGTGGAGTTTTTATCATTCAGAACTATCACAAATCACTGTCAATTTCTTCTTCGTGACTGGTTCAAAATCACTTACATAACTCGAAATTATTTTTGCCAATTCGATGTTTGAAGTAGAAAAATTTACACCTCGAGGAGATTTGGTAATAAAATCCGTTATTAAAATTTGCTTCGATTTTTTTGATCGGTGTAAAAACGAAGACGTGTAAAACAAGTACCGCGTAAATCGAGGGATAGGTGTATAGTATTAAATGCCACACGTACAAATTTTTTAGTTAACATAATAGTGTTAAGTGCCTATTTAAATCTAGTACCGACTAACATCTAATCAAAAATTAAATCAGATTAAAAGCTTTATCATTTCATTTATTTTAGAAAAAATAATAAATAATTCTAAGTTCTAAACTGCCACTTCTTGGCAGAAAAGCATTATATTAGAAATTATATAATCAGGACCAGTTACACTCTTCGCGAGTATTGTCAAATGATACAAAAAATCAAAGCAAAGTTATATATATTATACAAATTTTGAGTTTTTAATTATCAGGTAGAAAAAACAAATGGTTCAAGAACTAAGAAAAATTTTACAACTAATCATAAGCGCTTTATTAAAATAAAGTAAGCTAATTTATAATATCGACTGAAGGTGCTTGATGGAATTTCATTATCAAATTTGAATTGTTACAACTTTGTACTTACTGCTTGCCTTGGGGTAAGTGTTTTCCTGTAATTAATAACTACATATATATATATATACGATGCTTACTGTTTATTTTACGCCAGATCTGTTGCATCCGTGTGATTGAATGCCTGAAGATGCCGAAAGGCGAAACCCGGGTCGTTAGTGACAAAACATGTGGAGTCGTACAAAGTTATAACAATTGAAATTTGAAGTAAATTAAATGTTGATAGCCTCTTAAAACTAAATATTAACGAATTTTTATTATTAGTATAGTTTTGTGATCAGTGCCGGTTTCACTCATCGAGAGCCTTTTCAATTGATCAGTAAATATAAAAGTGTAGAAATGATACTGAACATTGTATATTTATTATTTTAAACAAATTGAATAAAAAAATTAATATTGTCAATGGGCAGTACTGATGTTAAACAAAGTGTAGAAATGTTCTGTCAGGATGTTATTTGTATTATAATATTGTAAAAACACTACTAACCATTGTGTTTTATTGTTTAAACCAAAGTATAGTGTCATCGGTTAAAGATTGGCTTTGACGTTTGCTCTGAAGAGCAGACGTAAAACCTTTTGATCTTTATTAGAGTCGGAAGTATTTTTCTGTCAATAAAGCTCTGAAAGTAAAATTATTTTTGCTAAGCTGCCCAAAATGAACTCGTCTTGCGTGTCTTTGACATCTCTACATAGCTTTTAATAATATCTCTATGGTTTTCAATATCAACTAATGTGTTTGAAGATTTAATTAAGACAGTGGAAATGTGGTAAATGGGGCACCTTTACAAGAAATAGCAGATGAAACAGTTTAACCGAAAATGTGTCAGTATGGCAAACAGACAAACATAAATTTAATTTTAATAACTTTGGTATAATATACCAAATTAAATGAATTGCTGTTAATTATACGACCGTATTATAAATGCTGTAAGCAACTTCATTTTCTTTGTAGGTTTCAAAATAATATGAGATATTTTGATACTATGAAGATCTAGTTTAGCTAACACGTTGCATGAACGGAAATAATTTTAGCTCATCGGTTTGTCGTATTAGGTAAATAACAAGTGATCACAAGGGTAATTAAAAAAACCTTTTGAGAATATCAAGAAAGTTTTTCAATTTGAAAGATTGATGAGAAAATTCTTTCAATGCCAGGCAAACATTTAATTTTTTCGGAATATTTAGCATTGACATAACCAAAGATTTGACTATTAATTTCTGGACCAGTCAGTTTATTGAAAACCTTATATTTTATAATTTACCACACTGACCAAAGGTGCTTGATGGAATTTCAATGTAAAATTTGAATTATTGAAACTTTGTGCGATTCTACTGCACTGTCAGTTATGTTGAATCAGAGTGATAGAATGTCTATAAATGCCGAAAGGCGAAACTCGGATCGTTACTGACAAAACATAGGGAGTTGTGCAATGTTTCAACAATATACAAGTATAGCGTTGATACGCTGCAATAATAAATAATGTAAAAATAGTAACGTGGTGGGAAAAACGTTGAATGCTCTCGACAACTACAAAAGAATGTTTCGATATTTCCTCGACAAGAACACTCAACATTTAAATTTTTTTATTGAATGCAAGAAATCAGGTTTTCTAATCAAACACAAGATCCCTCATATTTCTTATGCTTTCCTTTACAAGACAAAAGAAAGAAATAAAAAAAGTGAATAAAGCTGATTTGTACAAAATGTATAAGGTAATATATAATATATACAATTCACAGTTATTTCTACTTTAGACCTCATCAGAACTGCATTTACTTTATTGATGGTGGTGAAGAAAAGATACACAATAAGCCATCTCTTCTGTTTCAACATCCTAGTTTTATATTGTGTATAATTACTACAATATAAAACTAAACTTATGAACTAATAAAGTAAATGTAAGTTTAAACATAGCCCTAATGAGGGCCGAAGTCGAAAAAGCTATCAACTATATACATTATAAATGTTGTAGAGCTAAAATACATCGCTATTTTTTTCATCGTATTATAAAAGAGTTCTACCAAGTAAATGCTAATTTAATCAATAGATTTTAATGAATGTTGTCTCGATAATTTGAGTTTTTTAAAGTCATGCAATTAAAATTATAAGCTCAGAATATAACCGACAATAGAATTGACCAAGCAACTAACTACTTTAATAGTTTTATTATTTATTTTCAGTAGATACGTTGACAAGTCTTGCAGCTATATACGATTTTCACGTTAAATCCACAAGCAATGAAAGTCGTAGATAGATTTATGATTTTTTAAATAATTCAATTAATAAACACTCAATTTAATCGGGGTCTCTGGGGGTTAGGTTGAGTGTTATCCTTTGTTTCGTGTGAATTTCTCAAATTTATCAGGAATTCTCTTAATAGAATAATTTTACATTTGTGATTATTATTTTAAGCCTCTGTGCGATAATATTTTCTGTATTACTTACTATACTGTTCCCGTGATTCACTTTGAATTATAATTAATTTTGGCGAAATTATTTTCTAATTTACATGCTACGTTTAAATAATCAAAGTTATGAATACTGAAATAGAAATATCAGAAATTTTATTTAAAAAACAGTTGCTGATCATTCATATATTTCAAAGTGATTTGTAATAAAGATATACTGTTTCATACAAATATAATATATTTGTTTTGACTATATTCAGAAAAAAATCAAATGGATACTTTCAATCTATATTGGTAAAAATTGATCTGATTGAATTCAATTTTCTAATTTAATAGTCAATACTTTAAAAATTAAACTTTAAATATTTATTTATACGTTAAAAAAATACAAATTACAAGTTCATTGCTTTTGCAACGTCAAAATATATAAATATTTAATTTTGGAAATTAAAGAAATTAACAACAAAACAAAAAATAAGGATAACAAGAAAGTCAACCAAGCAAGCTCATGAAAAATCTACTTCAATAGACTAAAAAATAGTATTCGCCTGAACTCACTTTCGTCCACATGGAATATGTCGATATCCGAAGCAATACTGTTAAACATTGTTAATGTTCTTTCTATATTAAATGTGTTTTCTGCCATTTCCTGATGATATGGTACTAAATTATGCTTAAATTATAAAACATGCGAATTTTACAATATATAATATTTAAGCTCTAATAAGCTGTACATTGCAATAAACAATACTATTTTTTACTTGTGTTTCAGAATTTATTTGGACGTCCTTGGTAGAAAAATTCTTACTGTGTTCTGCCTTCGTACTGCCTGTTGACGATGTAAACTATTTATTGACTGTAATTCATCAAATAATTTCTGTAAAAAGTATTTCATGCTTTTGAAGCCTTCTTTGAAAAACCTTAACAAACGACATATGAAAAGAGGAAGTTTTTTTAGGAGAAATACACATACCATTAAATTTTTCAGCTAAATTTAAGCTTAAAAAATGTTGGAAGGCTACATTAATACCATCGAGAATGATTTTCTGTTGAATTATTCTATTCTATTTGGCACATTTTTTTAGTATGTCGTAAAACGTTCATAACACATTTGTTTTTTAAATGGAGCATATAACATTGAAGGCAATCAAAAAAATACTCGTTCACATTTCCATTTGAACATAAGAACACAATTCTTAAAGAATATAAAACCTCACAGTGGGTAGGGTGAGAAAATGATAACTCGTAGAGAATCCAATAGAATCGAATCGTAATGAATGAATCGCGAAGCTCCAAAGTAACTCTGTAGTATATAATATCCTTATTGTTCATTGGTATCGATAGTTGCTATAAGGTAAAAAGACAAGTTTTTGTGTCATCGATCAAATTTATACAAGTAATTGATAATGACTGAAGTAATTATTCCGAACGAAATATAATATTTCTAAACGAATTTATGTATGGTGAAATCGCTATTTAATGTGTTTATTGTTTAAGATTAACATCAAAACTGTCTCTTCAATATTCCCCGGCGATGTATGACGACATAGCGTGTCATTTATAAACGTCCACACGTCAATTAATAAATTATCGAATATTTAGTGAAGCAATTCTCGACGATAATTTCTAATTTGGTACAGCACTTGTTTGTCAAATATACCATACAAACAGTGAGTTTTGTTTACTAAATGATCGCTTTTGACGAACAGTTATGTTTTGATATCAGTCAAACACAAGTATTTATTTAGTTTAAAAATGTTTGCTACTATTTTCACAATTTCACATTATTAATATGACGACAGGTTTTGGTCATAGCGATCATTACCAACTGCTAAACTTAGTGTCTAAATTTGTATGGGTTAACTAAAATGAATAAATCTTATGTTTAGGCCATAAGAGTAAAAAATATATTAAATTATTAAATTGATTAATTTGTCTGTCTGTGACAGCTCTTGAACAAAAAATTAGTACGTCAAATTTCAACAAAGCAACTTTAGAAATCCAATGTATTGTAAGGAAACTGATAGTTCAATGTATAAACTGATAAGATAGAAGTATATAACATGTAAGATCATTCAACAGCAAAAAAACAGATTCACAATTCCTTAATCACGTTATAAAGGAATCACATAATATAAATTCAAACTCATCGCCTAAGTGTTTGCATCTTTGTAATAAAGGTCGCAAGATGACGGCTTTATAACAGCTGGAAATCAATAGATGTCAACTATCACAAAGGATTCTTAACGAAAAAACTAATATATGTCGATCACCATTGCTTAACCCTCTGCGGGGTGCTTCTTTGTTTCTGTAATAGACCATTTCCGTGCCATATGTAAACTTATTGATATAGTCGCCTTTTTAGTTTCATTTACAATTTTTAGTTTTATTGCGAGCAAAAAACAAGCAAGGTCGTTAATACAGGAGAGAAGATGTATTGTGTACCTTTTCTACAATGCTTTAAATAGATAAGCAAATGTTAGTTTAAGCATAGTTCTGATGATGGCGTGAGCCGAAATAGCTATCAACTATATTTAAACTAATAATTTTGTCGAACTAAACTACAATACATTGCTAACTTTTCCACCGTGTTAAACTGATAAGCCTTATTTTTGAAACATCTCGATAAAAAAAACGTTGTACTGAAATAATACTGTCCATTTATTTTTAAAAAAATATATTAATTTAAGTTTTATTTGAGAAAGGGTAAAATTGTTTCGTATATTTATTTTTTCTATCGAAGTTGTTCAAAATTTCGAGTAACTAAGCATAGAAATCAACTTAATTTATTAGTAATTAACGTGTTAAATATTATACTGAATTATTGAAGATCGATGCTATATAAATCAGTGTCGTTCAATTTGTTTGGGTTGTTTTTTTATCTATTTATTACTGCAAATTAAATAGTCGGTTATAATATACCTCTATTTAACGGCTAAATAAATATGATAGTTGATCATGTACAATAAACATCGATTTTAATCCAAAGTGTAGGCACATTGTCACATTTTCGGTTGTGGAGGCACGTAAACGTGAAAATGGAATAAAATCATAGATTAGCGGATTATTTTTAAATGACACGAATTATTATTTGACAATCAAACAAACAGAACTTTAATGCGTGTTTTATAAAAATACTAAATAAATAAAACACTCACTAGTAGCTATTGACAGATAGCGGTGGTTTGGGACGATTCTAATATTTTTATAGAGACGAATGTGTGCACATTCAATATTTTTTCGTTTTGATTTGTTTGTTCGCGATAGAAGAATATATCTGCCGGAGCAATTGATAAGTGGATTATTTTTCCAGTTAATTTAAATGGGATATTAGACCCTAGTGTGATGTAATGAAAAGAAAAAATATTTTTTTGAAGCTTACATAGAAAATCAATAATTTATCTATGTCTATTTTATAATCGACTGTTGAAGCACTGGTATCACATCTATTATTTATAATACCCTCTACATATGTAGAGCATAACAACTCATTTTATTTCAAAAGAACGGAATCATTTAAGCAAAGAAGTTCTCATTTATTGAACCTTCATTTGGGTTAGTTATGTTTTAGAAGACAGAGATAATTTAAATACCTTATACGAGATTACAACAAATTGACTGTCTTTTTTCTGAAAATTAATAAGCTTAGATAAAACAAATATTTTTTTTAACAATAAAATACATTTTGTACAATAATACTATTTTGGGATCAATATCGGTTTCGCTCACCGAGAGCATTATCAACTAATACGAATTACATTTTTGAAGTTTCTTCAAAGTTTTCAGTAAATAATATTTGATAAACTTGTAAATTTTAAATCAAAATTTTCAGTAAATAGCCTTGTCTGTAATTCGCATTGTATTTGTTGATAATGCTAGCGATGGGCGAAACTAGACCTGATCGTAAAATATGTTGTGAAAATAGTTCTAAAAATGTGTTTTTATTATTTAAATTACAATGCTTTTTTACCAAAAAGTAACAATTAATACATTAAAAGTAGTAAAGATGAAATACTGTACTGTATCTTATGACACTACAATGGGGACTAAGGGCGCGTTTAACGCCCTTCTTTCCCTTTCGTCGCACGTCGTGGTATTTTGTGTTTTTTTTTTGTGGATCCTCTTATTTTTTAGAAAAAAAGCGTCACGCTAGATTTTTCGCATGACGCTTTTTTGATCTCTTTTAGGACAAGTGACTCGCAGGTTGCGTGTCACTTGCAGATGAAAGAGCAAACAACAGACACCTAAAATTCGAAATTCTTGTAGATCTTAAATGCTTTTAATAATAATTGATTTTTACCATAAAAATACTAATTCAATATTTTTTACGTTGTTTTTTTATCTATATTTTGAACGTGTTTCGCATCTTTGAGAATTGTCTTAATTTTAATTTATGTATATATATTATATGACTAATGTGTTGTGATAAAAGTGAAAATTCAAACACGGTGAAAAAATAGCAATGTATTTTAGTTCTACAAAATTATTTTTAACAAATATAGTTGATAGCTATTTCGGCTCACCATCGTCAGAAATTGTGAAAATTCAACAACAATGATGTTGTATTGATTATTCAAAAGCACCAGAGCTAAGAAGTAAATGGAATATGGCTGACATGTTCAAATATTCAAATTAAGAATTTAAGCGTCGATCGAGACGCATTTTTTTTTTAGTGACAGGACTGTAAAGTGATGTTTTTTCTCGTCATGAGAAGAATGACTTAAGCGTTAACACAAAAAATAAATGATTACTTTTGCTGACTCATTATGATATATTGAAAAATATATTTGACGTTTTTTTTTTTTTTTCATTTTTAGGCTGTTAAAATCAGCCAGCAGCGAGTAATACTACCGGGGTGGTTTAATATCAAACCTGAATTGATATTATCATTATGGAGAAATCAAGAGTTTGATATTAGGGTAAGAAATTTATTTCAGATGTAAAGAACATTTTCATGCTTAAAAAACGAACGAAAAATTACACCTTATAAACTAGTAATATTATCGATTTAATTTGCATTTGCTAGAAATTTATTGTGATATATATGTAAAAATATTAATTTATAATATTTAATAAGAAAAATATTGTTAGCTGAATAAATATATGTGTCGCTTAAAACCAAAAGTTTTTTTTTTTTGATTTACGTAAATGTTTGAGATATAACAATATCATAATTTTTTTCACAAACTTATAAGTCCAATTCAGAAAAGTATGCAGATTTTTTGTAGCCATTTATCCGCTAGTTTTAATTAACATAACTGACCGTAGAGTGAACATATCGCCACTCGATTGTAGCATAACTATTTTATTTTCTATACTTGTGACAGTTTTTTGTTTTTGTTTTAATCCCTTCATATACTGTACTAAAAAGCAGACAGTTATATATAATTTAATTGATTCAGGTGTTATTACTGTTTATTTTAAATAATTAAATAATGCAGCGACTAGTGAAACCGGTCTTGACCATAAACTATATCGTGTAAATAAGATTAAAAATGTATTTTTATTATTTAATATAATACGCCTTTCCATCAAGGAGTGATGGTTAACACATTAAATGTAAAATATTTATTGTTAAATTTAAGTAAAAAGAAATGTATTTTGAGATGTTCCAAGAAAAAAAAAACGGCTGAAATTTTTATTATAATAGGCCATGAATACAATTGAATCAAAATCAATATTTTTATTCATGATCATGATGTTTACGTGATAGTAAAGTGACATTATTATTTATTTGCTCATTTAGAAGGCTGTAACCATGGTTATCTTAAACTAATACGAAACCAATGTTTCTAACTACTGACTTCCAAAAAAATGTAACGTTATAAAAAGTTATGAAAAATTAAGATGATTTATGGAAGAAGATGTTATATAACCTGTAACATGAAATATAGATCAAGCTTAAAACCTATTTCAGTTAATTTATGATCTAAAAGTAATTATTCACTTTCTAATGCTGGAAACTAAGCTAGATTTTTTTAGTAAATCAAGTCTAGTTTTCTCATCACAAACAAATATTGGTAAAAGTTACAATACATTATGTAATATTTTTAATGAGTATTTTTTGTCATTGAATAAAAGCACTACTCTACACTAAAGTGCTACCAATAGCACTATCCGTCTAAATAGTAAGTTGAAATTTTTCAGTTTTTTTCTAACCTTTTCTGTTTATGTACATTGAAATAAAGAACAACCAACCAATCCCCCAAATAGCATAATTTTACTTTACTGGGACTCAAACGAGGACGATTAATTTGTTATTGTTCCTTGAGATATTTTTCAAAATCGTCTAATCAGAAAAGTATTCGGAGTCGGTCGATTTTCACGACTCTATAAAAAACCCTAAAAGTGATTAGGTCAAAACTTCATTATTTCTTGCTGAAGTATACGTTGTTGAAATATGTAGGTATAATGAAAATTATAAATATAATATGAAACACTTAATCGATAATATTTTAGGCTTCAATCGTTTTTAAATGTGCAAAATTGCATTTAGTTATATCCCTTGTCTTTTTGTTCTAAAAAATTATTTTTAACAAATATAGTTGATAGCTATTACGGCTCACGCAATCGCCAGAACTATGCCTAAACTAACTGTTCCAAAGACGGCTTTGGAACGGCCGACGGCCCACATATTATCTTATTGTCAAAGACAACTATTGTTTCATTTATAATTTTGAAAATTTAGTGTCATTGTGTTAAAGTAACAAGCTAGGCCGTTGTAACAGGAGAGAGGATGTTTTGTGTGTCTTTTCTGCACAGCTATATATAATAAGCAAATGTTAGTTTAAGCATAGTTCTGACGATGGCGTGAGCCGTAATAGCTATCTACTATATTTGTTAAAAATAATTTTGTAGAACTAAAATACATTGCTATTTTTTCACCTTGTTTCAATCAATATATCCCTTGTCTTCCCCATCTGAACGAACAAGCATATCTTAACCGTTTCTGACTCACGATAAAGATTTTCAATATCAACTTTTCATATTAAAACCTCCATTGAGATAATATTTCATAGCCTTTGTCCTTTTTATGAGAAAAGCTCTAAATCTTTTGCATGTCCTCATTTGCCCCCAAGTCAACAAATCCAACATGCTAAGCTCTCTTTATGAACTGGGGACTTAGCTATCCATCTTTAAAAGCTCTCAGTAAAGATTTTTAATTTTCATTATTGCTAACGAGCAATAATATGTGGAATAGCTTTGCGAGCTTTTAAGTTCTTATTGAATAATTCAAGTGGACAGTGACCAAAGATAAATAATGATTTTCTAGTATAACGAAAATATTATCTATGAAACGATAATTATTAATTTTGTATGCGTTACATGTTTTCTCATTTTCTCTTCATTTGTAATCAAACGACTTATTTGAATTATGACGCAATAGTTCAGTTTTTTTTATTATATCATCAGTCAAGATAAACACACTCGTTTACCAATCAAATTCGATTTTATGTTAAATTAAGCCGTTTGATGGCAACAAAGAAATGTGAGTAATTATAAATATCTATAGATTGTATTGATTTTTTTGAAAACAAGAATATTTTAGGGAACATTTTAAGGCGTGATGTTATATTTCTTGGTAGAAAGACATATCTAGCAGTTTCCAATATATTTTCAATAATAACAACCAAGACTGGAATCGTTCAAAAAACACAACTCCGACTCCGTCATCAACCAACAACCCGATTATTCAAAGTTAAATTCATATATCAAATAACAATTCCATTGTTATTTTTAGGGAAACTTAAACTAAAGTTTTATGAACACAATAAATAAATAATCTACCAATAAAAGTAAAGAGGAAAACAAAGGGTCGATAAATAAAAGATGTTTATTTATGATGATGACGTGATATCAGTCAAATAAATACCAACATTATTTTATTATGTTTAAGATAACGTTATATTTTTTAAACGTTATATCAAAAAGCAGTTAGCTACGTTTGTCAAAATATGACCAAAGCCTGTATGTATTATATTTTAACCAAATCATTATAAAAAGAAAAAAGTTATTATTCATTTTCAATTAATCCATCCAGCGTGAAGCATAAATATTCATATAATCACACCTCTGTCATATTAAAAATTAAAATTATTTACATATCGTATTCAAAGCAAAATATCAAAAATTATATTATTTACCGCAAAAATAATATATTCAGAATGGGAGATAAAGCCCCTGCCAGAAAATGACTTACAAATTGACATTAATGTTAGTTCGGCCTTTTTGAGTTGTATCTAAATAATTCTTTTGTGAATAAAATAATTCAATTTTGTTTTCACATTTAATAACATAATACTTTACAAATATAAAACAATTGTACTTTATTAAAAAAATTTTCTTATAGAACTAGTGGCTGATTAATAAAATTAATATAATGACATTAATACCTATTTTTACGTACCGGCAATACACATTTTCCCGCTTTTTACATTTTTTTATGTAATAACATTTGCTTTCCAATTTTACGTTTTTATTTTCTGCAATGTACGTTTGAATTAATTGAAATTCGAATTTAATTGATAAGAGCCATAGTCAAAATTTATGGCTTAATTATTGTTGTTTCTATGCTAACTGTTTATTGTGTGTCAGTTCTGTTGCCTCCGTTTGATATAGTGCCTGAAGATGTCGAAAGGCAAAATCCTGGTCATTAGTCAAAAAACACTTCGAATCGTACAAAGTTTCAACAATTCAAATTTTATTTTAAAATTCCATCAAGCACTCTCAGTGGAATAATATATGTAATATTTGTGAGATACATTTACCACTTTCTGACCATTAATATTTATTTTGAACGAAACTAAATATCAATTTAATCTATTTTCCACGATTATTGCGGTAGTGTTATCGATATGCTTAAAAATGGGTTTAAATACGATTACTGTCGTAATTTCCCTTCTGTATATAAAAAAAAATGATTTTAATAACATAACAACCAATAATTTAAAAAAAAATCGCTTAAAAAATAATATGTCCTGTAGCAGTAAGTATGTTCATTCTTGGCGAAATATACGTAGAAAGAAAATCAATTACAATGACATAATAATTAAAAAAGAAAAAGTTATGTTCTTTTTAAAACTTGTGAAAGATTTGTGAGCCATAAAACATACGTGATGTGACTACTGGAAACATCATTAAAAAATAAACGTATTTTGTTATATAACTCAAATGAAATACTGAATGTTAAACGTTCTTTAATAAAAAGCACTGAGTGAACATGAAACAATCACTTCTTTTTCAATTATAATTTTGTATGAACCACTAAAATGAAGGTCGTAATGTACATGAAATAAAATTACTTCTTTTTAATTTGGAATAAAGCAAAAAATTGTTTTTTTTATAATTAGAATTAGGGCTGGCTTTAGTCACAAAGTCATATTTATCGAAAAAATTCTCTTACATATCACAGTGAGTGGATTGATTACAAATTTAAAAAAGAATTGAAGAAGTTTTTTGATATTTCGTACCTTAAAAGGCTGTATACTTGGTGTGATTATAAATGAATCAAGAATACTATATAGAACGAAACAAAGCTTGCTTCATTCTATCATTGACTCACAATATTCAGTAGCCAATACAAATAACTTAAAAATAGGGAACGTATTTTCAATTAAACTTATCACGTACATAGACAAAATGAATTGACGCTTTAATTTGTCGTTATACATAAAAAAAACTTTCAAAATTTTAATAATTTTGAATACATAATATATTATAATATAAATCCGAAGATCCTTCGGCAAAATGAGTAATGTAAGCAACTCGATGCCATCAATCGTTCGCATGTGTAAAAGTATCATATTTTTCATTAAAAAATGTAGTAAATAAAATTTGTATAATTTATGATATCCACTGAAGGTGCTTGATGAAATTTGAATGTAAATTTTGAATTGTTGAAATTCTGTACGATTCTACATGTATTTTTATTTACCACCCGGGTTTTATCTCATTAAACTTAAATTACCCAAATGCATTTTAAGGTTAGTTGATTATTATTTTTTATAATAATCCTTTCACAAAAGATTCATTAACTGCAGTAAGTGGTAATAAATCTTATCACAGGCAATTGATTGTTATTATTGTTAAATCATTGTTATCGAATGTTAATTTTGTTGCTTGTTAGGATCTTAGGATTTATGCTGTACATTTTGATCCTAGTTTTATGATCTATATTTTTCTTTGTAATTAATTTCTTTTGTATATAACCGATGCAAAGTGTTGTCACACGGTAAAAAGCAGCAATGTATTTTTGTTCTACAATATTTATAAGGTATATATATGTATACCTCATAAGCCCGGGACGTAAGTGATAAAACATGGGGAATCCTACAAATTTTCACCAATTCAAATTCAAATCAAAATTCTGATTTTTGTTTTCATATTACTGTGTTTTATCATACAGGGAAAGATTATATTAAATTGTTTGTATGTACAAACAAATGTACGTGACAAAAAAAAATGTTACTAATTAATTAATAAGTTACATGTCAAATTATTATCATTACAAGGTTATACATTAATAGTAATAGGAGGAAAATGGTATTAAATCGATGTAATAAATTTTCCCAATAATAAATATCATTCAAAATCTTAGGTAGTTACCTAAATATACGATAAAGTATAATAAAAGTTTTACCGCTTAAGATGTTCAAACTTTTCCAGTAAAACCAGAAAAAAACGAAATCTACAATTTTATGGTCCTTAAAAACTACATTAAACTTTTTTACGTGTGATTAATCTCTTTACATGATAAATTCTTAATCGTGCTAGTAAAAAATATCGTGGGTGAAATGTGCCAAATTCTCTATCATATCTTCAGGGGCGTAATACGTTTAAATTGATATTTATGGTATATTAAAATCGTGTTTTATAAAATTCATAATTTATTGCCGTTGAAATAAATGGGTATTTCTGAGTGTAAAATTACCCAATTGCATTATAATTATACTTGATTATTATGTGTTGTAGAAAGCATTCGTTACAGACTCGTTAACAGCATTTAGTGCCAATTAAACTTAAGCTATCACAACTGTTTATTGTGTGTCAGTTCTGTTGCTTATGTGTGATAGATTACCTAAAGAATCCAAAAAGCGGAACCGTGGTTGTTAGTGACAAAATATGTGGAATCGCACAAAGTTTCAACAATTTGAATCTGATAATGAGATTTTATCAAGAACACTTATTTTCACACTTGTCGACTATCAAGCGTAAGATATTTATCGAAATGAAAATCTAACAGGTAGATAAATTAAGTTATTTAGGCATCAGCCTATTAGAGTCATGCAAAGTTCTGACGATGGATAGACTATTATTTTACAAACGGACTCTTCTCATATTACATTGAAATAATTGTTAAAAATTACTAGGGACTATCCCTTGTAACCCTTATTCTATCCCATCTTAAACTTCTCATCTTACCGTTAAAATATTAGTTATAACCAGGTTGCAAATATCTATCAAAACCTACCTCCCAACGTTATGAAGAGATATTTTAAGGAATTGATAAAGCAAGATTAGCATTGTTTTATATAAATATTCTACCAGATAAAGATAAAGAAATAAAACGAAAAATATTCAGCTAGATATGCTTGAAATTAAGCTAAAAACGACATTAATTAATTGAATAATATTCACTGTCACTTTAGAAAGGCATATAGTATAATAATAAAAACACAATGCTTAGAATTATTAACACACTTCAATATTTTCATTGTCATTTCCAGCTAAACTTATCGTGAGCATTATCAACTGATGCAATACTTATAATATTATATTAAAGCGAGATAGAAATTTAATTTGAAGAAATCTTTAAAATTTTATTTGTTAACTATTTTAATTCACTTAGATATGAACTTTTTGATAACCTATAAATTATTTTCTCGATTCTAAGTCTTTCAAGTTGTATACTTGTTAGTTTTTAACTTAAAATTACTTTAAATAAAATGTGTTTTAAGTAATAATTTGTAATCAAAATAAATTCAAATTGAAAATCCACTAAAAGTTAAGAAACAATTATGAAATACTCATTAGCAAGAATAATGAAGCGGGAAAATTCTACGATCGAACAATCAGAATTTGAATATTTTAAGAAACCGGTTACAATTATAAAATTATTAAATTGTGGATATATTATTATAAAAATGACTGTTAACACATTGAAAGTGTTTATTATCAACATAAAAGATTACAGTTGTAATAAACATGTCCTTATTTAAAAACAAATGTATTTGAGTAATCCTAAAGCGTTCAATTATTTAAATGGATTGAAAACCTTAAACACCCATAAAATCCACAGATGTAAAAATTAACGTACTGGAGAAAATACTTATGGACTATCTAAGGTTCTCTTCGCTATTTTCCTTTATGCAATAAAAACTTACAATAAAATCGACTACGTGCTATAAATGCTCTTAAGAAAATGGGTTCTACAGAAAGAAATCGTTTTCCAAAGGCATTTTCGAACTCTCAAGGCGAAAATATTGAAAATAAAGTGGTCAATATAAACACAATTACATTTTAATTATAACCAAATTTTCGTATAATCAACTTCAAACTATGTTTTTTTTTCTTCATTTAAGTGCATTTTTAGAGAATTTTTAATTAACTGCAAACAAATTTGAAGTATTTGTTTTTTTTTGTAGTTTTATTGAAAATTTAATGAATGCTTTAAATTTTATTTATTTATACAGTCCACCATTTAACTCTCCAACTGCTAACGTTTCAACTGCTAAGACGGCTGATTGTGGTGTGTCGATATTCAAATTTGTAGCAGTGTTAACAGTGCTCAAATTTTCGTGTACAATTTGATTTTGAGTGAAAATATAACCTGATTTGTCGTGATATTTTCCATGAGATTTTTTGATACTTATATCGATACAATTTTGAAGTAATCAGTTTTAGAATATTCTTCACATAACTCAGGGAACGGTTTAAGCGTGTGGCATCAGGTGAAAAATTGATAAAACGGAATCTGCAAAATAACTACAAAATTAAACATTAAAATTGAAACCTGCAATGTTATGACGTATTCTGTGTTGAAGTTTTCTTCAAACAAAAAACAACGAATAAAAGCACATTTTTTAGCAACACGGGGGAAAATAGCAATGTATTTTAGTTCTAAAAAATTATAAGATATATTTAGTTCTGATGAAGGAAGCTATTAACTTTCTTATAAATTTTGTAGAATTAAAATACATTAATATTTTTTCACCGTGTAATAATGGAGTTCTACCAAGTATATGCCAATTCAATCAATTTAAAATTGTTTACACATTTTATGATCAGGAACGGTTTCGCTCATCGCGAAGATTTTCAACTGATCAGTTCATTTCATGATTTTCAGTCTGATGATATTGCTCGGGATGAGCGAAACCGGCCTTGATCATAAAATATATTGTGGAAATAAGCACTAAAAAAGTGATATTATTATTTATAATAAGTGCCTTTTGATCAAGAAGTGACAGTTAACACCTTAAAAGTGCACAAAACATATGTTTTTTATTCTTTGATTTTAGCCGAACGCTATTATCATTTTGAAATTATTATTTTATCCACGCCTAAAAACAAGCATTCGTGGTATAATTTTACAAAATTGAAGTAGATAAATCCCTAAAAGTAACTAAAAATAGCACGGATCTCGAATTCTCAATATTTATTGATCGTTCTTGAAGGAACGGATAAATAAATGATAAATTTATGCAGGGATGCGATTAAATGTCACCGACTTTCATCACTTAATGAATGTTTAGAAAATATCACTAAACAATATTTATTGATAGTGAGGCAACACCAAATATTTCTTATACACATACATACATAGTCAAAACACTATGTTTGTGTAAAGAGGTGGTTTTGTTATTTTCACGTGAAAATATTTTATCACTTAATTAAACCACGCGTCACTAAAATGTTAAATATTTGGAATCTATGTGTTGAAATTATATTTCCATCGAAACTGATAACATAGCGTGGCGTTATTAATATGTTATCCTGAAAAGGAGACAAAACTGATTTGCTTGAACACCGCGATAAAATATGAATTTATTTATGTTTTGCGATCAAATTGAGCGAAACGATCTATCAGTTTAATTATGCTTAAATTGTTAAAAATAGATAAATAAAAATCAATATTTGAAAGACGATCAATGTGTAGTAGTAACATTAGTCCAATTTAGTATTAAAAATATGAAAGAAATTCACAAAAATGAGCATAGGAAAATGAACATAGACATATTTTTTTATTCTTAATAGAGATTTTTTTAATAAGCTATTCATATTGAAACATGACTGCTGAAATTAGCAATGGTGGTCATGGTTAAAATGCATGTATATACATCAGTGCTCAACAACCGGTGTGCCGTGAGCCTGATATACCTGATGATAGTATGCCGCGGTCAAATATCGACCCGAATATAAAACTGTAACCTTCATTGAAATAACCGCTGGTATCATATTAATAATTGATTATTTTATAATTATTAAATAGATTGCATAAAAATAAATATGTTGTAAGTTTACGTTTGTCTGATTTTCAAATAAAAAACGAAAACTTATTTTAAAATTTGTGTATTAATTTAATACCTATATATTTTAGCTTTTGGTATTCCGAAGAAATTTGATATGTCATAGGTGAGAAAAGGTTGCGGAGCACTGATATACATGACTGTATTATAGCATACTTGTGAAAATATGATATTGCAAGCATATTGTAACATCAGTAAAATAATTCTGGAAATCTGAAATTGTGTTTGTTGTAAGTTAAATGACTAAATTCATATTAATTAATTATTATTTTGTGGAAGTAGTACTAAAAATATTGTTTTATGGTTTAAATATAATGCCTTCCTACTGAGAAAAGATATCTAAAAAGCGTTGAAATCAATATCAAAGAAATATTATTTTGTATGAATTTAAAACAATTTGCAACATTTTTCCATTAAAGGTAAATTTTGTATATTTTGAATATTTACAATTTAGTACTTATGACTTTAATTGATTAGAAGTGCGACATAAAATAATATTTTATTTTCTTAAGATGAAAGATAGCTACGATGCTTGAGCTATGTATTTTACGTCGATGCCACGAATATGGAATAAAATGTCTTATATTATTACTGTCATAACTCAAAATTTGTATGAGCAAAATGTTCCCCACGCTTCGCATTTTCGTTTGCGCTGTAGCAGGTATTTACGGAGGCGGGTTGAAATGACGTCATCGATAAAGTTAGTTTTCACGTAATATCGTAACACATTTGAAATTCAAACAAATCATACAACAAAGCTTCAATACCGGCATACGGAAAAGTACGGTAATCAAATCTGATTCCATAGATTTGATACACCTACGTAATGTTCACACTGTGGTTGGAAGGTTTTGGGAATGTTTTCCTATAAGGGCATTATTGTACGGTCGCGCGTCAAATTACAAACATTTTCATAGACAAAAGGAGTAATGGATACAACTCGATGCGAACAATCGTTTGCTGTAAATTTACTCTAGTACAGTGGTTCTCACGTGAATTTTCACTGTGGCCGCATTATAAACATTAGCGGTCCTATGGAAATGTCTCGTGGCCGCGCCAAATGTGGTAAAAATGGTTTTGATATTTATTTTTTCTACAGTACATTTCACTGAATGATCTTTCACAGTAAACAGTTGTAGATAAAATCGACAAGATTAAAAAAATCAATTGTTGTTAATTCTTTATATTGACTTGATTCATGGTCAACGTATAACTTCGACAAAATTTTTGAACAGTTTTATTATTAAAACGGTCCTTTACTTAAACTCGAAGAATTGCTGAATAAGTCAGGTATATTCAATCAATTTTAAAATAATAATAATTTTACAAATTCATTTGTAAAAACATATTTTTTTAAATATTAATATTTTGTTGGTGGCCGCGCATGAGAACCACTGCTCTAGTATATAAAACTAGGTTAAGTATATCTTTTATGTTGAAAGTTATATGAGATTAATTTTCTGTCATTGCTATAAAAATTATTTAAATAGTATAAAAACAGTTCATACAATAATCTTTGGAATTTTCATTTTTTTATTACTGTATTTTATTGTGTTTTTTTTTGTTTTTTTTTTAAGATAGTCACAGGTAAACGTAAATTAATCTGGCTTTAAGATCAACTCTTCTTTGCAGTAAAATTTCAAAATATTTTTTGATAATATCGACTGAAGGTGCTTGATGGAATATCAATATAAAATTTCATTTGTTGCAACTTTGTACGATTTCACATGTTTTGTCACTAACGTCCCGGGTTTCGTCTTTTGGCATCTTCATGCATTCTATCACACTCTTTATTCTATCTAGTCATTTCTATTGCATCCGTCTGATAGAATGCCTGAAGATGCCGAAAGTCGAAACCCGGGTGACAAAACATGTGGAATCGTACAAAGTTGTAACAATTCAAATTAAAAAAAAAAAATTTGTTCACTTATTCGATTTGGCTGACGAAATAATCAGCGAATGCAGTGAATTTTTTAAATGTTTTGCTTATAATCATTAAAAAAACTTACATGAAAATTTCCATTGCACTAAAAAACTTTTCTCTATACATAAATGACAATAAAATAGTTAAGTATGCTATAACCATTGACAATAAAACATTGATAAAAATGATAAAACGATTCGAATTTTGAAAATATTATTACCTGAATTTTTAATGTAGCCAAATTATTTAAAATTTTAGCAGGCATTGTGTAATTAATATCTATTAGGTAGAGATCTATCCTTCGTCAAGTATTTATGGCGGTTTTAATGATAGAGCAAACAAAAGGCGCCGAATGAAGCTGTCAAAACAAGCAGATAGTTTAAAAGCAAACTCGATCAATACTGACAATTATTGCACCCGCATCAAAATAGCTCGGGTATTTAACTGCCAGGCATGTATTTGGTTACAATATAAGAGTTCTGCGATTTACACCGTTTGAATTTAATATTCATGACTCGTAGCAAACTGATGTCTTGGAAATACAATAATTACGGAAATTCCTTGATAACATTGGTGCAAAACCTGGCGGTAGCGTAAGTTTGTCATAAAAACGGATTGAAAATTCTTTTATAACTTATTTTATAATTTGAGATATCGAACGAAAGTGGCTGATTAAATTTCAGTATTAAGATTCGCATGTTTTGACTGCCATCAGTTATTTGTGGGTTAAACAACGCGTATATAAGATATCACATGAGGATATTTAATGGAATTTTAATATCAAATAAATTATTGAAAATGTGTACAATTCCACATGTTTTGTCACTTGCCATTATAATTTCGACGACCGGCATCTTCAGTCAATCTCTATACATTTTAAACGTTATTTATTGATTTGTATTGTATTAAAACGATACAAAGTATTCACTATCTGTTAGTTAAATTTATGATAATGCATCAAGGTGCCTGGCTCAGTAATGAAAAAATATGATTGAAAACTATTACTCTCAAATATTATAAAGTCATAAATATTTTTATGCCATAAACATTGCAAAATTTTCAGTTAATTATAAAAATTATATAAAGTTTATTACAAGAAACAAATTTGTGTCGGGTAAGAATGTGTAAAGCTTAAAAAAATTTCAACGGAAATAAAATTTACTACGTGATACATCATTGAAAGTTGAAAAATGTCAATCAATGTATCTTTTTAACGTTTTGAAAATAAATATACATTGATATCTTATGGGAAAGGTTTTGTTACTGTATAAAATAAGCGTAAAATTATAGTAATTAAATTAAAATATATAAATATTTTTAAAATAAAAAAAAAATTTTACACTCTGAAAAAAAATTGTATTATATTTGTTATGTGAAATTGTTGCCGATGTAAAACTTTATGAATATCCGTGTCAAATAAAGAAGATTGAATATAAAAAGCGATTTCGTTGATATACTTTGGCATCAATTCGATTCTGTATCAAATTTTATGGCTACACAGGGAATGAAGTTTTTTCTGGTTTTATTATGAAAGCGGGGGCTAGAAATGCGTATCGAAATTGCCTAGCCAAGAATGCACGAGGTGAAAGCTGCGTCAAAGAGTGTCATAGAAACGTACACATCAACAGAGGATAAAAGGACGAAGATTTTTCCTACATGAAAGGTTTGCATTGTATGTATGTATAAATGTTTGAGAATCTTACAACATACTCAATTTATATGAAACGAACATAAAGAAAATATGATATCGACTGAAGGTGCTTGATGGAGTTTCAATATCAAATTTGAATTGCTGAGACGGCATGTGGGATTGAATCAAATTGTACGATTAAACATGTTTTGTCACTAACGTTCCGGGATTCACCTTTCGGTATCATCAGGCACTCTATCGTAATAAAACATGTGCAATCGTACAAAGTTTCAACAATTTAAAACGCAAATACCTTTTTTTAGATTAATATATGAACATTTGACTTACGTTATTTAAATGTCAAACGAATAAAAATGAACATTAACAAGTTGTCAGAAAATTCGATTTTATTTTTAGAACAGATGAGAAGAAAATGTGAAATACTGTTTTTGGACTAATGACTCTAGCTGAAGATTGTGTGTGCAGAAAAAATGGTAAGCCAATCATAAATACTTAGATTAATTTGAAAAAGAAATGTTTTGATTACGATTAATAATTAAGGGCCAATTGTGTAATAGTTTCTTTTAAAGAATATGAAAAAATGAGTTTTTATCTATAATGGTAACTCTAATATATGAAAATTCGCCACAAAGAATAATATAAACGGTATTCGCGTAGGCTGTCTTCAAAATATCTTTTTTGGCAGGATTGGCAGGACGAAATCACAAAAGATTCTGGTTTGTTCTAGTTTTTGTCAACCTTTGGCTTTTTCCAGCTTAACGTACGTAAAACACACAAAGCGAATAACACTTATGTATGTTTTACGCATTTTTTGAACATTAAATTCAAAACAAGAATGTAGAAGAAAATTTACAAAAAGGGCCAACTGAGCAATACTTAGTGTTTTTTGTAATATAATATGTTTGTTATAAAACAGCCTATCAGTGTGAAATTGGAAGTAAAGAAATGTGATCATTTTAAATGGGTTAAAATAATAGAAGGCCTTAAGTTGAGCGCCCTAGTTATTGCAATGAAGGGGTCGAACGTATGACAAGTCTCATGAAAGGAATTCAGAAAATTTTGTATGAAAGATTTTGCTCAAGACACACAGGCGTTTTGAGCCCCAGGGGAATCGGAAAAGCTGGGAAATTCGCAAAAGGAAAACAAATCTAAACGAAGAGGCTGTCGAGTGAATGGAAACTACACGAAAGGATTGCTTACAAATAAAATTTTGTAAGTGTGAAATAACATAGTGGTATCAAACAAGTATAAGATTTCTTCAATGCTTTTTTATTTAAATTGGTTAAAAAATCTCTATGAAGATAACGCAGTGTTCTCAATTATAGATAATATATCCGATAAATTTTCTTTGTTTAAAAAAATTTATTTTCAATGTTTTGAGAATTTTCCGTAATATAAAATTCATTTGACCTAACCCTTTAACTGCTGATCAATGTCTTATTACACAACTATTCAGATGGCTGATATCAGTGTTCATAGATGATACTTAAAATATGATAAAATACATCCAGTCCTCTTTTTATGCAATACATTGGTTTCCAGAAAACGGCGCGTAAAAAAATCGCGTAAAAAATCGCGAATTTCATATAATTTGATAAATTGGTTCCAAAAATGAAAATATCGCGTGAAAAAGTACCAGGAACGTATGAAAAACCAAAATTTGCTCTTTAAAATTCGTGCATAAAAAAAATATATATTTCATGTCTTTATTGCTTATAAAATATAATGGGACTCTTAACACTATAATTTTCTTCACTTATATGAATTAAGTTTTAAAAAGACACATATTTTTTTTATTTAATAAAAAAAATTGCGTAAAAACGAGTGAAGCGCGTAAAAAAATTGACGGTGCCGTCCAAAAAAATCGTGTAAAAAAGGACTGGGTGTAATGTGAAAATAATAGAGATTTTTCTGAAAGTATAAAAATTTCCATGAGATTATATAAAACCGAATCTTTTGATTTATTTTTTGAAGAATATCGTAAATTAAAATATCCTTTTGCACCCCACAATAGGAAAAGTATTAAATGAAAATTTATTTCATATTAAAAATAATTTATTCAATAAAATAATTTAAAACCCTTTTGAGTTGCTTTAAATAACTTTAATTTTACAATGTAAAGCCACAAAATATTAATATATCAAAAGAAATATCATTGAATTATTTTGCGAAAATTTGTTACGATTAATATTATAATATTTAGAATACTTTCGATACCAAAAGCAAAATATAAAGAATTTTCGCAAGAATTTTCTCGAGTCGAATTCCATGATTGTCTTACTTTGGAAAGGTTTGATCTTTCTTCGTAACGATATTGTTATCAAAGGGAATGTTTTAACGTAAAAAATATTTATACTTAAGCGAAAAAATCGCTTATATTATTACCGCAATCATTTTAATATCTACAAAAGATTCATTAAATATTTTAAATGTAAATAATGTGTGATGTTTCAATGGCATTTTTGCCACTTCAAATACGCTATGGCTTAAACAATTGATGGATTAGTTGGTGACTGCTATAAAATTGTACACTTACATCATTTATTGATTTCTCGTATCGCTGTTCTATAAAGAAAAACGCAACTCTTTACATTGAAACTTCAAAATAATGCAAACAATGTGAATGTTCTTAATCGATCATACTTTATAATAAATTCGGTAGAAATTTGAATTTAAATATTTATTTTTTGGATTAGTGTTTATTTGGTAGAATTCACTTAAAATACGGTGAAATAATAACAATATATTTTATTTCAACAAAATCTATAAATGTGTATATGCATGCATGTATCTGTGCGTATCTTTGTATGCGTGTGTGAGTGTGGTATTTGTGAAGATATTAAAGATATATTTATAATGTGTGTGGTGTCCACGAAAACCGGATTCACTGTCAATTGCTCAGCTCCGCAGCGACCAAAGTTTTTCAATAACAACCCAACAATTATCCAAAAAAATCTATTAACGAGAGATAAAGGAAATCTGAGGAGCGTTAATGCTAACGCGTCATAGATCTTAACGCTTCATCAATTTGATATCTAAACAAAAATGTAGTTCTGATAAAGAAATAAGCAGAAATAGCTATCAACTATATACAAAATAAATTTTGTAGAATTGAAATACATCCCTATATTTTTTACCGTATTTGTAAGACTTATTTACTATTATAGTACTTACAAGTAGTTGCTTACTTAAAGGCCCTCTTTGGAATGGACACAATTAAATGACTTTTTTATTAATAATGCGGACGTTTGAAAGGTTATAAATGTATTCCACACGTTTCTTTCGGTTTATACGAGGCCAAAATGCGAATTTTGCCACGCTTGTTAATGCCAAATTGTATGTTTATGACAATGCTTTGAGAAATCGTGGATATAAAATGTGTGTTCTATTGTACTTAAGCTTTGTTATATATTTGGCTATTGGAACTTTTACGTGTAATTCTTGTTGTTTATATGTATTGAAAATGAATCCATGTGATTTGAATAATCTCTGAAGATATATTAAAGTAAAATCGTTTACAATACATAATATAAAAAATCGATGAGTATTTTTGGTATGATAAAAGAATTGCTGCTAGATAATCAATTTACGTAGGTCCTGTTTTTTAGATTGACTTTAAGTATAGGATTAAAATATCACAAAAATTCTAACTTTTAGTACAAACTAATATATCGACTGAAAAAAATTATGTATTCTGAAAAATTCGTTGCCATTAGCCCATGCTGAAATTAACATAATCTGAAGATTGCGATCGCTCGACCAAGTAGATCAGTTTACTTATGTATCTAATTACAGAATAATAAAGGCTCTACTAAATTTAATGTGAAAAAAAAAACACTCAAAAATGGGTATGCTTTTAAAGGAACTTCTTTCCAATAAAATTGAAAATTTCATATAGTTTTCAATGTGCAATAATGTTGTCTAGACTCTAGACCAATAAAATACTTGGGTCATTGTGTATTTTTGTGCTTGCGCCTTTTAGTTAAGGACTAAAACGGAAGGCGTGAGAAATGTTTGGTTTAGTAATTTAAACAATATTTAGAGGCGATTTTAAAACAACATGTACACAAAGGAATCGACCCGTTTCAACACCTTTGTAACTGTTCATTGAAAAATCTCTCTCAAAACTAAAAATAATTATGTTAATGACGGCTTAAAATACTGATGAATATAGTTTATTGGTTGCGATAGTAAATAACTGAAGAATTCTTTAGAGGAAACTGTATTGAAAAATGAATTCATTTGATGACTACACATTATTTGAATTCATTGTCTAGTGTTCTGCAATAGGTCTTGTTTAGAATTGTTTACACAAAAAAGCTTGTTTTTCTTAAACTTTTCTTATGTAAAAAGCATTTGGATCGTTCAAATCATTTTTTTTTAATTTGTAAGTAAAAAACCATTTAAAGTACTATTTCTACAATATTTCATAATATCGAACGGTTTGACTCTTCGCGAGAATCAACGCTAATTATATAATACAAAAAAAATGTTATTAATTATTAGGCAATCATGGAAAAAAATATGAATGAAGGAATAGCGTCATTAAAAATATTATGAGCCTCTTAGAAAAAAATTAATTAAATTAAAATTAAGTAATACCAAATATAAAAATAAATGTTACCAATAAATAAAACGTCGTAAATAAACCAAGTCTTTTGTGAGTCATATAAAAGTTTTCAAATACTCATTAATAAGAACAACGAATGTGAGAAAATATCTATTTATATAATTTTATGAAAAACCTTATTTAATTTATAATTTTATATCCTCATCTAATAAAGAAATATTCTATGCTAAATAATTTTACAGTGAGCTCAAAATGAGCTCAAATATTGTCTAGTTTTATTCTACGAGTCGAATTAAAACGATTATAAAAAAAGCATACTCATAAAAAATATTTGAAAAAAGTGTATTATAATTATTAATATTTTTTTTTCAAAACGAAATTCTACCATATAATAAATACATTTATTAAATAACAATGTTCATCAGAATACATTTCAACCCTGCCGATTTCGTGGTAAGTAGATAAAAAAATATTTCCTAAGCGAGACTTTTGCAATCTTAGGTTGGTAATCGCCCACTGCCATCTTAATGAAATTAAGCTCCGTAACGTCATGTCATTTATTACTGGCGCATTCATTCGAAAATGCTTATTCCGAAAAACTTCAATAACAAGTCGGCCAACGAAACAGTTTCCAGTACTTAAAAAAGCTAACTCAGAGCTTTTAACTGCTAACAGAACTGGTTGAGGAAAACGATATAACGAAGCTGTCACTGAAACCCGTTTGCGACTGCGAGCTTTCATTTGAATTAGTTCAATGCAATTTTCTTTTCTTGATACAGGCAATTGTTATACGTGATATTATTAAAATAAATTTACTTAATATTATCGATAACCTCTACATGAACGATTGACATTTAAATCAAAAATTAATGTACATCTAACAAAATCGAGTCCACCAACCATTGTGAGCGCTATAATGTAACGTGTGAGTGCAAACTTAGGTCGTATAATGTTGCCAGATATTATAAAAAAATGTTCATTGGCTTATAATTATATGTTCTTGATTAGAAAGAAAAATATTTGTGGCGAAACAGGCTATTTAAAATATTTTCCTTTTCGATTATCGTGAGTATAATCATTTTATCACTAATATTAAAATATATAAAATTTGAATATTTATAACTTTGTACGATTCCACATATTTCGTTACCAACGACCCGGGTTTGCATTTCGGCATCTTCAGGCATTCTATCACACGGATGCAATAGAACTGATGTACATTAAACAGCATCGTCTTTATACCAAAGGTATTAATTACAGGAAAACACAAACCTCAAGGCAAGCAGTATATGGCAGCTAAAACAAATTTAATAATATTAATCTAATAATAACTAAAACAATTGCCTGTGATAATTTTCATCAACGATCTTGTTAATGAAAATTATCTGAATGGAAAATTAACTGCTAACTGTTTATTGTACGTCAGTTTTGTTGCATTCGTGTGATAGAATACCTGAAGCTGACGAGAGGCGAAACCCGGGTCGTTAGTGACAAAACAAAAAAAAAAGCACAAAGTTGTAACAATTCAAATTTTATATTGAAATTCCAGTCGATATCATAAATTATTAAAATATATCATTGAGATAAATCGACTATTGATCGAGGTCTGGTGTGCTAGCTAATCTGCAAATAAGTAGTATTAGATTTTAAATACCATATCAAATATTACATCATTTTGTCTGCAAGTATGATATTGATAAAAAATATGGTTTGTTATGTAAATCGCTACGTACTGTAAAATGATTTAAATACCCTATTTTGCTTGACGATAACTAGAGATAATTGGAAAAACTTGCGCTCTAGACATACGCAGTTGGAGATTCTTGTAGTTCACTTCTATAGACCTGCGATGTGTGACAGACCTATTGTTTTAGTGCAAATTATTACATGCTTTAGAAGCGCATGGTACGAAACCACATTCAACGGAAGAGATAAAAAGCTCTGCAATCGTCCCGAGGCTGTTTTCTGCTATAGCTCGAAACTTAGCTATGCTCCACAAACGATGCACTTTTTGAAGTATTTTTCTGCCTCAGAACATTAAAAATTGTGAAAACTTGCGAAAACTTTCATAAAACAGAAGCAACTTTTCCTTCACATACACATTAACGAAACAACTGTAAAGTATTTGCATTCTTTTGGATCAATGGACTTCCAATTTGATTGATTTAAACTTTTTTCAACTCTACATGCTTTACGGTTTTGTGACAACCAAGTTTCACCTTTGGATATCTTCAAGATTCCTATCACACGGATACAACAAAATTGTCAATTCTTTTGCGTTTCTGTGATTTTTTTTTATTAAAAACCGCTTTCTAAAAATCTTTAATATTGAATAAATTCAATTGATTTTGATTTTAAACAATCAATATTTATTAAATTTGGTTCGATAGACAGATTTTTCGTTTGCGAAAAAGTACCTTGAAATTTCCTATACGTTTTTATAATAACAAAGGTATCATACAAGTTGTTTAGTATATAAATACGAAAACATAAAAAAAAACATAAGAAAACAAAAATAGTTCTGACGAAGGCGTGAGCCAAAATATTTTTTAGATTTTCTAAATGTAAAATATTCTGTACTAATAATCATTCAAAAATAGTTTGATAGAATATCGGAAAAACTGAGCAACAGAAGATCAATTTTAAAAATAAATTAAGAAATATTCTATTAAATAATGCACCCTTAACGGTTTTGAAATCATAACAGCCACCCTAGCTTTAATATGAAGGCTTGTAATAATCATTATTTACGAGCCTACACCGAATTCTATACAAATCATAAACATGTTATTTACCGACCAAAATTAAATAATTATCAACGAAAGATTTTATTTACAACCGACACTCTATTAGCGTTTGTGTTTTGTAAGAAAGGATCATTGCACGAAATTTAAGGTCAACCGAAATTAAGGGTAAGTTTACGTATGTGCGTTGGTCATGAATGTATAGGGTAGAAGAGGTCTTGGTTTTGGGCGATTTCCATAGAATAAAGAAAAAGCAAGATCAAAATACAAAACCCATCGGGTAAACATTATTTATTTGGGAACGTGTAAGTTTAATTGTGCTTAAAGCCTACACAGTAATTACTTGCAAAGTCATTTAGATTCATCACGTGATAATATGTCGTTAGTCATTTCTTTTAAATTAAATTTGCAATCACTTAGAAGAAATCTGTTATATTCTAAAAATAAAAAAGTATTTACTCGTAAAAAATTATTAAGAATTAAAACATATTAAGACTCTGACTGTTCTTATTAAGGTGATTAATATTTTTGTAAATTCCTAAAAATTCACTTGATAGTACTACACTAAGTATTTTCAAATTTAGAAGTATCATAAAGAATATTCGTGGATTGCTAAATTCTAAGCCATATTGGTTCACAAAGCGAAATAACATATGATTTGGTTTTGTTTTTTAAACGCTGGAAAACATGCATCGAAAAACAAAACAGGTATTTAAAGCAATCGGTCGCCACAATAGCTTTATTGAACCATAAATCAGCCCCAATCAAAATAAGATATGAGATAAAAGCGAAGATTTGAATAATCGATAACACATGCTTTTACCGTTTAATAATCTGTTTTTTTTAAGATTTGTAACGTTATACAACGATTAATATGTTTTTATAGAATAAAAACACTAGATTAGTTTTTATTATTTAAAGCAATATATTTCCACCAAGAAGTGACAGTGTCTTTAAAATTAATTAATAAAATGTAAATTATGCAATGTATCCATTCGTTGAAATCTTTGTCAACTGAAACTATAATATAGTGCAACGAAGCCACATTTTTACGTTTTTGAATGGACCAATTAAAAAAAATTATTAATGGAAATATAAATTTGATTGTAAATAAACTCTTTTTGAATCCCTGCTGTACTAAACATTGTACCCACCACCACTCGCTACGTCTTGATACGATTTTTTCAGACTGTATTCCGCAGTGAAACAACTAAGCATGCTTCATTTCTAGAATGTCATATTTGAGAAGAAATTTTTTAAGCACTGTATTAAGCAAATGTTAAAAGTTTACTAACTTAAAATAAACATATTTATCGAATTCGCATTTACTTGGTAGATCTCCATTATAACACGGTGAAATTGTTATATATCTTAGTTTTACAAAATTTATCAGGTATATTGTTGATAGCAGAACTAATTCTTACGAGGACATAAGCCGAAATAGCTATCAGCTATATACTTCAGAAATTTTGTAAAACTAAAATATATTACAATTTTTCCCAGTGCTAAAACAAATAATTATAAACGATTTTTTTTTTGTTTCATGTAATTATGCGATTTGTTATTAATTTCATACACATTCATTTACATATTTTGACAGCTCAGTGAGATATATCTGTTAAATTCATGTATGAAAAAATGAGTCGTGACCTTATAACGCTTGTACATTCTACGGTTATCCCCGCACCAATAACATTTGAATAAACGTACAATAGTTTTTTTGATTTCTGTTTTTAATTCCAAATGATATTAATTTTGACACATGTATGTGTACATTACATAAGCAGTTACTGTGGTACACAAGGTTTTCAAATTCTAGTTTACGTTGTACACAATCTGTGTCGAGTTTTAATTACCGTGCGGTGGAGCTGCAGGTTTGCTGTGAGGGGAACTCCCGTATTTGAGCGTGTACGAATTGTGTTTTCTATTTAGATAAATGCCGCACCGTTAAAACCACTTTTAATTAAGAAATTCTATACACCACGGCACAGTAAAGGATTTAAAGCCGTGTTTTGAATGGCAATGTTTATGTCACACATGCAATCATTATTCTAAAGTTATTTTTGTAAAATATTCGCAATTTTAATATTGTAAATTCAAAAAGTTCGTAAATAGAACAGGATAATATACAATGCGTGATCGGTTATCGATGATAATTTTTGTTCGCTATCCGAAATTTTCATCGATCACGTCGATTAGTTTTACAGATATGATAAATTGTTACGAAAGATCGTTTAAGTTCGTTTTCCGAATACGCGTTCGATGTCCGAACACGGAAATCTTTCGTGATACTGTTTTGTTCGCAGTTTGAACTATTTGTTAACCCAATACCCGCTGTTTTTTTAAAATAATAAAAACTATATAACACGGTGAAAAAATAGCAATGTATTTTAGTTCTACAAAATTATTTTTAACAAATATAGTTGATAGCTATTTCGGCTCACGCCATCGTCAGAACTATAGTTCGTATATAGATAGTTCTGACGATGGCGTGAGCCGAAATAGCTATCAACTATATTAATTAAAAATAATTTTGTAGAACTAAAATACATTGCTATTTTTTCACCGTGTTATAATGGAGTTCTACCAAGTGAATGCCAATTCAATCAATAAAAAAACTATATATTTTGTACGTATTTCCACAACGCATTTTATGATCAGGAACGGTTTCACTCATCGCGAGCATCAATCGAACTGTCAGATGATTATGCTTTCGATGAGCGAAACCGGTCCTGATCGTAAAATATATACTGTAATATATTTTTAGTACTAATTAGTACTAAAAATCTGTATTTTTATTATTGTATTATTTAAAATATCGTGCCTTCCCATTGAGAAGTGACTGTTAAGACATTAAAAATCACCCCCTGTATATACATATTTGTAAATCGATAGAACGATATAATATTGTATATGTGTATATATTATATTTATATGATGTATAACTTTCATTCAAGGTGTAATGAATGTGTGAAAGGTGTTTGAAGAATTCAGTGAACTGCTCACAATGATAACTATAAATATATATATGTATATGATATAATGAAAGTGACCTTATAAATCTTAGAATTGTTTGTAAGCAAAATTATACCAACTGTTGAGTTACGTCGTATTTAATTTAAATTAACTAAGCAATCATTCAAACGCCTATGTATTAACCTTTTGTGTGATGATACTAAAATAAATTCTTCATTTGATGAAAAAAGTAGTTAGAAATATGTGAGATAAGATTTAATGAAAAATAAGCTTGCTTCAAGTGTTTTTGATGAACCTAATATATGTCTATTTTGGCATCCTTTATCCGATTGATGGGAGAAATTCCCATTGGCCAGACGGAAAGCACAAGACCGAAGTAAGGAATTTCATTTAAAAAAAATCATTGACTGTCGTTATAAGCTGCGCGTATTAAATAATTGATAGCAATTTTTCGTTAGAAAATCAAGTGTTTAGATTTATTTAGTATTAGTCATTTTCATTGAAAATAAATCTTTTTAGAAAATTTTCCGAATTTCATTTGTTTATTTGATACATTTATGTCACAAAAGTTACAAGTTATAAGGGAATTACTTTTGCAATGTAGAAACTATTTATTAACATATCATTTCAGATTAAAAATAATAACAAGAAGTCAACCTAGCAACACCAGGAAAAATCTAGTTTGATATATTAAAATAAACGTATTCGTTTGAACTCACGCTCGTCCACGTGAAAAAAGATTCATATGAAGCAATTCTGTTGTACATTGTTAATGCGGTTACCAGTGGCATTCCTATTGGCTGGCAAACCCTACACTTTGGAATAACAATCGATTCGTGTTCACGACTTTACGAAAAAAATATATCTTAATTGAATATATATACTATCATTAAGATTATCAGTAAAAATTATTGCAAATAGATCACAAAATATATTTATAATATTTCTGTCACTATAAGAAAGTTTACCATATTATGATTTGATTTGGCTCATTTTTAAGTTAGTATCTTCATGCGAGTACGCTGAAAAAATATATTTAAAAAAGCATTATTATTATATATAAGAAAGTAGAATATTATATTAGAATGTCTTTTCGTGCAAATATAAATAAACATGATTTTCCATGGATTTAAAATTTTTTCCTGTTAGATATGCTAACAACTTAACAACTTAAGAAGAACAGTAAAAGGCTTGTTGTATTACAGTATTTGCGTGCTAAGTCAAATAAACGTGACACGTTTTCGTGATGACTGAAATAGAGAACATAAATTCTTAAGTTTTATTTAATATAAACTGCGTGTTATACTAATTTATAATTTTCTCATACTGTTATAATATTTCAAAAAGGAACACAAATGGTTGAAAGAATAACAGACAAGAAATTAAATAATCTTTGATTTGAAATGGCCAATTTTGCTTAATACGATTCTGATTCAAAGCACTTGTTTGAAGTGGTCGATGGAACAAGCGACGAGTGTTCTCGCTTATGTGCTCAATGATCACTATACAATCTAAGTGTTTCAGGAATTTCCCGCAAGAGAAAACTGTTCTTAACTTTACTTGAAATATTCGACGGACTATCGATGCAACTAGCAACACTGCATACCGATTGAAGGGGTTGGTATTTTCTGCTAATGGTTTCAATTGTTCTAAAAGCTCTATAATGCATAGTGTAGATTCACATGCAGGATCAATTTGATTATTGTTTCGCTATAAATAGAATGCCTGAAAGCACCTATTGACTTCAATGCAAGGCTCTGCAATTAGAAATCAGACGTTAATTCAAGCTGCAATTCAATTTGTGAATAACATCGAATTTCGAAGTGATTTTTATGTCAATGTGAAAAAAAGCAATACATTTTAAATTTGAATTGTTACAACGTTGTACGATTCCACAAGTTCTGTCACCAACGACTCTGGTTTCGCCTTTCAGCATCTTCAGGCATTCTATCACATGGACGAAACAGGTCCTGTTGCATCCGTGCGATAAAACGCCTAAAGATGCCGAAAGGCGAAACCCAGGTCATTGGTGATAATACATGTGGAGTCGTACAAAGCCGTAAAAATTCAAATTTGATATTGAAATTCCATCAAGCACCTTCAGCCGATATCATTAATTAAATACACTATTTTTTAATTCTGCAAAATATTAAATGGAGTTCTAACAATTATGTTCCAATTTTAAACGATTTTTATGTAATAAGTAGATTTTAATAATGAAATAATGTCATAACTGTATCTTAATACAATTTTTTTTTTTTTATTTATTCCATGCTGAGCCAAAGACATTATAACATCAAACATCTCAAATACTGGTTAGTGTTGAGTTTGGGTAAATAAATGCAGCATATCATGACACATTTAGATATTTTTTTATTCTCGTACATAATCTTTATAAAACTTATACAATTCTACACGCCTTTTCGTCATGTTACAACAAAAAAAAATAGAATTGTATTATAAAAAATTTCAACAATTCAATTTGATATTGAAGTTTTTATCAAGAACTTTTAATTGTTACCGTTAATTAAACATGTAAAATACTAAATTTTTTGAATATCAATTAAAATACAATTCATTATAATCTGCCGTTTCCACATTTAGCCCCAGGCGTTAGCAGTCAATAGGTTAAAACAAGTAAATCTTCGACGATAAATTGTCATTTTTTACTAAAAGAGAATGCTAAATAACGTTATTTGGCGGAGTTTTTGAAATGAATCGAGAGTGTTAGATGGAGTTACAATATTAAATTTCAATTTTTGAAATTGTGTACAATTTCACAAGTTACAAAATCAGGTATATATCGCCCGTGTGATAGAATACTTGTGAGTGAGAATTTTACACAGTTGAAACAAACGCCATTTAATATTTCAAGGCTTTTAGGATTCATTTCATCATGCGATAAGTATTTATATAGTACAATGAATTATAAAAAGAATATATAATATTACATTAGAAACGGTTTGAAATAAATAATAAGAGAAAATATAGTCAAACAACATTTTAATAAAACTGCCTCGACACAGAGTATTTGAATGTAAAAAAATCATTATTTGCTCATGTTTGATATAAAAATATTGCCGCTCTCGTTGACGTATTAAGTAATTAGTTATCTAAAGTTTTCAAAGTTACGTTCAAATAACGACAAACATGCTCTAAATAAAGTCTCTAATTTATAGCGAACGTAGGGTAATTCGCTGAAATATGCTTTTTCGGAAAGTGGAAAGAAAAAACTAAATGTCCGCATAAAGCATTTTTTGTCTACATACTCAACCATTTTCAGTCTCGTTGTATATTTTCTGTCGCAAACAAAAATAACAACAATTTTCTATTTATATTTGAAAGCTCGCAGTCAGTATTTAAGAGTATTAAGTCGTTAACTTTGTCCATACTTGCAAAACTTTTGCCTTTTTTACATAGTAAAACTTTAAGCTTTCGCGAAAAATCGAGGAAGCATTTTTTATATTGTAATAAATGTAAGTTGTATATATTTTAAAGCAGTTTTGTACATGAATATTAAATAGAACACTTAACATAGCTTTTTTTTAATTATTAATGTTGCCTTTTACACACGGTGAAAAAATAGCAATGTATTTTAGTTCTACAAAATTTGCTTTTTTGAATACATCTTTATTCTCGAGTCCACTAAATTTCATTGTACAATTTTATCAATGTGTTGAATTTTCCAATGAGTATACCATAAAATTTATTTTACTTCTAATAGACTTTTGATTTATTTTTAATTCTTATGACAAACAACTACTTAGAGGCCATTTACACTTTATTTATAAACTTTTTTACTCCCCTTAGATTATTATTGTATGATAACTTGTAAATTATTTTCTTAGTTATTTATCTTTTCGTTTTGTATACCTAGTAATTATTAACAAAACACTTTTTTATTTGAAACGTTTGCGTTGATATTGCTCACGATGAGAGAAGACGATACTGATCACAATTATATAAAGTTGTGGTAATAAAATTAAAAACGTTACTTTATTTTTTTATATAATGTTTTTCCACCAAAAAGTGGCAGTTAGCATGTTTAAACTGATTCAATTTAATCCTTAACACCAACTTTTTGTTTGTAAAAATGAGAAAATATTTTATTTATCTATAGAAACAGTATAATAGACCTTTTTTAAAAGTCGCCTTTTAATTGAAAACCAAAATACAAAAAGTGAAATATAAAGTATTTCAAGGGAACGTAATATTATCAGAAAAGTTTCATCAATATTTTCAATATGTGGTTAGATGTAATGAGAAAATTGATGATATATTTCAAACACCAATTTAACAATACCTTATTGTATAAACCACAATTCATTTCGCTTGGCATTTAAGAATTTGTTAATTGAATTTAATCAAAACCGCGACATTCGGTTTGAGAATTGTTTCCCGTAATACAATCAGTGATATAATAATTAAAAATTATTTTATACAAGTTATAATTGAAATTTTGAAACAATTACAATAGAAATATGAGGAGCTATAAATACGTTTTCAATAACACGAGCAAAGTTCATTTTCATGTAATCAATGTTGTATTATTTTTTTTAAAAGTTTATTAGGGGTAGGTTACCAATAAAATATAATATGTTTTGATTTGTAGATCTCTGAGTATCTTTGAGAGCTTTTTTGATAACATCATCGTATGAATAATAGTTTAATGAATTTTTGTTCTACGTAAATATTTTAAATTTATTTAAAATATAACGGTATCTTGAAATATAATATAAACAAATGCATGAATAAATTCGAACTAGTTTAAGACAAATCTATTGCAAGTGTTAAAAAATAATAATATTCTTGTGATATGCTTTTCAAAAGGAAAATGCCACGTCGAATTGTAATTTAGAAACAAAAGTAAAAGAAAATTCTCTTTAATATACACTATAACAGTAAAATCTGCGCGTTTCACTTGATGAATATTAATTTGAATATATAACAAAATAGCTATTTAAATAAGCTGCTATCAATAATCTGCATTCGTAAATACTATCGTGTATATTAAAAGGGAACCGATCTATCTATCCTAATTAGTGAAATTTGCAACAATTAAATGGGTGGCTTGGGGAATAATTGATTAAATTAATTGATCATGGCTACTAGTATTGATTTATAGCTTCCCTAATAAATAAAGGCATGTCAAAATATACACAGATATTTGTGAAATGCATTTTTTATGAAATTTATTTACTTTGAAAAATTCAAGTTATAGGTAATGCGAGAGCTTTACCCTCTGAATGAAACTACTTACAAGCTAGATTCAGATTAACAGTTTATTGCAAGATTCCAACTTATAATATATTTATGGAAAATTCGATTAAAGTAAGTTACAACACAATTAAGCGTGAAAATATTGAGTTGCAGTTTCACATAAGTTGGCAGTAGAACAGTAGAGAGCGAATGAAAATCGAGATTTCAATGGATAACCGTCAAATAGAAAAAGAAGCTAAATATAATTTGCGACACTACCATCAAGCAAATGAAATAATCGGGAAGTCCTTATAATTTTAAAATTTCGTCACACATGCATTTATTAAATTGCACTACAACGCCATCTAATATGCATGAAAAGTAGCTTATAAATCATGAATACTTATACGAGTGACATGTAGTAAGCTTGATTTTATTTATAATTATTGATTATATTTTTTAAGTGAAAGTGTTAGCTTCGTTCGAGTTTCTTTAAGAAACATTATTTTAAATTAAATACATATCAGAGAGCTTTGCATGTTTATTTATTGCCTTCAATAATATTTGTCAGTTATAATGATTGGTCTTCAGATTCCTAAGTTATTATATTAGCATTAATTAGCTGTTATGTTATTGTAAAGCTGAAATAAATATTCGCCTACGGGTATTTAAGGTTTATATTTTGTTTGGTAGGTCATAAACGTAGCAATAAATTTAATTTTGGCACTTATGTATGGCACATATTTCTCCCAATATACAGTAAAAAGTGAAATGCTTTGTTTTTTCGCTACCATCTCAAAAATGGTAAGTTTACCAACCCTTTATTATGAGAAAGCTTTATTTTTATTGTAAAATAAATATATTCCATATTAAGCTGGAAAAGGCATACAGATATTTCATATTGTACCAAATGACATGCGCTTCTTTTAGGTTGAATTTTGAATTTAACGAGAATGTTATTCAGTAAAAATTTAGTTAAGAAAAAAATACAGTCTGCTTAAAATAACAAGGGACTATTTTCTGCGTATTTTTTATTTACAATAAAATCTAAGTATACACTGAATCATAGTTAAATCTTAATTATTTTTTTACGCGAATAAAACTTAACAGGTCTAGCGAAAAGTTTAAATGTTACATCTTAACTTTGGTTGCTAACATCACAAGTTAGTGCTGTATGTTTTTTTTTCACCTCACGTAGCCGAGAGTCGGTAGGTGAAAAATAACTTTTTTCATCAGCCGTTGACAACTTCTGGAGAGCGAGCAAGAGATGAGCTTTTGTCGAGATTTTTTTCGAGCAATATGTTTTCATAAACTTCAACGCTGAGCACTTAAGCTGTAGAAAAACATTTCCACTTTGGTTATAACTGCTGAAGGAAAAAATACAATTTATTAACACAATTAAAGCGTGAAACGTTTCAGTTTTTTTTTTACAAAACTCTCTTTTTTGTATGAAGTTTTTTTTTGTCTACATATTAAATTATTTTGAATACATCTTTGAAGTAATGAAAATAAACGCCGCAGGAAAATATTTAAACATGCAAAGTAATGATTGTTTATTCACGTATAAAATTGGCTCTCTAAAGACCTCGAGTGGAAGGTGGAAGCTTTTTACCTGTAGGGTATTTTAAGGCATTTTTCTATATTGTTTTCACATCTATGTCAGGGTGAATAATTATGAGGAACGAATTATTAAATTTTGCACCATATGTATCATCTCAGTGCTAGCATATTGATTATGTTTTTTTTTATAATCAAATTTGTATTTAAGGGAACGTTAACTATTTTAGCAATTGTCAGTCTAATAGTCAAGTGGCTAGCCCCCAGGCAAGAGTTATTATTTGCTTGGTCGATTAGAAGTTGGTTATACATTGTGATCTTTTGAATATTCCCAAGTGTATCCAAAACTTATGTAGTAAAAACCATATGCTTAAAACGTTCTATTGAAACAAATTTTACAGAGGTAATAAATTGAAGATTTTTTAGTTGACTTGACAGTATTTATAAAAAGCTTAAAAGATAATAAATGATGACTAAAATTGCATTTAAAATTATTAGCGTCTTTTTTACAGGCTCTCAAACTTTTTGGCACACGACTCCTAAATATTCACCGCATCAAACACGTCGATTCTAGTTCTTACCCAGTATTGAGTATTACTCACTGCGGCGGTAAGTATTCAACGCCCCTTAAATTTGCATAAGACAAAAAAGCTCACTTTGATCTCTTCAACAACTACCAGTTGGCAGTAGCAACCCTGTTAAGAACTACTGGTCTATAATTAAGAAGATTATATTATATCATATTTACTAAATGGACATGGTAAAGGCAGAAGTGGCAAATGATATTCATATTGTTTAATCTATCATTGATAACATTTAAAAATTACTAATTGAAAACTGTAAGAGTTGATATTTTTATTTAAAAAGTGACTCAAGTTTTGTACTATTAGCGATTGAAGAACATATTTCCACTTATCATATATATAATAATTAAATATGCCTTGCATACTAGTTGTTAAGTATTTCGTAAAAAAATTGTCATTTTTTGTAAGTTGATTTGTTATTTAACTGGATTATTTTAAAATTTTCAAAAAACGACTCGTAACATACAAATTTATGCGTTTATATAACACAATATATATATATATATATATACATATAATATAAACGTAATTTATTCTTGAAAATTCATAAATTCAAGCCGTCAGTATCTCAAATCATGGCGTTAAGCACGTACGTTATACCAATATCATAAAACTGCATAAATTATATTGAAAATTTGGGTACCATCACGGTGGCCATTTTTTCTGTTACAAACAGCAATTATTTACGGCTATCTTTATTCAACAGTATAGGTTAAAAACTATCCCAAGTGTATGTTTACATTTATCGTTTATCATTTTCTCGCAGCTGGACATTTTCTGAATTATGAGGGTCAAGTTTACTCTATGATGTTGTAAAATAATAAAAAGTCATGTTTGCAGTACGTACGATAATGCTTTTCTTGAATACCCTTGAAGTGTCCAGTTTCAAACATATATATTAATATAATAAAACTAATATTTTTTCACATCATAATTGACTTAATTAAATTGTTAAAATTTTTGTTTAATTCCACATTTTATCTAATTGCATTTTATTGGTAGTTGATAATTATTTGCTGTAAAGTCTTTTCGTCATAAAAAACTGATAGCTTTATGTATTGCTTATAAAAGTTTTATATAAAAATTGAATGTCATCATAATTAAATCAACAGTTATTTCAGATTGAATATTAAAGTAGATTTTATGTGACAATTTTGTGACTTCTTATTCAATATATTTATGCATACAATGAGAAAAATGAGCTAAGAAAATTTAAAAAATCATTATATACACCCAACTGCCTACAGATGGGATAGCAATTAATAATTGAAGCATTAACACACCCATAAACTATTGTAATACTGTCATACCTGCAAAATGTACGTCTATACTCTTTTAATATCGTTTTGTTATTCAAAATTTATCGTTCAAAAGTACAATACTTCGTAAAAAGATAATGTAATCCAAATTTTTTGTATATTATTATATTCAAATCAATGATTATTATAAATATTTCAGATAAATTATATATTTTTCTGTTAGCCTTTCTGTATATATTATTGATCATTGGTTTAACTTGAATATAAGTGTTGCAAACTGTTCACTGACTGTCAGTTATATTACGCAGTGTGATAGAATGCATGAAGTCGTGTGATGGAATTGTTGAAAAAAATATTCACCATCTTTTAGATAAAATGTTTTGAAAGTATTATTTAAAACACTTTTCTAACAAATCTCTGCCAAGGTAAAAATCATTTCTATAAATCTCCTCACAATCTTACTCTATTACAAATATATAATGACAAAATGAATATGCGAAGATTTTTTATAACGGTAATATTAAGTAATACTGGTATTAACACAGTATCATTTTTTGAGTGCTTTGTATCTCAAATTCATAAGTAAAAACTGTTATAATATAAAAATATTTTGTACATGTCACTCCAAAACTGACTTAAAATTTAAAATTAAAAAAATGTAATTTTTGAGTTGTAAAATCTATATTGCAGAAATGCACAAGACAAAATACTGTTTTTAAAAGTTGGTACAAGTTTTAATTTATTTACTCATCGTATTAAAAAAAATATACAATTAATAGATTGATTGAATTAATAAACAGAGATCTAGGTACAAAATACTCGATTTGAATTAAATTTGATAAAGCATTTATTAAAATGAAAAATATTTCTTGGAAAGATCGTGTTATTTGCAAAAATAATTTTGCAAACCTCTAATAATCATATAACGAAAATTGAGGCAATCAAATGTCCGCCAAGCGGATTAAAATTAGACTCGTTTGTAAAGGAAAACGAAGCGACAGATATATAAGTGAAAAGGTCATAGTATATATTCATATATGCATTAGATAAGAAGCTTTCGTTTATTAAAAGTAAATAATATTATCTCCAAGTAAATCCCTATGAACTAAAAATCAGATATAATTTATGATATCGACTGAAGGTGCTTGATGGAATTTCAATATTAAATTTGAATTGTAACAACTTTGTACCATTCCACATGTTTTGTCACTAACGACTCGGAGAATGACTCATTTATATGATTAATCGTTGATGAAAATTGTCACAGGCAATTGTGTTAATTACTACTAGATGAATATTATTAAACATGTAGGATCGCACAAAGTTGTAACAATTCAAAATTAGAAAAATATTAATTGCGTCCTATAATATTTTAATTCGATACATTGGTCCAAGACACTAGATATATAATATTTTATAAACTAGGTCTACATCGCATAAAAAGTATATAAAAGATATGGAAAAAAAAACAAAATTTGTTTTACTATTTCATGCATTTGTTTTTTATTGTATATAAAAATTCAATGCAAAATGGATACATACTTATAAATGCATATTTTTATTCATTATACTGTATTATAGGAGTTATTCGCTGCTGTCGGATTGCAAATATTAGGTAATCCCGGAATTAGTGTCGTTTTTTCAATACACAACTTTGACTCAGTATGTTTGAGTCCGTTTACCAGTAAAGACGTTTGTTATTATTTTTCTCTTCTTTGGTGATTCTTTGCTTTTCTTTTGAACAAAAAAAAAAAACAATTCTACCCCATCTATAAAAAAATGGCATAGACGTGTCCTTCGGAAACACATTTAAGAATCTGTATGGTGTTTCTGTTTCATTAAAAAAAAAAAAAAACTGCAACAGTAGCAACGGAATCCATTTGTGAAATTTAAGGTGATATACTGGACATAAGAAAGTGCCAACGATAGTTCATAAAATTTCGATCGGGTGATCTCGATTTGAAAAATGAGGCTCGAAGAGGACGACGCAGTCTAGTGGATGAAGCGGCCCTAAAGGCAGAAATTGAAGCAGATCCGACGGTGACCATTGGTCAATCATCACACATTATAATTGAATACTCACTGCTATCTAGAGAAATGGGGAATGTTAAAAAAGAAGGCATTTAGGTTCTTCACACGCTAACTGATCACAACAAACCGCAGCGCCTCGGCATATGCAAAATACTGCAAGAAAAGCAACATTCTTCCCCGTTTCTTCATGACCTTATCACCGGAGATACAGCGATTACCGATTGCTCTCTATTGTGATGAAATGGACAAGTTAAATACAAATTTACAAGAAATTAGGCCTGCTCTAATGAAAAGAAAGAATGTTATTCTTCAACACGAAAATGCCCGTCCACTCAATGCCGACATTACACGAAAAAAGATCTAGGACCTTGGCTGGGATGTTTTATCGCATCCACCATATTCTCCGGACTCGGCACCGAATCACTATCAGTTGCTCCGTTTTTTAGAAACGCAATTAAGGAACAAAAAAATCTAAAATATTGAAGACCTAAAATCAGGTCTGTTGGAGTTCTTGGAATTTAAACCGAAGACCTTTCATGAGAAAGGAATTTTAGATTTAAAAAACAGATGGCAACGGGTCATAGACAACACTGGTAAATACTTTGTTAAAAAAAATGATTTAAAAAATCAAATTTGAATTTTACTGTAAAAAACGACGTTAATTCCGGGATTACCTAATATAATCAATCGTTCACGATTTTTCGAACGAACGTATCCTACTTTGCTCGGTCTTAATATATTTGGTATAATAAAATGACAATTCTAAGAATGTGTTGATGTATAATATTAAAGATTTAATCGCAAAACAACCAAATACCCAACGAATCCTAGAGCGATATCGTTGTGAAAAAAAGCTGTATATAAAAACGCTCTCATTTAGACAAGAAGGTGAGATAAATAATTAAATATTCGTCTTCAGGTTGGCACTTTTTTTATTTCCTGTAGTATTTTTTTCAACGGCGACATTTGAAGCAATTTGATATTTCGTATTAAATTAAATTCATTATCCTAACATCCACTTTGCGGATTTAATTTTTCTGCCGCGGAAAACGTTGCAATATTTAAACTCTATTTACTTAGAGGTTACGGTAAAGTATATTTTAATTAAACAACTACCACTTGCCAGCTTGGAAGTTTTAATATCTCTCCAATAGAACGAGTCCCTAGAAGGTATTTTTTTAAGCCCTTTTATGTATTAGACAAATGATTTATTTTTTCTAAGCATTTACACCGCATGTAGTTTTCAACGAATTCATTTGAATATACATAAAGCAAACATTTTAGTTATGTCGTAGATTAATGTTCGAATAAATGTAATGTTAATTTTATATCATGTTTTATTTTCTGTTCAGTTTTTTTAAATTTCAATCAACTGAGTTTCACTGTTTTTGAATCATTATTTTTTTTTAAACAATAAAAACCTTTTTTTTGTACTTATTTCCACAATATATTTTTTGATCTTGCGGAAATAAGTACTAAGAAATCTGTTTTTATTATTTAAATATCATGTAAATCCATCAAGTGATAGTTTACACCTTAAATGTGAATTATTATTATTGAAAGCTATTTCATGAAAATATAATATTTGGATCTTCGCCTTAGAGCTTGTGTTTTTTCTTTGTAATTAACTCATTTAGTATATAGCCGATGCTTACTGTTTATTTTGCATCAGTTCTGTTGCATTCGTGTAATAAAATGGATGAAGATGCTGAAAGGTGAATCCCGGGTCATAAGTGATAAAACATGTGGAATCGTGTAAGTTTCAACAATTCAAATTTGAAATTGAAACTCAATCAAGCACCTTCATTTGGTATCATAAACTATGCCAATTCATTAATTAAACCAAATATTTACTTCATCTTTCCGATTCAATTATACTTTGTTTTTTATTATATGGATTTCCTCAATTACCGATATCTTTATAATCTATTATTCTGGATAGTAAAAGCTGAAAGAAGTATACATTTCAGTAAATATTAATTTATTATTATTTTCAATAAACTGTGAAATAGTTCAATTACATTTTTTTATAGAATAACTATCATAAAGTAATGGGTTATTTATTTTTATTTAGTTTTATCTGACGTTATGTTATGCCATTAAGATTTGTAAGTATACAGAATGGTTTCGGCTTAAAGAACAAACAAAATCAGCTAAGACGAACATTTGAGAGTTCGCTAAGCCAGTCTTAACACTTTCCGATGTTTGAACGAAAAAAGACTGGTAGAGTCTCCTCACAAGTCTCGAACTGGCTGTTTTGTCTATTTGCAAGTAAAAACGTCAAGTTGCACAAAAGCTGTTTGTAAAGCTCGCGTAGCAAAAGCCTTATCGATGTTCGGAGGAAATAAGGGTTGAAAGCTTTATCTCTCATCTGCTTGGTGAAGTTTTGCCAGGAAATGGAATTTTGCGAGTGTTTAAGTGAACTTTGTTTTACTATCTGGAATCACATCTCGTGACTTTTTCACCAAGGGAAAATTTTCGACTAAATGCAATGTCTGAAAGTACGGTAACTTTTTATAACCATCGTTATTTTTAATTAGATAACAAAGAAAAATTCTATACGGTATTTCAACAATTAAAAGCTTTGTAGCGGCGGTGTACTTCAGTTGGAATTAATAAAACACTTAAATATTTTACTTGTCTAGGTTTTCAAAGTTATTTTTAATAAAATACAGCCGTTGGTCAAACTTTCAGCCCAAGAATTTACTATTTAAGCTGGGGCTAAGAGATGACCACGTTTTTTAATATAAAATAGCTTAAAATCATACTTAGACCAAACATAAAATAAATGCATTCTTTATTTAAATTCGTATAAAAATACACATTTGATATTATGTTTAAATGAACTGAAATATATTGTTTAGTTTCAAATTAACAAATTAATTAGAAATTATTTCATTAAAATATTTTAAGTACAGGCAGTTTTTTTACTGCTATTTACACCATATACATTTTAATCATGAACAGTTTCGCCCATCACCAACATAATCAACTGATGTTAATAATCGCAAATTATGATAATGTGTCAAAAATGTTGTTAATATTTAAAATGCGACAGCACCTTAAAATAATTGAATACAATACTATAATCACTTTTAAGGTGTTAACTGTCACTTTTTTATGGAAAGGCATGATATTTTAAATAATAAAAAAACATTTTTTAGTACTTATTTCCACAACATATTTCTAGATCAGGACCGGTTTCACTCATCCCAAGCATTATCAACTGATAATTCATCAGTAATTCTGTCATTAATACCATAATTATAAAATCTACACTTGTTGTTGAAGTCGATATCGAGATACTGCTTTCAATAAATTGATTGTTGTATATTTAAAATATATTAATTTAAAACAACAAATGATACTTTTTTACGCATTCCTAGCACTCGCATTACTTCGCCAACTTATCAAATATAACGTCACAAAAATTTTGTTCAAAATACAAATCGACGACACTAACTCAATCGCGGATGCGTTTTTTCTCACCCAGCATCTTAAAGACATCAACAAAGCTCCCTCTTGTGGCTTTGATTCTATTTTCGCCATATTTGCTTTTACTTATCACACATTGGTTACTTTTGGTGTTTGCTACGTCACGTATTTGGAGCAAGCACGTGCGCACTCAAGCTGCCTCTGATTTAATATCGTATGGCCACTTTTCAACTATGATCTCGAACTCTACAATGTTTCTTGATTTTCTTAACTGTTTCCTTTATATTTATTTATTCAGAACCAAAACTGTATAAAGAAAATAGTGAATTGTAATTGTTTATAATCATTTTATGAAATCGACCGAAGGTGAATATTGAAATTCCATCAAGCACCTTTTAATCAAGTCATTATATCTTTAAAAATAAGTGACGTGATTCATGATTGGTTAACAATCAATTTGGATGGCGAACATAGTTTTGGAACTGATTATGTTCGTAAGCCGATCACTCACTGTGTCTATGTTTCTAAAACAATAGGAACATTAAATTGTAAGATTAAATATTTTAGTTATTTACTAATAAAAAAGCTTCTCTTAAAACATCTAATTTTAATGCTGCTTATATGTGACAATTCTTTTTTACGTAAATAATGGGTCATACAGTTTAGATGTTTTTTTAGTGCTAAGAATGAATGACACTGGTCCTGATTTTAAATTGTAGAAATGGTAAAAAACACTGTGGTTAATTATCAAAATGTCGTGCTTTTCAATTAAGAAGTGACAGTTAAAATGCAAATATTTAGACAATCATTACGTTCAATATTATTATTCCCTTAATTAGATTTCTTTTTTCGACAAACAATCAAATATATAACATAATTATTTGTTGAAATCTTGCTCTGAAATTTTGAAAAACAAGTTAAAACAATTCAATCTGACATAAAGACGGAGAGACAGATGAAAATGTTTTAGAACTTTGAGGTACGAGATGAATTGTGTTTCTAGCATTCATTCAATGAGCGAGTTTACCTGTTGGGGAAAACACCTGTTGTTAGCTTGAAGGCAATTACGACTCTCAACGAGTGACACGTTATTGAAACATGACGTCATGCGAGTACACCTTCAAGTTGCTTGCTTTGTTTAGTTTTTGCAAAATGATTTTTTATCGAACTAAAGAAGCAAATATTTCGATATCAAATATGGACAAAATTATTTCACAGATATAAAAGATTATTCAACGCAGATGCTCGAAATTTCTTGGATTATAACATACATGTTGATAAAGTGACACCTATCAATTGTTCATTAGGTTTCAATTAATTACCATCGAAAGTTTCAACGTTGAAGAAGGTGTGCAAAATATCGAATTTGGATGAATCTGTAACTGGCCAAGAATTAACGCTTTTGGACTTTTTACTTTAGGGATATCTTAAGTCGCAAGTATTTTCAAAATAGCTTTGTTTTAATTTGTCTTGTATCAGTTGGTTATTCCGGCTGAGTACTGACCTTATACAAATAAACTTGTAGATACAGTACTGAATATTTAATTTTATTATTTAAATATAACGTCTTTCTACATATACGACAGTTAGCACCTACAAATAAAGAGATTGATTTTGAAACAGAGAATATTTGGTTTGTCTACTAGTTCTTTATATGTATTATAGTATTATTTGTCTATCTAATAGTAACTGCAAACAATTTATGCTCTCAAAATCAACATAACAAACACCATACAACAAACTCAGCTAGATTTATACGGTAAAGTCATTGAAAATTAAATCTGCCGTATACGTGCCAATATCATATCTTTATCAAAATTATAACTTTTTACACGGTAGGCTTGAGAAAGTAAGAATGCCATATAAAATAATGCTGGAAAAGCATTATTTGTATATTTATATTACGATGTAAATTCTTAGATAGAGTCGTATTTTATTTTTTATTCGGATCGTTTATTTAAAATTTAGAAATACATTTAACATAAATAAAAGACTTGCATATATAATATTAAAATAAATTTTTAATAAAAATTAAAAAAATCTTTTTTCGATTGTACTGTCCAAATGTTTGCTGCTGCTCTGTCAATTTTCATGGCAATATTTTGAATTAAAAGTTGATTTTCAGATTGAAATGAATGATAACAAATTGACTGTCAGTCAATTGATTGGCGTTGGAAAAGGATCCCATTGTTGATTACTTCCGATTGACTGAACACAAAAATGATTCCGACGTTTCACGTCAACTTTTTTAATCCATTTTAATTCGAAACTGAATTTTACTGACATCAAAACATTTTGGCGATGTGAATATTTCTCTGTCACGAGATAAACGATTTCAATATTATCGTAAACATGCCATTATATAAACGTCGACCTAAGAATAATAATAAATTATTTAATGTGTTTTTCTTTCACAAATATCTTTTTATCCTATCTAAACAATGATTTCGTTAAGTTAATTTATGTTATAGAAACACGAATTTCAAATTTATTTATTTAATGACTTCATATTGCCGAAAAATGAAATCTGTATGCAAATAAAGTGACGACATTTTTTCGTTATTTTGAAAAGTGAAATCTATCTTCTATCATGGTGAAAAAATATCAATGTGGTTTAGTTCTACAAAAGCAATAATAGAGTTCTACCAAGTAAATGTAAATATAATCAATCTATCTTTTATACTATCAATGAACTTATAAATATTTACTTCGCCGTTACTTAAATCGTTACAAAAACAAAATATGCACGTATCTTATTGAATTATCAATATAAATATGAACGTTTTTTTTAGAACAACTTTAAGCACTGTTCAATGATTTGAAATAATACATACAATTTATAATGTTGCAATAAGTGAAACGTTAATTATCTATCTTTTTTTAATATAATAAAAACACAATTTTAGTTATACTGATCAATAAAACTGTCAGTTGATAATGCTTACGATAAGCGATATCGGTCCTCATCATAAAAAATATTTCGAAAATAAGGAGTAAAAAATGTTTTTTTATTGATTAAAATATCATGTCTTTCCATCAAAGCGTGACAGTTAACCCATTAAAAGTGATTATCTAACTCGTATTAATTTATTTTAATCACAATTCCAACGATGGCGGAAGTTAAAAAGCTATCAACAACATTAAGAAATTAAAAAATTGAAAAGAGTTGAATAATTAATTATTTTTACTATACGACTCTTATGTTTCTAAAGTCTCAAATAGCTCTTTCCATATCAGATTATGTATTCATTGACCTATGTGAATATTAAATATTACGTTTTAGAAACGTGCCATTCAATAAGCCGTTTTTATTCTTTTAGAATTGTTTAACTCGTGTAGGAAGAATCACGTAATCATTCTTAAAGCTTTCCAATATCATTTGATTACAAGCGTGCCTTTAATACAATCTAAATCACTAAGATAAGATTAATTAATAATCTTGTATTGAAAATGAGTTATCGAATAGTGTTGACTTTTAGTAATAAAATCGAAATAATTAACGTGTTAAATGTTGACAACATTTTTTCTCATATGAAATTTGAAGATAATACCTATTTATACACTGAAACCGCAAAAACGATATTCTGGTTCCGAATATATTTCAAAAGAAAATTCTTTCGTTTATTTAATCCTCGACATTTGCTTACAATTTTTTATCAAAAAAAAAAAATTTAACGCGGAAAAAAGTGTTCAATTATTGCATCGAAATACGGGGGATTATAAATCGTTTCATCAAGAAATTTAAGAAATAAACAGTAGTCGTGTTTAAAATTCAGGTTATATTTGTAATGGGTAATGACCAGCTAAATCTTTCAAATTCCTTCTTGTTATATCTCTTACGTTCAATAATCCGACAATCTTATAAATTAAATACCTATATTGCGTCACCTGATGTTTAATTCCCTCCGTTACCCAACGATTTGAAATAAATTTGTATCTGTAAGTTAAAAATAATCCAATTACATTTGAATGATAGTTTATTATTATTTGCCATAGAATCCTTTCATAAAAGAATCATTAACAGAATTTAATGTTGATAAAACTTATCACAGACAATTGTTTGTGATTATTTTCAAATCATTGTTATCGAATATGATTTTTGTTGTTTATTTGGATGCTAGTCTTAGCGTCTGTGTTTTTCCTATGTAATCAACTACCTTGGTTTAAAACCGATGCTAACTGTTTTATCAGTTACATTCGTGTGATAAAATACACAAAGATACCGAAAGGCGAAACCCGGTACCGGAATCGTACAAAGTTTCAGCAATTCAAATTTGATAATTCTTTAGTGTTGACAAACTTTCGACTTAAAAATTATGTCTTACGAAAGGCTTAACTCTGTTAACTCTCTTCTATTTTTATATGTCATGTATAATATCTACAATCTTCAATCAGCTGTTAAGATACCATTAGACATTAACAATCAAAAGGTAACTACTGAAAAATCTACCTTAATATTTCAATGGAAAATGATATCCTTTCTCATATTGACATATTAGTTGATAGCGCTCGCAGTGACCGAGACTGGTCCTAATTATAAAATATATTATAGAAATAAATACTAAAAAAAATGCGTTTTTATTGTTTGAAATATCATAGCTTTCCACTTCGACAGACAGTTTACACTTTGAAAGTGATATTTTGGTTAAAAAATGACAAAAATTATAATCTAACGTTTTTCAAATTGTCAGATAACGTGAATTGATATTTTGTATATTCAAAAAAAGTTTTGCTATATGAAGAGCAATCTGGAATAGAAATCTAGCCCCAAGTTATAAACATAATTAATATTTCATCCTTTGACATGATTCGTAATACATTCAACGTTATAAATTTACTGATGTGACCTTGGCTAAGCGACATCTATTAAGCATATAAATTAATATACGAAAATACTAAAACAATTAACTTTTACTAAATATTAATACAAAAATAAATAACGTAATAAAAGTGACATTTAAGGCTTCTAATTTTAATTAAAAAACATTATAAATTATTCAAATATTTGTAGTATTCAGAAATAAAGCTCGAAGTGATCATTTAATGAAATTTGAGCTTTTGTAAAATTATTTGTGAATAAATAAATATAAATGCTTTCCGGACATTTTCGAAGTAAAAATAGCTTGATGTCGTGTCACTGTATTCAACCTTATTTTATAAATAAGTTATTTGGAAATAGTTCTTGGTAGAAAATTGTTGACATGATAGTCAATATTTTTTTGTCATTTTGTGTCATGGGTTTGACAGTAGATTCATTTTAACTATACTAATAAAGTTGTTAAATTTCGCAAAATTAATTAAGTTTTCAATTCCAATATGATAACTATCACTGATCGAAACGAGTTATATTAAATTTATTATTGAAGTTTAAATAAAATAAATATAATTTTATTTTTGATTAAAAATGAGTAAATTTTGATTTTATGCGGCCATAAAATTTTATTTATAAACGACCTTACTTATATATGTGTTTGTGAATTGTCAGTTCCGTTGCATTCGTGTGATATAATGCCTGAAGATGCCGAAAGAAGAAACCCGGGTCGTTAGCGACGAAACGTGTGGATTTGTACAAAGTTTTAACACTTCAAATTTAATATTAAAATTCCATCAAGCACCTTTAGTCGATATCATAAATGGATATGTTTTATTTGATAACAGTTGAATGATGTTCTTAGTTCTTGAACCGTTCATATTTTATAGCTCGTTTGAAATTGTTTTGTATTAGTTAATAATGTTTGCGATGAAGGAAGCCGGTCCTGATTGATTGAAGTAATTAAAAATAACACTTTATCTACAGGTTATACTGTATACCTGTTAATTATCAATTCGAAAATTTTTATCAATAGTTTTGTTTGTTATTTGTGTTTCATAAGTTGATGATACTCGCGATGAGCAAAATCGGTAATGATTTTAATAATACAATATTGTGAAAGTTGTAAAAACGTTGTGTTGTATCATTTAAGTAAAAGGTTTTATTGAAACAACTTGATGGGTTGCGTTCTTTTGCCTGTCTACAGTTGTCATGGTATGCGAACGTTATTAACACAGTCTTCCTAGAATTTCTTAGAATTTTATTTACTCATACCTTTCCACATGTGTGAATAAAATCTATTCAATTTAACTCTTCTGGCGCCACGAGTATTTATTGAAGTGGGATTGATCTAGCCAGTGAGACCACAGACAAGAATGTGACTGTTTTGTAAGTGCTTGCAAATAAGTTCATTGTGGGGACAAAGTAATAGTGTTACAATAAAAGGATATCGCACTCGGTGTAATGCATCCATGAACATACAAATTATCGGTTACTTTGTGAAGTGCGATAATTAATGAACATATTATCTTATTATAATAAAATATGTGTCTTTGAGAGACCAGAGAGAGTTTATACTCTTTAAAAAAAAATTAAAATTAATAAATTAAAATTGAAAATAAAAATCTCATCAAGGGAATCCGCTTAGTTTGGAGTGAATCAGTTCATCGGTGTTTGATCTTTCATTCCCTCTTTCAACAAATTCTCAAGCCAATAATATACAAATACAACATAATGACAACTTCACGGAGACAAAAAATTGTAAAATTACAGAAAAATGCTTCAGACAACTAATTGGATTCAATTTCAATCAAAGTCAGTTCTGTTGCATCCGTGTGATGGAATACCTGAAGATGCCAAAAGGCGAAAGCCAGGTCGTAAGTGACAAAACATGTGGATTCGTAAATAGTTTTAACAATTCAAATTCAATATCAAAATTCTATCAAGCACCTTCAGTCGATATCATAAATGCATTAAAGAACGTTTCTTATGTAATTTCTTCAGATCTTAAGATCAGTATTGAATTATTTAAAATAAACTATTCATAATGAATGGATGTTGTGTGCACCTGTATCTCTATAACGCGACTCGAGTAATACATTACTGCTTAAAAAAATATTCTGCTATTTTTTGGCTGATTGATATCCAATAAAATAAGACTTTTTACAGTTTCATAAATCAAAAAAATCAATTTGACTGAAACATTTTTATTTATGATTATAGAAAACATCTGATTACGAGGAATTTCAACATGATTGATTCATTTGCAATGTTTCTAATATTTTAAGGTTAAAGGCGTATCCAAGTTTGTTCAAAATAATCACGGGTGAGAACGAAACAATTTCCAACACGGTTAACACCACTAGCTCGTGCAACCCGCAAGTGTTTACACTGTTTGTATGTACACACCGTCGAGGGATGTGAAAACGTAATGACGTAATAACACATCGGGCGCCGAGAGCTTCGAGATAGAATCACCCTAATGATATATTTCTCTGAATTGAAAGTACGAAAGTTCAATTAAGAAAGCCTAGAATTGAAAAAATAAGCAAGATGATTGTAAATGTACAATCATCTCCAGATTTATGTGGTAGATATATTTTTCATAAACACGTTAAAATAAAAACCACGTAAATCGGCAACGAGCTTATTAAAAATTTAAAAGGAAGGTTCCATTGTATACGAAAGCCTAAATGAAGACATTGATTTCATATTATTTTTTTAGATACTTTCTGAATGTAGAAAACCGGTAGTTATATACAAAATGTTAATTAAACACTCAAGTATATATTTTATCACTAAATCCTTATTTTCGCTGCTTTTTTTCATTCCTTTTTTCTTCATAACCAGTTAGCGTTTTCATCATCAGAAGAGCAGTTTATTTCTACATTACTCTACTACTCTAGTTGTCTTAGAAAGTAATTATATGATATAAAAAGTTCTTTGCCGCGTTAAAGTGAAACAACACAAAAAAGTAGTGTATAAATTGGGAGATGAGTGTATTATTACGTGTAATACCATAGCTGCACAAACATATGATGTATTTAACTAAATTCTTATTAATGCCAAAATGAATACTTATGATTTTCAGCTATTTGAAGAACCAAACAATTGTATTCATATTTTATTCAATCCCTTTCTCATTGATTTCTCTCCCAATATGTTTACTACTTGTACTACGACAAACTTTTTTTTAATTATTTTTAAAATGACGAAAGAAAATCAAATTTCCTAGAAAATGTCGCCAATTTATTAAATAGTCATTAATATAAAATTGACTTGATTATTTTTAATTTTCAATATTAGCGAAAAGACACACCATTTATTTAACTTGTGAAAATTTACAAAAGATGGTATTCATTACGCTTTTTTATAATACTCTGAAAAATATTTCACATTATCTAAATAAAAAAACAAACATACGATACTTACAATAGATTTATGACAGTTTTACTAAAACAAATAATACACGCCTAGTGTAGAATTTAGAATATATATAAATTATATGATCATAAACAATGTAGCACTAAATTGTGGTCGCAGTCTTTTTTTATAAATATTAAATAAATTCAGCCAACGACCATACCACGTTGTAAGCACCGGCTCTCGTGCGATCACCGAAGTTAAGCAACATTGGGCGCGGATAGTGCTTGGATGGGTGACCGCTCGGGAACACCAAGTGCCGTGTTCTCTTGGCTATGGGAAGGAAAACCCAGACAGAAAACCGAACACCAACCCGCCTGGGCAGCGTGGTGTTGCTATGTCCAAACCCCCCCTGAAAAAAAAAAAAAAAAACCAGGGGGAGGCCTTCATCCAGCAGTGGATCGACCCCGGCTGATAATGATTATGAATGATGATGAAATAAATTCAATATTATAAATAAATAATAATTGAAGAAAAAATGCACATCTACGATGACGCAAAGCTATTTAAGTTAAAAATTTTCTGTTCAAATAATAATGATACTGTTTAGAACTATTTCCACAAATTTATACTATCAAAATTAGGACATGTTTTGTTCATTGCCAGGTCATCAAAATTTTTTGTCAATAATAATATGTTTTCACGAAAAATATATCGAAAAAATGTTACGAATTTCCAAGTGATAATAAAAAATAAAAATAAGAAAACCAAACTGAATGTTTATTAAGCGTCAAAAAAATACTTATTAGCAAGAATATTGGATCGGAAAATTTTTACAATCAAATAATGTGCACATAAATATTTTAAGGAACACAACAGAATAAATAAATTCAATAGAAATAATGTAGATCACTTTTTTTAGTTTAAGAATTCATTCAGAAAGACACTTTTTTTTTGTATAAATAACTTAGTCTCATTTTGATTTTAATCAGTTGATAATGCTAATAATATAAATTGTGAATATAGTACTAAATATTGTGTTTTAGTATTTTAATATAATGCTTGTCAAACGCAAATTTATAAATTGATTAAATTGACATTTACTTGATAGAACTCCATTAAAACACGGTGAAAAAATAGCAATATATTCTAGTGGCGTGAGCCGAAATAGCTATCAACTATATTTTAAAAATTTTGTGGAACTAAAATACATTGCTATTTTTTCACCGCGTGATAGTTATCAATATTATATTTGTATAAATAGTCTAGCTTTCATTTATTATTTTATCAGTTGATAATGGGATAATGGATAATTCAATAAAATCTATATATAGCTGTGTAGTAAAGGCACACAATACATGTTCTCTTTTGTTTTAAGACCTTAGCTTCATATTGTGCAAATAAAATCTAAAATGCGGCACTTTGATTTTATGCATTTCTTGAAGTGCGAGGTAGTCTGGTTTTTTTTAAAAATATAATGCCTGTAAACTAAATATTTAAAATTGTAGTTTTTTAATATAATACAAACATAATAGTTAACACCCAGTAGTTCTGACGATGGCGTGAGCCGAAATAGCTATCAACTATATTTGTTAAAAATAATTTTGTAGAACTAAAATACATTGCTATTTTTTCACCGTGTTAAATGATTGTTACTGTATATGAAGATTGTTATTTTTACCGAAACAATTTTACAATTGCTGTTCTATGTAACGCAATGTTTAGGTAGATTGTTATATTTTTATCTTGTATATTTATTTTAAACAAAGATGCTGTCGCGGGATTTCCCATCGGTATACTGCAGATTACGAAGAATAGAGGTGGAGACAAACAAAGCACTCCAAAGCTACACTTGAAGATTTTTGACTTGATATCATTCGAGGGCACTGAGCGTAGACATCTAATTAATTTGAAGCGATGTACAAAAAGACAGACAATTTTACAGACCATATAAATACTTGAATAAAAAAATCTCTTCGAACAAACAAAGGCTTAAAAAACTAACGCCTCGCTGGAAAATAGTCAGAAAATCTACACAAGTCAATCTGTTTGGTTTGTAAACAATATTCTAATACTCTGATAGTTTTCAATTGAAGACTCATTTAGAACCCCTACTACGTTCTTCAACCTTCCGGAATGCTTCCATCACACGGATGCAATAAAAGTAATACATAGTAAATGCTTTTAAAATATCCATTATTAAGCCATCATTTTTGACTAACTATACGATATTTTAACACTTATTTGCTGCATAGCTTAATATTGAACATTCGTCAAATTATTATAATTATTTATTATTTATCATTCTCCTACTCGTGCAATCATGAAAACGTGCTAATATGAGAGCAATTAGCTACTGACTTGTTCTTTTTAGCTTTATTTTATATTGCCCCTCTCTCAAAAAAGATCGCGTAAAAGATTGAATTGCCGGTTTTATTAATAACAATTTTTGTTAACATACTTTTTTAAGAGTCTATATTCCCTATAAAATTTAGTGGTACATAGCAGATACTCTTTTTTCTATGAAAACGTAATTTTAATGAGATGTTAAGAATAATTTATGATATCGACTGAAGGTGCTTGATGGAATTTCAATATCAAATTTGAATTATTGCAATTCTGTACGATTCCAGATGTTTTGTCACAAACGACCCAGGTTTCGCCCTTCGGCATCATCAGGTATTCCATCACATGGATGCAACAGAACTGACGTAAAATAAACAGTATCGTTTATATAAATTATAGTTATCGAAAATTCAACAAAATCGATAAACTGAAATAAACATAGACCGTAGTGAGATTTGAACCCGTGTTCAATAAGTTCATTACGCAAGGCAACAATAATATATGTAGTTCGAATGTGCTGATAGTATCTTTGGACCAAAATAGCTATCAACAAACTGAACGAATTCTCGTATAACTAAATAAGTATTTTTTACAATATTAAAATGAATCTTTAACAAGAAAATGGGTCATTTAATCAAAGGATTTTTTGTTTGATTAAAACGTATTCCTCATTTAGATGTATAGAAAAACTCACCTATTCGTAAATTGAGTTATAGTATCAAAAGAAAATGTGCAAAAAGTGCAGCCGCTAAGGAAATATTACGACCATTGAAGATTTTTTAAAAAATATTTGTGTGGTATAAGAGATAATGATATAGGATTCTGAACAGTAATGCAAGCTTAAAATCAATGAATATATAACTTCAAATAAGTTGTTTCTCGAATATACTGATAACGATGTCTTTAAGCCTTTTTATTCAACCAATTTCAAACGCGTTCAATTCCCTTCTTACCTTTTATTTATACACTAAACGCTCCTAAAAAAAATCGTTTTTTCGATTTCAAAAATCCCCGCTTTGTTAAATTTCGAATAGCCAAATTTTGAAGAAAAATAACTAAAAATTATTAATAAATTGTTAAGGACAGTATCGATTTTTTAAATTTTAATTGTTTTTGACGATTCTAAATTTGATTTAATCAAAAACAAAATAAACAATGGTGGTAAATGAACAGCGAAAGAGCTTTGCTTTTTAATAAATAATATTGAAAAGAACCAATAGTCTCCTGTTAATTTGAATAATTTAATTACTGTCTTCAGTATAAATGATATAATTTCAATTAAGAATAATTTCTCTAATTTTTTAAAGACCCTTCATTCTGGATGAAAATTTATTGAAATTATTCAATGGAAGGCTTTATCAATACTATAGGCTCATTTAATTGAAAGCTTTTCATACTTGGAGCTTTTGTTGGAGCCGCAACATTTAATTTCAAAGAGCACTGCGAAAGCTCCCATCTAAATATTATAAACCCTGTATTTTGTAGGGGTATACAAGAAAGGTATTTGATATTCCAACCCCTTTTATAACAATGAAAATAGGCTGTGAAAATCATTAATAACAGTAAACAGTAACAGTTTGACACGAATATAAGATTAAAAATCGTATAAAATATATCTTAAATTTGTAGCACTCAATATAGTTTTTGGTTAAGAGAAATGCTTTTATGTTACCTTATTTGTAATAGTAAATTTGACGATTATTTACGTCACTACTAAAGAACTTTAATTTTTTTATTTGATTGGTTTATTAAACTCCATTTTATTTTAATAGTGCGGTGTTAAATAATCCTTTATTGTTCCAGGCAATATTTGGTGAATAGTGTATCACCTTCGGTTTAACTTTTACAAGGTAATATTAACATTATTACTGTGCTTATAATAAGCTCGCTTTTATTACTCTATAATTATTTTTGTTGATTGGAAGCTCGAGAAAAGAGTAGACAGCGTATTATAAGAGTAGACATGTATTTTAATTATTTATTATAGATGCCATTTTATAGGAATACACTTTTGATGCGGAAATATTTTTAAGCCGTCAAAAGAAAAACTCTCTTTAAGTGAAAGAGAGACGTTGCAGATTCCAAATTTGTATTTCTCTTTTCAAATATTATTATCACTTACTTTAATCAAACGGTAAACATTTTAAATGTAAATATTCTTTTGGCGGGTAAATATAAGAAGCTTTCAATTTGAAAGAGAACTTTTGACAGAATTTCTAATTTAAAAAGACAATGTAAAAAAACCGTCGTCTTTTCATATTTTTATTTTGTAAATTATATCATCTTTATGATAGTTAAAAATAAAAATACATTTTAATATATGTATAATGAGATAATTTGGTCATATATTCCCGTCTCTGAGTGGTGTCACTGGGGAATTTTTTCATTGTATCTTTATACATTATAGTCGCAACTTTTAAAAGCTCTTTTTTTAACATTATGATTTCGTTGATCAATGATTTTATTTTTGAAAGAATATAATTTGTGACCAATTCATAAAAATATCACTTAAGTTCACTTGACGATCTTCCAAAACGATTTTTTTTACAGTTTTTCATGTTTTCTGGAACGTCTAAGCTTGGACACCAGAACATTCAGCATCTTCTTTGTTTGTACGGCCGCGCTTAAAATCAGCAAACCACTTCCCAACCATTTGTCTCATTAGGTCAGAATCTAAATGATACTTGTTAAGCCATTACTTGCTTGCATGCTTGAACAGTATTTTTTCCCCATTAAAAAAACAATGCTTTATGAACACAGGAAATTATGACTTGTACAATGCTTTGACAGTTATATTTAAAAGTAACGTCACCAAACTACTGAAAAATATAACGATAGTTGTCGGAATGTCATTAAATATTAACACACCGCTTAATTTTTAGAATTATCGAAAAAAAAATGACTTTCTTAATAGTGGCGCCATCTACAATATATGTCATCCTACGAACTTGCCAAACAAACTTTAAAAAAGTAAATTTTTAAATTCGATAAATATTGCAAGACTTTCCTTACATAAAAATATTTTAGTGATTTTGGACGTTTTCTTAATAAACTTGTTAGATATTGCCACAGCACATCAAGGTTTCGTCAAAACACATTGATTTAAGTAAAAAAGTAAAAATCACAGGCTATTTTTTTTATTCAGAATAATTATTAGTCGCCGTATTTCTTAAGCTACTGAAAAAATCTTCTAATTTTACTTATATGGCAGTCAAATATAGCTTAAATATTTTTGTTTCTCTATATTTTCATTATAAGTTTAAAAAATAAATCAATTTTTAAATAAAGAATGTATTCAATTTCATTTAAATTTCAATGTGACAATTTGATGTAATTGATTAATATAAAATAGTGTTAAAGGTAAGAAAAAATATCACACGTAGGTCAAAATATAGACAAACATTTCACAAAGGAAAAAACAGAGTACCAAATCAAAGTGAAACATTAAAATAACATAAAAGAAGACGTTGGTAGTGAAAACAACCCGCTTTACGTCATAATCAAACTTTTATGAATGTCAAATAAAATCTGTAACATAAAACCATAGACTTCCATTTTGTTTTGTGTATTATTTTAAAAACCTCTTAATAATTGGTTTTTCTATTTTTTTAATAACTATTTTTGACAGTAGTTGATTCTCGTGGCCATCTCTAATAGAAATATAATTTATGGTGATTAAACGATTAGTGTTCCATTAAGGTTGAAAAAGATTATAATTAAATCATTAAAACTCTCTCAAATACAATTTCACCTCTTTAACTTATTGTCAATTTTTTCAGTTTTCTAAAATAAAATTACGGTTTATAAATTAAGTATAGTGGAATGCTCGAAGATGGCGAAAATCGAAAACTGAGTCGCTAGTGAAAAAAATGTGGAATTATACAACATTTGAAAGATTTTTTTTCTAATTTGAATTGTTAAAACATCAGGTATTTTATCACACGGATGCAACAGAGATGACACACACAATAAACAGTTAGCATCGTTTGTATACCAAAGGAGTTATTTATACGGAAAACTGAGATATAAATATGATATTGAAATTTCATCAAGCACCTTCAGTACATATCATAAATTAGATTTTTTCTCTTGAAAGAGATGATTGGGCATTACAATTTAAAATATTTGGGTAAATCAATTTTTTTCGTCATTTGGCGGTGCTTGTTTTTTTTTTGTTGTTGTGGAAAGCATTGTATTGATTGAATTGGCATTTATATCGTAGAACTCCATTACAACACGGTGAAAAATGGCAAAAAATTTTTGTTCTACAAAGTTTATAAGATATATAATTGATAGCTATTTCGACTCTCGTCTTCATCAGAACTAGTTCTGTATTTCTTATATGTTCGTTTGTATTATGCATGTGTGGAACATTTAAAATGATTTTTATTGTTTTGAATAAAATGGTTTGAACTTATAAACAAATTCGATCGATATAAAAGTGGATCTGTATATTTTTTTCTCAACATAATATCGAGCGATATTTGTTTCAATAATGTAAGCTTTAATATAATGACCATAGATAATAATAATTCAAATATAACCACGGTGTCATAAGACAATTGTTAAGACCTCAAATAAATTTTTTGGAGACTAAGTATTTAAATGAATAAAATATTTCTAGTCGATATGGCACCAGTTCTAACAGGATTTTACTAAATACAATTAGTAATGATAGCTGTAACGAAGGTTTTCCAAAATATCACTAACATTATCAAATCATTAAACATGTCTCCATTGATACATGTCAAATATAATAATTGCATCAAAAATAAAACATACAAAAGTATTTTGGACATTGTTAAGTATTCTCTAAAAGGAGACAACGTCGAAAACGCCACATTTTTATAGTCACAATAAAAGTGGGCGCTCATAATTTTCTTGTTATCGCACCAATAAAAAGTCTTTCATTTTATTATTATATATTATTCGGAATGACAAGAAAATAAAGAAATGACCCATTTCGTAAAAAAATAACACTGCCCGGATCGGAAAGGCTATTATTGGATTTTTATTGCGCATTAAATGAGTGATATCCCTTTGAAAGTTCTTTGATGAATGGACACACTTATGACTAAAGGCGCATCTTTTATTTCAATTCAAAAGTTATATATCTTCATTTAAAAAAACGATGAAAATCACTTACAGTTTTTTTTTTATATTTGTTTTTTGACTATTTCATTTTCAAGGTGCTAACTGCGACTTCTTGATATAAATGGGTAGTATTTTGAATAATAGAAACGCACTTTTATTACTATTTATACAATATATTTGATAATCAGGACCGAAATGATGAAAACAGGATGAGCTATACCGGTCCTTAATTTAAAATAATTTATAATAATAGTACTAAAAATGTGTTTTTATTATTTATATATATTTCATTGTATATGTTCGAAATACTATATACTTAGTATTTCATTTACGTTTTATCTAAATGTGTTGTTCATCCAAAGTGTAAAACCAGTCTGCCAATGGAAATGACAATGGTAAGAGCATAAACAATGTTCAACAGTATTGCTTCGGGTGTCGACATATTCCATGTGGACGAAAGTGAGTTCAGTAAAGTAGATGTTTCATGAGCTAGCTTAGTTGACTTTCTTGCAATCTACTTATTGTTTGTTTTGTTGTCTATTTCTTGAATTTCCAACACTAAATGTTTAAATATTTTGACGCTGTAATAGCAATGAATTTGAATTTTTGTAACGTGTATCTATAAATAAATAACAATAAATCATTTATTTGATAAAGTATGTGCAAAATTTTGCTCTATTTACAAAATCTCCATTTTACGATATTGTCATGGCCCGCTGTTTCTGTTTGAATTAAAAATGTTTTACATGCAAATACAGTACGATTTTTTGTATTGATTTAACTATGCTTTGCAAACATATCAAAATTTTAAATTGGTTTCTATCTATTACATTTCAGTTCACAATCAAACATAAAACATATCAACATATTATATTCGTTGCTATGATTCATTCAGTTTTATATCAACCCAATTGCGTCAGAAAATAATTTATTATAAATCATGAAAAGTATAAACGTTTGAATTAAAAATTAAATAACTTACCGATAACTTGAAGAGCCATGGATATTGACCTCATCGTGAGTGGTTTTCTGTAAAAAAACAAACGATATAAATATTAGAGACGTATAAAAATTATTCTCACATGAAAAAATTTCCAAACCCTACTTCTTTTCTAAATAATTTCAGACACATATTCAATATAAAACAAAATTTAATATAACACATATTGCTATATATAAGGCATGGCTTCATAGAAATGCTTTTTTTATAAGTATATCGCGGTCGGTTTCGTTCATTGCATCTTTATTCGTATTTAGGTTGTAAAAATTTCCCATTCGTTATTCTGACAATGGATTTGACTTTGATTACAAAATTAATTTAAAGGGTGCTTAACATTTTTTGTGCGTGTATGTTTACTCCATTTATAAATAATTGAAAACGTATTTCTTAGATATCCAACGATTTGTTTTTTACACCCAGTCAATATTCACTCTAAAATGTGTATAAAAAGACTCTTTTGAATTTTTCGTGTGTCATCGTGCCGCGATGAATGTAACTGATCGTTTTCTGGAAAATATGAAACTGGGGAAATAGTACGAATAATTTTGTTTAATCTTTTACACCAAGAAGTGACAGTTAACACCTTAAAAGTTGTAATTTTTCATGTTCAATCAACGTTGTGACCGTGTCATTAAGTGAATTGATTGTTAACTTAAGATTAAATGAACTTAAAGTGTTGATGATTTAATGTTTCGTTTAATGTTGGATTATCATTTCAAAAAATTAGTTACTTTTCTTATTTTAAATAATATACCGTCAAATAAAAATTAATTAATATTTTCAATTCCTCAATGAATAAATACATTATTTATATATTGATTGAATTGGCATTCACTTGGTAGAACTCCATTATAACACGTTGAAAAAAATAGCTATGTATTTTAGTTCTACAAAATTATTACAAAAAAAATATAGTTGATAGCTATTTCGGCTCACGCCATCGTCAGAACTATGCTCAAACAAACATTTACTTAACTATATATAGCTGTGTAGAAAATGTACACAATACATCTACTCTCCTATTTTAACGGCCTAGCTTGTTTTTTTCTCGCAATAAAACTAAACTTTTTCAAAAATTGTAAATGAAACTAAAAAAATGCGATTATGACAATAAGTTAACATGTGGCAAGGAAATGGTCTATTACGGAAGCAGATCAGACTCCTTTCCCCCGTGGAGCGGTTTAATCAATGGGCTAAACCAGGGATTCCCAAACCCGTGCTCGCGGGCACCATGGCGCCCGTGGAACGATTCTTGTGTGCCCGCCACTATTCGACCGTGACAGATTTTTTTCATGAACACTTATTGAAAATGTTATAATTTTAATAAGTTCAATCATTTTTTTGGGTACCTAGGTTTATTGTATTCGTTCGTATGTTTGCAATAATGTACGTATGGGTCTTTTTTTATTTATCACTAATGTCCAATTAAAAGTATCCTTAAAAAAATTAGGTGGTGCCCACTACTCTACCGATATTTTAGAATGCGCTCTAGAGTACAAAAAGGTTGGGAATTCCTGGGATAAGCAATATATAAGTTCAAAAATACATTATTGATACACCGATTATCAAAGTTTAAGTAATATATAGATTATAAGTTTTAGTAGATGCTCCTTAAAGTCGTTAAGTAAGAATATTTTGTTTTTGTTATGTTTTAGGCTTTTAAATACGAATCGCATTTGAATTTTTTCCCTCATCGACTCACCCATCAGGATTTGATCTTAGGGGAATTGCTTGAAGATACTGTTTCAGAAATTGATTCATGATTACGAAGTTATATTTGTAAAAAACATCGCTTAAAAAATATTAGGCACTTTATATTGATTTTTTCACTTGTGAAAAAAGTTAAGCATTCACAATTTTTCCATACACCACTCATAAAAATTACTTCCTATTTTCGACGTACGAAAATGGATGTGATAAAAAAACTTCCTCAGTTTTTTTTCCACAAAACTTACAAATAATCGTTTTCCAATAGATTTGCGTTGTTTTTGCTTTTCAAGCTTGGAAAAAAATGTTATAAAAACACTTAAATAATGAAGATTGAAATACGCTGATATAATCAAGTGTTCGTCTTTGAGTCCAGTATAGATTTTGAATAATAATATTATTATGTATTTTATTAAAAGTCAATTTAAAAATCATTCCATCGAATTTAATGAAATTATCGTACATATGTTTATTAGATACTTATTAAATCATGCATTATTTTTAATAAAAAATACAAAATTTTATGATTTAACGAGAACATGGCATAAAAAAGAAGTACGATTACTGCAATGTATGCCATTGACAAGGCAGGTATTCGATTCACCCCCTGAGTTCCACTTGAAACCAAACAATAGGGTTGTAGCTGGTAAGCTGTCGCAGACCCACTTAAGTTTGTGACTGGGCTTAGAGGGTAAAATCCTACAGGTCTTAGGGGTGCTATGAGAATGCAATATGGCACAAGTCTTAAGAAATTGATACACTACACATTCTCAGAGGTAGCGAAGTCAATTACGTGAAATCTGTTGCGTTAACCACACTCGTATTAATGCAATCTTGTTTATTTTGCACTATTTGATATCATATATTAAAGATACATTGAATATGTTACCATAGAAAACGTAATACGGTAATAACGTAAACGTATATAAGTAAGTCATAAAAAAATCTCGCTATTGTTTTTTATTTCGTAAAATTCAATTAAAAAGATATGCTCTGAAAAATTTACACTGTTAGGTACATTGATGGTCTTTTGTAGTCAAACACATCATTTTGAATATACCGCTGACGACTAATTAAAAAAAGTATACGAAAATTTGCAGTGAAGTAAAGTGCAGCAAAATTTGCAGTAAAAATAAGAAAACTATTTGGTGTTAAAAATTAAGTATATTTTGCTCGCTTAGAATGCAAAATCTTTGAGTTTGTGTATAGTGAAATTTGGTTTAACTTTAAAATAATGCATTTGTATGAAGTAAGATAGAATCTTATTTTTTTAAATATCCGTTGTTGAATTGAGGCTAATTTTTATGTTTAAGCTGTCTTTATCACAATAAGTTTAATGAGGAAAAGTTATAAGTCGAATTCCAAAGAATTTGATTGACTTATATTATGAATAATGAACAAGCTTATCTTATTCTCAATTCGTTTTTAAATAGTGTAAGGAATATTTGGTAGCTTGAGGAAACAGTTGAAACAATCTTCGATCAAATATCGTTTAAAAATCTTCTTTTTATTTGCTTTATTGAAAAGGAAATACAATGAAGTATATTTTTAATTTGAATCTAAGTTTAAAAATAGATTCCGTACGTATCATATATCCTACTAGAAACAATTCGGCTTATGGTACCTGTTTAAAACAGTTAGTAATTTAAAAACCCTTCGACAAAAATCGCATACTTTATGACGCCGAAAAAAGCCCCACTCAAACCTTGAAGTAGCTTCAAAGTAAGCATTTAGGGCTAATTTATTTGAAAAGTCCACATTGGTTCAGCAACCGCGAGTTGTTGACGTCACGCGCAGATAAAGACCATAAATTAACAACGCAAAGCTACGTAATTAACACCCTACAAGAAACATGCCTGCTCCCAACTGGCTACAATTAAATTTACTAAAGGTATACTCTATTACATTCCATGGATTACGCTGGCTTATTTCTGTACTATGTCCGAGTTGTTTACCAACTGGTGATATAATTTATTGATTAATTGACTAATAAAATAAACACCCCCTTACGATTGGGAGCTTTTCATACCTATTTTCGGTACAGTGTACGGTTGAGCTACCCAAAAGTAGAGATTAGTTCAAAAGGAAAACAACGCTCTCGATTGTAGGTTGAGATGGCTATCCACTTCAAATATTTAAAAAAAATATTTGAAGTGGATAGTTACTAAACTAGTTATAAGATTACCTGAGTAAAAAGACTTCTATCAATTTACATGATTGCTGGTTCTATTACATCTGTGTGACAGAAAGCATGACGATGCTAAAAGATGAAACACGGGTCGTGAATAAACATGTACATGTGGAATTGTAAAAAGTTTCAACAATTTTTTGTCTTTTTGCATTCATGTGATAGACTGTCTGGAGATCCCGAAAGGCGAAACCCGGGTCATAAGTGACAAGACAAGTTTACGTATTGAAATTCTATCAAGCACTCTTAGTAAATATCGTAAAATGTTAGACTGATTTTTCGGAAATAGTAAAAACACTAACAGTAATCGTAAGTGTAGCACTCTTTTTAAACATGCAGATAAATAGTACTAAAAATTGTGTTTTAATTATTTATACATAATGACTGAATAGAAATTGACTGTTAACACATTGAAAGTGATTATTAGTTTGCATTTTAGTATAGATTTGAATTTATATATTTTAATTTTAATCAATTTCTTATTATTTTTTTGTTTTATACAATGGTATTATAATGCAAACATTAAAAATTTTAATCTTATGAAATTTTTACAAGTAAGTAGTTATGTTATGTAGAATTAATTTAACTATACGTTTACTTTTTAATAAGCATAGTTCCTTCGATTGCTGATAAAAAAAGCTTACGGTATGAAAAATACTATGTGAATTGATCATTATTTTTTTACTCAACGGGAAAACAAAAATAATAAATTGATTGAATTGGCATTCACTTGGTAGAACTCCATTATAACACGGTGAAAAAATAGCAATGTATTTTCGTTCTACAAAATCAGAAATTATATTCAGAAAGATAAAATCAATAAACTGGACAGAAGCGGTATTTATAAAATGTCCTGTGGCTCATGTTTATCCGTTTATATCGGACAGACAGAAGGATCACTTCCGTCCCACATATAATCTTATTGTCATAGACACCTATTGTTTCATTTAAGATTCTGAAAATTTAGTGTCATTGTGTTAAAGTAACAAGCTAGGCCGTTGGAACAGGAGAGAGGATGTGTTGTGTGCCTTTTCTGCACAGCTATATATATGTTAGATAAGCAAATGTTAGTTTAAGCATAGTTCTGACGATGGCGTGAGCCGAAATAGCTATCAACTATATTTGTTAAAAATAATTTTGTAGAACTAAAATACATTGCTATTTTTTCACCGTGTTAAAAATAATAAACTTAAAAGTGTTTCAAAAACTTTGATATTTTGTAGCGGTGAAACAGACTCTGTTGGTTTCTAAAATATATAATAGAGTACAGCTTGTTTTTTCACAGAATTAAATATAATGTAACGCCTGTCATTTTGACAGCAGCGGATAGGTTCTTTGACAGTACTCGCCAGCAGTCTGTAATCGTCACGGTACGTTTACTGCCACGGTCGGCGCTTTAAGCTCCCGCAAGTCGTTAAAAGCTGCAGTCTGTATTATGATAAACAAATTCTATACGACACAATATATTGCCAATATAAATGCATTATTACGCAATGTTAATATATTTTAAGTGATTGGTTTTAAAATATCGTACAGATTGTTGTATTTTATGGACAAAAAATATTTTAATCATCATTGCTGTCGTACACTCTACCCACAGATTAAATAAATGCTGTACAACTACCCCCGACACAGATGTCACATAAAATTGTGAATGAAAAAATAAAAACATGACAAATTATTATTGAATAAAACTACAATCTTGAATTGAATATAACTGTGTCTTATATAGCTGTGTCATATATGTAACTTATCAAATGCCCTACTTTAAACCAGTATATTTAAAACAAATATAAAGTATTTTATGTTATAACAAACGTTTGTTTTCTATTAAAAATATATCGAAAAGTGATTCAATATTTCTTTTTTGTATTTTATTATAACGGTAATGTATGTTCACAATTTGAAAGATCAGACTCTTCCCTGTTTTGTTTATTATCAATTGGAAATTAAAACACATAATTATTAATAAACACATGAGAAAATTAAGTCATTAAACAATTTTAAAAATATAAATTTTGCAGATGAGTAGATAAAATACGAAAGTCGTATGGTATTGAATGAAATTTGTCACTTGTATATATTGCCGAATCTCAAATATAATTATTCGTAATCAAAATATAGAATATTATCAGCTTTATGGAGATAAATTGTTGGTAACTCTATCAATTACATAGCCTTTATTAATGATGTCGTTATATTGACTGAGAGCGGTTATTTTTCAAAGATTTCTTTTTAAAAATTGTACTTGATTGTTGAAATGTGTAAATGTCTATTTATGTGTGCGTTTTCTTGTCAGCCAAATTCATTATTTATTGCTCAGCTTTGCACCGAATAACTGATGTTGATAATAACAGAAGAATAGTACCAAAAAATAAATAAATACGTTATAAATGAAGGATACTTAAGAATTCTGATAGTTAGTTTAATTTGTTTGATATAGGGATTGCAATTTACCGTCAAATTTCAATAACCGGTAAACGGTAAATAATTTCACCTCTTACCGGTAATTTACCGGTAAATGGAAAAAATTAAAAGACGTGGATTGTATGATGTGGATATTTTCACCAAAAATAGTATTCTGGATTGAAACATAATAATTTAAAATACAATTCAGGTGAATAGTGATGTCATAAATGTACTTTAAATATGTTTCAGGTGAATATGTATGTTTTAAATGTACTTTTTTAAGTAAATCGGATAATTTATTATTTGCCACACAAAGATTGATTAATTTAAATTACGACTATGAAATATTTGGTTAACCTGCCTGTAAGAAGTTCATACGTTAAACTATCAGTTTATCCATTAGCTCATAGATGTAGTATATATATTTTATACATGTATGCATAATTTGTATCTATGAATATAAATTCATAATTAAAATAAAATAAAAAAACAATGTATTGGATTATACAGTTCATTAATAAATGGTTATTTGCTTTGGTACAATGACAAGATTGTTGGATATTTACCTAAATACGAATTTTCTTCGCTGTTTATCCCATAAAAACTATCATAGAAGCAGCCTGCAACCTACACTGGGCATCACGGTGACCGCGATTGCGATAACAAATGACACCAGTGTGACGAGTAAAAAACATTTTTCATAATTAAAATTCGTTATAATATGCCTGTATCTGGCATAAATTCGCGACAAAAATATTTTCGGTAAAAACCGGTAAATTTTTCATTAACCGGTTATTACCGCTGGTGCATTTTTGGCCATTTATCGGCTAACCAAGTAACCAAGTAACCGGCTAACAAGTGTTTCATGTCATGAACTTTATTTCAATGCGTTCTGATGAATATCAGGGAAGTTATGACAGAAAAACATTTTCACTTTTGTACGTACGCGAAAAAAACGAGTTGGCTATCCCTGCATTCAAATACCAAGTGTAGCAAGTCAAACTGTGAAGAATGATGCAACAAAGACAGAGACGTTTGATTCAGGGCGTTCTGATGTATCTCAAGGAAGTTATGACAGAAAAAAAAAATCACTTTTGTATGTAATGCAATCCCTAGTTTGATATAAAAAACTGTTTTATAAAGATTTCAAAAAGCTTAGTAAGAGATTTGATGCAATATTGCGTCTATTTGGATAAGATTTAATGGCAAATAAAACAGGAACAGTAGTGTGACAGGAAAAATTGTTAAGTGAAAACACTTGTCAGTTGTGCACTGCAATACATAAACAGAACAAGAGTTTGCAGTGTCATTTAAAAGATATAAATTTTTTTACCATGAGTTATAAAGGAAGTTTCACTCGTAAATTATTCCCTTGCATAGCTTTTCTACAAAAAATGGATTAAATATATTCTCAACTGACGTTAAAATAACTGAAAACTAATAAAGAGAATAATCACCATAAGCATTCCTTCGATATAGTAAAAACGTTATATTGAAAAAGTTTTTTCTATCTTAAAAAAATAATCTTCTCAGCAAGGTTTATGGGGGCTTAAATTACTTTTTTTAGTTCTAGATTTTGTAGAAAACATCTAAAGATTATTTCATTCCTTTCATTAAAACAAAGTATGTTTTAGACCATTAGTATTGAAACTTCTTTCCGTTGTGGACCCCTTGACGATCAATTTATTTTTCATACACACCCCAGGTTGCTTAATATTAAATCTTTATAAGCTTTTTATGTTTAAATTTGAACGCAATGGGATATTTAAAAAAGTATTTACCATGTTAAACAGTTAAAAACAAAAAATAATCAAAAATTTGGATATGAAACAAACCTTTATAAAATTCTCACTACTTATAAAAAGAGATGAATTTGACGCTCCGATATTAATTAGACATAATTAAACTTAAATTTTACGCGCTTCCCTTTTTCTTTTTTCAGTGGACCAGTCACTTTGGGAACATATTTTTTAATGGTATACAAAATCTGTTTGAAAAATAAAAAGCGACTTCATCAAGAAATAAAGAAAATTCTCTCGAATATTGAAAACTTTTTGGTCTTACACATGTATAACTATTAATTTCATAAGTCGTATTTGTTCAGAAAATAGAGTGTATGGTTTCTTGATGGATTATTTCGAAAAAAGTGTTTATAGGAAAGTCGACAATACAATCTTTATTATTGAGAACATAATGGAAGAAATATGATATGAGTCTTGGAAAGCATTTGTAGGTATTCGTTCCCTTTGCGTCTCGATTTTATGATCTTACGATTTAAGATGTAGGGATTGCATAAAAGACCTCCATTATTTTGTTATTATATCGCTGTTAGATAATTCATTTCAAGACATAATCTTCCATAGAATCTCGTATTGAAAAGTAAATTGTTATACTAGAAAACAATCCCAGTCGACCACGAATGATGGTGAATCGCATTCACGAGGCCATTACGTATTATTATTTTATAATATAAACATCCCAAAATAATATATTAGTAAAAAAGTGTAAAACTAAACACGTTTTATTTTTACATTATTGTCAGTTATCAACCTTGTAATTTATGATATCGACTGAAGATTCTTGATGGAATTTTAATATCAAATAAACTTTTCACAGTCGATTGTCTTGATTATTATTGAATTTATTTTAGTTGTCATTTAGTTATAAATACATTTGGTATATAGACGATGCTTATCGTTTACTGTGCGTCAGTTCTGTTGCACCCGTGTGATATATGCATGAAGATGCCGAAAGGCGAAAGCCGGATTGTTTGTGACAAAACATGTGGAGTCGTACAAAGTTTTTACAATTAAAATATTATCAATCTTGTATTGTTATTTGATATTATTTAATAGTATGTTGAAATTTCAATACGGATCAGTAAACATTCCATTTAAAACTTGAGAATTTAAAATTGTGAAGTGTTTTTTAGCACTCCAGACTGTTGATGTATTGTGCTTATTACTGAAAAGGAATCTAACATATACGTCAATGTCTTCTATTTTACGAGAGACAAAGGTTCATAAACACCACAGTACAAAATGTGTATTACCGTTCAATATCCGTAAAAGTGTGACCGCTGAGTAGAAATATGAGTGGATTAGGCTTGTCATGAGTTTGTCTGAGGTCAATAAATCCTTAGCGCTAAACTAAAGGTCACAGACTCGACTGCTTTTAATGGCTTACTTACTTTTGGCATTTTGCTCGGCGTGTGTTTCTAAGCGAATAAATACAAAAACAAATACGTTTTTAGTCAAAAAGTATTAATAAGGAGAAATATAATATTTCATTCAGTTGGAAAAACTATTTTTTTAAATTTATAAAGAGATTATACAATGATTTTTTAGTGTTATTCGGGATTTTCATAAAACCAAAAGTGAGATTAAAAAGTATAAAGAAAAAAATCAACATAAAAAATTCTAAGTACGAAAAAATCTTTGAAATAAGTATGTGATATATATAGTTTACTTTAAAAAGTAATTTCAAATGAACCAGTTTCGTTTATCAGGAGCATTTTCAACTGATGTTACACAAATTAAAGCAAAGTTATTTCATCAAAAAATAATTTATAATTACCAGGTTTCAGAAACAATCGGTTCAAGAACTACTAAATCATTAAAAGATTAACATTAAAAAATTACGAAACTTCAGATTTTATGTAATAATATAAGGAAGTATAAAGAATTTACTTATCGGTAGTACGAAAATAAAACCAATTAAATACTACATTAGTAATAAAACTTACTCAACTCAATATTCTTTCAAATGAGTCTTTTAGAATTGTTATCAACTCTTAATGTAATATTGATTTGTCTATATTTTGTTTGAAATTTATTAATAAGAGATTGTTAACATTTCATTTTTTTTAAATATTTACTTGATTTGAATGTACATTATATGAGTTCCTGTAAACTGTTTTCTTAGTTCTCGAACTTTTGGTTTTGTATTTATGCTAATCGTCACTCAAAATGTTGTTTTTTTACTAATTTAAATATGCCTGTGATTATGTGTTTAATCAGTTGATAATGCTTGCAATAAGTGAAACCGTTCTTAATCATAAAATATATTGTGGAAATAGTTATAAAACACTGTGTTTTGATTATTAAAAAATGTGCTATTATAGTTAAAAAGCAACTAGACAGAGATGTTTTCTTACACAAAAATACCTAGATAGTCTTAAATCCACTGCAACTTAATTAGAGGTGACAATTTAAAGTCACAAGCCGCTTATTAATGGTCCAATTAAAATTGCAACCATTGAGATGTCTAATTTAAAAATTATATGCTTACACACTTTAAATTTAAAATGACCTGACATTCGTTTATTTAAGACGTCGTAAGATTACAGACCTATAAAGACTTATATTTCTAGAAAAACTCTTATAAGCGATTAAGGACAAAATAAAACTTCTCTATCATACTAGAATATCTTATCCGTAAGCAAAAACCGATAGAATATGACATATATGAAATCACTAAGCTTTAGTTTGTGACAGATTTATTTTAATTCACCCTTTTACTTGAATAAGTTAATTAAAATACATCTTAAAAAAATGTTTCAATATATATATATAAATGTTAAAAGACATTGATCTCCTCATAACATGTAGCTGACACATTAGATTATCATTACAAGCATCTGTATTACCGAAGATGAATGTTAATTATGGTTTGTAATTTTCAAAATACTTGACTTAAAATGATCACATATAAGCTTAGTGAACTGTGAAGTAAAAATATTCGTTAGCTCGAAAGATTATTGGAACAGGAAACTGAGACACCATCTTATATGATAGTTGAGGAGAATTTGAGTACCACATCAAGTTGTCACGTTCATAATACAATAAATTGACGTTTTAATATGATGAATTTATGATATTGTTTTACAAGCCGTTATGCATCCTGGTCTCATCAATATTAGAAAAATGAAGATATTGATGAAAAGAACACACCATTGGAGACATATTGTGATGTAAATTGTTAAGACAGTGCGATAAAAAGTATAGAGAATACAAAATAAGTTTATTGGATTCTCCGAAAATTTCAATCATTCTTTTGAGAAATATTTGAGTAGCAATACTTTGTCATTTAAATCTTATTGAGAAATTCTTTTAAATAAATAAATTATATAAAACAAACATACAAGAATTTTCAAGACAATAATCCAAAGAGAACAAAATTATAGCTCAAAGTCGCCGTGAAAGCTTTAGAAAGTAGTTGATTTTTAAGCTCTCTATCAACTTATTCGACTAAAAGCAGCTTTCCAATTCTTTGTAGGAATGTTTCATAATAAGAACCTTTGAATTCAATACTTATTTAACTATATCCGCTTTGTTCTTTATCGAGTTTGTTTGGATATATTTTTCTCGTATGAACTTAAGCCGAATAATACTCAATTTATTTTTTCGCCAAAAAAATACTTCATTGTTTTGTTTATGAAAGAATTATGTTTGTTCGTTCACTAAATCGATTTTGGATTTTTAAAGACATCAGTAAGTTTATTAAATTTAATGATTCAGGTTTTTCTCTTTGTTTGTATAATACTGAAATATTGTTGAATAAACTTTTCTTGTAATAAGTAGCTTTTACTAAATAGTATAACATTATAAAGACGTGCTTTTCTGCGGTTACGTCAAAGTTGACCTTTTTAATATTTATACAGAGAAATGAAAAAAAAAAAGTTTTTGACAATGAAGGCTTTTGTTTGACAAAGTATAATTGAATGATGTGGTTAAAACTACAGTAAACATTTTCGCTGAGCTCAAATCACTACGGGGGACTTCTGTCTCCGTAATGTGAATGATGTAATTCAACAAATATATTATATAATAATTAAAAATGCGTGCGAAATATGATGAGATGTAATTCAATTTTTTATTTGGTGTTTTTTTCAGTGAAAACAAACGAACATCGACTTAATATTTTTATTTGCTTAGTTAAATTTTGCAATTTTAGATTGCAATAGTTTAAAATTGTATGAATAGCTTTCGTGTAATATTTCGGAATCAAAAAACATTGTAGAATTTTGTATTGAATTTGTCGACATTTTTTTAATCATTGACTCGATTATGTGACATCATTTAAGCAAAGAAGCCTCAAACTTCTCGGTGTTATAAAATATGATCTTGTATCATTTTAACAAAAAAAAATAATTGCTTAGTCTATAAGGATCGTCAAACGAAATCGAATAGCGAATGAAAGATTTTTTCATCAATTTATTTTTTTATTTAAAAATCTATATTGAAAGCTTTGACGTTCGATATTTCTTTGCATTATATAGTTTACAGTAAAATCATTTTGAAAAGAAAGTAATCTTGACAATTAGAAAATTTTAATTTTACAACATAGAGTATTCATAAATAAAGGAATCTAATAAATTTGATTTTGTAGTATGTTTGGAATATTTATTTAAAAGTATGATTGAAAAATTTATTTATGATTATGATTGAAAGATTTACTTAGAAATATGATTGAAACATTGATCCAGAGTAACAAAAAACTGATACGGACGGTGATTTGCTTCAATATTTTTAAGGTTTCTCAGTGAAAAGACTTTTAATAAATGAAACGAAATTATTTGTTATATTTAGAAAATCGCAAACATTATAAAGTGATCAACTATTTCTGATCGTAATAATTATAAATTTGTAAAAATAGTACTTAATATTGCGTTTTATTTGTTTGAATATAATTTATTTCATAATAAATTTAAATTTCAATCGACTCTTTAACACTTACATTTGAAATCCACTGAAGAACCCATTATAAAGTTACAACACCGGAACATCATTTTTAACCTTTAATATTTGCGTCCATAAAGCTATCATAGTTGATATCCGGTCGTAGTGTATACGGTCTACATAAAAGATAATACTATGTAAGGCAGTTTACTGAAAACATTCGCCTTAAAGCTCAATGATCATGATGAATAGCTTTCGGGCATGGAAATACGACGCTGGACTGGAAGCTTTTTGCAACGCTGAAATTTATGATCACAGTCTCAGCCACGTACAATACAGCGGTGAAGCCACCAAGGAAGCCATCCATAGAGTGAAAAGGCTGCATACCGCCACTTGGGAATTTTGCCATGGCAAAATGCATTAGTCGTATGGATATAATGTCTCTTTTGTATTTTCTATAAAGATGAAAAATTAGATTTTTTTTATACACTTTCAAAGGTTTGTGCTAAATACAATATTTGATTTGCTTACTTGTCAAAATTCGTAAAATTACGATTGAAAACCACACGCGGTAATTAATGTTTTAATCTGCCTTTACTCTCATAAAAATCAGTTTGATAATAAAAACGCTTAAAAGTTATTTTAATCTTTCTGTTAAGTGTGAATATCAAAATGCGTTTTTTTTTATATCATATGATATTTAGATATTTATGGTGTATTAGAAACAGTATTATAACAAAAGTCAAAATCCTATCAATATGGTTTATGTAAATTTGAAAGTGATTTCAAACTGGAGGATTCTTTGCGATTTTGAATTAAGATAATGCAACAAATTTTGTTTATAAATTCATCTATAAAAATGGTAAATGTGAAACAATAACATTTTAAATTATTGCTGCTGTTTATTCGTGAAAATATTTACCAACGTAATATTTTTTTCTACAAGAATATTTACTAAACGCCAATAATAAAGGTGCAGTTTCGACTCTCTATCTGATAAAGTGAAGGGAATATTCTGTGAAAATAAATTACGAAACCTCCTTAAAAAAATGTTAGAGGAAAATTGTAGATTCAGGGTTAGAATTTTTTAAATTTTTTTTTAAATTTAAATACTTATATCTGTACATCACTTTGTGAGAGTTCACAGCTCTTTTGATCTTATAAATCAATAGGAAAGTTTCGTCTTATACGTTTTCTATGCTACCAAAGAAGTTCTCTTCGCTAGTATATTATTTTTCGCCGTGCATCAGTTGCACACGCATGCGTTGCTTTCTAATATTAAATATTTTAAACGTAAAATGCGGGAAATAAAACAGTAAAAGCAAGAACTAAATGTACTAAAATAAAACTGAATTGTAAAAAATGTACTCAAATGGAGGGAAAACTTTAATTAAGGGCATGTAAAAGCAGGGTTCCGCTTTATAAAATAAGAAAACAAATGATTGCTTATTGGCGTTTTTATAATGATTGTAGCCAAAGAAATATAACAGAAACTGTCTTATTAATTGAATTGGCATTGATTAAGTAGAACCCTATTATAGCACGGTGATATATTTTGTAGAATTAAAATACATTAATATTTTTTCACCCTGTTACAAATTATCATTTTTATTTATAAAAAAACGACAAGCGATTTCACATGAACTTAATTTTCATAACACATTTGTTAGTAATGCATACATTTAATATGATATATTTGTTCAATGTAGTACAATGGCATAAATGTGATGACATTATACCAAAATGTAATATACACGTCTCAGGATTTACATAAAAAATTCTTCGGCTTAAAAAGTACGCAGTGGCATTTTGTATGATGGCTCGCCGTCGCAAAAATAATACTCTCAGTATAATCAGTTTTGCTAGTTTTGGCGCTACCGGCGCAGGGCTCCGTCCCTAATGACGTTTCCTCTTCAGCCACAAGACTGATTATTAAGTTAGCGCCGAAGCTGTGCGCGGCACCACCGAGGCGCGCGGAAATATGCCATGTACATTGAGGCTTTTATAAAATTATTATTACACAATTTAGCCGCTGTGCTTTGAATAAACAATTCTCGCTGAATGGATTTGTGTAATTTTTCAATCTTTTTTCATGCGTTAGTAATTTTTCACTTTAGCATTAGTCCCTTATTTGAAACAGTACTGTTTTTGTAATTTGATATGTTTATATAAATACAACTATTTATTTATATGCAGTCGTAATTTTACGTAGAATATTTTAAAATAGAATACTTGACCAACCCTTGTGTAACTGCAACCTATAAATAAATTATTTTTCATGGAAAAAATTTTTCGTAAAAAAATATTTTTGTTTGCTTTGAAGGTGTTTAATATAATATCAATATCAAGCTTGATATATCGTAAAATGTGTAAAATTTCATATGCTACCATGCCGTGACCAGGGTTTCACCTTTTTCCATCTTCATGACAGTATAATCAAAATAATATTTATTGAAATATTTCAAAGGTCGTTATTTTTTCTATTTAATTAATCTTGTATTTAAAAGATGAAAACTGTTCCTTGCATCATTCGTGTGATAAAACGCTTGATGATTCTGAAAGACAAAACCCGAGTCTTGATTGGTAAAAGACGTTTTCCTTATTGTGTACTTATCAATAAAAAATAATAATGGAATCGGTCATATTCGATACTGAATTCAGTTGAAAAAGAAAAGCGTCAGTTACTATCATCTTACATTACAAAGTAAACATATTGGTTATAGTTTTTAGAATCTTGGTATCATTTTGTCAACTGATAAGTTCTAGCTTAAAATTTTCCAATAATCTTTGTTAAAACATTCTGCAATACAACCTGATGACGAAATTCAGAATACGTGTATAATGACGAATGTCAAAATGTATTAGCAAAAATGAATGCTGTTGTTTTTTAATGAATGCAAATGCTTCATAACAAAAAAGCGTTAGAAATAATAAAACGAGAAAACAGCTCAATATCGTAAAAATACCCTATCACTAATTTATATTAATTTTAGATTTAGAAAGGAACTTTACTAAAATATTCCAATAAGCTTAAAAAACTTTTTCGTTCAGTACTTTGGTTAAAATTCGATATCGTTATGCCCTTTGATATGCAAATTACAACACCCTATTTCTAAATAATAAAAGTTGATATTGCGCACATAAATTTGAAATGGAAAGATTAAATTGCATTGAAATAGTGGAGGTACAAAGCTACTCTGAAAAAACAAAAGTGCAAAGGTGCAGTAAAAACTCAAAGAACTTTGCATGAAGAGTTGGTTATTCTCTTCTCAAAAAGCTCGCGTTAATGAAAAATGTTTGGTAAACTTAAATGAGCGATATTCATCGGTATGCTTCTCTGAGAAGAAAATTCCTAGAGATAAAAAAAATTATTTAAACGGCAATTTATTTATCTTTGAGACTCTGTTGGTACTGATTTTACGGAAAAAAAATAATTGAATATCGAGGGCGCCAAATTATTTTGGGTGCTCGACGAGAAATCAATTCATTCAAAATTGATAGCATACATTGTAATATAAGGCTTACATAAATATAAGAAGTTTGTTATGAAACAGCGAAAGTAACACACATAAGAATGTATAACATTTGTTAAGGATCGTATTATAATGTTTTTATGTTTTATATGGTATCAATTGAATTATTATCAATTAAAAGATGTGTGTTTTTTCACTCATATAATCGTTTTTAATCAACTAATCATTTGATTAAACGCGATGAGAATATGCTAATACGTGTTTTCACTATAAGAACAGTAAAAATATATTTTTCATTGAAATATATTATCGCTGTAGCTTTTTTTCTCATTAATTAAAAAGATAAATATAGTCTACAAAATATCTCTTTTAAACAATATTATTATATAATTTATAATGTCGACTGAAGGTACTTGATGGGATTTCAAAATCAAATTTGAATAGTTTAAACTCTGTACGATTCCACATATTTTGTCAATAACGACCCACAATCACAAGCAATTGTGTTAATTATTATTGGATCAATATAATTGAATTTATTTTAGCTGTCATTTAGTTCTTGCCATGGGGTCTGTGTATTCCTGTAATTAATACCTTTGGTATATAGACGATGCTAACTGTTTATTGTGAGTCCGTTCTATTGCATTCGTGTGATATAATACCTGAAGATTTCGAAAAGCAAAAGCCGGGTCATTAGTCACAAAACATGTGGAATCGCACAATTCGCTCATTTAAATTGCATCATGCATCCTCAGACGATATCATAAATTGATAAAATTAAAGTATTTGATTTAAATACGTTTTAAAAGTATAATATTTTAAATAGAAATCTAATTTAATATGTTTTAGTCGTTCAATATTTTTATGCTGTGCATTTTAGTTATTCCATGAAAATGGCGTAAGCTTTTACAATACTTGTAAGATTGCAGCGAGAACGGAAGGCGCTTTGTTATTTTTTCTTGCGTAACCATAATATGAACTCCACTGTCTAAAAGAGGTCAACACAACATGCTGGAACATTAAAGCTCTTAAAAATATTACCAAGAGAGTCATATGAAGTTTTGAAAGCCTTTTTCGTGTGTTTGTGTCAATTTTGAATCGTGTAATTTGGAAAAAAAGTATCAAAGGCAAGGCTAATGCGAATACTAGGAAGAAAACGAAAAAACCTTTTGACGAGGTTATATTTATGTCTTCGTGAAATAAGTTTTGTTGCTTACTTACTTTTGAAATGGAGGGTGAATTTTTGTGTAAAAATTTCTCTTATCCCAAAGCAATGATATTAAATATTGTAGAAATAACAATGCATCGTTAGAGAACTGATATTATAAAGAAATATATGATATAATATTCGTGAGAACCGAAGTAAAATTATGATAAATGCACTGCCAATATTTTCAGGTTCAATTCAAAAATTTGTTTAAGTTTTAAGACAACTATATGTGTAATTTTGTGAAAACAAGTGTATTTTTTATTTTAAGTTTCATTGTTATTTTTTAGTAATTTATTGAAAGCTAATATCTTTCACCTCGACATTAATAAAGATAATTTATTTAGGTATGTTTTTTAGTAGTTAGTTATTCGTTGAATATGGCAGACGCTGACTGAAATTTGATACATTGGTAATATTATACCATATTTAGAAACACTCTTCACAACAAACTTTCAACAAAGTTATCAAGGTTCAGTATGTATTCTCAACTCTCAGAAATGTATTTATATCATACGTGAAACAAATTACAAACAAGCCAAATTAAACAAAATTCAGTCTTTTTAATTTGTTTACGATAAGTTGATAATTCTCGCGATGAGCAAAATAATTACTGATAAAATATATCGTGAAAATGGTACTAAAAATATGTTTTTTATTATTTAAAATATCATGTCACTCCATCAAGAAGCGGATGTTAACACATTGAATTATTTGTTGCAAAAACCTTTCAAGAATGACTCAATATCCAGATAAATCGTTATTGAAAATTATCACAAGCAATTGTGTTAATTGTTATTAAACAACAATTATTAAATTTATTTTATCTGCCATCTAGTGTTATATAGACGATGCTAGCTGTTTATTGTACGTCAGTTATGTTGCGTCAGACTGATAAAACGCCTGAAGATGTCGAATGGCGAAACCCGGGTCGTTAGTGACAAAACATGTAGAATCATACAAAATTGTGTTTTTTTTTTTTTTTTTTAAATAATAAAAACACATTTTTTAGTACTTATTTCCACAATATATTTTGACAACTTCACAGTATTATCGCGAGCATTATCACTTTATCAACTGATAATGCTCGCGATGAGCGAAACCGGTCCTGATCAAAAAATATATTGTGGAAATAAGTACTAAAAAATGTGTTTTTATTATTTAAAATATAATGCCTTTCCATCAAGAAGTGACAGTTAACACCTTAAAAGTGAAAATTGTGGTTGTTCGAATTTGACATTGAAAATCATTACTGATTGATTTTTGAAATATTTGGTGGACGAATATTATTATATTAATATGATTCAGCAGTAACGTGTGAATCATATGTTAGTCTAGTATTGTTTATTGCTATTATTTATTTACGCATTATTTAATATCTAAATGTAGGATTGAAGTGAATTTATCTTCAGTATAAAATAAAAACTCTTCACAAATCGATCATTAGATAATAGAAAAAAGTAGATTAGGAGAGACTTTTTAAAATATACAAATTTTCCTTACTGATATCAATGTGTCTTACATTTAAAAAACATTATTTCAGTTATTTAATTACAAAAATTGAAACTGTTAAAAAAGGATTGGTTTCGGTTGAAAATGAATAAATTCAAGTCCCTCATAAAATACAGATCAGAAAGTACAGCAATCCGAAAGTGTATCCGTTGATATTTTGTTAGTCATTATTGTGCGTGTTCACCGAACGAAAAAAGTGCATAGATGCACAATCGACGCGATATTACGTCATTCCCTCGCAAGCTCCGTCATACCATATGTGTCTCATATCGAATATGCCGGAAGCTTTTGTAAATACTGAAATGCATATTTCCTGTACCTAATGTGGAACATATGAAAATTTTAAACGTTACGTGTACGTATGAGTCAGAAAACCGAGTGTTGTACAAGAAAAATGAAATTCAATATGTAAATTATAAAGCGCAATAATTGTTAATGTTAGGATTTTGCTTCAAGAACGTTGAATAATGAGAGATATTTTCAGATCGATAGACCTGGGATCTAATTTATTGATTTCATACAGTTTATACCAAAAAGTTAACTCAAGCAAAACGATAGCAATTCTTATCTTACTCTTTTTTTTCTCTCTAAGTTAGATAGTTGAATTTAATTTAGATTTTATAAATAATTCATTATACCTTTTTGTCTTATGATGGGTAAAAAGTAAACATTGTTTCTAACTAACGAACTTGCTTTATATATATAATATTAGTAGTACATAGTACAAAAAGCCATATTGATTGAATTGGTAGAACCCATTATTATACGTAGAAAAAATAGTAATGTATTTTAGTTCCACAAAATTTATTAAGAATATAGTTGATAGCTATTTCGGCTTACGCTCTAAATATACAACTAGGATGTTAGAACAGAAACGAAGATGTATTGAGTACCTTTTCTACTTATAGCTATATATATAGATAAGTAAATGTGCGTTTAAACATAATTCTGACGAGGGTACAAGCCGAAATAGCTATCAACTATATAACTTATAATTTTTGTAGAACTAAATAAAAAATTGAATCGTAGAAACTTTGTAAGATTCCACATGTTTTCTCATTGACGATCCGGGCTTGACGTTTCGGAATCTTCAAGAATTTTATCACACAGATGCAAAAGAACTGCATGTGTAATAGAATACCTGAAGATGTCAAAAGGTGGAGCTCGAATCGTTAGAGACAAAACGTGAAATTCAAATTTGCTATTGAAATTCCACTAAGAATCCTCAGTCTTTATCATAAATTATAAAATACTATAATTAGCTATGCATTCACAGGTGATTAATATTTATTTTAACGGTAATTTATACACTTTTAAGGTGTTAACTGTCTCTTCTTGATAGAGAAACATGATATTTTAAATAAAAAAAAACACATTTCATAGTACATATTTACACACTATTTGGAGTAGCTTATATTTTCGTGAATTTTATTTTTGAGCCTCGAGTTTTACCACTTTATAAAAATAAAAAAATATTGCACATAAGACAATTTCGACGAAGCGTTACTTGCATACATTTGCGTTGTGGATTTTTCACCTCGCCACACTTCTCAAAAAATACTCTCACAAAAGAAAATGCATTGAAATTTCACAAATGTGGATGCATCATGAAGTGCTTCGCTTTGAAAGGAAGTCGTTAAAGAATAAAATGGCTTGCGAGTTTTTTCGACTATTATATTTGCAGAAAATTATTTCATAGAAAAGGGCGCTTGGCCTTCATGAATACTACCTAAAAATCATTACTTAACAAACGAAAGCAATTTTCATTGAAATAAATCGCATCATATTTTTCGATATGTTCAATGTTTTTTTTTGTGTCTTCAATTTATCAGCAAAATTTAAATCTAAACTAACTTTAGCAATTTACTTATTTGAAAATAAAATAGTAACTGCCATGTTTTATTTGATGATTCAAAACAGTTCTCAATATGGATTACGTATCTTTCTAATGAACTGAATCAACACATGTTTTTTACAAACATATATAACTGTTGAATTTCAGTTTCTCAATCTCTCTTTTCCAGCGAGAAACAACGTAGAGAGATAGAGATAGAACAATATACTTAAAACATAAAAAAATAGCTCTATCTAAGTGTTATTTTATCAACGATAATGGTTTTCGTTTGCAATGTGAACACACCTGTTTTAGATCACCGCCATTCAGGTTAAATTCCTGCATATACCGAAATTGATATTGCGAAGAATATTTACCGAAAGGACGTGTTTCGATATGTAAACAACAATTTTGTTTCGAAAAATTCTTCATTGCTTTTTTTTAAACATTAAATAATATTTGTCTCATTTTTGAATGGGATATCGTACATACTATTTTTATTAATAAATAGACTTTTTTTAGTACTATTTCACAATATATTTTAAAGTAGGACCGATTTTAAAGTGTCTAAGGATAAAGTTAAGTTAAATTAAATAAAGTTTAATTTTTCATTGTTCATAATTTATAACATACCATTTAATGTATTAACTGTCATTTCTTGGTGAAAAGTTATTATATTTATTAAATGTACACAATTTTTAGTATTATTTTCATAATTTTTTTTTCATAATCAGGACCGGTTTCGCTCATCGTCAGTATTATCACCGGATACAATAAAAATTTAAACATTGACTATACTAAAACTATTTTTAAAAACTTTGAGTAAATAATTAAAAGGTAAACAAAACAAATGGTTCGAGAAATAATAAAATATTGATTGAATTGGCATTTACTTGGTAGAACTCCATTATAACACGGTGAAAAAATAGCAATGTATTTTAGTGCTATCAAAATCTTTAAAATTGAACATTGCTATTTTTTCACCGTGTAATAATAAAATAGTTTAAAGGTAATCAATATAAATATAATATCCACTATCAAAACGAAGATAGCATCAATTATGATGTGCTTAATTCTTGTTGTATCATTTTTGTTATTCTGCACTTTTTCGACTTGATTTTACTTAAGAGATTTTAATGAATATATCCAAGCAAACAACTTTTCAGAGTCAATATTAGTTAAAGTTAGTTTACTGGTTACCCATTAGTTACCCACAAAACTGGCACCGTTTACGCAAATAGTGGATGTAAACTGCACCGTCTTGGAAATATGATACGACGTATATGGCATCAGTGCATTAACGGAGCTACGAAGCGAGCAGAAATTCAATCATAAACCACACAATGCACGCGGCAAAATGTCCATTGCTACTGCTTAAGGTACGTTTTGCTACAGACATTAATTTCCTGAGACGCAGTGCATTCCAACGTCAAACTAATTATTTATAAATACATCTGTTCAATATCCAGTGGCGTGGAAGTGGATTAGATAATAAATATTTACATACAAATACGAATCGATATCCCAATACATCATAACGAAATATTCAATTTTTTGTCAAAAGTGTTAATGAAATTTTATATGGTTGTTCAGAAAGTATTTAATGACTTTCAAATCATTTTACTATTGAAAATTTCTCTAAAAGTTTTGTTAAATTAAAATCATAAAAAAACTATTATTTGATATAAAGTAAATGATTTCAGTATGTAAAGCTAATGGTTAATATGTATTGGGTAAGTAAGTAATTAAAACTATTTAAATATTAAATGATATATGAGTTATTATCTAGAACTAAAACTTTCATTTCACCTCATTAAAAAACACGAAAAATGATCGCTTTTGTGCCTAATTTTACTTTTTTGTAGAAATTCATTTTATTTCAATGATAAATCACAATGCTTAGTCCTTTTTCGACAATTTTATAATTTTCAGATTATTGCATTAAAATGTATTTAAAAATAGTCATATTTCAATATGACTCTTTTAAGGTTTAACTGTCACTTCTCGGTGAAAAGATATGATATTTTAAATAGCAGCAACACATATTCGGTATTATTTCCATAATATATTTTACAATCAGAAACGGTTTCGATCATTGACACGATATTAAAAGAAATATTAAATTAATTAACGATGTCGAATCATAGTATGCAAATTATTCTATCAGTAAATTTAAGAAATATATTGAGCCCAGTTGAGTTCATAACCTTTGTTAAATAGGTGATTTAATATTTCTAATTCTCTCATGCTATATTTCTAACTTTGATTATTTCAATGAGTCAACAATACGAAAAATTTAATTATTATACAATTCTAAAAATATTTGATTCCACCAAAGCTAACCCATTTAAAATAAGAAGGTTCCTCTAAATATTTAATTTAACAATTATAATTTATTAATTGATAATCGTGCAATCCTCTTGGTTGTAATATTAATTAGATTACCTTTTCAAAACTCGAATGTCATAATGATGAAATTAGAAGTTTTTTTTTTAATACTTAGATATCATACTCAGATATTTTCCCTAATTTCTCGTGTGTATAAGCGATGCGAATTGTTCACTGACTGTGAGATCAGATAACATCTTTGTGAAAAATGCCGGAAAGCGAACACCAAGTTATGAGTAACAAACGTATACTTAATTTGAACGATTCTAATTTAATATAAAGATAGTTTAATGAAGTTTTGAAGGAAATTCAAGTACGCCCTTGGATTGCAAACTGTTAAAGTATATAACGCATTTGTTTACGTATTGCGCAAATTGAATTTATTCAGATCGCTAGAAGATTACAGTCACGGGTTTAAAGAACGATCTAACTTAATTTAATTAGAACTTCCGCGGCGATATACTTTTAGACTAGAATTTCTAATAGAAGTTTCTTGAATAATCATAACGATTAGAGATAAATATAGTTCTTTATATAATATTTTAATAATAATAATAAATATATATTTTTAAATCAAGGCCAGTTTTGCTCACCGTGATCAATATCAAATGATACAATGCAAAATTAAACAAGTATGAATTTATTAACCTTATTTTATGATAATTTTTGAGCCATAATTTTAATTTAATCCCACCGTAAGCCAGCAATTTAAAATATGTAGATATTCCTAATGTATTAATTAATACAATGTACTAAAATTAACAAAACCGAGTAATTTATGTCATAAAGAGTGGCAAAATATTGTAATTCGATGAACATGTTCGCGAGAAAACGAGGTGTTAAGGTGGTAAGGTTGTGAAAATTATGCTAAATGCAGCATAAAAATATTACTTTATAATGTCTATTTTCACACGTAATTATAGAAGTCTACCCTAGAACATACATTCAGAGCTTTATTGTTTGTTTTAATAATGTCTAAATAATTGAGCTATTAAATTGCAAAGTTAGCCGGTGAAAGAATAAGACCAGATAAATTTGTTTCAATTTACTGTCGCGTGTGGTTTTTAGCGCTCTGTTCATGATATTTAATGCGCTCAGTTTTGAATTAAGAAATTAATTTGGCTAACAAAAGAAAATTCGTGGGGGTAATACAGTTTTCTTCTTAACCGCTTGGTTTTACTTTTGCATTTCGAGAAACAGATGGTGTTAGTCGTAAAGGTGAATTAATTCCCTCCTGTTAGTATCACATCCTTCAAATTAGATTAACGTCATTTGAAATGGATTACCAAGTATCTGCTAACAACCAAATGCAATTACAACGTGAATTTTGAGCATGCGTGTTCTTTGGTTGCATATTTTATAACAATCATTTCACATACCTAGTTTTATATGTATATGTTATACGACTAAATTGTATGATTTCGTTAAAATATATATACTACGATTGAGTTTACCTTGTATTAGATCATTGTACTAGTTGAATAAGTGTATAAGCACCTTAAAAATATTCAAAATTTTTAACATTATAAATGCGGGGAAGCATTCATAAGGCGTGACTCCACTGGCTAGTAATTTCTTTAAAAAATGAAAATTTATTAAATGCATCTTTTTTTGATAGATAATTGTTGACAATATGTCTCATCCCAATATTTCATCATGATGCTAAGAGATGTCATGGTGAGTTTAAATTATAAATTAGTTTAAAACATAAATCTTGACTAGATATTGAGTAGTTACGATTAACGCGTTCTATACTTTTACACATAACTTTTTTAACACGGTTTTGAAATAATACGACAAAAAAAGAAATAGTTATAAATACTATCACAAGAGTTATTAATTCTTACTCAATTTTCAAAAAAAAAAAATATTTTTTCAACATCACGCGTTATTGCGTGCCCGGTGTTCGGATAAACATCATCGAATTGCATACGATGTAGGGTTAAATTAAAACGGTTAAAAATGTGATCGGTCCTTTATAAATGTTAGCGTTAATCAATCAAATACCAATTAGTAGTATATAAATTCATTCTATAATTATTTATCATTATTTCCTAATAAATTTTAGAATGTGTTATATATTTTTGCCACATGTTTTTCTAAAATATAATATCAAATAACACAGATTTTAAAATATATCGTACCCATCTTAAATTTTTCAATGTAAAATTTTTCATATAGGTTTGGTGAAATATATTTAATTTATGTTATCGACTGAAGGTTCTTGATGGAATTTCAATATCAGATTTCACTTGTTACAACTTTTTACGATTCCACATGTTTTGTCACTAACGACACGTGTTTTGCCTTTCGGCATCTTCAAGCATTCTATCACACAGATGCAACCGAATTGATACACAATAAATAGTTATCATTGATTATATACGAAAAAAGCTGACACGTGGAATCGTACAAGGTTGTAACAATTCAAATTTGAAATATATTTATCGTGTAACAGAGGTGTTTGGTTTATTTTATTTTAAGTTTTTATTTATATTATCCTTGATATAATAAAATTAATGACATAATTAAAAAAAAAGATTGTATCAATCGAAATTGATTGAAAAAGTATAAAGTGATTGTCAAACCGACAATCGATTGTTTGTGCTGTCAGATATAAGCAAACGATATCGCAATATTTTACTCAACGTTATGAAGAGTATCTTAACGAAATTTCAAAACTTAATAAATGAAGAGTATCTTAACGAAATTTCAAAACTTAATAAATGATTACTATCTTATTGAAGTTTGTTTCATCGTTGCTTAAGTTAGTAAATTTATTATTTATAAAACAAACAATGAATATTTCGGTGATGCTAATTACAACGGCCGAGAAGTATTCTTTGTAGATCTAGTGGACGTATAAACGATGTTAAATTTTTTTATTTTTCTTTTCTTTTCAGGGGAAAAAAATAATTAAGAGAATTACAACAGTCTTTTTATAAATAAATACTGAATTAAGCAGTCTTTTTTCTCTTAATTAAAAATATTAATTACCTTAAGGCGTTATGTGTTAAATGGGAAAAAACAGTTGGATAGATAAGCGAAATTCCTTAGAAATGAATACTGGCAATAAAAATGTAAACATCAATTGAATGTTTGAATAAAAAAGTTCATTTAATCGATATTTCTTTTGAGACTTACGCAAAAAAGGTTTGAGTCGATCATGTTTTTTTACCGTCATACAAATGTGATATTGTTTATAATAATTCTATCGAAAACGCTTAACCACAGATATCATTCAAAAACAAAATATTTCTACGGTCCCGATTAATATATTATTGTGTATAATATATAAATCGAAATTCCGCATAACAAGACAATATTTTGCATTTCAAACTTACAAAATAAATCGTTAACGGTTTCGCTTATTAAGAGCATTATAACCCTTTTAAATATAAAATTATGGAAATTGCACGAAATATTTTTTATCATTTATACGTAATGCTTTTACTCCATAAAGTGACAGTTAATATATTAAACACGTATTTTATGTAATATTTGACTATATATAGATTATAAATATATCTACAAACATACATTTTGTCAGAAAATCGAATAAATTATTTTTTATGACACGAAAAACATTGGTAAGTATTTTTGCACGAATTGCTTAACGCAAAATTCATTTAAAACGAAAATAATGTTTTGGTCCCTTAAGCTTCTTGAGAGTGTGTATATTATTACACTGGTGTCCTTTTCTGTAAAAATCCATCAATATAGCTTTATAAAATCGACGTGTAAATTAAAAAAGATCTGTTTTCCGATAGCAGTAATCCATTTCTTGATCGAATTTTGTCAACTGCGTTTATTTTTTTATAAACTTAACGTTTATTTTCCAATAAAAGTTAAACTTTCAAATAGATTAATTTTAGCTCTATATAAGTTCCGAGACTGTATCGATATGGAGGGAAATATTTTTTTTTCAATTGTGAATTAATATTGAAGAAACGTTTTGTCATTTCAATAGGCTATTAAGAAGGGGTGGGTTAGATCACGTCAATAGTGTATTTTAAAATGTATTATATTATATGTAACGTGATTTATAAAATAATCGTGCCATTAATTTGTCTGAATACCATAAAATACCCAAATATAATTAATATGTCATTAGGATGATAAATTTCGTTTAAACTAAGATGGAAATATCACCGCAATTAAGCGAATACTTTGTTAAAGGCATTTTGGTAGCACACCACAAATACTAACTGAATTCTTGATAATCAAAAAAAAATACTTTTATCATATCAATATTAAATTAAAATAAATAACCTACTTAGCCTTGGCAAAAAAATTGTAACTTGGGAATAAGAAAGAATTTAAGGATTATTAAAAGCCCCCGGAAACGGTTCAACCCTTTTAAATGCGAATGTTGGCTTGTAGACTTTTACATTTTTCGTTCAATGGCATTTATGATTCTATTTTACGTTTATCCCGCTAAAAATATGTATGATGGAGTTTAAATACATAATACAATCAACAGAATACGCATAGATGATTTGCAGCTCACAATGTTATCAATGTGAATATAACTGTCAAACTTTGTACAACAAAACTATAGTAACTCAAAATGTTTGATATAAAAAACTAAGTCCTTCTTCTTCATAAGAATTAATAATGTAATTTCCATGTATAAACATACGTTATTTTACTATACAATTATAAATATTTAATTGATAAGTCTCTATTAAAAAAAATGATTATATTTTTGATTAAAATTTGAGTAATTAAAATATGTTAAGAGTTTCTTAACATTTAATTTTTAATGTGTACAATGTCGCTCCTTTATAGAAAGTTATTATCTTTTTAATAATAAACAGATATCTTGTAGTACTTTTTTCATAATATATTAATCAGGACTGGTTTTACTTATCGTAAGCATTATCAACTGTTATAGATTTAAATTATATCAAATACAAATTAAAAATCAAGGCTATTATACAAAATTTTGAAAATTTCCCAATTACATTTTAACGATAGCTGGTTATAATTTGTTGTAGAATGTTTTCATGGAAGGATAATTGACAGTATTCAGCGTTAATTAAATTGATCTTAGGCAATTATTTGTTAAAACTGTTAAGTAAAAAGAAATAGTTGTTAAATTGGATTAGAGTCTGTATTTTTCAATTGTAATTAGCTTCTTTGGTATATATCCGATGCTAATTGTCAATTCTGTGTCATTCATGTGATAGAATGCCTGAAGGTACCAAAAGGCGAAATTCAAATTTTAAATTCTATTAATCACCTTTGGTCGATATCATAAATGACAAAATTAACAACAGATAAACAAAACCAAAGGTTTAAGAATTGAGAAAGAAATTTACAGCTAAATTAAGGTGTTAACTGTCACTTCTTGATGGAAAGGAATAATATTCTAAATAATATAACATATTTTTAAGTATAATACTTAAAACCACAACGTATTTTTGATCAGGACTGGTTTCGTTATCGCTTGATAATGCTCGCGATGAGCGAAACCTGTCCTGATCAAAATATATATTGTGGAAAAAAATGACAAAAAAATTGTGTTTTTATTAGTTAAAGTATATATTAAAGTAAATTAGTTTAAAATAAAGTTTTAGAGACCATTTCTTTATCAAACGTTTAAATTTAATAAAATATTTTCATTATCCTTAAACCATTTCTTTTGTATTCTAGTAATGAACTCAGAATGTTGTATGAAAAGCTATGTTTTATCTTATATTTTATTTGTTGATAATGCTCGTGATTTGTGAAACCTAGTTTCAAAAGTTGTTTTATTTGATTTATGTTATTATTGGATGTTACTGAAATGTATCGTAGGAATGGTAGTCTACTTATTGTGCACAATTCTTCAGATCAATCAGAGGTTGGCAGCCAGTCATCGTGGTTTGTCTTAATCGCAAAGCAGTGGCAGAGAGACAACTTTACAAGAGACCCAGCGACCTTATGTCAAAAACTAACAGTAAAATGACGAGGCTTGGACGTTGTCAAATTTACCCAGTGGTTCGCTAAAGACAGTTATGAGAGCGATGATATGTTTGAAGGGTGTCTAATCTAAATACAAAGCATATTAAAAACCTGACATTTGAATTTAAATGATTAGATTCTTAAGAGAAACTTGAAAAGAGTAATCAATTTCTTAATCGAAGCAAGCAAAGCAGAAAGTTTTAATAATTCTTCAAAGAGACTGCAATTAAAAAGTTTTCCCCATTGATTTCAAATTCGATATATTAAATTCTACTACTCTAGCAAGAATTGCTGAATCCGATGGATGTAACGTCATCATTGAAAAATATTGAATACATCTTCAACAATCAACACGGTATTGCTAAAGGCATAAGTATACTTAACCATTTGAGTGCCGACACTTCAACTGTTGAGACGGCTGACTACAGTATGTTGATGGTTGACGCCCAAAAAATCGCATAAAGTAGATCGTTTGGAACATAGCTTATTTGGCTCAAACTTGTTTGATGGCCATGGCCCTCTTTTCAGACACAAAATTACACAAATAAATAAAACAGAAAATGTAATGAAAATATTTCTTACGTAATTATAGTGTTATACATACGCTGATGTTTAAATTGTTGAATAGTTAATATTTATTATACAATCTTAAGGAGAAAGACGAACCTGATATATGTCACCAATATTTTCAAATTTTGCATTTCTTTATTTGTAATATAATTTCATAAAAATATATTAATCTTAGGTTATAAATATTAGCTCCTCATGGTCGTCTTTTCGCTTCCCAGGGCTACCCTACTCTCCTAGGCCCAACTTTGGGAACCTATGACTTTGAAGATGATTTTTGTATAATTTACGATGTCGCATCCTCAATGATTGTTAGAGTTTCAATATCAAATTGAAAGTTATTAAAACCTTTTACATTTCCACATGTTTTGTTACTCACGACCCGGTTTTAGCTTTTCGGCATTAGCTGCAAAATATTTATTATTAATTCTATTGCATCCGTATAATAGAATAGTTAAAAATGCCGGAACGCGAAATCCGGGTGTTGAGTGGCTAACTTTTGTATCAAAATATAATATAATATTTATGCTTGGAATGACTCAGTAGGTAACAAGCTAAATTACATATCACATTTTCTTTATTCGGTATATTAGACGGTTTGTTAGAATCGCGGTATTTTCAGCAAAGTTATCCCAAAAGACCTGGCATCTAGACGGTTAAAACTATATAATTCATCACTTAATCAGTTCACTATAATAGCGGCACTAATATTTCTTTCATTCTTTCAACAAACCTCTTGTATTCGACTTAACTGTATTATTTCTATCCTAACATAACCCTTCACCACTTAAGTAATGTAGTTATGGTTACATAAGGTTACGTAAATGTAGTAGGTAATTTATCTCATTTCTGTGGTATGAAGATAACACAGCTATGCTATTATTGTTAAAATACCTCAACGCATATCATACATTATTCACGTAAAACTATGAAAATACCTTGAATACATTCATTCATAATTTAGAGTAAAACAACATGGAAAATCTTACAATTATAATAAGTTGAACATTCTGTGTATATCTTTGACTTGCCTAACTCAAAAACCGTTTAGTTTATACTATTTGCGGTAATTTGCAATGGAAAACAATGGTAGATCGTAATGGCGAAGTTTTAATGATGCATATGACATTATAAATATAATGGAATATAGATTTTTTTCGTACGAGAAGGTAATATGTGTCACAGGGTTTTTTGCTATCAGCTTTTATACGCGATTTCTTAAAAATTACCTAGAATACATAATTTGATATTTTAAAGATGGCAATATTCTTATATATAATTCTTCCAAATAATAAGAATCAAACTGTTTTTTCAAAAATAAAATTAGTATAATTGTGTTACAATCAACTTTCATATTATAATTATTTTGTCTAAGCGACTCATCTGTGATCTCAAATTCTCAAAATTATAAGATAATCAGCAAAGAGATCTCTGACAAAAATAAGTCATATCAGTTTTTCTAACTAAATTTTTATTCCTATAAAATCATTAAAAAAAATGATTTTACACTTGAATTTACTTATTTATTACTATACTCAGTCATAAGTTTTGTCATTCATGATAAAAGTTTTGGCTTTCGACATCTTCAGGCATTATATTATATGTATGCAATAGAAATGACAGTCAGAAAGCGGTTTGCATCGATTATATATTATATGGATACGATTATATGGGTATATATCTGAAATCATTTTAATGATTACTGATTCGTTTATAATGACCATTGAGAGATTTTCATGATGACAAACTACCATTGGAATATAATTGGGAAAGTTCATACTTATTTATTTTAAATGGCGTATGTTGTGATTAAACATTCCATGACCTATTATTGTAAGATTTATTTTTCGAATGTTTTGAAAGATCTCACTTTTATAAAGAAATTCGTTATGACACAATTATTGCGTACTAAAATAGTTAAAGACATTTATCAGTATCCAGTTTGCGATAAAAAGTGCCTGATGATACCGAAAGGTGAAACCAGAGTAGAAATTGTCAAAAATTATTATGGAAATAAGAAAATTTTGACGGAATTTTTAAATATAATATTAAATATGAAAACCAGTTTTTACAAATATTGAAAACCTCTTTTTAATATGCACATATTATAACGAAAATAATGTATGATTTTGAATATTTTATAAAATAAAAATGTTGTTTATAACATTGATGAAGAAATAAAATTATCTAAGCTAAAAAAATAAGACCGTTAAGATATTATGGAATGAAATATTTATCATCGAGGGGAAGTCCTTTGGCAAACTTTTAAACAGATAGCATTAAGGTAAGCCCCATCTATTCCCAAAGAGCGTAAAAATTTTAGTGAATTTGAATTTTAAATTGCCTTTAAAAAACACCGCAAAGGTGTTTCTGAATAAATATGATAATGGCCGATGTAAACACTTAAATATAGCTCTCGGGAATAATCCTAAAAACAAATGATTCGAATTTTAAACGAATGAAAATGTTATCTTGCACTAAATTAAATTTAAGTTATACTTGAACAAAAAGAAGATTATCATCGTTTGAGTTGTATTATATTTGAAAATGCTTATCTACATTCCCTACGGTGCTCAAAGTTATAACCGACACCACTTGTTGCGAAAATAAATGTACAGATTTAAATAGTTTGCCTATCGATAAGTTGTATATATATATGTATAATATAATATTTAATATATAAAAGATGGCCCAGAGGTATTTAAAATAAATAAAGTAAAGGGAAAATCTTCGTCGAAATAAAGAATAAAGAAGTCTGTTTTTATCTATCTTTAAACGTAGACGCTAAGGCAATATTTTTTTTTCACCGTGTTACATAGTGTTATTTGTAAGAACTCGTTTATGTGGCTCATTAATTCAATTAAATCCAAAATCATTAAAATAACTAAATTTAATTTGCATGTTACGTTATTTAAATCATTTTCTCATATTATTATCGTTGGCTTACTTTTTTTCCGCTTATATTTTTAAATTTTAAATCTATATAAGGCGAGAAATTGAGTGGAAGATAAAAAAATGAACTTTAGATGTTTAAGATGATGCAATCTGCTTAACGTCGCTCGAATATAAAACGGTTATTTCGACCCATACTGGAAGCAAAGTAAGCCAATGATATCAAACCAACCATTTTCTCGCCCCCCTTCATTGGATCGTTTACGTGAGGTTAGTTAAATCAATCAACAATTTTCAAAAAAATCTCTTTCAATAAAACGTTACTTTTTTAAGATATTTGTTGTCACTTGGGGGAAAAGTATTACATTTTAAATAACTATAAAAATATTTTTTCAGTACCATTGCTGCAATTAAATTGATGATAATGATCGGGACCGGTTTATAAATATTTTTTGAATATTTTGTCAAGTTAGTCTAGAGTTACGTAGTTATTCACTATGTTTTTTTTTTTTTTTGGAACAAGATATTTCGTGATCAATACACAAAATTGTATGTCATTATAATCAAATCAATGGTTAATAATAAACAATTTCAGTTATATATTTGGCTGCTAGCTTTAATTCATTATTTAGACTTTAGAGTTATTATTTTTCATGTGTAATTCCGCTTGCGTATAACCGACGTAAACCATTTACTATGTGTCATTTTTATTGCAACCGTCTGGTAGAATTCTTAAAGGTATGTAATGATCACGTTATAACTGTCACTTATTGTAGGAAAATCATTATATTTGAACAATAAAACACAACTTTTTCAGTTGAAAATATTCACGATGAGAATGAAGAACTTTAAACCTTTCCAATTTATGCGCGATATGAAATCACTCAAGAAATAATAAATGGATAATTTCCAGTATCCATTATTTCAACCTTTGATTAATGTTGACATCTATTATTATTATTATTTCAAGAATGAATTTTCCTCAAATATGACAGTAATTTTTATTCAGAAGCCTTCTCTGTTTTCACATAAACAATATAAGCAACGATGAGCTATCAGGAAGGATGCTGAAAGGAAGGCTTTTGATATCTGTATTCAACTGGCAGCGACAAAATAGTCATAAACAATACGAAAATAAAGAATGACACCTTTCTCACTACATCCGAATATAATTTTCACCCCTTTTGGCGCAATTATAATTCAATTCAAGTCACAAAATCGCTGCTCAAAACCCTTTTTTAATTGCGAATGTTTTATTGTTTTCACTGCCCTCTTTCGTTTTCAAATAATTTACTTTTTTTGTACGTGTTGACTTATGAAATAATTCTTTTTGAAAACTTTTTATATTAGTGAACACTTGAAAACTGATAATTGCCAAATAAATACTCGAACAAAGGTTTCGTTTTTATTTATTTATTCTATAAAAAAGGATAATTTTTAAGTATGCAGTAAATCACTCTATAGCTTTACTGTCACTTTGCTAGACATAAAGAATAGAGGCTTTATTTTTTCTCTTAATCTCTATTTGGTTTGAAAATATACTTATTAATAATTAATAATCAGTCGTTTTTATACTTTAAATACATTACATTAAATACTAGAAAAACACGAAATCGAAAAAAAAATTCTATAATCAAGTGCAAGCAGGCAAATTCACTTGGTGATTTGGTCAAAATTTTATTTAGAAAATTTCAAAAATATTTTAGGTAAATGTAATATTTTTTTTGTAAACCCGATTAAGTATGAAGATAATAGACGTTTATGAAATTTTGCTTTCCAACAAGAATTACTTGTTAGAAAAGCGTTATATAGATAATAAAACAATACCTTTCTCCCACTTGTTGTATTCTTTACGTGAGATCAGTTCAAACTCATAAAGTAAATTCTTATATTGCGTCATTATATGTTTAATCGTTACTTGCCATATTGAAATAAGTAGGTATTTTTTACCAAAAATAAAAAGAATTATATATTCTAATGATAGTTGTTTATTATTTGTTGTAAAATCCTTTCAAGGATAGCTCATTTACAGTTTTTATCGTTAATGAAAATTATAGGCAATTGTGATAATTATGGTTGAATTTATTTTAGCTGTCATTTGGTTTTTCCTTGAGTGTCAGTGTTTTCCTCCAATCATTACCTTTGGTATATAGACGATGCTAACTGTTTGTTGTGCGTCAGTTCTGTTTTGCATCCGTGTGATAGAATACCTGAAGATACCGAAAGGTGAAACTCGGGACGTTAGTGACAAAACATACAAAGTTTTAACAATTCAAACAAAAAAACGTCTAACACTATATCTAAATTTTTTAATTATTAAGATGAAGACTAGTTAAGCTCATCGCATTGGCATTATCTTCTGACAAAAAATTTGGAAATTGAAATATGAATATTTCTTTTAAAATTGTGTTATATTTTTAAATTTCAATGAATTGTTTTATATTTTTGTTATAAATATAATATACACAAATACAAAACGATGGCTTTTAAAATTTATATTCGTAACGTAACTAAAGTTTCCAGTGTTCTGTATGTTAAGTATTGAAAGCTTAGGTTACTGTCGACAAGTGTAACTCAATATAAAATTTACATTTCTTAATAGGTTTCATGTTTTATAAAGACTCGTATGTCCCTAGGTGCACGGGAAATTTTTCCTTTCATATTTGGATACGGATCTACATTTCATTTACATTCAAAGGCAGCGCACTGTGAAAATAAAAATACTGTTCAGACGAGAAAAGGGACGTATGTTTTGAATGAGAAGCCACAAAATTTATTAACATGTTTATAAATGTCACATTGAATAAAAATGCACTCAAAACGAGCAGGGATGTAAAGTCGTGTTTTTTGTCAATATCGGAGTCGGAGCTGTGAAAAAAGCCTCTTTCGACTGAACGATTTTAAACAATATCTTAATGTATAATATGGGCGGATTGTTTGGTTGATTGATTGAATTGGCATTAACTTGGTAGAAGTCCATTGGTGGTCCAGCTTGAATTTATATTATGCGACTATTTTATAAAGTTATAAAGCAATAACTTATGACGGCTTTGGAAAAGCTGAAAATCAATAGATATCAATTGTCACACAAAATGTTAAACAAATAAACAAATATAAATCTTTCACCGCTTCTAGGACCATTGCGAGGGGCTAGAGCGTTTCGTCAATAAAATCATCTCCGGGTAGTAGTTAAGCTAATTATAAGTGCCGCCTGTTTGCCTATTTTAAATTATGATTTAGTTAATTTTTGCTAGCATGATATAAGCTAGGTTGTTAAAACAGAAGAGAAGATGTATTGCGTACCTTGTTTACACAGCTATATATAGATAAGCAAATGTACGATTATACATACGACGATGGTTGAGCCGAAATAGCTATCAACTATTTCTTTAACAAAAATTAGAGATAAAATACATAGCTATTTTTCATTTTATTGTTTGGTTATTTTTTAATTTAATGCACATAAAAAGGAAAGGTAGGAAAAACCTGACAAAAATTAACTTTTTTTTATTAGAGTGATGTTGGTCAATATCGGAGTAGGTGTCGTTATTTTGTTATGGACTTCAAAGCATAAAAAAAGAGATAACTAACTAGAGCCCAACTAAAATATGAAATAAAAAAATCCATACTGAAAAATTGACAGATGATTCTTTAAATTCCAATGACAATTTTCCATCAAGACTGTATACAATTTGGATTTTTGACATCTTTGTGCATTGTAATTCACGGATACAACAGAACTAACAATCAGTAACAGTTTGCATCGTTGATACGCAAGAGGCGTTACAAAAAAATTACACAGAGCTTATATCTGCTTAATTTTGAAATAGGTATCCTTAAAACCAATACAAACTTTGTAATAGGAGATTTTTTAAATAATGAAATGCCATTAAAATTTTCCGCAGTAATTTACTTCATAGATATATCTACTTATTTTGAAGTTATTTATGAGTTGGTTATAGTGGAATTTCGTAACATCAAGATATTTTTAAGGTATCAACTGTCGTTTTTTGATGGAAAGGCATGATATTTTAAATAATAAAAACACATCTTTTAGTACTTATTTCCACAACATATTTTTTGATAAGGACCGGTTTCGCGAGCATTATCGACTGAAGCATTATCCTTATGAGTTAATAATGCTCGCGATGAGCGAAATCGGTCCTGATCAAAAAAATATAATGTGGAAATAAGTATTAAAAATATGTTTTTATTGTGTAAAAAAAATTAAGATATTTTTTAAGATTATAGACTTTAGGTTCTAATTATATTTTTATTTTAAAAGTAATAAAAAGTTTATACTATAATGTTTATTTAACTGCCTGATTTCGAATGCATCGTGAAAATAAAGCTATGTTAACGATGCATTCTAAATCAAATGAAATCCGTGGGAGAGACACGCTGGTTTCCTACCATACTTAGCGTAATGTCTTCTTTTCAACCAGTAAAATATTTCACCGAGCCACAGCTCTTTACTGTCTAACTTATGTTTTTTACAAGATTTTATTGACACTAAATGAGCTTAACATATGTCTATACTTGTAGACCAGATAGAGCTTAAATTTTAAGTAAAAACTATGATAAACTTTACAAATATTAGTGGTTAATTTATAAACAAAAAATGACATAAAAATTCAATACTACATTGTAAAAATTCGATTAAATAACGAATAGAAACAGCCACACAATGTTTCTTTATGCGAAATATTTATTGGTGTATCAAATTATAATGGCTGAAATTGTGTACACTTCCAAATGTCACATATGACTTAAATTTCGTTTTTAAAAATATCTTCAGATATTCCATCACAAGGATACAATATAGGTGAGAGTTTTAAGCCGTTTAAATTGTTTGTATATAAAAGTATATAAAATATGTAAGGCTACAAGCAAAACTCAGATAGTCATGGACAAAAGATGTGAAAGTTCGCAGTCTCTAAATTCAAACATAATATTGAAATTGTACCGAGTACCTGATATCGTGAATTCTAAACGTGTATTACTGACTTTGTATCTGATTGAAGAAATCAATGCATTCTTTCGAATCCCCAAAATAAAGCGTTTGACGTAATAATTTTTTCATTCTATATATGAATTCTGTTAAAAAACCTATTCATTTTTAACCCTCTTAACCTACTTCTCGTAGAATTTTAAAAACAGGGACTTAATCAAGGGATAAATTTACTTCTAAATTATTTCTAGTTTCTGTGCCACAAAAGAATTGGTAGAAAGCTTGCAAACATTATAAATTTCGTGTAACTGCATTATGTTATTCTTGTAATGGAAATGATTTTTCTATAAATATAATGCTAATTATTTCTAATTCATCAAAAAAACATTTTCGTAATGAGAAGAGCTTACAGCTTCCGAAATGCGTATAAAATATTTGTACCTATAAATTGTAATTTTGCAGAATGAATGCAATAAAATGGTTTGATTTAAGCTCTGTGTTTTTTGAAAGTTAACAAAATCGTTGAAAGCAATTTATATGTAAGCGTCAAAATCGGATTTGTCAAATAATTTGTTGCTTGATGATACAGACAGTTAATTATTCAACCCAAAAAGGGTTTGGAAATGATATTTGCTTGTGGTTGTTCTAATATATTGGACAAACCTTCGAATGATGAAACATCTGAAAATGTGTCATTCGCAAACCAACAACCAACACAACGACTCGTGGTCAATTAGGGTTTAGTCACGATGTAAATGCCATCGGATTGGAATTTTGGTGTAGAACATTAGAAAGGCTGCGATATTGTCTCATCACACCATAGAGTGTTGTATCATTAATTAAGGAATGGAAAATTGCTTTTAATATTTTAATACGAAAGCCGACACATGGCAGCTTTTTGTTCGATTGATGATTAGACATTAATTGACAGTGGTAATTATGAATGGATTAACGAGAGTTATTAACTCTCGTATTACCAATATAAAAAATGATGTCATGGGTGTACTGCCATGCTTTTAACTCATGCCTTGCCATTCATAATTTCAATCTTTTGAATAAAAACGTATTGTAACACGTTTTGACGCGATAATATATATAAATATATGTATATCGTATATTTAAATATGTATTTTAAATGCGGTATACAGTTTCAAATTTTTTTTCAATCACGAAATCTTCATCAATTTTATCGTCCAACAGTTTGCATGCTGTGCAAGTGTAGATCCTAAGCTGAGGATATTAATATGTATATATCTGAAATGATTGAAAATAAACCTCTGCTTTGATTATAAACACTAGTATACATACAATGTCTAATAACCAACGCAATGTAAGGATTTTGCATTGAAAGTTTTTCACAATAATCAACTAACATTAAAATGTTAAAGGTTAATTTAATACTTAGAGATGCCTTATTTAAAAACGGTGGCATTGTCATATGAGGTCTGTTGAGAGCTCATTTATTCTTATGTAATCGAAGACACTCCGTAAGATATTTCTTTATAGTATTTGAAGTCAAAGATAACAGAAAATATTAGGAACTAAGAATGGGTAATAGAAATAAAGATTAGTCAACTCAAACGTTTTATTACGGTCTATTTTTATTAATATAAGATCACTTAACTCATACTTCTCTTTGTAAGACAACTAATGATCTATGATAACTATTACATAAACTTAATTTTTGTTTTGCGCTGTTTTCCTACTGTATTTAAGAAAACGGTCTCTGAACGAAGAATTAGTATTGGAACGTGATATTTTATATCATATTATACACATTGTACACGATATTTGTCGGCAGTTGTTTGGCCTACTAACTTTCGTTTTAATAACAAGGTTTATTATAATATTAAATCACACAGCATGACCGTGATTGTCGAGATATGAAATTTCTACGAAATGCCTCTCAGAGCTTACGTGAATATGTTTTTGCTTGATCCTTGTGTCTATGCACGGGTATAATATTAATCACTTTGGCAAATTTATCGATAGTGAAGAAAGCCGCTTTTTGCTGGTATCGGATTTAAGCTGTTTAATTTCAAAGCTTAATCAAAGTTGTATTGAATCATCAATTTATCTAAAAGAAACTTTTAAGAAAGTTTATAGCAATTATAAATATGTTTTCTTCTTTATGTATTATTTTACAGTGACTTTAATGTACAGCTACCAGAGGATTTTGCTGCGGCCACAAAAAGGTTAAGCCATAACACCTTTTTTAAGAATAAATTTAACTTGAATATTAACCGGTTAACTGCCGGCAGGTACATGTATGGCGGTACCCAGCACGCCGCGAATTTTACGACAGAAATAAAACCTTCTAAAAATATCGTTATTGAAAGTGTAATAAAGTTTATTTTTAAAACTTACCAAATAAATGAAGAGCGCGCCAGTCGTGAAGTCATTTATCCATAATCATAAAATTAATTGTTTATGGTGCAGGGTTGTCAAAAAAAACAAGGTCAAGGTTGTTAAAACGGCGCGTCTTAAGACGTAATTTTTGTATGAGCAGCGCTCCGATCACAGAAAATTATGCGTCTTAAGACGCTTTTGGCAGTTAACCGGTTTATAGATAAATAAATACCAATATTTTGGAGTAATATCATTTATTAATGTTAATTTATTAGTTGGTCGATTTTTTAGTATATACTACTGATATTTTCATTGAACCTCAAAAAATTAAGCCTGTGCGGTCACGAGACATTTTCATACCATTGATGATTATAATGCGGCTACAGTTAAATTTTACGTAACAACTTCGTATGATGTTTATTTTTCTGAATACAAGTTAAATACAATAAAGCATTCGATATTCGGAAAAATGTTTTTGCAAGATAATGTAATTTTTTAACTGTTCTCCAACACAACAGTTTTTTACTGCAATTAATATACAAAATTGTATATTAATTTAAAAGAATGTATATACATGTCTAGAGTTAAATACTTCCCTCAAACCCAAAAAATTCTTTGTCATTCTCAATGCTTAGGAAAGCTGTACTAAATCGACAAAATAAATAAGTTTCCCAAAAATACATTGAAGTGCCTTGGATGTACTCAAACGGGGACTCTTAACTGAATTCCAAATAAAGCCACGTTTAAACAATTTATTTTTGATACGTTTTCATAACTTTGCTCGCACACAGATGTCGACTCTTCAATTGTTCAGGACATTTAAAGCATCATTGAATTTTGATAAGACATTTTAACAAAAGTTTCAAAGTATATAATTTCAAATATAATTAAAATTTTAAAACTATTTGAAATTCGAACCACACAATAACAGCTTTATTTTATTATTATACATAATATGTGAGATTTAAGGGAGGAATAAACGCAAATACTAATCTCACCCTGCCAAACTTAACCCTTTTGCAGTAAACTCTGACCATAGCTGTAAATTTAGGTTGACCAAGTTAGTACATTAAAATCTTGTACAGTACCATAAATTAAAATTACGCTATCAGTTTTAAATAAATTATACTGTGATAAAAATCTTAAGTGTATGCAACTCACGAAAATTTGAATTAGAATTGGAAGGCAAATATTCTATAAATATATTTATTTGTGAAGATAAATAAATTCAACGATTTTTTTATAAATAAATAAAAAAACTCCTGCATTTGAAGTAAATACTCTCTCGAATAATTGTATTATTGGCGTGAATAAATAACGCAATTTAATAATACTTAATACACAAATCACACACACACATCATTTTGCTCCTTTTAGACGTAAATAATTTAAGACAGTGGCCCTTAACTTTGGCTGTATAATAGAAAAATAAAAAGTGTCTTTTGATATATGATTTGGTATATTTGTGTAATAAAAAAATGTATTTTTCTACGTTAAAAAAATCGTAGAAAATTGATTCCATTCCATTGGGGTGCGACAGAACAGTTGTTAATAATTTTCATCGATTAGTTATAAAAACATTTATTTTTTATTTAAAACGTCATATTGATAGTGATTTTTTTAAATAAACAAATCGTTTTGAATTATAATATTTGATTGAATTGTTGAAACTTTGTACGATTCCACATGTTTTGTCACTAAAGACCTGGATTGTTCTTTTTGGAACTGATAGAATGCCAGAAGGTGCTGAAAAGCGAAACCTTAGTAGTTAGTGACAAAATATGTCGAATCGTACAAAGTTTCTATAATTCAAATTTGATATTGAAATTTCATCAACCATCTTCAGTCGATATCATAAATTACGTATTTGTTGATATAAAAAAAGCATATCATAAATAATTATAAATTTAATTTCATTTATGGTATTTTGAACATGAACATCGCTCTAACGATGACTGATAATTATAATATTAGTTAATCACGATGACGTCATAACCATAGACAATTAAAACGATATTAAAAATTTATTCTATATCTATTTTAGTAGAGATCTCTATGAACTAACCTTTTCACTCTTAATTTAAATACTTAAACATTCATTAATCTACACTGATATAATTTATTCAGAAATCTAAATGCCTTCTTATTCTGTGCTTATTTTAATACCCGGGAATGATAACTCTCCCGGCTTAATCCATCGGGCAACCCGGTCTACCAAAGTGTTTATAACGCATTTTAAGTCTGAAAATGTTTCCACAGGGTGATCAATATTTGAATATTTAATTTAACCGCATCAAAATAAAGTATGGACGAATAATCTATTGCCATAGTTGTATTATTTCCGAAGTTTTGTTTTCTTATATTCAAATAAATCATTTTTTCTAAATTAGTTGACAAAAATAAATCTTACATTACGTCACCTGATATTTAATATCACCGTTTCTCAACATTTTTTAAAAAAGTAAACAAAACATCTCTAAGTAACAAATAACACTACAGTATTTGAATAGTAATTGATTATTATAAAAACATCATATATAAAATTATTTTTATACACCCAGTCCTTTTTTACGCGATGCATTGGTTCCAGAAAACGGCGCATAAAACAAATCGCGTAAAAAAATCACAACTTTCATATAATTTGATAATTTAGTTCCAAAAATTGAAATATCGCGTGAAAAAGTCCCAGAAACGTATGAAAAACCAAAATTTGCTCTTTAAAATTTGTGCAAAAAAAATATGTATTTTCATGTCTTTATTGCTTATAAAAATGAGACTATAAAAATATATTTTTTTTAACTTATATGAATTATTCTCTGCTGTCACTCTCGGTTTCAAAATGTAATCGTTTGCGATTTTTTGAACGAAAGTATTGAATTTTGTATGAATCTGAATTTTCCTCGGACTCTGGTCTATCGGAATATGTATGAAACCCAACTTAAAACTGTCTTTTTTAAACTTTAAAATGCAAGTGTAAAGTATTTTATTTTAAATGCTTTTTACTTCAAGAGTAACATTTTTATCTTCGGTTCGCATTTATTATTTAAAATTTAAAATATTTGGATGTCATTGGTGTGCATTTATTTGACATAATAATTCAAAGTGGTAAAATTTATGGCCGAGAAAAGAGCCATTCAACGAATTTAATAAATGCAGTGTTTAAACAAGTTTACGAGCGGACACATATCCTATGATTTCACTATATTTCTTTACACACTCTTAAACATAAATTCGCATAATATCCGATACACTTGTCAACATTAAAAAAAATGGAACGCTTTACCAAATAAAATTTTATAAATACACACATTTTTTATTTTAAAAAAATAATGAAACGTACATGCCTAGCATCATATATAAACTTCTTCTTTAAAACAAATTTGGGAAAAAAATCGCGTAAAAACGAGTGAAGCGCGTAAAAAAATGTAACGGTGCGTCCAAAAAAATCGCGTTTAATCGAATTCGCGTAAAAAAAGGACTGGGTGTAAATAAAATTATTATTATATCATCATCATCAGCCGGAGTCGATCCACTGTTAGATGAAGGCCTCCCCTGCTTTCTCTTTCAGGGGGGTTTTTGGACATAGCACACCACGCTGCCCAGGCGGGTTGGTTGTGCGGTTTTCTGTCTGGGTTTTCCTTCCCATAGCCAAGAGAATGCGGCACGCGGTGTTCCCAAGCGGTCACCCATCCAAGCACTATCCGCGTCCAATGCTGCTTAACTTCGGTGATCGGACGAGGACCGGTGTTTTCAACGAGGTATGGTCGTTGGCTTATATTATTACATATAAAATTAAATTATTATAACAACATTATCATAAAGTCATAAACACTATTGTTTGTAAAATTTCTTTTCCAAAATCGATTGTCATAATAATAAAACCACTCGTTATCAATATTGTTGCAATTTTACATATATTTGCTCCTAAAGTTAAAATTTATATTTTTTCTATGAAATTCCATTTACATATATTTATATAACCGATAAAAAACATTTATTTTGTATCATAAGAATCTAAACTTAAAAATAAATCGTGATATATATTATTTCACGTTAATTGAAGTACTCGTTACTAAGTAAGTCAATAACCGCAAAAATAGTCTACATATTAACACTTTGATAAGATTTACAATGATCACACTTCAAAACATATTTTTTTTTATAATAAAATTAGTTATCTCGGCATTGGTATTACTATTATTGATAGGTTTAAATAATTAATCACATTATTTTTAACTATATTCAAATATATAAAAGAAAGTTATTTATAATAAATACAACGAGTCATTTAAGTTTTTACGTCATACTTTAAGATTGACGAGTATGCAGCGAAGTGAAATTTAAAAAATGCAACCAAAAAGTGGCGTATCTCGGTTAAGAAAAGCAGAACACTCTGAAAAAAATATGAAGGAACAAAAGAACAAATGGGTGGGAAAAAGCATGAAAATATATGGCGTAATAATGTTAAGTGAAAATTTAGATATTGTATTATACAAACGGGTTGTGCACATTATTCAACCGCCAAAGGAACAAAATATTAACTAGTATAAAAAATTCTATTTTGACTATAAAACATATTTAAATGTATAATTATACTTAATGATAGATAAGAATTAGTTTTTTAACAATGGAAGTGAATGAATGAAAAGATTGGGTATAAATATAAAAAGGTATTTATGCATAAGAACACTGCACAAGCAAGAAAACAAAAATATGTACAATCGACATTTGGTCTCATAGCTTGATGCTCCATTCCAATTCAATTTTCAAATGAAGGATTTGTTTTTCAATTGAAAGGTTAAATGTAGACTAATTAACATTCATTGATAGAATTTTGGCCATTTACTTTGGACACTATTTACAATACAAATCTCTCACAGATTCAATAATAACGTTTTACGTTTTTACGTTGGGTATTAGTTAAAAAAAGACTATTTTAAAGTAACTTAAATGATTTTTTTCCCAAATATATATATTACTCTAATTATATTAGTAAAATAAACAAAATTAATTATGAACATCGTGCGGCACAGCTCACAATACTGAGTAGAAGTATTTTTGACTTTTTTTGCTAACAATAGATATAATGGTCATATCAATGCACACTTAATTACATGATTTGAATATGATCAGTAGTAAGCGAATCTATAACCGAGATGTCAATAGATAACCCTAATATAAAGAAAAACAATCTTACATTCTTCACTGCGGTGTCCAATATAAATTATTGTAATCTACAATAGTAGGTCAAGCGAAGCTTATAGTGAATACAATACTCATGGCATTATAAAATCATAGTTACGATCAGACCGGTCTTAATTGAACAAAGCCGAGAAACCGATGGATGACCCATTTATAGAGAGAAACGATCGAACACCTAGCTTCACCGCTTAGTACAGGTAATTGATTTATATGACAATATTATTTTATTCCATATACATTGTAAATGTGGCATAATAATATATTATATAATATAACGACATATAATGTTTACAGAATGAAAAAAAAATATTATGGTTTTACAGTTGCATTATAAATGCATATAGTAAATTTGAGCGTAGCGCCATCTAATATTTATAAAGTGAAGTTAGCTGAGAATGAATGATGATAATAATAACAGTAAAATCTCGTTTGCAATGGAAAAAAATGTACGCTTCAAGCTTGAATTAATTGATTTATAAATAATACCACGATTATGAAATTTATGTAACTCGTTTTGTAAATTTTTCTTGCATTAAAAAATCTACTGCTACTAGACGACTAGATGAATCGCTTGGTAGTGCCGACGTTAAAATACGTCGCGGTGCAAATCCACTCACAAAATGTAAGCGGGAATTGAATCAACTCTCTTAGGGGGAACTGCTACTGTATAAACCCTTCATTACCTGTTTACACTTTGCAGTATTAATTTCGTGAAATTTTTAATTCATCCAATTTTTAAAATGTAAAATGTGGGTCATACTTTAAAATGCAAGCAGCTTTTTTAACCGTGATGGTGTAGTACTACATTAAATAAAAAAAAGTATTTTCACATTTTTACAGTAGTATAAAATCATTTGTGAAGTATCATCGGTTTGTATAGCGTTGTAGCTTTGTCTTGGTGACCACGTGGATTTTATTTCGAGTCTCGTTAAGGTCAAATTAATTACCATGCTTATCTCGTATGACTTTCCTAGATCAAACTGTTTGGTGCATTGATTAACAACTATTCTGACTTCTTTACTCTTACTTCTTAATAGAAAAGCATAACATTTAAAATATTAAAAACAGTTTATTGATTGAATTGGCATTTACTTGCTAGAACTCCATTATGAGACGGTGATAAATTGTTATGTATTTTAGTTCTACAAAATTTATAAGGCATATAGTTGATAAGCGTATTGTTGATAAGGTTTGATTAAGCGTTTAAACACTATATACTGAGTTCTCAACCATATATCTATAAATGTTTGTAAAACTAAATTACCTTGCCATTTTTTCACCGTGTAATAAAAACAGATTTTTATAGTACAATTTCGACAACATTTTTATGATCAGGACCGGTTCCGCTCATTGCTAGAACCTGTTAATAGTAATCAGTGATTAATGAAACCGCTCCAAAAATTTTCAAAAGAAAACTGATTTTCCGATAACTTTTTGCGTTAATTGACAACGTAAAAGAATTATTGTTCTTTAATTAAAAATTGTGCTTCTGATAACGTTGTATTTAAGTCATTGATAAACACTTAAAAAATCACAATGTTAACGCCGCTAAATTATAATCAAAGAAAACGATTCTTGAACTTTTTGTACGATTTGTGGATAGTCCATTTTTCTACGATTCTTAGCCAAATAGCCAAAAAACATACCATTCGCTTTGAGTTTCACATTATATTTTATTATTTATTTTACGCGTAATGATAACCAGAGAGAGACAGCTTTAAAAAATTTAAGCAATAATTTATGACAAATTGATACCCAATCCAATAAAGGAACTCTAGTGTTGAAAATCTTTTATCCACTTTACATTTTCTCGGACTCATAAAACCAACCTCGTATTATGATTAACAAATCATTCTTTATTCTGGCATACTTTTTTTATAGAAGTTTTCTTGTGAAACGTCTCATAATTGAGGGTTAGAACGATACTGCGAATAATCCAAGGCCTGGCATTAAATGGATTAGTGTAATTTGTGTTTGCATACTCTTCCCGAGAATAATTTATATTTACACAGACAGATTTTGGCTGTAAATTATTCTTGCATTCGTATTTTTCCGTCTGTCAAAACGGATTCGTATATTATTTAGCTAAGGAAGCAGTCCGCATCAGACTTAGGAAGTCATATTATAAAAAAACACAATCCCATTTAAACATTCAAATTGTTAAACTTTTTTTCATTTATTGTGTGAAGAAAAAGTAACGAATCGTGAGTAAAGTAAGTAGATTTTTTTTTAGATGAAGTCGCTCTTTGAAAATTGCGAGCATTATTAACAGATTAAATACAAACTTGAATTGTTCAAATTATGTACACTTCTACATATTTTGGCTTTCGATTTTGTTTACGATTCAAAACGTTTTTTCACTAACAATCCGGGATTCGTCTTTCATTAAATTGTCAATTTCGAAAGATAAAACCCGGGCAAAGGCAAACGTTTATGATTTCTCAATAGCCGATGACTGTGACCATAGATAAATAAAAAACTTGCGAAATTAAATGAGTTAGTTACTTGATTGATTTTCAAGACCAAATTTGATTTTCTTTAACTTTGTACAATTCTACATTTTTCAGTATTTTTGCATGCCTGAAGATGCCAAAAGACGAAGCCCGGGTCTTTAGTGTCAGAACGTGTGGAATTGTACAAAGTTTCAACAATTAAAATTTGCTATAAAAATATCGTTTTCTCTCGAGTCGCATACATAATATTCTAACACTAAATAATTCAAATATAAATTCAAAACTTAAAACTTTAATCAAACATATGGAGACAATGTTACACAAAAGTTATGACGCTGCAATCAGCAATCTCAACAGTTGAAGAGGGTTAAAACTCGCGAAAGATATTTTTTAAATTTTTTTGATGATGAATGACTGTTTTTGGTTATGATTAAAATACTTTGACGGGAAAACAAAAATTGTTTTACTACACAAATTAATTTTCAATTCACATTAGAAAAATAAATTGATCACATTAATAATAACTCAATCGTGTTTTTAGTCAATGTGTCTTAGTTTAAACAATATCTTTAAGAAAAATTTTCCGGATTGGTTGTTGATCTTTAATTTATCGCACATAAATAGGAAAGGCAGGAAAAAACATGACAAAAAGTAAGCTTTTTTTGTTGATACCGAAATCGTGTTTTAAGTTGATGTTGTAGACGGAGTTGTTAGCCATCTACCATTCACAGATAATAGAGTTATATTCAGGACTCTGACGCAAATTTGTTAATTTCCGATTTTTCATTATGTTTTTGCCCACGGACCTAATCACGGGTTTCAACTGAAGAGGGTACTAAAGAAATAATCGAGCTTTGAGGTCGAATAATTTAGGTAATGTTTAGACACGACATTGGGTAAATAGGAATTTAGAGAGACAATATAATACTGTTATTATTGCTTAGAAACAATATAAATTCAGTTCCAACAGCTTGCATTTATTGTACAAAATATAAATTATATTCCATAGCAAGTAACAATCTCAACATTCAATATAATTTCGTAGTACTAAAATACAAATATTGTTATCAAGACTTTTTGTTATCTTTAAATTAATACATATATATTCATATTGCTTTATTCACCATAAATACCTATTATCATTTGAATTATTTCAATAATTTAAAATGACCACAAACAGAAAAACTTGTCATTATCTTAAAAATATTAAAAAATGTAAAACAAGTATTTTAGATTATGTTTTTATTTTTTAAATATGACGCCTTTGACCAAAAAGTGACAGTTATTTCGTAAACAGTGATATTTATACAGCACAAGATAAAAGTCTATGTTAAACGATTGATTGTTTTTGAGGTTAAAAAAATTAAAGAACGAATTTTTTTTTGTATTAAATTAAATATTCATGCAACAAATCTAATCAAAAATCAAGGTTTTGAAAAATTTACAAAAATGTTAATTTAGCTTTTTAATTTAAGAAAGAAATATCTTAAAAATTGATCGCAATTATTGTCCCAAAAATAGTGGACTTCATATTATTTTACAAAGTTTACGTTATATAATTTATATGGTGCGGCAAGATACGAAAAACATTAAATCAATAATAATTACTTCATTGTAGACAATACTCGAGCTTTCTTGCCAACAAAACTCCATTATTTAAATACAATTTTACATAAATCAAAATTGTAGCCGGATATACATCCGACACACATTATAGCCTTGTATTGTCATTTCACGAATGGGTAATAATAGAAGACATTAAATATATCAATAATGTAATTTATAATTTACAATACTGACTAAAAATGCTTGGTGAAATTTCAATGCCAAATAAGAATTTTTTAATTTGTGTAAATCGCCACGAGTTTGGTCACTTTAAGCCTACCAAAATTAAGTCAATTTTAAGAAATTTAAATAGGATGAAATACTTACAATGTTTTTCTTTATTAAATGAAACCAGTGCAAACTGCTTACCGAGTGTTAGTTCTATTGTATCATTTTGCTAAAATACACGAAGACTCCGAAAAGAGAAACCCGAATCGTGAATAACAAAACATGTGGAAAAGTATTTAGTAGTAAGAAAAGTATTAAGAAAAGTAGTTGTTCCAACTTTGTACAATTCCACATGTTTTGTTACTAATGACCCGGGTTTCGCCTTTCGGTATTTCAGGCACTCTATCAGACGGATGCAACAGAGCTGAAGTCGTTAGTGATAAAACATATGGAATTGTACAAAGTTGTAACAATTCAAATTTGATATTGAAATTCCATCAAGCACCTTCATTCGATACCATAAAACAAAATATCGTGTTATAAACGGATCAGTATTTTTTAGCTATTAATTGAAAAGAGCTTTTTGAAATCAAAATCGAGCTTTTATGGCAGATCATTAAATTATATGTAAATTGTTAAGGTTGACAAGTACCCAATAAATGTGAAACGCTGGTTTTTTTCGTAAAAGGAGCTTATTTATTTTTCCAACAATCTCAAAACCGATCAACAGAAATATATTTTTCGAAATGTTTCATCCATAATCCTTTGTTAAGCATTTTCATATTGTTATTTTTTGCCCAAAAAGATTATCTGTAGCTATTTACACAACCCAAGCAACCCTTTTCACTTGAACGATTTTCATAATTCCTCATTCTCTTCAACAAATGAAGTGAATCATAAATATTTGCAAACAAGTTTCCCAATGCGATATTGAACTTAAAGTATGTCACTTTAATATTTTTCAAAACTAAAATCCAATGTAAAAAAAAAACATTTTAATGTATGTTAATCCATACGATTTCTCATTAACGACAAGGATCTGTCTTTCAGCATTTTCAAGCATTTATGAACTGACACCCAATAAACAGCTTACAGCAACAATATCGCTTATTTAAAAACAAGAGGCACTTCACGAAAGAATACAGTCTTTAAAGATACGTAAAATATATAATATATGTGCAATATTAAAAAAAACAAATCGATTATTATAACAATCAAATTTTGAATTGAAAATCTTTTTAACAATATAGTCTAACGACTTTGTGATGAGCAGTTTTATCAATTATCAAATCTTCTTAAAATGTAATTTGGTGATATGATCAATATATTATTTTGATAGATTTAGATTTCGTTTATTATAAATATTCTCTTCTTTTTCCCTACTCTGAACATTACACAGGAATTGACTTGTCTTAAAGAAAATACCTTTGGTATATAGACGATGCTAACTTTTATTGTACGTCAGTTCAGTTGAATCCGTGTGATAGAATGCCTGAAGATGACGAAAGACGAAACCCGGCTCATTAATGACAAAACATGTGAAATCATACAAAGCTGCAATAATTCAAATTTAAAATGATTATATTATATCAACATCAATTCAATCTTAACAATGAAAATTCGAATAAATTTGTTTACATTTCACGTTTTCTCCTGAAAATATGAAGGATGATTGATTAAATATTTCAAATATTAATTTAATTCTGAACCAAATTTATAAAGATCGAAGACCAAAAACACGCAATTTTTCAGTAAAAATTAGTTGTTACAATAAAGTTTTGATGAGAATTTTACACAATAATCAATACCCATTATATAGTAATTGGATAAATAATATTATTATGCTTGAACACAGCAGTAAATTTTGAGCATCGGTGCAGAATATTTTAAAGAAATGCGAATTCTAAGCGAAGTAAATAAACAGTCATGAATTCTACGTCCATCAACTTTTTTTTTCGCCAAATACGACATCAATGTATTGTTTTACAGCCTACTCTAAAACTTTCGATTTTAGTATGTGATAATAGTCCTATGAGTTGGCAAATTTTTATCGCACGTTTAAAATTAAGAGTTAGTCGCTTATCGATTTTTGTGGGAGCTTTTATGAAAACTTCGTGTTTTCTTATTGCCTTGTATTACATTTTTTACTTATAACACTAAATCAAATCATCAGTTTTATTATCTGCCAAATAATAAAATGTTTTTGTCGTAAACATTTCTTTCAAGCTTACATCGATGGGCATATAAAGACGGTCGGATTTTCTACTCTCGATAAAGTGTCAAATAAGGTTTGATACGCATTTGTTTTAATAAGGCTTTTCTTTTTACAGCACAAAATATTTTGATTTTTTTATTCCATAATACGTAAAAAAACAACTTTAAACCAGAGATGAACAGCATTAACTGTAATTTCTTTAAATTTGAATTGTTGAATAAACGTTAAAGCTCGATTTTCAGGTTATATAACTGCTGTAAAGCTTTACTATTTTTTTTATTGATTTATTGTTTCGTTTATATACCGAAGTGTTTCATTTTATCTGAAAAAAATACTATTCGTATGTTGTTACTTAATTTTTTTTTGCTATTGAGAAATATTCGATAAGCAAACCTTAGCCATTGAATTTTACTTTTTCTGAGATACAATAGCAAAAAATATCTATTTCAAAAACCTGGTTAAAAAACACTTTATTTCTTCTTCAAAGCAAAAGCACAAGAAACGTTTAGACTGATTTATTGTTTTGCCTTTCCTGTGGAAATAAAACATATTTTTTCACAGGAATATATGAAATTCGTAAAGTTAGTACGATTTTGTTCAGAACATATTTGGTCGATAGACGTCGCTAACTGAGATATATTTTTTTATATACAAAAATATCTCAAAATGTTAGCGTTACTTTAAACAAGATTTACATTTATGCTTTCATAATTTGAATTGTTGAAGCTTTGTAGAACTTTACGTGTTTTTTTAAAGACTAGGGCTTTACCTTTTGGCATTTTCAGAAATTTTATCATGCAAAAGCAATAAAACTGATATACAAAAAAAAGTTGCGTCAGTTTATACAAGAAAAGTTAACGTAAACAAGTATAACGGAAAAATTAAGATGCTTAGGCTAGAATCCAAATATATATCTGAAATAACGAGTATTGGTTTGAATATAATGACACTCAATTTGCTTTGGATAACTTTGATCAACAATCCAAACAGCTGATGAGATTTTGTTGAACGATTTTACAATTAATTAATTGTAATCAACAACTTGATATTGAGATTTTTTCAAGCACAACCATCCGTCGATATTGTAAATTAGCTAAAATTACTATTTAGTTTTAAAGGTAACTACTTCCTCAAATCGAAACATTGTTCTTCAGTTTTATAGTTTTAGCAGTATCAATTTATCTTATTTTAAGATTTTCAGTGCGAAAGAAATGTCAGTCTCATCATAATTTTCTTGCATTTAAATGATGTAATATAACAAAGTATACTACGAAAACGTTCTTTGGAAAATCTTCAACACTATTAGCGTATCAACGCTACAAAATACGTCCTTTTGAAAATGTGACTTCGTTGTAAAAAGTTATGGTTATAAAACCACTTTTAATGTGATACTAAGTGAAATATTTAGACAATATCTAACTTAACGAATTTTAATATTCTTTTCTTCGCATAGAAATAGATTACCAACAGAAAACATTTAAAATTAACTATTACTTCTTGGTGGAAAGATATTACATTTAAATAATAAATACACAATGTTTACTACTATTTTTAATTTTAAAAGTCACCAGGTATACAAAACTAAAGGATCAAGAACTGGGAATTAGGAACTGAAAATGTTTTTTCATTTTTATATACATTTTAACCCAAAAACTCGTATGAGTTCATAATACTCGCGATGAGCGAAACCGGTCTCGATTGTAATAAATAAAATTATGCAAATAGTACTAAAAATTGGTCTTAATTGATGAAATACTTTCATCAAATTATTTATTTTATTTTTTTATTATGATATTCCACTTATCACATTTATCACTTTCTTTTTTCATCGTGTTATAATGAAGTTCTACCAAACAATGTCAATTCAATCAACAAATTTTTTGTTCAAAGCTATATATAGATAAGCAAATGTTAGTTTAAGCAGAGTTCTGACGATGGCGTGAGCCGAAATAGCTATAAACTGTATTTGTTAAAAATAATTTTGTAGAACTAAAATACATTGCTATTTTTTCACCGTGTTATAATGGAGTTCTACCAAGTGACTGCCGATCCAATCAATAAATACATTTTTTTTTATATTACAGAACCTTAATTTTATAAACGTATCTCCTTAAATAATTAAAAATGATATTTGTATATTGAAGAAATTAAAGTAAGACGTTAGTAACACTTAAGTTTTAGTCATACATTTTGAAAAACAAATTAAATAAATATTATTTTTTTCAGAAAAACAGTCGAAGTAAAGAACGTTATTTTTCATACTTAAGCATTCTGTATTAATCTCATACTATTGTATCAAGCAACTTATAAAATATTATATATCTTTTCTACTAAGTCGACGTTAATGAATCGATATATTATATTCTACTATCCAAGGTATTTGCAATATTATACAACCGGTGCATGATACAGCAATTTGCTATCTCCGTTAAGGTATTACTTTATGAGAAGGGCCGTCAAATTGCAACAAGCTATCCTTAAAAGTTTTAATCTATATAATAAATAACTTAGTTTCCTACTTTTTGAAAGCTGACTATCAATCATTGATGGAAAGATATTTTATCAAAATAATTAAACACAATGTTTAGTAATTTTTCGTCAATTTAATATTTTCAATTTAAGATGTCAACTGAAAGTGCTTTATTGAATTTCAATATCAAGTTTAAATTATTGAAACTTTGTACACTTCCACAGATGTTTTTACTTACAACTACGGCTTAATCTTTCGGAGTCGACAAGCATGCTGTGATACAGATGCAACAGAACTGTCACACAATAAATAATTTGCATCGGGTGTACGCAAGATGAATAACACAGACTATTTATTCAACGCGGATTTTATATCATAAATTTAAGAACCTATCAACTGATGATGACAATGTTCACGATGAACGAAACCGGTTCCGATTTTGATAATTTATAAAAATGTATGCAGTACTATGAATTATGTTTTGTAATATAAATATAATTTAGTTTGATTAAAATAATACAATTTATGATGTCGACTAAAGCAGGTTGATGGAATTTAAATATTATTTTTGAATTGTTGAAACTTCAACTCAACTTGCATCCGTGTGATAAAATGCCTAAAGATGCCGAAAGACGAGACAAGGTTTATTATTAAAAAGGTTTTTATCAATTTTCATATGAAAGTTTGTTATAAATAAATTTAAAAAAAAATATTAATTATGTTTTGCAAAGCATTTGTGAGCTATGAAGAATTCGGTGGTAAAATAACCTTATTTTATTGACTTATAAAATACGTTTGAAATGCTTTTGTTTCAGTTTCTAAAGTTCCAATCAAGTTGTAAATGTTTTAAAATGCATAATTTTCTAGAAAATAAAAGATATCAACATTTAAGCCCTGTAGGAAAAATTACATTTTACTTTACAAGGAATCTAATTTAATTGTTTAGACGTTGCGGTTGGTGAAACATTTTTTTTAAAATATCAAAATGTCACCACGAATTGTAACTGTAATAAGCTCATCGATTCTTGAAAGTTGGCCAGAAAAAGTGAAATATGTCGAATTAAATTTCTCGTTAAAAGCTTGAATAATAAACTTTAATACAATCTGAGCTGAGTATAAATTTACGCTACTAAAAATGAAAATAAAATAACGATTTGATTCGAGTACATTTTTTTGTGTTTACCTAACAGCTTTTTGAGCTTTCAATTGACAGACTTAAAATGCTCAAGTGAGGACACCTCAAAGGGTTGAATTTGTAGCCAGTACTGAGTTAAGTGCGATTCGCTAACCCTTATCGAAAGCACGAAAAGAAATTATAATCTCTCGGATAGCCCTTGAGACTTTTTTTGCCAAAAAACAAATCCAAACTCGTAAATCACTATTTCCAGGTAGATATAACAAAACACGTATTTTTTCGCTTACACGTTATTTTTCTTTGCGTGGGTGTATTTCGACTTGTAGCAAACATATTGATCTTTGAGTGCATATGGCTAATACTTTATAATACCAATGAGCTTTATTTTGTTGATTATTTTGACGCTTATGTCAAAAGTCTGCAATCAAATCTTTTAATAGCTTTTTGAAGTGAATTTTCGTCAAGAATTTAAGCCGTTTCAAAATATTTTTTCAGATTATTACACAAATAAAAGTATTCAATGTATTTAAGATCTACAAAATTTTCAAGGTGTATAGTTGATAATCAGAACTGAAGATAGTTCTAGAGGTTGTAAGTCAAAATAAACATCAACTTTATACCTTACAAATTTTGTAAAACCAAAATACATTGCTATTTTTTCAAAGTGTTTTAATTGAGCACTTTGTTTAACGTAAAAATCATGATATAATCTGTTTTACTTTTGTTTTGTTGCGTCATATTATAAAACATAAAAATCCTAACATGCGTGATTTTTCACTATAAAATAATAAGCAAATAGATTCAGTAAAGAAACCTTCGTTACTTCCATATTATCCACTTAGTCTAAATAAAATCATTGTTATCGACTCAATTTGTAGAAATATTGTTATTGTAGAAGAAAAAAATAACGAAAGCGTCATAAGCTCTGTCTGTTTGCAAATATTTGTCAATTTGGTTGAGTATCTCAGTATATAGACAAAACATCGATGCCACAAAAGATTTTCGTTAGAGTCAATATTTTTTGAAACTTGTATACTATTCAAACAAAGGAAAAGTGTCACGTCAATCGGCTGGAGATATTTTTAGCGCAAGCGAATCGCCTATTTCTCTGTTTTTAATATCTAAGCTGTAGAAATCATAAGAAGAAATACTTTGGTTTCATCTGACACAAGCAACCTTATAAATTTCAAACGCGGTTTTTAATTTAGATTCATTATCTTATAACGACATATAAAATAAATTAAAATAGATGATCAATATGGGTATTTCATATAGTAGATTAACCACGTTTATCGGTCATTTTGAACACATTCAATTTAATAAATTTTCCAATTATAATTTTAGACAACTCCTCTATCTCCCAAACGATTAAAAATCTACTAAGAAAATATAGAAAGTCCATAAAATAAAAATTGAGTATTTTATGTTTTTCTATCATATTTGCTCATCTCTGCAGCGATTATCACCTTCGGTCAACATCCATGATAGAAAAATATAACAAAATAATGTCTAAAATTCTAACGCTCCATCAATTTAATAATATACAAAATATGGAACTTTTTACAATTATTTTCGTAGTATTATATTATAAACAATTCATACTCTTAACAGTGCAAGTGCGCGGCTGCCAATTCGAGAGTCTAAGCTCACCCATTTTATATTTATTTTCATTTATTTTCCATAACATACAATTTTTCATATGTGTTTTTATATTCTTGTTTCGTGTATTATTTGTTTTGTATAATTGTGGTAATTATTTATTCAATATTTAATTAGCCTTATTTTAATTTGTACTGTATCAGTGGATAACGCTCGCAATTAGCGTTACCGATTCTTATCTGGAGAATATTATTGTGGTAATATTGTGGAAGTATTATTTAATATTCATCTGTATTCTTAAAATATCGAAAGGGTGTCTCTGTAATTTAAGTTAAGTATTATGAACTTTCAGTTAACACGGTGAAAAAATAGCAATGCATTTTAGTTCTACAAAATCTTCCAGTTACTTAAAAAGAAAAACACATTTACGACAATATTTAAACATATTGTAGTTATAAACCGAATACAGTATGACAGATACCCATTTTAGTTGACAAATTACACCAAGGGAACTCACTACATTTTAAGCTCTTATAAATCGTTCAAAACACAATTGAGCTTCCAAAAGTAAGCTTTCACACGGTTTGTGATACATTGTGCGTCATTCGCAAGAGAGGATTTTATTTATTTATGATGGTAAACATTACTTAACGTTTATCTTTACAAATTGTTTATTTCCTTCAAATTCAAAATGAAAATTTCGATCACATGTTTATATATCAATAGAAATTTCCGCTTGAAGCTACTAGACAAATATGCAATATTTTTTGGTTAAAAACGTAAGACGTTTGATTGAAATCACTTGTTTATTTTGAATACACATGCGTAAAATTTTAAAGTGCTTGTAAACGGTACAGTTTTTTGCTTTGAAATACTCTACGCAGTCCTATAAAAGCACTCCTTACACATGACAAATATAGATCATAAGGCTAGGAGACGATTTTTTCTAAAACAACTTTTAACTCTTGACTTGGTTATAGTAACATTCAATTTTGTGCGTGATAATTTCAGAAACAAAGCATACACCTAATCTCAGGTTTTAATGAAAGGGTTTTTACAATACATATTGTGCAAATCGTTTATTTTGTGTCAGTTATATTGTATATGTGTGATAGAATGCACTCCCGAAAGGCGACAATCAAGCCATGAGTAAAAAGTATATTACGTAAGTATATATACAAAGTTTAAACAAATTAAATTTGATACTGCATCAAGTCGATAGTATAAATAATATTAGTATATAATTTAAAAAGCATATCACGCTTCTCATTAATAATTTTGTTTGTCGCTGAATTACTATTAAAAAGGCTTGCATAATGAATGCAAAAGAATGATGGATAAACAAATTTAATACAAAAATCTGAGCGGAGTTTTGCTAGACATGAAAGGAGAAAAATAAACTTTAAATGGCTGTTTGTACGTTTAACTTTTGAATATTTTATAATGCAATGAATGTTAAATTAAACGACATTTTGCATTGTTCTTAGAGTAGAATAAAACTTGAAACAATTGAATGACGCCATCAAAAAATCGATTATTTCGAATAATTTATACAAATAGGGGTAATATTTAAACGACATAGCATCTATATATTATAAATATGTAGAATATGATGATAACTGCGTCAAAATATCTATAATACGTTGATAGATTTATTGATTGTGAACAAATTTATTATTATTTTCATCTTTCATGGATTATATTTGCAATTTATATACTTTGCAATACAATTTGTTATCAATCATTGTTATACGTGTTTCATGTAGCTTATAAAATCTTTACTATTTGTATCGAATACTGTGAGAATGTGAATCATTATAATCATGACTTAAAGGCTTCTTAGCCGATGATCAAAGAGTGACACGAAAAATCTTACTTATTGACTCATGGAATCGTACAAATCAAATTTGATTTAAAAATCTCATCGAGCATTTTCAGTCGATATCATAAATTACTTCCTTATACATTTATTCTATATGTTATTTCTTTAATTATAGCCGTTGAAAGATGTATAATGACAGACCTATTATTAAAATAAAACACATTTTCCGTACACAATTATACAGCGTATTATCACTCATCGTTTTTTTCTCTGTCCATCGTTTTTGTTTTGAGGAGTCCTTAATTAATTTTATAATAATGAACATTTCTAAACATCTTCATGTGTGATTTTATAAACTTATATGTCCCATATTATTTAGTCAATAATTTCATTGCTATTATTCTTTTAAATTGCATTACAAAGAGATCATTATTCATTATATTCTTTTGACTTTCTAAACTATGCGAAGAAACAATTTTCTTGTTTGATAATGTGTCAGTTATTAAATACTGGTTTGCGACACCAAGGAAATTTCTTTGTTTTCTTGAATTAATTAGTCTATGAAAAAACGGTATTTTTTAAATACTTGCAAATTTTGCAACCGAAAGATTAATCTTTCTATTTAGAGATAAGAAATGAAATAATCCTTTCGCAGAATTGTACAACGATTCAAGAATCTTTGATTCTGGTTATGAAATCAGCTATAGCTCAAACAAAAGGAATATAACGCTTTGTATGTATGTATTGTAAGATTAATTGTAAATTAATTTCATTTGATATAACAATAGAAGTTGTTAAAGGAAATCTTATGAAATGACTAACTCCAAAATTTTCCCAATGATTTAAGCAGAACCCATTTCTCCGAATGTATGTAAACCTTTTTTATTAAACTAATTCATTATAAAATACGGTTAAAAATATTACTGATTAAATTGGCATTATCTTTATAAAACTTCATTTTTAAACATTGAAAAAATATTTTAATTCTATAAAATGTAAAAAGTATATAGTTGATAGCTATTTCGGCTTATTCTCTCACCAGATCTATGTTTAAACGTACATTTACTTATCTATACGTAGTGGTGTAATAAAGATTCACAATACATTTTATCTTTTCTTTTAACGACGTATTTCTACCTGTCGATGTATATCGATTCAAACAACATCTCGTAAACACCGCTTCTGTCAAGCTTATGAATTTTATATTTAGTATTTTTTTATTATTACAATATAAACCTAGGATTTAAGATGTTAAGGTATTTTTTTCCACATTTTGGTGTAAATAGTATTTACAAATTTGAAAAGATATTCACCAACTATATTTTGGATTTCATTATATAATCATACTACAGATTTCTATGAGAATAAATGGTTTTTTTATTCTTTTAAAAGATTTAGATGTCTTTAGATTTTTATTTGAATTTCCTTTAGACATCTATTGTAATACTTTTATTTTTTTTGTATGTGAAGTGTGTTGAGCAATTTGAAAAACGCAATTTCATTGTTTTCTTTCAATTAAATTTCGAACAAAATTAAAAAGTTATAAAATGTTTGGCCACCTTCGCAGGAATAAAAAAGCTCCATCCGGAATTTCCCTTAGCATGATCGGCTTATAAAAAGTTTTTGAGTAAACTTGCGAAAGACAAATTTAATATGCTCGTATTTGAAAGAATATTTTTTTCAATTTACATAAAAGAAAAGTATTGCTTATTTAAGTAAAACCGTTTTAGATCAATAAACGAAATTGAATTTTGAGTAACTTTGTGATATTTTAAAACGTTTTAGTTAAGCTTCAAAATTACATGTAGAAAAATTGGTTTTTAGTTTTTTGCATTTTTTAAAACAAGCACAAAATTTTCGAATAGTTATTTCTCGACAAAAAAACGTAGCAACCCGTTTATTTAATGTTTAAAACACATTCGTGGAATGGTTACGAAAATATTTTGTTTACCAGATGATATGTTTGTCAAACTACAAATCAGGGTTTAATATAAACATTCAGCGCATAATCTCTAATAAATGCTTCAAAGAAACTTGATATATGAGAATTGGGGCTCTTTATAATTGTATCAACTTCCTGTAGTTATTTAAAGTGAAATATTATGTTAAAATACTGTACACAACGGAATCCCGATCAACCGTTCTCGCATAGTTTTCCCGGATAAATCATTCATTTTTTGTAGTCCCGTCAAACAATCATGAGAACAATGTCAAATAATCCCGTGGAATCGTGGTTTTACTGCATATGAGATATCACGAAAGAAACAGCTTAAATTTCAATATGCAGATAATTTGACGAAGAAAATTTCACTGGGTGATCAAATTGCAATTTGAGCGACCATGGATACAAATTATTTAATTGTGAAAAAATAATTCACGAAACATCTGCTCCGTGTTGGTAGTTCAACATAAAGAAGAGAGTTGCGAGGGAAAGAATATTGGTCTTATTATATTATGAAGCTTTTCAGTGCTTAGATGTTGCCATATAATAGTTTGCCTGTCGGAATAAATGTAGCTTCAGGCTTTATGTGTCTGAAAACTGTTAGACTGAATAGACGGCTATCATAAGCGAAAATCAAAAATAGAATTTTTAGCAGAATTTGCATTTAAATATTCATCATAAAAAATGAATGTGAGCTTTTATTTTTCCGTCTATAACTCAAGCAAATCCATCCCCAATTGTATTAAATAATTGAGGCAAAACTTACAATAAAAGATTACAATATTAACAAAATTCGTTTAAAATATCACTTTAATGCATAAATTTTATAAATCGTCTTTCTTTTCAGTTACTGAGATTTGACTTGATTCATAACCAGCAAAGTAACAAGTGTTGTGTGTTGAAAACTGAGTGTTGTCCATGTAATCTCTAAAGTCACCTCACCCATTAATTTAATTTAAAAAAATCATAAGCGCTTTTTCGACTGTTTTTTGCAGACTAATCATTTATTTAGATGCTAGGAAATTGCACATCACGATTAACGGTTAAACGATAGTGAAAATTACCACAGGCAATTATGATAATTAGCTGCTATTGCCATTTTTGCCTTGGGGTCTGTGTTTTCCTTTAATCAATAACTTTGGTATATAGACGATACTAACTGTTTATTGTACGTTAGTTCTGTTCTATCCGTGTAATACAATGCCTGTGGATGCCAATAAGCGAAACTCGGTTCAATAGTGACAAATTTGTGAAATCGTACAAAGTTGTAACAATTCAAATTTGATATTGAAATTCCATTAAGCACCTTCAGTCGATATCGTAAATTATATTTTTTCATATTATGGCTAATTTTATGACAACTTATATTGTCGTTGGCAAAGACTTAAAATAAAATTTCGGCTGAACTACAAATGACATTTTCAACGATTACAAAAAATGAATATGAAAGAATTTTTACAACGTTCGATGTAACAGCCAGTTTTCTTAACCGCCCTATAAAACACGAAAAAGTGCTACATACAGATACTTCATAAGCAGTTTATAGAGTAGGTTTGTTTCGTAGTTTATCTTACTTATTTTTACGTCGCCTTTCATAAGTGATGTTTATACTGAAGTAATAGAGTTACATCTCTAATAACACGGGAAAATGAAATTGAGTATCAATAAAAATAGTCGCGCTGTATCGTACGCATTTTATTTGCCGGGAAAATAATGTTTTCAAACCTATATTCGGTAAAATGAATCTATATTGCAATTATAAAATTTAATTAGCCTTTTTTATTTTATTGTAAATGAAAGCATTACTTTTAAACATTTTTCTTTCCATATTTTTATTACTATTTCTACAATATATTTATGATCAGGAACCGTTTTTCTCACGGCGAGAATTGTCAACCGATATACAATAATACAAATACGTACAAGACCAACTATAGAAAAAATTGTGTCAAAAGTTAAAATAAGCAATATAAAACCAAAAGATTAAGAATTGAGAAAATAAAAAACGTGTCATTATACTTTTAATGTGTTAAATGTCACTTCTTAATGGAAAGGCATAATATTTTAAATAATAATAAAAAAATTAGGACTTATTTACACAATGCATTTTTTGATCAGGACGCTTTTCGCTAATCGCGAGCATTATCAACTGACGGAATACAATTTACAAACAAGTCTATTTAAACAAAAAAAAAATTAGTTAAAAGTATAAGGCATACAAAACTATAGGTTCAAGAAATAAGAAACAATTTTGTAGGACATCATAAAAATATTATAAATTAATTTAAAAATAGAAAATTAACAATCACTCATTTAAAATTTTCAAACAAAATTTAACACTTATTCAAGCTCTTTGGAATATAGTTTTTTTTATCCTAAAGGATAAAAAACATTCAAATTGACGATTTTTCATAAATTTATCGCCTAAAATTGTAAGCTGCTACGATGCATTGATAATAATGAAAAGTATATATTTTTATTTAAACATCACATTATAAAACATCAACAATAAAAAAGCCAACCAATTTGACATATTTTCACGCTTTTATATTACTGTATATTACACAATGGATCTGTTAAATAAATTTCAACAATGCGAACCGAGAGTGTGAAAACGCATTCATTGTGAAAACATCTGATATTTCCCGTCATGGGAACGTTTCAACTATATACAACGATGTGGGTTTATTGATTCAGTGGATCGGACACTGATTTTACAGTAAAAAGACTGTTTTATCATACATAGCAAAACGATTAAGCAGTCACGTATTTTAGCAAACTTTATCTGATTATATAGTTTTGCTGAGTAAAATATCGACGACTGGTCTGTTTTGGTTTATAAATCATTTCTTTCAAAAAGTTAGGGTTAAATTATTTGTAAGTGTAAATTTATGTACTAGTTCTAAAATGGCGATGTCACTACGATGAGTTTTATTATTGTTTACCGCTATAATTTTAGTTGATATAATCCACATGGACGTGAATGAGTTCAGACAAGTGGTATTTTTAATGTTAAAAGTAAATTTATTCGGATCATGAATGTTAATGTTACTAAAGAATTTTTTATGTGTCAACTGTCATTTCTTCGTAGAAAAGCATAAAATTTTATACCACTATATCCACAATTATATATTTCTATGATCAGCACTGGTTTTACATATCGCATCAGTTGATAATGCTTATAGTGACCAAAAGCGCAGTCGTGGTCATAAAAATACAATACCTAAAATGTGCCTTTACATTCGACACAATGTAAAAGATAAAACTATAGTATGTGATATCACTGTGGATTGCTCAGCTCTGCAGCGAGTGACATATGTCAGCAACGAAAGAACAATTATACAACAAAAAAATCGGTACGTAAGAGACGAAAGAGACTTGAAGAGCTTTGATGCTAAAGCGTCATCGTTCTTAACGCTCCGTCAGTTTGATATTAAGCAATGTGATAATTTATAATTTTATATTATATAACAATAAAATGATTTTTTAATCATAATTAAAAAAATGACTAGTCGGATTACGGTTCCAGTTTCTTGGTATATTCCGAATCTGGAGTCAGGAGTGTATGGTTTGTAATTTTGAGTCAATGACGGTAGATTTTCACTACTCCATAGGAGCTGAATTTAAAACTATTATGCATCAATAACGTTTGTTTAATGCGTATTTTTATGAGTTGTACTGCTTTCAAGTGTTCAGCTATCTACGTCATAAAACATAAAATACATTTATGATACTTCCCAGCTCTTGAACGAGTTAATTATAATTTAACCAAAATTTCAATTTTATGTCACTAATAATTGACATTTATTACCCCATTAAAGATTATGGTTTTCATGTAATAGCAAAAATTTAATTTCTATTTGATATTTTTCGTCTTCAAATATGTGAGAAACGTTTACAAATACTGCTAATGGCTTAGAGGTTGCTAATTGTATTTAGTTGCACACTATCAATAGTAAATAAGCTTTAAGCTTTTGTTTGAAAGCTACCTACTCGAGATTTATTATTTTTGTTCGCATTTCGACCAGCGGCCACAATATAATAGTAGATTCGTATAAATTAAATTTATTTTAGTCGTATTTCAACTGGATAAATAACTTAAATAAAAAAATAATAATAACTCTTGATACTGGTGTTCACTTATAGTGACACTAATTTTAAAGATAATATAGTTAATGCAGAAGACTGACTGAGTAATAATAAACGGAATTATATTATGAACTTATGAAGATTCAACTCATCGTAATTTGCAATTTTAGAATTTATGTGGATTACAAAAAAGATTTAACCGGAAATAATTCTTGTGTCTGTATGTATGGATAGGTTATAAATATTTTTTATTATATTCTTTTATTGTGAAACATTGATAATCATATAAAAATCTAATGAATTGCTACAAATACTTTTTATTTCGAAAATATTGCATTGCATAACAACACTACTTAGGGGAGTGTTGAATGTTATAATTGATTATCCCTTCTCAACTTTTTTCTTCGTAAACGTTGCTGCCTTTATTAACTTTCATTGACGTATATTTCGATTACTTTAAATCAATCAATATGTGTACTTCGTCGTCTTCAATATTTGACCTAAAATACAATTGTTAATTATGTTGTGAGCTCGCGATCACTTGATATATTTCTACGAGTCGGTCTTTTGAAAGAGTTTTACATATTTCAATCAATCTTTTTAAATCTTAAAAGTTACTTCTGTCAAAATATTCAAATATTTCGACTGTAACTCTTTTTGCTTAATCGTTTTTTCATCGTATTTTATTATTCTACTCACTTTCTAACGCACTGATACTCAACTTGTGGTCACCAATCAGTTTTTTTTAATTGACGCACTTAGGCTTATTTTCAAAACCCTCGGTCACAATAAATTTTCTGCTAGCCGTTGGTTTTCATGACAAATAACGCTTTTCGAATTTCTTTTCAAATTCATTGTCGTTTTTGATTGCTAATCATTCCTACTCAATTTTCTAAGCGCAAAAATAATATGGCATAGCGAGAGCGATAAGCTATCCACCAGTACTTTCCTAGCCTTATCTTTTGCATCCATATTATTTTCGTACAAAAAAAAGCGGTTGAGCTATCGAACTACAAGCAGTTTTTGTAGAGAAAATTTTCTGTTGAGATACCTCTAAACTCCTATATTCATATACTACACATTGGGAGTGAAATTTTATTAAAAATATATAATATAGTTTGTGGTATATTTAAGGCTTGTTATGTATGTTGCGGCTCAAACAATATAGAAACATCAGTCTGAGGCCCAATGGTACAAACTTGATATGTTTGACTGTAATTTTAATTTCTTCAAATTGAAATACACACTACGATAATTTCAATCTTTATCTATATAGTAAATTGTTTATTAAAGTAAACTATATTACCATTCTCAGTTAACGTTAAGTGCCACTATCCTATAGCTTTCATTTAACATTAAACAAATAATCTTGACTCGTATTTAACGGTTAATAAATTTTATTATAAAATTTTCAGCTTTCTCAGAAATATCACAAAGTTAATAATTTTTTCGCTCGTAAAAAAGCAATTTTAAAAGCACAAAAGATTTACATATAATTTTATGTAAATTTAAAATACTTCTATTAAATAACCGTATGCATATAAAAAAGTGTCTTTTATCGACTTTAAAATTAAGAATTCTTGGCGTTTATTTTAATAAACGTATTACAATGTCTGGTGTTTTTAGACATTAACAATTTTTTATACTTTATAGAAAGTGTGAAATTGAACAATGATTATATAAATGTTGCATTATACTATATGCTAACTAACATTTTTCTCGGGATAAATGATCGTGACAGGCTTTTCAAAATGGCGTTCGATGAATTGCAACCATATCTATGGTACGCCGCTATTTCAAATAATTTTCAGTTTCCTCTTGTTGGTTACATCATGTCATGTCATGGTGCTATGACACCCATTTTGTTTTAAAAACGTGTTTTTAAAACAAAATGGGTGGGTGGGTTTTAAAATATTCATGATGATAAAATCGGAGGAGATTTATTAAATTAGTTTCTGATTGCCACAAGCGGAAAACATTTCATTTGTTTCATATGAAATATTGACAGAGTAGTTATTTTTCAATATGATTTTCAATTTTTAGATCACACAAAAATTCACAATCATCATTCAATAAACATTAAATCTTTTTCAAAAAACAAAGCATTCTTCATTGCCTAACACAAAATCGAATTTTAAATGTGGGTTTTCATTAATTAAGTAGTATATTACGTTACCTGATATTTCATCTATGTAATTTTGCTTATATATATATATCCGATTAGTTATATTGCATTCGTGTATTACAGTGCATATGGATGCTGATTGGCGAAACCCGGGTTGCGAATGACAAAACATGCTAATTGTAAAAATTTCCAGCAATTACAAACTTGATACTGAAATTCCATCAAACATTTTCAGTCGATATCGTAATTTACATTTATGAATTTGGGTATTCAACTCTCGAATCGAAGCAGTGAAAAGTTCTTGATCTTTATCACTTGTTGGTAGCAAAACGTTATTGTGATAACGTAAAAATAACAACTTAATTTAATTGCACAAAAATGAAATCAATTTGATGATAGTAAAAAAATAATACAACATTCATCCTCAGTGCAGGCATGCTAGTTATCTTAAAAATAAACATAATTGTATTGCTTAGAAAACTTTGAATTATGTATTTTTATTGTTCAACTAGAACAGTTTGCGAGATGAAATAGCAGTATTTTATCAGTACGTTAAAAAATTGCAAATATCAATCAATTGAAAGCTCTTATCTTACACTTTTAGATAGCGATTTTATTGCAGCAATGTATTTCAAAACGCAATCCGGTTTGACTTATTTCGCCAATTTAAAAACCCATTCAATCTAAGCCAAGTGATTTAAACTTTTAATATTGCAATAAGTAAAAGCGGAATATCTGTTTATTTTCAATTCAAGAAATTCAATGATTGATATAAAAGCTTGTAAATGGCGTTTAATCATTACACAAGTAAATTAAACAGATTTCTGTGATGTATGACTGTTTTCTCTAGTAGAAATTTGTGGTCAAGATATTTTCAATCTACTTGTCAAATAGGTGATAATATATTCAATTGTTTGCGTGGTTTTTGCTTAATTTTACTTGCAAACAAACCTTGTTTTTTCATGCCGGAATTCATACTGTTTTACATATTTACAGTTCTATTTGCCGCAATTTACATATGAAATATTTTAAATTGAACTCAATTTGTAAAAATATTTCATTAAATACGCGATGATTTAAAAATTTTGACATTGATATTTGGAAGTTGAAATAAGTCAAGAATTTAAAAGCTTCCTTACTTACATGGAAAATGTTCAAGAAGAGATTTTATTATCGATCTATATGATCAAAAGAGCTGTAGCCTTAAAATAAGTACAAAACTAATTTGCATCTGACTATCTAAATTAAATAAAATTAAAAAAAATTATTACCCGATCTAAATTTTCTATCTAATTACGCTATTTTAAATCATTTCCTCAATCAACGTATAAACGAGGTTTTACTGTATGATTTAGTACTCATATCGGTAGATTGTATTTTTCTCAATGGACCCAACACTCAATTATTTGTTTTAATGTATTTCAAATATCAAAATGATGATTGTAATGGATTTAATCTTCAATTATACTTCAATTAAATTTTCACCACAAACATAGGTAGGAAATCGTTTTTCTGTTTTAATATGTACTTTTTATTAAAAAAATAGGAAAATGAAATGTCTGGGATAAATTAAAAAGTAAACGATCAATTTTTTCCGCGTTTTATTTGTCATTAAAATAAAAACTCGAAGTGAGTTATTATTTTTGACCACTATTACTTTTTTTTGTTGCTTGATTAATTATCTTCAATTGTACATTTCATTATTATTGGAAAAAAATATAGTAGAAAAAGATATGAATTAATTATTACGCAATCACTTAAATGCTCTATTTTTCCAAATGAAATTTCGATAAATTAGACAGTCGGTTTTTTTTTAATCCGTGCGCCAAATATTCAATCCGTAATATGATAATTGCCCTGAAATATTACTCCACTGAGTGGGTATGATTTTCCATGATTTAAGGGTATAAAATGGCCCATTATAATCAAACAATTCTTGAATTTTATCGATGTACGTGGTAGTTAAAAATAAATGAACGAAAATCAAGGCCCGTGGTGGTGATTTTGAATCAAAAGCAGACATCTCTTTGATTTAACGATGGAATAGGTATTCCTATTTGAGATAAAACATAAATCCGAGAGCAAAAGTTGTTTTTTATTATCCCATTGGGTAAAAACAATGCCATGATTTCTCTGTGTTCTGTTATTATTGTGGAGATATTACAGTCGTATTTTTTATATGGCCTAAAAAGGTGCCAGAATATAACTCACTTATTCTTTATTTGTATTACTCTTAAAGGTTAAAGTTCTAAAATTACTTGTATTATGGGAATAATTTATTTTCGAAAACGTATTTCAATTATGTATTTTGCGGTTTTCATGCGAACTCATGAATTAATTCTTCACCCTTCTTCATTCTAACACCCTTCAATATATATTTTAGACGCTTTTCACTTCAGAAACTGTGACTTTAATAAATATACTATCTATCCAGTACTGATTTTATGAGATTACGGGGCATCATCCTGAAAATTTGTATGCAATTTTGGTGATTTCAGTTAAAGGATCGCTGATTGATTTATTTAATACAAGACAAATCGTCGAAGGCTTCAATAATGTTACTTTTACCTACATTCCACTACATTTAATTAATTGCAATATGAATTTTAAGAATAATAAATTCATTATTCTAGACATGATAAAGATATTAAATTAAATCAATCAAGGCTTAATTAACCAATCGTTAAAAGTGAGCATTTAAAGGTTCATTTGTTACATTATATATACGATAAAAAAGCTTTTGCAAAACATAAACCGTAAAAAACGATTATAATTTTACACAATGATAGTTTACCTTCATAGATTGACCAAACGCACAGTGAATAAATATGATTTATTAATCCCTCATTTTAATCCGTTTGTTTACATTAGCTAGATTAAGAAATCAAATATTTATTTTAATGAAAACAATGCGCGATCGCCTATGAATATTTTATGAATGAAAACAAGATTATATTTCAATATTTTTGAAGGAGTTTTTATTATTTTAAATTTGTCTTTTATATTTGCATTAATCGAAATACAAGCTGTTTGATTTTTATATTTGCTCAAGGTAGGTACGTTTTGTTTTAAATTCCATTTTTAAAAAGCTTAGCTCTAGACATAGCTATATAAATTAAGTAGCTGAACGATGATGTTTGAGAAAATTGATGACCAAACTGTCTATGACGGCGGTATTTTGAGAATCATTTGGACAACTCTTTAATACAAATTTACTTCTCAACTCTTCAAGTGTTACTACTTCATAAAGTATTTCACGAACAAAATTTCAGTAGAATGTAGTAAGAATGGCTACGGAAATTTAAATATCTAGAATATAAGGATTCTTTTCGGTTTCAGAGTGGAGTTTTCGACTTTCCGATATCAATATTTCCACACATTGAATTTCATGTGCTTGTTCAATTTCTGTGGAGAAAAATTCAATCTTTGCCATTTAATGAAAACATTGTTACATTTTTTCCGTTGATTTAATTATCAATTTAATTATGCAATATCGCTTTACCGTATTAATTCAATTTAAGCTTAACGTCATCAACACAACTTTGACAACTTGCAATTGTGGTTGAACGTCATTATTATCGAATCAATATAGAAACCGACTCAGATATTAAATAAGCTCCAATAATTAGTGACAAAAGCTTTCATGATTTGCTTTATATCAAACATATATCATAAAACATATAAATTATATTTTTAGCAAAATATAAAACCCACTCTAATAGAAAGCAACATTTTATCACCATTAAAATAATTGCAATGCTGTTGCAATACTATTAATTTGTAAAATATCAGTTTTTGGTGGAAGTACAATTAACATATATTTACTATTGTAATATTGTAATATGGCAGAATTCTCATTTTGGCCTCGAATTAGTCGAAAGAAATACGTGGCTAGATACATTTCTCTTCGATTTTTGAAACTATTAAAAGTGAGCACACCTAAAATAAAGTCAGTCGGATAAAGCCACGGATAGTATCCATATGCCCTCATGTAAAGAAGTCTCAAAAATTTCTTCTGAACCTTTTCCACCATAAAAACAAACAAAAATTCATTTATATAATATAACATGTATGTATTATAGATAAGGTAGATTATATGTGAGTTGAAGTGTCTGGAATTTAACGCTACTCTTGTCTAGCTGAGATATTCATTTACGTATCAATTTCAACTGCTGTTTTTTGTGTAAACATAATAAATATATTCTCTATTTACCATCGCAAGGCAGTTCATCGTGACCTTCACCGTCCTGGATCATTATCGCCTTAATGGTGATAATTATATAAAGGAAATTTGTTTCAATTTGCGTTTAAATTAATCCTGCGTCGGACCCCTTTTCACATCTGTCGCGAATAGGATTTTGGGACTGCAGACTGTCGGATACTTTTACACGCAAATTTAAATTCTTTCGTACGCATTTTGTGCGCCCCATGGCGGAGTTACAGAAGAAAGGTTGTAGAAATTGTATACTTCACGCATGGAAATTAATTACAATCGACCTTTTTACACATAACGCTTCTAAATGACCGAAGTGCGAAGGCCAAATGGATTTTAAAAGTATTTAAATATCGGTTTTACGAATTTGGCACCAAATTAAAACATGTTTACTTGACCACGTTGAAAGTGTTTTCTGCCAAATTTGAATTGTTGAACCAATGTACGATTTGACATTTTTTCTCACTAACGACCAAAAATTCGCCTTTCGACATCTTCAGGCATTCTGTTATTCAAATAAAACTGTATTGTCACACAATGGACAGTTTGCGTCGGTTATATACCAAAGGAGTTAATTACAAAGGAAAAATACAGACTTTAAGGCTTAGATTCAAATAATAAATAACACTAAAATAAATTAAAAAAACATCGATTTAATAATAATAACCCTTAATTGCGTGTGATAAGTTTTATTAACGCTAAAAGCTGTTTAATGAGACTTGCACGAAAGCATTCTACAACAAATAATAATCAGCTATCATTCGTGAAAAGTATTTTAGTTCTAAAAAAAATTTTTGGAACCAAACTAAATTGCAATTTTTTCATCTTGTTGATCACGATCAGAAAATCACCATGCATTAAAATTGAAATAAAACATATACACGAATATAAATATAATTTAAAAACAAGTTCATGAACATTATCAAACTTTCAAAGTGTTGAAAATTGTTCAAATGTATTTTCAATATAGTCAATGAAAGCTTTCTGAAAGCTTATCGTGGATGTATTATTAGGATTGATTTTGATTCTTGCTATTGAGCTCGGTGTGAAGATGTTATACAACGAAAAGATGACAATAAAGTTAATAAGAAAAATTTCAATTTAATAAATGGTTCTGGTTTTAACTCGAAAACAAAAAAAAAACAAAAAAATAATCATCGATGACACAAATATTTTGCTAAGAATTTTTTTTTTATTTTTTCAATTACATATAAGGTGTATTTGTTAGATTAATCTCTAAAAATTGCGTCATGAAAACCGTATTGAATTTGTTTAAAAAGTGATTGATTATTATTATCAATTTATTGCATACTATATATTTTTAGTGCTTTTTATAGTCACAAGTCTTACTAAATCCATTATAACATATTCTTTACAGTTTAAATCATATCAACATGTACGATATACATTCTATTAGAAGCTTAAAGTTTCCTTTTTATGAAACGCAATATTATAGTGCTTTAAAATATGTATGGGTTTTACAATTAAAAAGGTTCCGAAAAAATATTTTTTTTTAATACATGTGGGAAAAATAAAAAATTAAAAATTCAAGGCCTGATGTGAATTTTAAGTTCTATTCAATGTGAAGCATATGTACATCTTTTGAGCTTTTTTTGGAATGTAAAATATTACCTAATATATTTAGAATTCTTTTACTAATGTAAAAACCTTGTTTTTATCGGAAAATCTGTAAATGTAAATTCATCTTTCTTTCCATTGTAAAGAAGAAAGCGGTTGTCGAAGGAATGGGTGAAAACACATACTGATAAATAAATATCTTGTTTTTTTGAATGATCGATACATTAAAATAAAGTACTGCCGCAATTGAATGCGAAATTCAATTTGATCTTTAATTGATTATTTATTATGTTAACACAGTTTTATTTGATGTTTTAAAAGCGACATATATATAGTCAACTATTTTATAATAAGTTCAAAGTTAAATAGGGCTGAAAGTTAATGTCTTTTACTCATAAAAAAAAATATTTCAAATTTTATGTAACATTTAGGAAATGGGAACGTTTTTTTTGTTATCTTTTTAGATATTACACAATACTATTGTTAATATCAAAAGCAGTATTATATAATAGTTTACTTTTACAAACTACTCTCAAAAGCATTCTATAATTTTTATCGTAAAAAAATATATGCACAAAGATAAATCAATCAAAATAAAAATATTTTAACAATTTTGAATTTTTTTCTTGGTTTTTTTTTTATAATTTCAAACTTTGATAATGAAAAATGAAGACCTGTAATAAATATATACGATTCTAAGTGATCCATCTCATCGATTAACTATCCACGTAACAATCAATGTTTCAATTCCAGATTTGGAAAATAAGTAATTGCTTAAATTTCACATTTAAGATCCCAATAATAAGAATTTTTTTAAGTGTTCAATTACAGTCGTTTGCTGTTGTAAATATCTCACTTTTTACTTACATTATCGTGATACAATTTATAACATTAAAATTGCTAATATGCGCCTTCCCCATATTTTGTTAATACTCAATTGTCTTTGCCTCTCATTATATTTTGTTAAATGATGACGTTTATATTTTTACTCTCAATTATTTAAAGACTTTCAAACATGAGATTAGTTATAGTTAATTCTTGTTTTTATATAACATTAAGCGATTTCATTCTTATTGAATATGTGTATTGAGTGTTAAATATTTTCATCTGTCTTTATTGAATTACGCAACAGCAATATAAATGTTGACTACAATTTTATCTTGACTGTTATTTTTGATTTCTTAAGAAGATAAAAACTTAATAAATTACATTAAAGGCACTATAGAGCACAACCGATACAATTCTGCTGAAAAGACTGATGACAAATTATTTAGTTGTAGAAATGTTTTGCACTTGAGCTTATCCCAAAATACGCAGGTTTACGGGACAGCCTGATAAACAATATAATTCATATTTCAATATAACGAATAATACTGTTTTCACTATCTCTTTTAGAATAATTCATCTCTGCAGCCGCGTTGCTTATCGTAGTTGTAAATTCAGATTTCAAAGGATCCAACCAATAAATAGTTAACATTGATTTTCCAATACAGTGTGTGATCGGTTAACGAACAGTTCGGACTGCGAATAAATCAGAGACGCAATTATTTCACGAAGATTTTTGTATTCGAACAACGAATACATATTCGGATAACGAACTAAAACGACCATTTATTCCCCTTATTCTATCTGTAAAATTAATCGAAATTTTACATTCAACAGATTGTTGAAAATGGCGTGTTTTTTACTCGGCTGTGATATCATTTCTAGGACGAAATGAAGCTTATTCGGCAACACTGCATGACAATCGGTTAGCGAACAATTTGGATAACGAACAAAGTCATGGAACAGATTTTATTCATTAACCGATCACCCACTGTAAATTTATAAAATTGCATCCGATAACAGGACTGTTTTGCCAATTTGATCCCAAAAAATTGAATATACAGAAGAATCAACTCACTAATTACATATTGGAAGCAAATTAGCTTCAAAGCATCGTAAATGTATCGATATAAAATTAATCTTATCACGTAACATTGAAATCTAATTCCACTTTGATGACTAAACAGTGCGGATTAATACGTCATAAAAAACTCTACTCACATAAATATTCGTCAACATTTTATGGCTATATTTTACTGGTGCATTAAAACAATAAAAAAATACTTCATTTGTATAATATTTTGCATGCAATTTGTATATGATAAACCTTTTACAATATGAACATATGGATGAAGAATTTGTATTTCATTATGAAATATGTGACGGTATAAAATAGCTAACTACGATACATTGATGACACGAAAATATTTACTGATGCAGTTATGAAATTTCTTAATGAAAATATTTTGAGAATGGTATTGGTTTTTTGTTCATTTATCTACGAAGAAAATCAAGGCGGTTAGTTCAACTAAACATGATCATTTATCATAATAGATCAATAATTCTTTTCAATATTTAAATTAAAACGACTCTATTTTTGAAAAAATACTTTTCTTTTGTTTTCGAAAATATTCGAAAACATACAAATTAAGAATAAATTTAAAAAAGATAGATAGAACTTAAATAATTTAAGGTTGCTATAAAAATTGAGAGATATATTTCACACGGTGGAAAAATAGCAATGTATTTTAGTTCTACAAAATTATTTATAAGATATAATTGATAGCTATTTCGGCTCACGCCATCGTAAGACCTATAGATAGTGCTGACGATGGTGTGAGCCGAAACAGCTATCAACTACACCTTTTAAATAGTTTTATAGAACTGAAATACATTGCAATTTTTTCACAGTGCTAAAATGGAGTTCTACCGAGTAAATGCCAATTCAATTAATAGATATATTTCAATTATGAATTTAGCAATATGATAACGTTAAAGAAAAGTAGTGTGACGGATATTTAAATTTACAAATCATATAATGATGTTTGTATATTAATTTTCTTGACTTATACTGACTATTCCTAAGTCGTAAATTTAATTAGAAATTAATTTATCTATTGCATACTCTAAAAACAATATAACTTATTTATCGTTTTCTCATGTGGCTCATTTTATATAATCCTGAATATGCACTCGCCAGAACAATGTTAAATAATATCAACTTGATGGCATTTAGACACCAAATTTAAAGTGTTGAAACTTTATATATTTCCACATGTTTTACCACTCTCTATGAGGTTTCGTCTTTTGGCATCTTCATGCATGCTACCACACGGATGAAACAAACACGACTGTCAGTTCTGTAGCATCTGTGTGATAGAATGTCAGAAGATGCCGATAGGCAAAACGCGGATCGTTAGCGACATATTTTAATTTGTGAAACATTGTACATTTTCACACGTTTTGTCATTTACAACTCACGATTCGCTTTTCGGATCTTATCTTACATATGCAATATAACTGGCAAATTGTAAACGGTTTGCATCGGTTATGTACAAGAGAAATTCGACAAAGAATATTTAGACTCTAAGTCTAGGAGGTAAATATATATATGAAATAATTTAAATTACTACTGATTTGATTACAATGACAACCAGCTTTAGAATATATTATTTTATACACAATAACTGCAATTTTTACTTAACAATATTCAATTTTTATTAAAGGAGAAGTGAGCGTCAAAAATGTGAAAATTTACAATGTTTTACAATTCAAAATTGTAATATTATTTATTTATTAAATTGGCATTTAATTAGTAAAATTCCATTACAACACAGCGGTAACTACAAAATTCATATGGTTTATAGTTGGTAGCTATATCGATTTAATCCGTCATCAATTAAAGGTGCAAAGCACATAATGAAATTTCTCTCCTGTTTTGACATCCTAGTTATATATTGTGTAATATTATAGTGTTGTATTATTTTATTTTGTATTAAAATGATGTAATAATAAATTAATGAATATTAATGAAAATAAATAAACTTCACACAACACTTGTGAGTTTCACAAAGAGACAAAATATAAGTATCGTTTATTTATCATACAATAAGCTCATGACACTGACGTTTTTCATATTGTTTTCAAGACTTTATTTGTCAAAAGAGATAATCCGTTTAAAGAACAACGTTCATTTTTTCATTTTATCAACAAGTATATACCATAAAATAGGATTGTATAAAACATAAAAAACGTATACATAAAATAATTAAAAATTATCCCTTAAAAATATTTCAGATTGGAACTTTTTTTCACAATCAGTGAAATAACATAGTTATCGTTTAAAATTTTATGTCAATTCGAATTTAGATTTTTTGTCACAAATAAAGCTACATGAATGTTCATGAAATTATCTTTCGTAAATTGAATTAAAACATGATTTTGTAACAGAAAATGTATTTGAAACAAGATGTAAGATAAAGCTTTCAAGTGAATGAATATCGGAAATGCATTGATTCTGTAGAAAATCAAATTGAAACAGTTTAGACTGTTACCAATAAAATAAACATTTCTAATGATAAATAAATGGACATTTCTTAAAGATAAGATTTTAAAAACAATCTCCATTGTTAATAAATAAAAATGTTCCTGATATAACAACTTTAACGAAGTAGAGAATCTTGTTAACTTTAGGGAAGAATGTATTCTATAAACTTCATGATTTTTAAACGTTTTTTTTCTCAAATCATATAAATGATTTTTAGGATAAAAATTCGTACAATTACACATTTTTATGTATAGAATATATGAAAACATATGTTGTTCTGACTATGGCGCTATTACGAAACAACCTACGACAAACGTATCGATCATAATTTTCTAAATATACCATTTCAGAAAAATTTTGAAAGAAATCAAAGTATTTTTTGACGAGCTACACATGTTAAAAGGATTACGAAAAATGTAGTTATTAACCAGATAAATCGATAAAAAGTTATGTTTTTGCGGTTAAGATTTTATCCGACGGATATTTTTTCTGTACTCATATTTTGTCATACAATAAAATATTGTCTTTAAATGATATAAATCGGACGTTTTATTGTCTCAAATAAGTATTATTTTTTTTAAGAATAATAGTTATCAATCCGCTAATCCAACAATAATATTATTTGCAAGGCTATTTTTTCCGACTTGCGCTTAACGAAGTATAAAGCTGAAAAGCACGAATTCTGAACGATTTTTGGATATATTCTGTCTTCATAATTTTTATTTTAAAACTTTTTAAAATATCGGACACCAGTTTGTAAAAATAAAGAAATAGCAACAGTATGCCGTATACATTTAATATAATAACGAAAGATTTTATACTTTTTTTTAACATATTTTCTTAAAATAGTTTTAATTCTGGCAAAACCAATTCACACGTTCATCAATTTAAATCAAAATTGTTCATTATAACAAAAGCGCAAGGTTATCTACAAAAGTTATTGTATTTTTTTTTTTTTTACTTTTATAAAACTAGTGATGAAATTTTAAACAAGACAGTAAGTTCAATATTATTTTTTGTAAAACATACCCAATATTTTAAAAATTATTCATCCATATGGCTAAAATAAAAAGTGTTTTAGAGAGTTGAATTATATATCGGTTGCTGAGACCAATTCATAGATGGAATTTTTACAGTTATATAATAAATTAAAATAATTCTATATTTAAAAAAAATAACTAACTTGGTATATTAATAGTTGCAATATTCACTTAATCTATTTGTTTTATGCTGTAAGGGATAAATTTACTAAGTGAAAGAAAAACAAGTAAGGATTAAAATACTCCGATTTTCACGTACAATTTTAGTATATTTAATGTCTTTGTTAATAGTTTAAAAGGTAATGTTTTCGTATGAGCTTTTATGTAAAGTTTATGACCAAATTAAGCGTTGTTGTCTATTACTCACTAAACAAAACAAAAAAGCTCTGAAAACATTTAAAGTTGATAATGCCATATTAAATCGCCGGATGACAAAAGCTTAACAAATAGGGGCTGTGAATTCCAGGTGAGTGTAAAATACAGCTTAAAATCTAATGGTCCATGAATATTTATTTATTCAGCAGTTATCATGTTTTGTTACTTTGTATCAGATATTAACTCTTTTGTCTTTAATATCTTAACAGTTTCGCTGGATCTTTTCACGAAATTATCTGAATTTTCTTCATTTCGCTAATGGGATAATTTGTAATAAAATCATGATAACGATTTCTTAAAAATAGATTATTTTCCTATAGATGAAACAAACATTTTAGTTAATTGTATTCTGATCCGAGCAATTTGTTATTAAAGATTTCGTATTTACATTTTGCTTTCAATTAGTTAGTTTTATGAACAGTAAAGTTAATTTTATTGATTACTAATCGAAAAATTGAAATGAGTGAAAACAACAAGATTTGAAATAGTTTTGAGTTGAGAATGTCAGAATTACTATAAACCTAGATTTTTTTTATTTAAAACATCATTCATTACCACATATGGGTTTTCGCTATCTTTGCATTAAATTTGGCTTAAAAATTCTTCGCATTTTTTGTTTAAAATATCATTCTTTTTAATATAATGTAGTAGGAATTTTTAAAAGTTTTCATGATGTCCGATTTTTAGCTGTGTTTAATTTCATATTTTGATTCACGCGCTGATTAACGTGATTTATTTCATAAATTATGTAGATTCACAGTGATGAGATTTTAATTCACAGCTTCGTTTTTTTCTAGATAAATAAACAGCTAAGTAAAGCGTACCATATTGAAACGTTTTTTCATATTTATGTCAATAACTTTAAGTATAGATGAGATTGTTTTAATGTAATGAATTTGTCTATAATGTCTTAATATATACGCTCAAAAACTGTATTTCATACTTTATAATAAAATGTTGTTTTTGTAGTATTTTTATGGAGTTTGGTATTTTACATTATTGATTGAGAATATTTTTATTATTATTTTATTCGATCCATATGGTAAAATCTGGGAATCTTGAAAAGCTTATAAAGTTACAGTTACTTTTAAATTACTTACCAATTTTTAAAGGTGCGTGTCGTTCGCAGTGTAGTGAAACAGCTCTCGAAGTCGCGAATTATTCTAACTTGAAAATAATTCAAACGAAAAGTTTAAAAAAGCTTCACTCCGTCAGTGGGGGCCAAAAGCTGTCGCGTTGGAAAATGTCCAGTGGAGTTTTATGTATGATCGACGTTGATTTTACGTGTCGATTGCATCGATGCAGAAGTAGTTGTGAGTTCAATGCGAATTGTTCTCGACAGTTGAAGGTCTACGTCGGTGTGTAAGGTTTTGTTACCACTGGCACCGCGACGCCGTCCCGCGTCTATTTAAGCGCCAGGAGACTCCGAGGGTGGGGGAGTTTGCCGCTTGTTGCGCCATCTCAAACCCCTGAAAGCCTACATTCTATACCGAGCGAAGAGGGGTAAGACCTTTCGAATCACGGCTTGCGTGGGATGTGTGATTTTTGCAGGACGACTACAAACGTTTACCGCAAAGATTTTGATAATCATGTCATTAAATGGGTCGTTTGGTAAATCGATAATAAGGTAATGATGTCGCTTTAAGAGCGAGTCAAAGGAAATTTTTACGGATGCCTTTGAGGCCAACTACTTTGATAGACTTAAATCTAGGAATAAAGGGTTACCTTTGATACTTTATATAATGATATTGTATTAAAACTATCGATAGATAAATCTTACCTTCCTTGAAATATTATTTATTTTTATAACGATTTAAATATACATTCAAAAGTTATATCATAATCTTGTCAGCTGCTACAGAAAATATTATATGGTACGCATTTCCATCTAAATTGGGATCCATTTTAAGACAAAAGTAATTTTAACCGTAAAATAGAAAAATTTCAAATGATTTTATGTGTTATTAAATTTCTTAAGCTGATGTTATTCCAGGTAATGAGTAATTTAAAACAGCATTTATTTATTTTTTTATATCCTTTTATTAGGTTACATATTTCAATCTATCAAATTTAATTTAATTTATGATATCGACTGAAGGTGCTTGATGGAATTTCAATATCAAATAACAATTGTTTAAAATTTGCACGATTGTACATGTTTTGTTAGTGACGACCTGGGTTTCGCCTTTCGGCATCTTCAGGCGTTCTATCGGATCGTTTCGTGACAAAACATGTGAAATCGTACAAAGTTTCAAAAATTCAAATTTTGTTTTAATTTACTTACAAGTTGACATTATTTTAATTCTGTTGGCACTATACTTTTAATATTATGTAGTAGAGATGTGTTAAACATTACAACTGATTCTGCTTTTTAAATATGTTATTTTTTCATTAAACGATTATTAAATATATTTACTACAATTATAATCGATATTTTCTGGTAAGATGAATACAGACGTTCGAATTTGATATAAATTCAAAACTTATTGATACAATGTGTAATTAAAAGATTTATCTCCAGATTCAAGACAGGTAAATTTTTAAAGCCTTTAAAAGCTTCTCACGACTTTGAAGCTGATTTAAGGGTGTGACTGATTAAGTAATTCACGTTCTTGTGTATTAAATAAATATACAACCAAATTTTCGAATTAGCGCTTAAGACTTTCAAGTAACTCTATAACATTTTGGCGATGATGCTATTTTTAAATTGTATCCTCTACTTCCGTGTAGCATATCAATAAACTACAATATTAGTTATTTACGACTAGTTCTTCAAAATTTTTAAGCTATTTAATTTTAGCTATATATCTTATAATTTTTGTACAACTAAAAACATTCCTATTTTATCACCCCGTAATAATGAAGTTCTTCTAAGGAAATGCTAATTGCATCAATTTAATATAATATTTCAACACTTAACTTAATTATAAGAGAAAACAAGTATAAACAGTTTTAATTTTAATGTGTTAACTGTCATTTTTTGATAGAATAGCATTACATTTAAAATTAGTAAATATACAAAAACTTTTTCACAATGTATACATTATATTTAACGTCAGTAACGATTTATGCTTTTCGCGAATATTATTTGTATGCTAGCATAATTGTTGCTGAGTTTTTTATGATTTTCTCTAAGCTCTCAATTGTTTATTAATTCGGCTTTATTTTAATACATTCATATTACTAAGCAGACATTAAGATTGAATTTATCATGTATCTAACTTAGTTATAGTTAGAATAGTTCTGACGATGGCGTGAGCCGAAATAGTTATCAACTATATTTGTTAAAAATAATTTTGTAGAACTAAAATACATTGCTATTTTTTCACCGTGTTATAATGGAGTTCTACCAAGTGAATGCCAATTCAATCAATAGTATCTAACTTCATTTAGATGTTTATTGTTTGATCACTTGTAAACCGTCCTTAATTTTTTTGTTGAAGCTTTGTTTTTAATTTATAATGTAATGTTTGATAACGTTCGCTATGAGTGAACACGGTCATGAACGTAAATTTGTTGTAGAAATAATACTAAAGATATATATTTATTATTTAGAATAATTTAAGTTTTATAACGTCTCTTTTTTATTTTAAGCTATGAATTAAAGACACTAAATGTGTTTAAAAAATATGTTTTTGTTTCCGAATAAAATTAACAAAAAAATTTTACAAATTTCCATCTCAGGTTGTATACATCCAAAAATGTATCTAAATTATTGGTTACTTAAATCATTGCCTGTGATTTTTGTTTTTTTTTATATTTTATTTAAATACTTTATTTAAATATATGTTCTAAATATAAAGAGAATGCAAATTGAGTAATGATAATTTTGGATCATTAGATGAAAAAATTCTTTGAGCTTATTGAATATTCATGCATTCATTGAAAAAATGGCTAAAAAAAGTTTCAGCGTAAAATAAAGCCTTTTATTGATTTACGAGAAAATTTCAGTTGGTCGTGAAAGTTATAAGAAATATGTTAATTGTTAAATTCAATAAAAGGATTTAAAGTTTTATAAGTATATAAAAACGAGCAACATTCAAAGCACTTACAAAAATGCTTAAAAAAACATCTCATTAGAACTACAATATATATAGGGGCGTATGCCGAAATAGCTACCAACTATATACCTTTCAATTTTTGTACTAACTAAAATACAACGCAGTTTTTTAATGTTATAATGGAGTTCTACCAAGTAAATGCCAATCCGATCAATATAATGTATGTACAAAGCCTTTTATAATTTGTTATATATTGTATCACTTGATAATTCTCACGATGAACGAAACTAATCCAGATCTTAAGAATATAAAATTGTGGAAATATCACTCAACGTTGTGTTTCAAGAAGTCAGAAGTTACTTTTACAGTTAATACATAAAAAGTGAACAATTAAGATACTCTGAGTCTAATAAGATTGATTAACGCAAAGCGAGAAAAATTCACGACAGTTTGTGATCGAAGAAAATATTTTAATTATTAAATCAAAAAACATCTGAAATTACGAATTCGGATTTTATTTTCCTACTGCAGTTTTCTGCAGAGTTTGTTTGTTTATAATGTTCTTCGTTTAATTATTTAAAGACAAAAAGCACCAGAGAAATGGCTTTATATATTAAAAAAGTAATGTTCTTTTTATTACCAAGAAAGTCACTTTACTAGAGTTAATTAAGTGTATAATATTCTCCATTTAATTTCCCTGTTTTATATCTGAGGTTGTTGTCCGTCGTTTTATTTTTCCTTGTAAATTAAATAAATGCATCTATCAGATGCACGCTTCAAAATAAACATCTTCTTTGTTTAATTTTTATTATTTATACAATAATATGGCTTTATTAATATGTAATATAAGAAGTTTTTGTATATTCAATAAAAGATGAAACTGACCAGGGATATTAAATAAATGGATATTTTACCATATTGACTGAATTAACGACTACATATATGTATCGACTGAATTACTTGATTTGAAATTCAATATCAAATATTAATTGTTGAAACTTTGTACATTTCCACATGTGTCAGTTCTATTACATCATTGGAATAGAATGCATGAAGATGTCAAAAAGAAAAGCACGGGTCACGAGTGACAAAACATGCAGAAATATACAAAGATTGAACAATTCTAATTTGGTATTGAAATTCCATCAAACACATTCATTAATAATAAAATCGCTAACATACATTCTAATCCAAGAAGTTCGTCGTAAATACATTTAAAAACAGTCACGTCAAATATTCATTCGATTTCATTGAGGTAAATTGCATACGTTTGTAGAAATTTATTACTTCTCACGAATCGTTTTATCTTGAGATGAAAAATCTAGATATAAAATGAAATATTTGTTTGTCCAATGGAAACTGAATAAGAAATTACATATATAAAAATATACCGTTGAATGTGAGCTCAAGAAAGATCAATCCAACTGAGACAAATAATAAAATAAACCTAAGCCCGTCAGCCAATCTTTAATCTTAGATTAACATTGTAAAATTTTAAATACTTGTTTGTCAGCTAACATTTAATATGAGTAAAAATTACAATAAATGACAAAATCGTCAGTCTGTTTTCTAGTCTATATAATAATTATTTTTCTTTAAATATATTTTGAAAATTTGAGTTGTAACGTAGTAAGACAACGCTCTCTATTTATTGGTTTTTTATTAGATAAGATTTCTTCATTAATGACCCAAACATAAAGATTAATAAGGAATCATGAAAATAATATTTTGAAGTTGACGTTATTTTAGTGTGCGCTTATGTTGAAGATCAATGGATGAAATTTGAACATACTATCATCAAATATTGTATTATAAATATAGCAATAAAATAGTTGAAAATCGAAAATAAAGTCGTGGACAGACACGATTCTGCGTCATGTAACATCTTCAAAATAAACTTCACTTTTGTGAAGATGATGTTCAGTGTTGGAAAAAGTGCAGCAGTGCAAAAATTTTAAGCTCAAATGAGATTACTTTCAAATTGTAAATGTTATTTCTTGGTGGAAAAGCAATTTATTTTTTATAATACAAATCACTTTTTAGTACTGTTTCCACAATTATATTGTATATATTCATAATCAGGATGATTCTACTGATTGACTTCATTTAGATACATATATATTGTATTATTTTCTCGTAAATTATTTTCTCCGTTCTAAAGCCCTTGGTTTTTTATACCTGTCAATTTTAACAAAAAAAATTGTACAAATATCTTTGTTTATAATTTATATAGCATCAGTTGATAATGCTTACGATGAGCGATAACGGTCTGGATAATTAATATGTAAAAATGTATAAAAAGTATTGATTGAATTGGCATTTACTTATAAGAACTCCATTATAACACGGTGAAAAAATAGCAATGAATTTTAGTTCAACAAAATTACGAATTTCGTAGAATTAAAATACAATCCTATTTTTTCACCGTGTTGTGTTAATAGTGTCAAAAATGTGTTTTTAATATATATTATATTCAATATAAAAACGGAATTGCAGAAGTGGTACTAAACAATGTATTTTTTTACAGAGTATAGCGAGCCGAAACTAAGTGCAATTTACGAACAATTTATAAAACATACAGATTGAAGCGAGAACTTTTTGCTATTTAATATAAATTTTACATACCTCTTACAGCTATTGAAACAATATTTGACGCTCAGTGCGTTCATGCAGTATGAAATTTCGAGAATTGTATAAGCAATAAATAAGGAATAAACACTGTATGTAACTCAATTCACATAAAAAGTAAAGTTAATCGATTAAATTTGCATCGATCTACATAACTGCATATTTTCTATCACAATTCTGATTACAATTATTTAAGGTTGCTAGTGTGTGATAAAACAGTATTTGTTTCATAGAACAGCTGTATTCGAATTTTGGATAACTTATCTTTTCATTCAAATGACCTTAATCTGTATCAAAATGAGCTAAGTAGTTTTGGGTCAAACCAGCCTATCCAACAATACGACATATATAATGTTGTCTGATGCTCTTTTACTAGATATACGCTCTAATATCAGTACTGTGGAGTTGGATTTAGAGTCGTGGAATCGCAGTGATATAACCGATGTCGGAGCCGTGGAAAACGAGCGAATCCGACCATTTTTTTGATTAGACAATTTTGAAAAATATCTCAAGGTTAACAATTTACCGAATTGGTTGGTTGAATCTTTAATTTGATACACATAATATAGAAAAGGTAGGAAAAAAACCTGACAAAATTAAACCTTTTTTAATTGGAGTCGTTTTTTTCTAATATATAAAAATTGTAAGCATTGCTACTCTTCATTTTTCTAGCAAAACAATTTTTGCAATATTATATTTTTTGTGCCATACCAGCCTATCCCACAAAAAAAATGACATCCAATGAATATTATTGTATTATCATTGTATGTTAAGAATTTTGTTGTTATTTCAAGTGTTTTAGTATAAATAAGAATTAATTTGTTAGATGAATAAGGTGGTTGTCCAATCTCCGCTCATAATGTGTATGCAACTGTTATTTCACGGTCACTCTCAAAAAAAATATTTCTGATAAAAAGAACAGATCTAATCTACATTTTCGTATTTCGATTCAGAGCTGCACGTACCAATCTTTAAGCCATTTATGTGATGTTAAATATCCTGTGAATCTGTTTTATAGCTATCGAGAATATAGTGTTCTCCATATGTTGTTTCGAATTTATCAAATTCGTCAAAGTTTGGCCTTTGTTAATATCAAGTCAGCGTGGCCTATAAGACTCGTGTGAGGGCAGACCATAGTATAAAGCTATGCTCATTCAGCATGTGTAAAATGAATACTAAGAAAAATCATTGAGCATAAAATTTTTAATCACTAAAATTTGAGTCCATTTATTTAAGTGACATATATATTAGTTGTTGTATAGGCTGGTTCGGCTCATAGCTATTTAGTTGATCTTTAGAACATCCTGATTTTCTTTTTCCATAGCTTTTCACGGCGTAAGAAATTATATCATGCTTTTATTTATGCTGATAATTTTAATACGACAGAACAATAAAAATTATCACATATATTTATTTGAAATAATAAAAATACATTTTAGTACTTACTACCACTTATTTTCATTTATTGTATATTCCAATTTATTTTATGATCAGGACCGGTTTCACTCATGGCGAGCAATATCAATTGATCAGTCAGATCTATTTTTATTCACTTTAGAATGGGTATATATATATATATATTATTTAACCCATTGACTGCTGATATGTCAACTGTTGTGACGGCTGATTGAATTGTGCTGAAAAACGATACTAAAGCGTATAAGTGTGTTAACCGAGTCAATACTTGCGAGCACAAGATAATTTTTGTGTTAAAATATAGCCTGTTAATTTAGTCGATCATCTCAGAAAGTTTGTTTAGTTACATAAGTAATTTTTGAAATATAAATTTTTGGAGTATCTTTTATGCCACTCGGCAGGGAATGAGTTAAAATAAATTCAAGTTTATATGTGGAATGTAGGTGCTGGATGAATTTCAATACCAAATTTGAGCAGTTCCAACTATATATTATTATAATTCCACAAGTTTTGTCATTCATGGCTTGGGTTTTGCCATTCAGCATCTTAATGCATTCTATCTCACGGAATTATAGAGCTGAAAGTCAGTAAACATTATGCATCGATTATACACAATATAAAACATATTGATTTTAAGACTTTTTCAAATTTCGTATGTTATTAAAGCAAATTAGCTGTTGTTAAAATTATTTCAGGTGTATATTTATCTCCATGCTTAAGGGAATATATTTTTTTGTATATAATCTTTTTTAATATAAGCTATATGAATTATTAACTGATTGTTAGACTCTCGTAAGAAGTACGTATGCTTCACATTAGTAACGTGCATAGCAAAACAATATTTTCTGAAAAACACAATCATATTATTATCCATCACAAAACCCTACAAATCTATTTTTTTTTTGAATATCAGTTAACTCATCAATGCCTCCACCGCGCGAGGCGCGTTCAGTAATGTTTTTGATGGTGCCCTTGCCGCACGATGCACAGTCTTCTGTATTTTTCTGCCTTGCACACGAGTCGTTTGTTCTCACATTCTTTCTGGATAATGCCACTCTTAAATTGAATATCAAAACCAAAACATTTTTCAACGGTTATTTCATTTCGTTTTTGCACCATTGTTTGAGATATAGTATTGGTAGTTAGTGGGTTAAATATTATAACAATGCAATTAGCTCGCTTCCCATTGGTGTTTCGTATTTATAGCTGAAACAAAGTTCAAAAATATAATTTTTAAATCATCAAAACAGACTCACAAAAATAATCTTATTAATTCCAATCGGCAATGAAATGGTAAATTTATACGTTCACAAACCTAAGACCTTCTTCGAAGGCGAACAAATTGAAATTTGATATCATTTAGTTTGCCCATCTGATAAGTTCTTGCTATCTTGTTGATGGCTCCAAAATGTACGTGTTTCGTATTTGAAACCCTCGAGGGGGCACGCGTAGAATATAAATACAAAATAACAATTGGAAAACATTGCTAAACGGAAAATAATCATAAAAAATCTTATGTCGGTAGGTCAACAGTCAAGTTCATCCTCTGACTGTTTACCTCTCAACAGTTGAGACATTTCTTGGCAGCTTACTGATAGATAACACAAATATGATATAAGAATGTTAACAGTGTCGAACCTATCACATAAAATCTATTTTTTAAATTCAAATATAGCCTGGTTACTTATAATAATCTTCAAACGATTGTATCACATCGACATTACATTTTTTTTTAATATTCGCTGATAGAGTATTATTTATCAACACACGTCAACTCTTATGATTTTTCGTATTCAAGACATTTTTAAATTAAAATCGTTAAAAAAAGTAAATTTTCACAAACTTTTAATCACTAATATATTGTATAAAAACCACCCCTTGAAAATCAGTGGCTATTTTTATGGTTAACTAATTTTAAATTTAATTGATTCTTATTAATTATTTTCATTACAAAGCCGTTTGGTTCGTTAGATTATCTTATCAAATATGAACGTCATTATAACAAAACCAGTAGTTATTAAAATAATCCAGATATTATATAAATGTAACACTTAGAATTTTATTCAATATGCATTTTGATGATAATCAATCAGATGAAAAACCGGAAAAAAATATTCAATTATTTTTTTAGATGCCTTGGGATTTAATTCGACCCGACCGTGGACGACACAAAAATCTAAGTTGTTTTTTTGCAGTGAATTTATAAAAACCAATTCAAAACGGCGATGTTTTTAATGTTTTCAGATCATTTCTTATTTATTTTTGTTAATTGCTCAGCTCTAAAGCTACAACACTGTTCTATCAGCAAGAAAAGATAAGAAAAATAACACAAAACACATGTGATATGAAGAAGAATTGACATAGCCTGATGTTGGAACGCTTTGGATTCTACCACTCCGCCAATTTGATGTCCATAAAAATCATATTAGTTTCTTAGAAAATATGAGCCTTCATTCAAATGTGGGCTTTATTATATTTTTAGATATGTTATTTAATCATTATTTTTCTTGTCATTTGACCAAATACGTTTTCTTAAAAGAGTTTGAAAAAAAATTCTTCCGTATAGTTTCTTTGCGTCTTTCCTTACTCTTTCAAAAAAAAAAAAAATATTTTACGTTGGTAATAAATCAGTCATTTCAAAAATATTCAGTTTTAAAAATACTTTTCTTGTTGTGCTCTAGTTGAAAGGTAAGGATAAATTTATCTTCGGAAAGAAAATATTATTACGTAAATATGCGTATATTTTTAACTTTCAGTTCCACAGCACTGTATTAAGGTATTTAAAAGACTTGCTTACCTGATATGGATAACGCATGCAAAGGAAAACTTTTCTTTTGAATGTCGAGACTAAAGTTTTTCTACTCGCCTTCAATATTTCTAAAAATTTGACTGAGTACAAAAATTATGAAATACAAAGTTTTCGCCTTTCCAGTGATTACACCTTAGAGAGTCGACTAGCTGCTTTGCCACACAAAACTTTTAGTTATTTATATAAGAGATTTGCAAACTGTTTTAAATTATGATTTTTAAATAAGAAAAAATATTTAGTAAAAAAATAATCAAAGTGAATACATCTTCATTAAATATTTGTTCAAAAAATTATAAAAATATTGATGATCAATTTGGTCCAGTGTTTTACGCTAAACCGATGAAGAGAAGCCTCTCAATTGAGCTAGCTAATTTTAAAGTCTGTAAACACCTTTTTTTCAAAAAAATTTAATAAATTTATAAATGATATTATTTCTACAATTAAATCTATTCTATATCAGAACCAGTTTCGCTCATCACAAGCGTCGTCAATCAATACAATACAAACACATTTACAAAACTAAAAGTTAAAGAACTGACCAAACAATTGATATCAAATATAATCATATAAAATACATCAAAAATTTAAGTTTAAATTGATCAAACTATATGATCATTGTCACTATTGTTTCATGCATTAAATTAATGAAGAAATGACAGTATCTACAGATTCCGTAAAAAGCTGTATTATTAACCAGCAATAATTGAAAATTTATCGATGGAATTTATGTACTTTTTTTAATTTTAGCTTTAATCTGTTTCCTGTTGAGCTGCGTGTAAAATATTCCAATATCGTATTATTTTTTAAATTAATTCATTGATGTTTGTGTTATGAACAAACTTATGAAAATTATTGGGAAACATCAAGCAATTATTTACTTTTAATGAAATTATTATTTCATTTCAAAAAACGCTCTCACCTTGTTAGGCTAATCAGGAAAAATGGAATTTTTCTATACTATAGATAACTTAGTATGGTAATATAATATAACCTAAAACTCGAGTTCACTGGTTAACAGATGAAAGAAAACTTTTTTAAAAACTACTCGTGATAAAAACGACATTAATTCCGGATACCCCAAATATATTTTCATATAAAAATAGATCGTGCAAGTTCTTCGATTATTGTATTTTTAAGTATCAAAAATTAATCCACTGCAACCAAGATTTTCCACAGTAGAGACATTAGCTTACCAGCGAATAAATCAAGCACAAAGTTAAAACAATACGTTTTATTTAATTTTAATAATTCTCTATTGAAGCAACCGTGATTTGTTCACGCAAAACTAGTCGTACGGTAGAACTTTCTCAGAAAAAGTCTATCGAGTCAGTTTTAGCCATATTTCTAAAACATGTCATTGTAAACCTTACAAAGAAAAGAATTCAACGTTCTGTCAACAACTTTCACTTTTCCCAAAGAAAAAATACGTAAATTTTCTATTCCTAGTAATATCTTTTGCAACATGGAAATCTACTTGCACCGTTTTGTATTTGTGTTTTTAATGTAATCAATTTCATACGTCAACTTTTTCTAAATACTAAACTTCATAAATGATTAATAGTTACCACGTTACGATTCACAAAAATCATAATAATATTTATAGTCATTAATCCGTTATTTGAAAGTTTTTATTACATACAGCATTCTCCTACTACACCATCAATACAGCAGTTATTTAAATTAGCCCGTGACTTATTTGCAACTGTAAAATATATGAAAACGTTAAATAATATAATATATTACCAAAATTATGTTTTTCATTTTTTTTATTCTCGTTTCTCAAACTTAACGAAGAATTATAGTATGAAATCGTTCTCCATTGACATTCTTTCACATAATAAAGGCAATCCATTTAAATAAATAATTTAGTTTTAATTTTTATTGTATGATTTAATGCTCGTTGATCTTTACAATATAAAATTGTGTGAATAGCAACTAAAGTTATGTTTAATCATATTAATCATTAGGTTACATATATTAAAGTTTATATTTACAAATTTTAACCTCATTATCATTAATTCAGTAATATTTGAAATTAATTCACATCTGTACTTCGCACATTTCGAAATTCTGCTCGTATGTAAACGGTCCAAGCTGTCAGTTTGAATGCGTCCGATTTCAATATTGCCTGAAGATATCAAAACATCAAACATGGGTCGTTAGTGACAAATTATGTTGATATGTTAGTTTGGACGATTGAAATTCGATCACTATTCAATATTTATTATCAACAGCAAATGATATTTCACGTTAGCACCTCTGCTTGGCTGCAAATTAAATTGCGTATCGAACGAGTGAATGACGCCGGCAAAAGCTTAAAGTTTTTTAATCTTCTAAAGGTGGTTGAATGATAAAAGTACAGGGGTGGTAGATAGGCAGAACCCTTCAAGTGAGAGAATATTGGCTGCCACACAAATATTTTAAAGTTTTCATCAGATTCAGAAGCTCCCTAGAGTGTCGTTTGTATGTATCCACCTAGATAAATCACTTTGTGTTAAAACGAAAGTGTTTTTTCATAAAATAAACAATATCATTAAAACAATTTGAAACAGTGAAGTCAACGCTCTTGAGTAAAGAATACATATGAATATATTTTTTTAATGGTGTTAGCTTTCACTTCTTGGTGAAAAGGCTCTTTGTTTCTGAATGCAATTGATAAATCTTTTCCTTACCATTAAAATTGTGGAAATAGTTATAATCATTGTGCTTTCATAGCTTAAATGAATGTATTAATGGATATATGTTCAAATACGTAGAAACGATATAAACAGATTTTCACGTCGATGTATTACATGCATACCTTTAATTAAAGTTGATTACTCTATTATTTCACTTGGTTTGTTAATATAATACATACGACATGTGTTTCGGGATTGAATCTTGATTGAATTGATCTTGCCTAGTCTACATCTAGATGGTTTTATTTTCATTAACACATTCATATTCAAAATATCAATTGAGAATTATTTAGTATTACTTATTTTTTTTTTTATTTAAATTTGAATTGTTGAAAATTGTACGATTCCACATGTTTTGCCACTGACGACCCGGATTTCGCCTTTCGGGATCTTCATGCATTGTATTATACGGATGCAACATAACTGACCATCAGACGAGTCGTAATGATAAAATATGTGAAATCGTACAAAGTTTAACAATTCATATTTGATATTAAAATTCCATCAATCACCTTTAGTCGATATCATACATTGTTTCATTTGATTGTAAAAATTGTATATTGCTATTTTTATAATTCTCATTCAACTGTTTTTATTCACTGAACATTCCGATAATTTTGCATTATTCTTTTTTCATTTTAAATGTTCAGTAGATAAAAAATGCATATTTTAATTATTTTTGCGATAAGGAATGTAAATATATGTGACTAAGCGATATACAAAGTTTACATACAAAGAGTCATATTGTATTTACGATAAGCTGATTCTGATTCAAATGAAGTATTTAATTGATACAGGATTCCAAGACTTTTGTTCATAAATATTGATTTTGAGTCATTACGGATTAAAAATTAAAAATGACATAGTTTTTTTGTTAAAGTTTTTCTCAATTTTTTTGTGAGCTTAAACTTTTATTAAAATCAATGTACATTGCAAATTAAAATATTTTTATTCCATTTTTAAATATCACTTACAATTTATTTTCAAAAAAACCTTTTGTTTGACACAGCTTTTAATTATTATATTAAGTTACATTATTTCGTTGTGTTTTGTCAGTGTTGTCTTGCAGTGTGTAACATTTATGTTATTTACAATTTTTGCTAGTTGATGCACACCATACTGTTATGAACATGCTTTCCTTTAAAAAAAGTATTATATAACATTAAAAACGAGATTTCTTTTGTTGATTATTTTATATTTTATTCTGGAGTTTATCGTATCCAAATTTCAGTTAAAGCAATATCTAAAAAAAGAACAACGTTCACCGGCTTTTAAAGTGTAATCAAATGACCCAAAAGCCTAAAATTTACACTTATTGATAAAATTTTTCAGTTAACCTATCGAAATAATAATATACTTTACACACATAGTACATTGCTTGACTGGTAAAGGTAGTACATTTCAAAATAGTGCTTTATTTTTCACAAAGCACACTACGCACGTAAGCTCCAAAAATACAACACCATTTAGCTACCTTCCCCTAAAAATTTACAATCTATAAAAATCAAAACAGCGACATTCATTATAGAAGTTTATGCCTTATTATAGAAATATAGAATATAAATATATCTATTAAAAATATATTTGTCTGGCAGATCGTTGCTCATTCAAAATTATTCAAGAACTTTTCATATGCATAATTAAGGGGGAAAGTTACAAACAAATAAGCATATCAAATTAAATTCGAACTAATCAACTAAAATGGCTATCATGTTATATATAAGAAGGGCAGTGAAAACTTCTAAATTAAACTAACTCTTTTTTATATAATTACCAATAATTTATAAAAATAACAACATAAATAACGAAGCATCAAATTACTTGTTTGATCGTGTTCATTTTAAAAAATCTAATATTTTTTCCTAATGCTACCATTTATCAGTTAATATTTGAAAAATCAATTGTGTGATGCAATTTTTTTAAAGTAAATATTAGTATATTTCCTTTTATATACTTAACAATAATTATATACAAATTTATAACTAGAAAATCTACAGGATTTTCTTCATAATAAATTGATTATTATGTATAAATTTTTAGACCATGACTACCAAAATATTTTTGGCTTTATACATATTAGGTAGCAATAATTGATAGACATGTCAATTGGTGACATTCAAATTTGTTTTTTTAAGTTCTTATAGCAGAAAATATGAATTGAGTATAATCGATAGAATGATTAGGTAAGTAAGCATTTTTTTGTCATCTATGTCAGTGCTCCACAAGCTTTTGCCTTCTACGGCACACAAACATTTTTATCAAAACTTCGCGTCACACCACGTATCAATATTTATAAAAAAAACTGTATATGCAAAATCGACGCATTTTTTAAAACTCATTTTTTCTTATTGTTTTACTTTATATAAGTATTATTTTTGTTTCTTATAAATTTATGTTCTTTTTTTGTAGACCGTGTGTATAATATTTATGTTATTATTACATGTAATTCTGACGAAAAAATAATTATTTCCGCTTCCATATGATTACATTTTCACAAAATATTTTATAGTGTAGACGATTATGTGATTTTTTTTCTGTTAGGAAAATGCTCTGCGGCACACCAAGTATCGTCTGGCAGCATACCTACATAAGTGCCGCGGCACACCGATTGCGGAGTACTGAATCTATGAAGTCAGGTATAAAGCTCTTATTAATGAGCTTACAACATTTGTATTGCATATTAGAAGTCCAAATATATTTTAATGTTGTTGTAATTTAACGTCGTGTAAACTGACTTACTACTTATTATAAAATCACAGATTAGTAAAATTCAATTCGGTTTGAAAAGAATTAGTATATCTTCATCCGCAAATTCCACAAGTAATCACAGAAACGAAGGATCTTTTTATGATTTCACCTTCTTTAGCCTTTTCTACTTCAGTTTTTTTCTTATCATACTTTCTTTCAGACTGTAAAAGAAAAAAAACATAATGTTTAATGTGACAAAATTTTTTTATACAAAAATTCAGAGTGATCTACGTTTTTGACGTCATCCTGCGAAGAAAAGAATATTAATTTTTGAATGTGTTAACTACCACTTCTTGGTGAAAATATATGATATTCAAACAGTTAAATTCCAATTTTATTAGTTGATAATTCTTGCAATGAAATAATTGTAAAATTATGGAAATACTACTGAGCAATTAGTTGTTTTATTTTTTTTTTGCTTTTGGTTGACATCTTCATATATAAAATTATGTTTTACTTTAAGGTAACCAATTTTGTTTTGTCAGAACTATCAGTTGAAGCACTAGTCTGAACTACTAGTTTTGACGATGGCATGAGCCAAAATAGCCTTCAACTTTATCTTATAAAAAAATTGTAGAACTATAATATATCACTATTTTGTCACCGTATTCTACTAGACAAATTTCATTTCAATAAAAGCTATTATCCACATTACAAACAGAATGTTTACCTCGATTAATCTTCCAATTTTAAGCTTTTTAAGGATCGTCTTTCCGTCGCTAGAGTGTCCGGCATCTTCAAAATCTCTAGTTGAATCCTTTCCCGCAACCTCTAAAATTAAGTCTGCACCCCCAGGATGCTGAAAGAAATAAAAAAATAGCCAAAGTTCACATAAAATTTTCCAATTTGATGAAACACAGGACAGAAAACTTGTCAAGCTTAATTGAAAAAATGATGCAGATAGTGTATTTTTGAGATTGGTATTATTGTATGCTTTTATTAAAATAAACAAATGCCTCTAGCTACATCAACAGTATGCTTTGTTAAATTTTTATTGATAATCTTATTCCGAAAAAGCCTAACATAACACATTCACTATAAAAGTTTTCAATAGAAAAACACCTGAATTTTGAATACATTTGAACTTTTTGGTGGTATTTATTAGACAGTTGTATAAGCTTTAAAAAAGCTCTGTCAAATTATTCAATAAACGATATAAATAGATTTTAATTCTTAGATCTCTTCGCTGAAAGGTTTGACATTCAAACATTTAATATCAATCATTAATGTCGTAGTTTCATAAAAAATATTCCAATACAAAAGCATCCGGGAGATTCAAGAAAAATATTGTTTTTTTATGAGGAAACTCATTACTTATTCATCAATTACTTATAGAAAACCAATCTACATTTAAAAACTTGCAATTCGATATATTTTATAATTCATGTGCATTATTTTGAGCTATAAAAACGATCAACTAAAAATTTCGACTGAGTCAAAAAGTTAGCGAGTTCATTTATCTGAAATTGATACAAATTAGTTTTTTTCATAATGCCTTCTATAATGTGTAATAACCATTCAATTTGTATTGCAATAAACTGAATCGCAAAATGATATTGACCAAATTTCAAACATCAAGTAATAAATAGATGTAAATAATAAATAATGTATTTTTAACATTACAGTTAAAGTAAAATAAATTTAAAATATGAAACATCATAATATGAAGTTTCTATAAAATTACCTCGCGAGCAAAATTAGTGACATCATAAATATTATCCCTGATGATGATCCATAAGTCTTGACCATCTTTTCCATTTTTTTCTGCTACTTCCACTAACGAGTACTCCTTAAGCTCCGTGGTAGCCATCTTAAAATAATATTCAAATTGTAAAATTAAACCTTTTTGTTATTACTGTTAAAAATATTTTCGGCTTAGACCCTCGTCAGAACTTAATAAATAAATAAAAATGAAATGCCAATTGAATTAGTAAACGGTTTCGTTTCACGACTCATAAAAAAATATACATTTCAAAAGAACATATAATAAGAAAAACTTAACAAATATTTTTCACTATAAAAAACAAGCTTCACTTCTTTTCAAATGATGCCGTTACTTAGAATTATTGTCACCACGATTAAGTTTATGACCGAAAATATTCGTAAATGATACAAAAGATTTAAAAATATAATATTTACGAAAAGTCGCTTAGTTATGGTAAAAAACTATAGGAATCATTCAAAATGCAAATAGTGAAAATGTGTAGTTCTCGATTTTTATATTATACATTGGTAAGTAACGTAATTTTAAAAGCTAAATATTTGATTAAATTAATGTGCTTAAGATTCAGTAAACTTTATAAAATAAGTATGAACTAAAATTATTCAGTCAGATAATAAAATAAAAGTTATTTTTACAAATAAATAAATCAAATTATGCAGTCACCAAACTAACAGTTTAAATAAATTTAGAAAACACACTAAATATTTTTTTGATCAACGAGATCATTCACAAATTGAATTAAAAACAATCTTAACAATGAAAATCAGGAAGTAAAGCAATTATATATATATTCAATATTTATACAGTAGTTCTCAACCATTGTTATTTGTAGTACACATAAAATGAAAATAATAATCGATAAAGTAATAAATGTAAAATTATACTTTGACACAATTATTGTAAAAATTATAGTTAAACATAAAAAAAGTTGGTATTGCAAAAAAAATCAGAGCTATTAAGTCAGAGTTGTTAAAAACGAGTGGGTCTGACTATTTTTACGATAAGACGATTTTTAAGAATATATTAGTGAATAATTTACCATTTATTTGAATTGGCATTCACTTGGGAGAACTCCATTATAACACGGTGAAAAAAATAGCAATGTATTTTAGTTCTACAAAATTATTTTTAAAAAATATAGTTGATAGCTATTTCGGCTCACGCATCGTCAGAGCTGTTGTGTACTTTTTCTACACAGCTATATATAGAAGCAAATGTTAGTTTAAGCATAGTTCTGACAATGGCGTGAGCCGAAATACCTATCATCTACATTTTTAAAAATAATTTTGTAGAACTTAAATACATTGCTATTTCTTTCACCTTGTAATAATTTACCAGATTGTTTAGTTTGTCTTTAATTTAATGAATACAAATATGGAAGTATGAAAAAACATTAAAAATATAAACTTTTTTAGTAGAAGTTGTGTTGTTGGTCAATGTCGGATTCATGTTTATTTTAACGACTTCATTGCCCTGATGAAAGCTACTAATAACTGTACTGAATACCTTCAAACATATTTACTAATTATTTTTTTCATCCTGCATTTTTCCATGGCATGGATTTTTATGAACAAATTTTTAATGTTTGTTATCCCTGCCAAAAATTAAACTAAAAGATAACGTTTTTATCAGCTTGTTAATACATACGTGCCACAAAACGCCAAGATAAATTGATTATATTTAAAAGATACCGGTATTTGTATGCGTGAAAAATCCACGTATATCGTATTTCCTGATTAATCTTGCTAATCGAAATAAAACAGCGATAAAAAGGTAAACGATTGATATTGTACTTTAAAACAATCAATTATTAACAGTTAATATGCATTTTTTATTGTTCTTATCTACACACAGAAGTGGATCGTTATTCATACTCTATTAAAGCTATATTAAATTTATTTATTATAGTTTTTAATATCAATATATTTTGTCGAATGATTTTCATTTTTAAAAGAAAATTAACACTAATTTACACATTGTTTTTGACGTACTTAGAACAAAGGTTTTGCAATTCAATTAGCTATTATATATTCAAAAACTAAACAAAAAAAAACGATAGGTACCGGATTTATTTTTTTAATATCACTTTATTATACTCTTTTTTAAATACGTCTTTAATATTAAGTTATTTCACGTTTGATGTCAATTGTTACTTTGTTGAATTGGCATTATGTTTAAATAAATAATACAAGATTTTCAGTCAGTAAATAATGCTTGGGTAAAGCAAAACTGATCTTGATTTCTATATTGTAAATTTCTAGAATGATAACAAACACTAAGATCTTTCAAATTCGATCTCAATTATAAAACAAGATTAATCTAAAATTATCTTTAATCATCAACATAGTCTTCTTCTAGAGTGACTTATTGATTTCAACATTTATCTAACATTTCTATGCTTTTCTTATAAAAAGATTTGTCCAACCCTCACTGGAGCCGTATTTCTTCCCAGTAAACAGCTTCCCAGCTTGAAATTCGCGTACAGGTATGTTGCGAGGACCTAAATCAAGAAAATAATCAACAAAAAAATCGGTGTATAAATAAGGAAGTAATTCGAAGTGCAATTCGTGCAATTTTGCCATTATTGCGATCGAATTGTGACGCGGTGCATTGTCTTGACAAAGGATATTTTTTTACTTCGTCAAAAATTTGAATGGTTTAATATTGCTTACTGTAAGTGTTTATTAATCATGAAAAAAGTGAGCAGTAATATAATTTAAAATGTTTTTAATTTAAATTTGAATTGTTACAATTTTGTACGATTCCACATGTTTTGTCACCAACGACCCGGATTTCGCCTTTCGGCATCTTCGGGCATTCCAAAAAAATCGATATTGAAATTCCATCAAGCGCCTTCAATTCAATATCATTAAAAAATATACATATGTTTTCATTAATAAAAAAGGTTTGAAGCATCGCGTGACTATCACATATCAAAGTGTATTAAATTCCAAAAATAACAAAGTCTTGTGAATTGAATATTAATTAATGGCAATAGTATTGTAGGATTTTTATGTTAGTTTTTTTAATGTGTATAACATTCATTATTTTTGAATGGAACGAAATTGTAGTAGGAATACTTTCCATCATGTATCATAAAAAGTTGCAGGATTACAATCTAGATTTGACTCGAATCTGGATAATTGTTTTGTCAGAGCTATGTGCAAGATAACAAGAATTTTCGACTATTGCTATCTTGATAAGATTGTAGGAATTTCATTGTATTAATTAGAAATAGGTCAATAAAAACCCGTCTCATCATGTTGTAACGTTTTTCCATACTTGTAACACTGAAGCCGATTTCATAAAATTATCATTTACCGACTGATTTTTGGTTGTGACACTTATTTTGCGTGGAGCGATGCAATAATCAGGACCGGTTTTATTCAACGTGATTATTATCAATTGATAAAAATTAAAATTTCACCAAGATTACTTACATAAATTGAATTTTTATAATCAATAGATGCACATAATAAATTCTTCAGTTGCAAAACTATTTTTTCATTTATACAAATTAAAATAAATAAACTCCCAATTATCTATAATATCGATTGATTTATTGGAATTTCAATATCACATTTGACTTATTGAATCTTTGCTTAGTTTTTCGGCATCTTCAAGTATTCTATCCTGTGGATTATGTTTTAAAATATCCGTGTGATAGAATGCATGACGATGCTGAAAGGTGAAACCCGAGTCGTGAGAGACAAAACATGTGATATTGCACAAAGTTTCAACAATTCAAATAAAAAAGTTGACAATAAGAACGTCATGGTATAAAAAAATATTTATTTAATTTTGGTCATAAATTGAGCCTCAATCAAATTAAATTATGTCAATAATTTATAATGCGCTTAAAAATCGTGCTGAAGTATTTATTCACAGAAAAAAACAAAGTTGACATTGTTCTTGATTCAATTGTTTTATATACCTGCCTTTCTTATAAATGGTATGGTTTAGACTTATATATATATATATAAAAGACAATGAATTTTGAGCGAAGACAGCAAATTCAATCATTTTTTTAATATCGGGAGGATTTCACAGAGGTAAATAACAAATATTAGATTTATGCTTGTGTTGTAGCACAGTTTTAACTTATCGCTAATGCAGACTTTTAATTTAAAGTTTTTAAATTTAGAACAATTTACGTAGTCACATATTTAAATTTTTTTAAATTTAAAAATTCCCAAATCACTGATGACCATTGGGAACGTTTTTTCTCAAATTTTTATTCATTCTGAAACACTGCAATAAATGAACTCTAAAGACACAAAGAAATAAAATAATTTCTAACAGCCTTATCTGATCCTAAATGACAACATTATTCTGTGTGATAAATTTCTACTAATGGTGCAAATTGAAAATAAATTGATTTAAAATGACCTTTGAAACAAATCACAATAAAAAATTAATCCTGTGAAGAAAAGGTTTTTTGTTAAATTTATTTTTATTTAACAGATATACACTTGACGTAGGTTGCGTTTTGTGATTAACTCCGACGAAATCATTACAGTTTTTTTATGACTTACAATTGTGAAAGCCAGAGGTTTCCAAACTTTATACTAATATACCTTCCAAAAAATATTACGCGAATCATTTACTTTTATTATTATTATTATTATTATTATTATTCAATAATATAGTTACGATTTAAAAAATAAACACTATATATAAAAAAAAAAGTGAAATCTACAATTTACAAAATTATTGAAAAATTTCAATATAATTTATTGAATTAATAATATATTTAATTTTATCACTGACGATCCGTATTTCACCTTTCGGAACCTTCATGCGCTTCATCACATGGACACAAGAGAACTGACATACACTCATTAGTGACAACACACGTGGAATCGTACAAAGTTTCCGCAATTCAAATTTGATATTAAAATCATACTAAATAACTTCAGTCGATATCAAAAATTTCATGTATAGTGTAAAAAACGGTTTTTGTTCAATATTCCGCGCCTCTCAGTTTGAAAGTCTCTTGTTTAACGACATAATGTAACAGCAAAGAGTACATTTTGTCGTCGTAAAATAAAAATAGTGTTTGTATTTACTTAGAGTAAATAGTGAAAACTATTTATTTTGGACTTCAATTTCTCGATGTAGTATATTATAAAAGAAAAAAGATCATTTTTATTTAAATAATGTCCAGTACTTGCATACTCAATTCAGACCCGACGGTTTATTTAACAACTTGCATGTGATTTTATAGTATTAATAATTTTTGGTAATTCTCCTTTGAAATAATATTTTTTATCTATACAAAGTATATGTATTAAGACATCCATATAATTAGATGGTGAATTAATGGATTTAAAAAAAATATGCAAATAAGCAAAGCTCAAATAAATTCAATATGTATCTTCAAGGACCAACTTGACTATTTTATTCTCTCTTCCTACATCTGTTGCATGCGATTAATTCAATTAGTCGACAACTAATAAACTTAAGTCACGCCGCCTAATTAATCCCACAGTTAATCACTAATTTTAAATAAGTAGGTGTATCTTACTATCAAAATTCTCGATAACATTTGTAGAGTTGTTGATTTTTGTGAAAAAAATTCAGAGAGAATCAGAAGGTCAGAAAATCATTAACTGTATTGTGTGTAAAATTATCATTTCCAAAACTGAATGTCATTATAATCAAATCAAGAGTAATTCATTTCATTTTAGATATACAATATATATTATATATGTATTTAGCTACTAGAATTATGGTATTCCTCTTATATATAAACAGTGCATTTTTTTTGTTTCGTGTCAGTTATATTGCATAAGTATGATAGAATCTCTGAAAATGCCAAAAGGCGAAACCGAGGCTGTAATTGAGGTGGAGGTAAAACATGTGAAATCGTACAAAGTTTTACCAATCAAAACATGAAATGAATTAAAACAAATCATGAAATTTCTAAAGAAACGTTAGAAAAGTTACGTTATCTTTCAACACCTTAAGTTTCGAGAATTCACCTTTCAACTCATTGATTGGCAGAAAACTTCAATTAACCGAGAATAGATGGCAGTGAGTGAAAAGCAACACAGTATTGTAAGAATATTTGGAAACTTTGAAATGACGAGGAGTGGGTATATAACATAAAGGAAATTATTTTTCGGTAGAGTTCTGAAATAAAAATATATTTTTTAGTAGAAATGGTATTTAAAAATGAAAAATTTTCTCTCTAACCACGTTCGCAGAATAGCATTAAAATATTCATAACATTCCTTTTATCGTGTGAAGTTATTTGCATATAAATAAATGACATAACATGAACATTTTTACATTTTGTTAATGTTCCCTTTAGCGAGAAGAACCCGCTCGTTGATCTCGACATTTGTTTGAAAGAATTTTCCCTGATAATTAAATTTCATCAAATGCTTTGTTAGCCAGTTATTCTGTGCCCCTTTTGCGCTGAAAATGGATTTGCCCCGCCGGGATTTGATTTTAAGACATAGTAATGGAATGCCAAATTAGAAGTCTTAGAATAAAGTCGAAATTCTTATCGGATCTCGTTATTGTATATTATTTCTTTCTCTAACACTTTTATATTATTGAGATGAGAACTGGTTTCGTTGATTTTATGCAATTTGAGTTAATAATAACCAGGTATACATAACCAATGGTTTATGAACCCATAAAATAGTTATTTCATGTTATCATATTTTTTTTGATATCAAATTTATGGAGCGTTAAAATCTATGACGCGTTAGCATCAGAGCTCTTCAGGTCTCCTTCATCTCTTATGTATAGATTTTTTTTTATAATTTTTGTGTCCTTGCTGACAAACTTAGGTCGCTGCAGAGCTGAGGAATCCACAGTGCATCCGTTTCACGTGGACACACACGCATACGTGTGCATACAGGCACACACACAGATACATGCATTTATATACAATATGTAAGATAATAACACAGGAATATCATTTTCAGATGCCGAGGTTGTCCATGTTGAGATTAAGATCTTTATCATATAATAAATATGTAACTGAAATAAAATAGTCCACAAATAAAATTTTAAAAACTCTTTGAGAAAAATATTTATTAAATTACACATTAGCAAGAATAATTAGTGAGAAAGAATTTTCAATAAAATGGTTTGCTCTGAAATATTTTTGGAAATGTAATGAAATAAATAAAGAATATTTTTTTTTTATATATAAATATTAATTTTCATTTGAATTTTACAATTAAAAAATATTCGAGATGAGTGCAACTGGTTCCGATATCAAAAACATAATTTTATAGAAATATTACGGGGCATTGCGTTATTAGTATTTAAATATAAAGTTTTTCAATCAAAAAGTGACAGTAAACACCTTAAATGTGCCTTGTTAGATAATGAAATTTGATTCGTCAAAATAATTATAATTGTCCAATCGCCGATTACGAGTTGATGGAAAATAATATTCTGGTAAATAAGTGACTCGACAGATGGCGTTACTGAGTGATATGGGCCGGAAATTAAGCATAAGATACCCGTTTCATACTTTAAACTTTACCCTTTTGCCACTGTCTCTCAATTCACTGACGATTGACGCCCTTATTTCGTATTAAATAGTAACAGCTTTCGACTACAACGTTGAGATAAATAATTTAAAATATCGACCTAAGGAGCTTGATGAAATTTCAATATCAAATTTGAAACATTGTACTTTTCCACGTGGTATTGTCACTAACGAGCTGGACTTGGAATTTTTAAAACTTCAGACATTTTATCAGATATTTAAAACGTTATCGATTATAAGATGCAATGCAAATTTGGAGACAGAAAACTAGGAACGAACGTGCGTTTAATAAAAGGTCTTTCAATCGTGGTGTTCGAAATTTATATAATAAATTAAATGAGTTGTAAGTGAAATACTAACTCTTTTTTTTCATTTGAAAGTATATTTAATGATGTTAAATTTGGAATACAATGTCATCGAAATGCCCGCAGCGGCTTTGCTCAGTGGCACTTATTTGAGACGTCCAATTTTCAATGAATTTGTCGCATTAATCTGGCTGAATCTGTTGGATAGCGTTTTTTATGGTAACTTCGAGGGTGTCAAGTATTAGTGGTTTATTTGCAAAGGCCTATTATATTAAGTGCGATTTAAAATAGCCGTAAAGGAAGAAGTGTAAAGGCGTGGCCAGTTCTATTCACTCAAATCACTCGTGCAGAATGTCCATATTATTTTTGCAATATATGGTTCCAATAATTTTTACACTTTGGCCATCGCCCATTGCCAACCACGTCTAAATTTGGGTAACTTAAACCCAATTCCGAAAAAAGTCCCATTTTTTCAAAAAGCTCCGTAAGAACACATGATAACTATATTAGCAACAATGGTCAAAATAGATGCAATATTTTGGGCGAACTGTTTGAACCGGTCGTAACTCCCTAGCGAGTTTTACAACAATTTAATATGATATTAAATGTGTTGTGCGTGCGCAAGTGGTTTTCTTATTCACAGCACAGTTTCACGCACTTGTCAAGTTATGTCTACCAACGTTAACATGTATTTCGTGACGCATTTAAGACAAATTTAAACATGAATTTATCACTATTTAGAAGAGATATTTACTACATTATTTTAATATCTTCAAATTTTAAGCTTTGCACGTACGTCAAGAATATAATATATTTTATTTTATTAGTAATTAGGCTGAATCGACGTTCTTTGAAATTTGTTTTATTTGCTTACGGTGGTTAATTCCTTAGGCCACGTTTCGAAAAAATCACAATCTATAACTGTACTAATAAAATTCCCACCCACTTGTTGAAAACTCAAATTGACGTTTGCTTATAATAAATGATTTGATAACTTTACCCTTATATTTTAACCGTCTCATAAAGAGCAGTTATGCGATTGAATCACGACTATGCTCTATAATATACTCATTAAAAGTGGATATGCTTGAAATAATAGAACAAGAAGTTTTTTACAAACCAGTTTTTACAGATTTTTATTGAAAATAAAAAAAAAATCTTCAAATAATATAAATCACGATATCAACTAAAAGTGCTTGATGGGTTTTTAAATGTCAAATTTAAGGCATACATATATAGGTTAAAGTAAAAAAAGAATGTATAGACTTCAGTGCAATGACTGCCAACACTTCTACGTGGGTAAAATCACGCAAACTATATACGATAGAGAATCAAAACACGTAGCTGCTTTTAGGATTTAAAAGAGATACTTCGACAATTGCCGACTATCTATAAGAAGAAAACCATTCGATAATTAATAACCAATTCAGAAGAAGGTATGAAAGTGTTGCACCAAAACACGGGAGATCATAACCTATTTTATCAAAGAGTTTGACAAAATAATAAATACATATTATGTTCAATGCCTCTTTTAAACGAGCAGTTTAACTTCCTGAACTCTCTCTTGCTTGAAATAAGTTCAATGATTCAATCTGAAATTTTATTATTAAAATAGTGCTCCTGTTTTTCAAACCCGCCTTTTCAAAATAAGCAGGTATCTCTTTGTGCTAATTACCTAATACCATTTTAATGATGTTGGAAGCCTTGTGAAAAACATCTCATGACCTTATCATGAGTTTGTATTCATTATAGGCAATCTTTTCCAAATTTAAATGCCATTTTTATCAAATCAAAACTAATTTAACATGTAAAGTTATATTGCATCTATGTGTTAAATGCATGAAGATTCCAAAAAATCTAGGGGCGAAAACATGTAAAATTGTAAACAATATGAGCAATTCAAATATTGAATGATGATGATAATTATATTTGAAATTTTAAAGTTGAACGCACAAATAAAATAATTTCAAAGTGTTTATTTCATTTGTAGAAAAAAAATAAACAAATTATATTTAATTTAATTCCCAAACTTGTAAGCTGTTTTTCCGTTAAATTTTGAAAGGTCAGTGAAAAATTGTGATATAATGCTTCACAAAACGTGATAATTAATCCCCTCATTTAAGGACCCATTATACTGTGTAAGGAAGCGCAAAATAATTTTCGAAATAGCGTTTTTAAAGGAAATTTATTAAGGAGCTGTAAAAATGGCCAATTAACACTTTAATAACAAACTGAAGAGTAAATAAAAGCAATTTATTTTTTTAATCATGACAACATATTCTTTGAGCTGTTTAGCTTAAAATAACTTCCAACAAAAATAATGCAATTACCCACTTATCAAAAATAACATTTTATTTATTTTGAAGTAGTAAAATTTACGGAATCACAAGAAAGAAATGTTTTCTCCTTGTATTAAATAAATCAATCTTTATTCATCATATAAGCGGACCTTTAGAAATAGCGGTTAATTTAAAATCAACTTCCTCAATATCATACTAATATTGTTGTCAAAACTATTCTAACGTTTAGAAAATAAATATGGTATACAAAAGGAAATCATTAAAAAATAAATTTTTACGACAAGATTATTTTGTCACTGATAAGTTTTTTTTTTACAATAACAATAGCACAAAAGATACAATTTTGTGTAGGGACACGCACGCTCAATTGGAAGATTTTTAATTCGTTTGTATTACATTATATAAAAAAATTAATAATTATTTTATTGTCGAGTAAAAATAAAAGTGCTTCTTATAAACGATGGCACCTTAAAATTGAAGAATTTTTTATCATAAAAATACACTTTTTAGTGGTTTGTCGATTTAATTGACATTTACTTTGTAGTACTCCATTATAACATGGTTAAAAAACAATGTTTATTTATATTTAACATTATAAGCAATGTATCTTTAGTTCTGATGAGAAAGTATCCCGAAATAGCTATCAATTATATTCCTTATACATTTTGTAGAGTTAAAATACATAGCTATTTTGTCAAAGTGTTAAAATTATATTATTACTTATATTATTAAGTTCAGAACCGGTTTTGCTTATCACGAGAATTATCATCAGGATAAAATGAATTATCGCGATAAATTAAATCTGATATTAAAATAAAGAATGCTGAAATAAAACCTTATACCATGTTTAAGACTTAACACCTAAAAAGTAATTTGTATGGTATTGATTGAATTGGCATTCACCGTGTTAATTTGTATGGTCTTTTAAGTTTAATTTACTCTTACTTCCATCCGTCAAAGTAAACTCTTTTAACATATTTAGATTTATTTATACGTTTTCTAAGTTTTTGAATGATTTGTATAACTGATATTTTGTTATATATAACTTTATTTCAATTTGTATTGTACCAGTTGATATCGCTCGCGATAAACGAAGCGAATTAAAAAAAAAAGTTTTTCGTGTCGCCTAGTGCATATGACCAATCATTTCATTGCTTTGGTAGATTTGGACGATGTGAAATCAAGAATCGAATAAACAGTTTATAAATTCATCAAATCCTTTGAAAATATTTAATCAAAGTATTGTGTATCATTAAAGTTTACTTCACAAACTATAAAACTGTGAACAAAAAGTTACAACATTCCTGGGTAAAAAAATATCATAGTAAAAATGCCTTCACGCAGTGGGTTATTCGATAAAAAGAAAAAGCCTGACACCTTCACAAGAGGCTAAATGAACCGTTTTGCAGATAAGCGAAGAAAATTTCTTTATTGGAAAATGTATCGAGGAAAATCTCCCACCCATTCAGGTTTTGTTTGCTGGAGCGGAGCTAATCAACTCAACATTGGCAAACAAGCAAAAGGCCTTATCTATTTTGATATTTGCAATCGGATAGGCCCAGGTCGTAGCTGGCTAGACGTGTGCGCGCAATTATTGTTTAATATTTGCGTTATTTCGTAGAAATTGATAAGTGTAAATAATCTCACATACTGATACTACACAATTGTTCTATTTAATCAGATCTTTGACGTAAGCCATACGTGAATTCAACCAATTTTGTTTGTCTTTTTTTAACTTAAAAAAAACATCAACGAATCAATACATTATTAAATCTTGACTGCTGTTTGAACGTATCAAAATAATATTTGATGCAGGTTAACCGCCTGCCGAACTTATATTTCCAAAAATATCATTTACCATAATTGATCGACTTTCGAATGAATATTTTTTGATAGAAGAATGTTTGAATACAAGCTATAATGTATTTAAATCTTCTAGAGATTGTCAAGTGTGCGTGTTTATCTCATATTTGTGTTTTTGAAGAATTTTCTAAAATATGATTCTTTCACACTTTTTGACTAGTCAAAATCTAGTTTCAAAATCATTATAAAACTAAATTTGGATTTGAATTGAAACTGTATACATTTCTAGATGTTTTGTCAATCACGAGCCAGGGTTTTGCCTTTCGGCATCTTCAGGTATTCTATCAAACGGATGCAAGAAAACCGAATTTACAGTTGATAAATTTTTCAGTTATGTTGCATCCATATGACAGTATGTCTGAAGATGCCGAAAGGCGAAACCCGGATCGTTAGTGACAAAACATGTAAAATCATATTAAGTTTCAACAAATCAAGTTTCAAATTAAAGTACCACCAAGCACCTTCAGTCGACATCATAATTTGAATTGTAGAAACTGTATATATTTTGTCACTCACGACATTGGTTTTGCCTATGTTTTTTTCATACAATATAAATGATACCTAGAAAACGGTTTGGATCATTTATATATAATACATATACGCGGAATTACACAGTGAAATTATAGATCTTACGACTAGGAGCCAAATGAATATTTGAAACAAATTCAATTATTTATTTAATTATAATGACATTCTATTCTGTAAATAAAGTTTTTATATACAATACACCCAGCTCATTCTTTTTTTTTAAGGTTTATACAATAAACGATAATCAACTAACTACCATAAAAAAATTAATTGGGTATTTTGAAACATAGAGACTACTTGCTACTTGCTAGTAAAGCTGGTTTTAATGTACTTTAATTTTACATTTTCTGCAGGAAGTTTGTTAGTAACATTTGATGTGACATTCCCGAAATGGACTGTCTGCTGAACTTTCTTCTCTCGCAGATTTAATAGATCACTCTGATTCGATTGCGGCTAACTTCACTGCATTTAAAAAAATACGTCAAATCATTCAAGATTGTAAAAAAACCAAGAAAAAATACTTCGTCGTAAAAAAACCTATGAAGTAAATTGGCACTATTCATGACATTCGACATTTCTTCATAAAGGTTACTTATGGGCCACAAAATCGAAACTCTTCTCGAAAAAAATACCGGGTGAAAAAAATATTCATTCATTCTGCTTTCATTTTTGTATTGCCGAGTTAATGTTATTATTTTTTTACCGTCGCATTTTCTCTATAAATTATGCATTGCATAAAAATCTAATCAACTAAGACCAATTTACCAGTGACGTCTCGTCTTTCTGTGTGAGACTTATCAACAAAATCAAATTATGGGCATGCAATTCAAATATGCATATGCTATTAAAAAAATGTCTCGGAGCTGTCAGATCACAGAAGCAGCGATCTACTCAATTTTAATCATTCTTACGCAGTGGCGCACTTAATATTTTCAAGGTTTTCCAAAAGGCACAAATTGGCTACCGTTCTTTCAAAAAAATTAACCGCAAAATAATTGTTTTTTTAATCTCTTAATTAATAATAGAGAAAAATTTATTTGGAAAACCTCTTACGTAACTGAAAATTTTAACGCACATATCTATACAACGTTGATATTTAAACGAATATCTATAAATATATAAAGCTTAAAACTTATCACGTTTAAGATGCTTATTGTCATTTCTTGGTGGAATGCATGATACTTAGAATAATAAAAGAATACATTTATTTACTAATTACATAATACATTTTATGATCAGGACCGGTTTCGGTATATTTTTTTCTATGCTCTCGAATCTATGATTCTATATACCTGCTTATTATCAACACGTTTTCTTGTATAAATAGGCTTGTTTTGTATAAGTTGATAGTGCTCGCGATGAGCGAAACCGGTCCTGATCTTAGAATATATTGTGGAAATAGTTATTCTTAAAAAATGTGTTTTACAATATATTTTTTTTAATTCAATTAAAGTATTATAGAAGAAAGGTGATTTGATTTGTCATTAAAAAAAATGTTGTCAAAATTGACAAAATACCTCACGCCATGGCATAACTTTATCCTTTTTTTGTATGAATCATGTCCGTCAATGTTTAAATGAAAAAATGCCTGGCGTATCTACGTCATAACAAAATCTGATTGTTTTGTCTAATAAACGCCTGGCGTTTACATATTGGATAAATTGTTTTGACATAACCGTTTGAACCAAATTAATTAACATGCTAATTCTATGATGAATATACCAAACTCGATTACTGATGCGTGGTTAGTGCCACCACTGCACTAATAGTGTCGTACGTAATTAACATCGATTCTTAGATATTAAATTATATTCAAAGTGAATGTAACAATGACTTGACTGTGACAAATATTTTATCGACATTACAGAATAGTATATACAAATATTTGACATATACAATAAACAATATGCTTTCTGAGTAAGTTTTTGAATATTTTCCACCTGTAATTAGCCGCGAGCAATTATACGATAGTAATTTACCGCCACCACTATTTTTGGCAAAATTCAGTTATGGTGAACATTTTCTTTTAAAATTTCTCAAATAAATATATTGACTGTCGGAATGTCGGATGTGCGGAAAAGTGTTTTTATTATAATGCAAATATGATTTAATTACTCTTTGACTAAAATAGCATAATCCAATGACCGTATTAACAGCATTTTTCGATGTAATAAAGTGTGTTATTCAAAAAAGTTTTTTGACACGATAAAAATGAAAAAAAGAGCTTTTTCAAATTTTTATTAAAAAAGTTAAAAAAATATTCTAATTTATCAGAATTTAATACAACTTTTGCTGAGGTACATTCGATGGTAATCAACTTATATCATCGTGATTCATATCAATCTACTTCCTTACATTTAAAAAAAGTGTATTGAATAATAACTCTCAAGCATACACGAAAGATAAAATTAATTATATTCTTGTTTCTAGTTTTTTCAAACAGCTAAGATTTCTGTATCTTAAAAGTTCATTCTCTGCTTTATTTACAATTCATGTTTTCAAATATAGATTTTAGCAATATGTATTATCAATAATAGTGTTGCCAGGACAGCACCCAAATTTTGTATATGAAGAAATAAGTACAATATAAAGTACGAATATCTCTTATATTATATAACTCGAGAAGTAATATTTTATATAATTAAAACTTGTTTTTGACTTCTGACCGGTTTCGCTTATAAAATATATTGCAGAAATACGTACTAAAAATTTGTTTTTATTTATTTAAAATATCATGCTTTTCCATAAAGAAGTGAATGTTAACACCTCGAAAGTGACAAGAACAATGTATTGGAATAAATCTGTTGATGTGTAGCTATAATTGTTGGTCGTGCCGTTTTTGTCACGTGTTCCAATGTCCATCACCACGGCAATTGACCGCGGACATATTTCACCGCGAAGATGTGCTGTGTTTGGTCAAATCATATAAACGATTTTTTTTATGTGTTTCTGTCGCTATGATAAAGATAAAACCATCCTATTGTTATATAATGCATTGCTTTTTTAAAACAATCCAATTTTCTGAATCACAAAAAGGTGATTTAATTTTTTAATGAAATTTAAATATGGAATAGTAAATTTCTATGGATATTTTTTTAATACATATTTATATTCAACGTAATTTAACCTTCGGTCGCGATATATTATCTAATGCATTATATTGTAAGCTTAAATAGTGGATATTAAATGTGTCAGGAATTTAAAATAGCATGAAACAGTATCTTGGATATAGTAAAATGTCACATTAAGGTATCGGGTATTGTATTTCCTTTCTGAGAATGCAATTTTATGCAGCAGGCTTAAAGTACGAGGGAGTGGCACAAAAGTTGAATTCAGTTTCAAAACAAAATCGCAGGTTATAAGATTTTTTTTGTGTTAATTTTTCATCAAAGTTAGAGTAGAAAATACAATCAAGATTGTTTCAAAGCTGATGTTAATGGATGTTGTATTGTTATAACAATAATAAGACAAAACGATGAAAAAAAATCGATATTATATATATAAATGATGATTTAATAATGGTTTTTGTACAATTTCAATATTCAATGATTTTAAATTAAATAACATAAACAAATCAATACAGGTGAAAAACGAGTTTATTGAAAAGAAAATATTATATATGACTAGCGAGTATTCGGCATGCATTGCAATGCCTGTCAAGCAAAGTAAGTGAAAGACTAGAATTGTACTGCTTGCTACAATCGATGGTTTGCAAAATGTCATTGCAGAAATTCAATGAAATGAATTCAAGAACTTCAAAGTATGACAGTTTCACAAAGGTTATATCTATGTACCTATTTAAAATACCTAGAGTATTTAGTTTAATTCCAATTATTCGAATTGGGTGTATACTTAAAAAAAAATCTTTCCGTGAAAAGTTTATTCCAAAATCAAATTTATTTTATGAACAATCGATAGAATGCAAACTGTCATTCTCAACATATGACATGGTTGACAGTTTCTGAAGAATTTTTGTAATGGTTAATAAAACTTATATATGTTGTTCAGGGGTTGTAGTAAACCAGAAACCTTAGCGAGGGTGGAAAGAAGATAGTTTAACATTTCTTGTCTTTTATATAGCAATACACTAATGAAAAACATACAAAAAAAAAAAACAAAAACATATTTTTATATAAATAATCATAGATATAAGAATGTATGAGTATTATATAAAGTATAAAAATGCTTTGTTATTTTTTGATCGCAGCAAATATTGTATATCCGTCGTTTATTTATTATGAAATATGCACCAATTTAGTGTTTTAAGTATCAGGCAACCCTGGTATCGATCGATTTTAGCTCCTTTAAGCGCAGCATAAAATAAGGCTTACATTGAGTCGATTTATTATCTTCCATGCAGGTTGTCGGCTTAAAGTAAAAATAATATTCAAGATTAAAGTAATTCGTGATTAATGACATATAAACTTAATTTTTGAAATAGAAAACATATTTTCTATTTCATAAACCGTAATACAACAAATAGAAAATGAGATTGTAAGTACATCATAAAATATGGGAATTTTTTTATAGTACGTATTGACATAATGCAAAGCTGCTATTAATCTAAATATTAATTAAATCAATGCCCATAAGCTTTATAATCATAATTTACATTATATAGTGTTGTAATTTATTTTCATTACAAGTAACCGTTTCGTTTAGTAGATATATATACCTTTGTGAGCTACACAAAAAAAATAATTACCTTTCAAAGTTGCACAGCCAATATTATCTGCGCACACAGCTTTCTATAAATTAGAGGGAACACTGGTGGTATCCACGTGAACCGGATTTAATTACTCAGCTCTGCAGCGAATTAAGTATATTAGCAACGGCAGAACAATCATACAAAATAAGAACATAAATACATAAGAAATGACGAAAATTTGAAAAGCCCTAATGCTGACTCGTCATAGATCTTAACGCTGCATCAATTTGATGCCAAAAAAAAACTTTTGAAGTTTGAAAACTTCTTTCATTTTTTCAAGCATTTCTAGATTAACTGTGATATTTTATAAATAGATTCTTCAATAATAATTATCATCAGTGTGTTTTGTGTGTTATTTGAGAGTAATGCGTCATGTATATGAAAACGTATTATGTAAGCTCTATTTAAGTAGCTTTTCAACGTACAATCTTTACAATACCATACATATTAAATGGAAATGCATAAAGATTATCAAAGTATTATACAAGGAAAACAAACATGCTGTACGTCATAACATTCTCATTGAATGCTTTCGGGGATATATTATTTTCTGAATAACTTTTAAGCGTAGTACAAAGTGCTTAAGCATGATTAATTTTCCTGTAGAAAAATCAAATAGAAAGATATTAAAACATTTTTGTCTACGTTCTTTTTCAAGGAAATGCAAAATAATAATTTGAATGTCAATTTTATATAGTGATTGTTTTCATTCCGTAAAGTATGACGGTATCTATGATAAATCTAGCTTTATATTTATAAATAGAGATTTTTTTACTAAAGTATATTCAAAGCTACCGGGATGTACGTGGCCACCACCTCTCTTTCAAAATCTTTTAATAGTTGTACATCGATCATAATAATGCACAAAAATAATTAAAAATCATAATAATTTTTCGATGATCTATTATTGATGTCTTGTTACAGATTTAACTATCTATACCAGCAATATTCAAACTGCGGCCCAAATAGCTCTTATGTTCGGCCCAAAATAATCATAGTCACCAAATATTTTGTTGTTGTTGTTTTAGAAATATTTTCAATATCTCATATACGTATCTCTGTGAATCGTCATATTCTAAAATGAAATATGTGAACAGCGTGTATAGAAATCGGCTTACTGATTGTTACCTTGATGATATATTAAGAGTAGCCTGTAGTAATCAGGAACCTGATTTGACGAAGATAGTTCAAAGCGTGACTCAATATGATATTTCACATTAATTTTATTTTACTCTTAAATCAAAATTTTTAAGGTTTTATCGAGGAGCATGCTTTTGGCAGAAAAATTTCCTTTTATTACCAAAATATTTTATACTTGTTCTTATGCTGGTAAGTCTTCTTTAATAAATAAATAAATATTAACACGAAAATAAAATAGATAGTTTTGCAGTTATAGTATGTGTTACATTTACAGTTTACTATTAATATGTTGTGGCCCCCCTAGAAAAGCAAAAATCGGAATGCGGCCCGGAGGAAAAAAAAATTGAGTTTGGCTGATCTATACTGTGGTGCATTAAGCGGAAATTGGCAATTCAACCCTAAATAAAAGATTCAAAATATAATAATTCCTTGTTAAATATTTTTTCTAATTTGGTATGCAATATGAATGAAAATTGTCATATATTTGGAGTTTAAAGAGTTTTGCCAATTATAAAATTTAACAAAATGTTTATTAATTCATCGTCAATCTTTTATTCTCTAGATTAATACCGGTTTCGTTCATTGCGAGCTTAACTGATACAATAAAAATGAAAACAATGCTGTAACACTTGTCAACGCATTAGAATAATCGGTGAATTCATGTTAGTGATTTGTTTTTAAAATTTTTGAAAATTTTTAAGAATAGATGTTTTTTTTTTAATTGTGTTTCAGACATACTGTGACAGATAGTTCGCTGCGTTTTTACTTCAAACTATCTATTATTATTTATTGATTAATTAATGCATTATATTCTCGATAATATTTTTGTGCTAATTATTCATAGAAACATGTTTCCATTTTTTTATTCTCGCTAATGAGATTTCAAAAATTATTTTTTACTTTCAATGTACTATTAATTTGATTTCATTGTTGATAAAAATATAGTACTAACATTTCAAATATCCTATTTTAGTAAAAGTCGGCGATAAATTCATTTTTTTTCGTTTAACTGAATAATTGGAAAGTCATTGATTGATAACTATTTTCTTGGAATTGAAAACAAAAAAAAGTGTGTCATAAAAACGTATCGGGACACATTTTTTCAAACGCTTTGAAGCTCATAATAATGGGTAATAAATCTTGTGATCGGTGTTTCAAAAAGGGCATGAGGTAAATTAAGCACAGTTATGTATTTTATTCCAACTTTTTATAATATTAGGATATTGAATGAAATTGTATTTGCTCACTTTAAAATATACCATTTCCTGATATATTTATTATCAATCTTTTTTTATCATATACATATATATATTATATTTACGATGTACTAGACGCCGTACACTTGCAAAATATATAATATGACTTTTTATGAAAAAATAATATTTTTGCAAAGCATCGTTTTATCATACATCCATTATTATAAAATTTTCGATAGCATTGTAAAGTCATAATAAATTCTTCCACCAGATGTCGCTAGCGCTGTTCTAGCAAATATCCATTAATAAATCATGCAATTTTCGACCGACAAAATGCATTAGCGACAGCTTTTATGGGTTTTTGGAAAATAAAAACCCTACATATTCCATATACAAAATACTAGAAAAATTGATAACGCTTTTCTTCTTTAAATTCTTATTATGACAAAATAATCAATTTTTCATAATATATTAAATAATGTCTAAGTAGGCGGGTTGATGAGTATAACTCCATGATAGAGAGATCTATGTTAACACATTAACTCCGGGGAACGTCGATTCTCATCATTCGATATAGTTGACATTAGTCGCTCATAATTAACTCTATAGATGTTTTTTTGTTATAATTATTTATTTTAGGACACTTATTGTTCGCATAACATGCAATAATGATGCTTCTTTTTATTTATGCTTGAAAATCTCGGAAATTGAGATGTAAAGCTATTTAATTAATGTGATATTTTGTGGCTTATGCTAAACACTGAATGATTACAAAACAAAACAAACACAGTGGTGTGAAAAACAATCGAACACACAATTTGCAATGTTTGTCGATACGTAAATACCTAGGTTTTATAAGAATATTAACATCTTAAAGTGATTGTTTTAATAATAAACAGAAGCTATGGAAAATATGACGATAAAACTATATTCCATAAATTTTTATTACGATAGATAAATAATTTTACCAATTTTCAACTAATATATTCCAATACAGAAAAAGTTGTAATGTTTTTTGTACGACCTTTCAATTTTATCAATTTACAATTTATACTTGCGAATGTAACAGAACTGACGTCAGTTCGTTTGGATCCGTGTGATAACTAAATGATAGATGAATCGTACAAATTTTTAACAATTCAAATCAAATATATTGAACCTTATTTCAAATTAGTTGTGCTTCACTGCTTTACATCGATTACATTTGAGTTTTATTTCAGTGTATTATAATCGTTGTGAAGTTTTCCTAGTCCCACAATATTTTTGTAACACTCTTTGTAAAAGTTATGTTGAGATTTTGTTACATTTTTCCCTCAATAAATCGATATTTAAAAAATATTCAATATTATTGATACTTCTACAAATAATTTTTTTATTGTTCTAGTATCCCACCTGGGCAAAAGCGCTACACCTTTTTTACGTAGGCAATTAGTCTTCCATAACCTTTAAAATTATCTATATATTTTTGCCTTATTGAAATCCACCTCTGTTTATCCAGTTACATTCGAACACCTTTTTCACATTTTTTACCATTTTATAATTTGTACAGAAAATCGTGTCGATAAAATTTGTTGATGAAAAATAATTTTTGACCTAAAATATAACTATAAGCAGATTCTAGAAGTTTTTGATTTTCATGTATATTAAAAATATTATAATCAATATTTGTTAATATAAATATGAGTACCGTCTGAGAGTGCTTGACGAAATTTCAACATCAAATTTGTATCGCTAAAACAAACTAATGTAAATTTCCACATGCTTCGTTATTAGACATCGTCTTATATAACACAGATGCAGTAAATTGAACACAATAATCAGCTTTAACTAAAATTTCATGTTTTGAGAGTTATAACTGTAGCTGGTAATTTTCCAGTATTTTTCACAATATTTCTAAATTATTTTCTAATTATTTTAGCCAGACTATTCACACATCGAAATTTCAAGTTGCCTTATTTGTAGTTTATATTCTAACAGTTCATAATGCTCGCGATGATTGAAACTGGTTTAAAAATACAGAACTGAAAATGTGTTTTTTTTATTTTAAATATTACATAATTCAAGTCAATCAACTAATCAACCAAGAAGTGGAAGAAGAATTCACTATTTTTTTCTATATTAATACTTTATTTAACGTCATTCAAACTATGAATAATAAAGGGGTTTCAGAGTACATAAATTTCTTTATTTGACAAGCAGTATTCGACTAATTGCTAAGAAAATCAATACTGAAGATTTAATCGTAGGAACGTATAAATTTAACGATTATAACATTATGTTGGACTTAATTTTTTTAATACGCTTATTTATTCTATGAGTAAAAAGTGATGGATTATGCACTTGGGATGCTACAGACGCAAGTTGAAGGCTTTATATTTCAGATAATAAAAAAGCGTCTGAAAATATATGCAAGTTTTTCATATTATGCTTTTATTTTATTTTTTTATTTGCAATTTCTTTCAATCAAAAATTATTTATTATGACTTTCAAATGTGTAATCAGGGCTGCGAAATTGGGGTCGGAATCGTCGAGTCGCGATGTTTCCGCCGGTGTCGGAAACGTAAGACACGAACGACTTCGACATCTTTATCAATTAGTCAATTTTGAGATATATCTCAATACACAAGAGGAAATATAGAATCTTCGTTTAAGCCATAATACGTTGAACGAATGAGACTCCTTTTCAAAGTTTAAAAATGAATTTTACGACGCATTGAAAATAGCGGAAAAAATCACTGAGTCTGAAATTTCAATGCTAAAATGGCAATACCGTTATAGCATTGCAATAGCCCAAATATCCGATGGATATGACTTCAAAGCCCTAGTTGCAATGATTTTTTTTGATAACAATACGTAATACATTCTTATATATATATAAAACAATATAGATCAGAGTTTTTCAACCTTATTTTGGCATGTGGCCCCCTTTTAAGATTTTATTTTTGGTGTGACCTCCTCCACTATTTGTTCGAAAAAAAGTACATATTAAAAATCAAACTTTATTTCAAGTTCAGTCAGTTCAAGTTAAGTCAGTTATGTTGCATCCGTGTGACAGAATGCCTGAAGATGCCGAAAGGCCAAACCCGGTCGTTAGTGACAAAACGTGTAGAATCGTACAAAGTTGTAACAATTCAAATTTTATTTCAAAATACTAAAATATATTTTGTCTGTGGCCCCCTTGAAGATTCTGTGCCCCCCGGTGGAGCCATATGGCCCCAGGTTGAGAAACAATGATATAGAATATTGCAGTACTGTTTATTACATTACCGTGTAAAAAATGGAAATATTGAATTTGGAATGTAAAGGTATTATTAGACACAAGGTATTTCAAGGCACTTAAGGCTTTAAACGTGCGCTTAATACCCGGAACAGTCTGACATCTGGAATAAAAGAAATGTATAGCATTATCAATATCAACTCTGAGACCTGTTGCATCGAATAGGTATCATATTATTGGATTAATACTACATTATATAATATATACCGACAAATGATAGCGAACGGCCCTTGAAAATTTTCATATTGTGCCCGCGCATAAATTTTATATTAATGTCTTTGCAGAAAGGTTTATTTGAAAACATTTTAGTAATGGATAAAGTTCCTATTTATAGCCGGGATTTTTGTGGTCTACAGTGATGAATGTGTTTGCCATTTGCCCATAAACGGTGCTACAACTTTGGCAATAAAATAAATATACTAAATATTTGAAGTTGTAATCTTGTCGATTTGCAATCTCAATTTGAATCAAAAGGTTCATAATTTTTTACTGTTTCCTATACTTTTCAATTAATGATTGATTTTAAATATTAAATATTTAAAGACACAAATAAAATTCAACAAAGTGACTTTGATATTGCAATGATTCAGAATCGCTTTTTTTAGTTAGTGTATCCGAGACTTTCTGTATTGAAGAGGTTTATAAAATTGTCCCTTATTTAAAAAAGTGTTGTGTGAAATACATTATATTTAAACAGAAATGTTATTTGAACAATAGGAGGGGTTGGGCGTGATGTAGAATATAAATTAATTTTACCTAATTAACAAACAAAAGTGATTGACTAAAAAATAGTCTTCGTTTACGTCTTTCGAAAGTAAAATTTAAGCAGCCGAGCATCATATATATAAAAACTCTTTTTGAGATACCTCTCTTAGATGAACATGAGCCATTTAGAGACGGACATGGTTTTTTTAAAAATATATTTATATTAAAAAGAAGTGCTTTAATTTTTTTCCCATTGTCATTTTCGTAAAATTACCTTTATAAATCTATTTATCACTATACCAAAAAGCTCAATATTAAATATTTAATCGTACAATGCTTCTTAATAGAGCTTTAATACAATCAATGTAATCAAAAAAAAAAAAAAACATCACAAATTTCAGCATAAAATTTTGAAAACTTTCACATTTCGCTAGGTGTTTTGTGCTTACTAAAAAACACAGTCTTTAATACTTTATTATAGCAGTGATAATTATTGTAGAGAACGCTTTTGGCTGAAAATAATGCGATTTGACAAAGCAATAAATAAATTTATTATAATTCTTAAAATGCTTAAATATTCATTTGGTATCGAAGCTTTTCGAGTTATGGAATTGATATATAATACTTATAACGACACAAAAAGCTGACGGTTTTTCGCTAAGCTGAGAATTAATATCGAGACTTAAATAACTTGTCATTAATTAATATTTTTGGGGTTCAATAGATAAATAGCAAGTCACTGGTTATATTTTAATATCTATACATCAAATTGAAGTTCGACATGGAATGTTGAATATATTGAAGTAGAGGTGGGAGTTGTTTGCCAGCCGCAAACAAATAAACGAAAGCTCTCAGATTGTAATACTGTAATGGATGGATTTGTATCGAAAACCTTTTCCACGCAGCCGTGTCCGCGAATATTTTAACAAAAATTCAATAACCACCGGTGACATCATAAACGACCCAAAAGAGTTTTTTTTATTATTTAGTTTAACTAGTTTAAAATAAAAAATATTGTTGACCATCCTTCGCTTGGTATATGACGCCATTGTATCTTCGAAGTCACCATAACGTAACTATGTATAATTTATGATATCAACTGAAGGTGCTTGATGGAATTTTAATATTAAATATGAATTGTTTTTTTCCCGGGATTCCCCTTTTGGCATCTTCAGGCATTCCGCAACAGAACTGACAATCCATGCTGCATCCGGGGCGTTAGTGAGAAAACATGTGGAATCGTACAATGTTTCAAAAATTCAAATTTAAATTAAAAGTGTTATTTTGTTTTTAAATTAAGGTGCTAACTATCATATCTTGATGGATAGGCATGATGTTTTAAATAATAAAAACACATATTTAGTAATTTATGAAATCGACTGAAGGTGCTTGGTGGAATTTCAATATCATATTTGAACTGTCACAACTTTGTACGATTTCACATGTTTTTTCACCAACGACCCGGGTTTGGTTGTTGCATCCATGAGATAGAATGCCTGATGATGCCGACAGGCTAAATCCAGGCCGCTAGTGGCAAAACAGGTGGAAGCTTACAAAGTTGTAACAATTCAAATTTTACATATTTAGTACTTATTTCTACAATATGTTTTTGATAATTATCATTTCGTAATGTTTTAATCATTATCAGTTGATAATGCTCGCGATGAGCAAAATCGGTTCTGATCAAAAAATATATATATAAATAAGTACTAAATATTTTTTTTTATATTCACTAGACTAGAAACCTAGTCTTAATAGTGTCCAAAAAATTATGGAATAAGCACAAACCCACACACATTCACAAAAATGTCTGAATAAATTGAATAATTCAAAAAAAGCTCGGACACTACAAAGTTTTCCTAACTGTATTACAGCACCATTAAGTTGGGTGACATTTTTATATACTCATTTACTATTTTTCATACAAACAACAAAAGCTCCACGGTGACCCTTAAGAAAGTTCTAAAAATATGTTATTCCGTAATATTATTTTGGTCACGCGCCTTTTTCTGTCTCATTGTCGAGATTTTTTCATTTCCCTTTTGTTTTTGGTCGTATTTTCTCCACCCGTATAAGCAAGCACGCCGTGCACGTTTAGCATATTTAAGGGCATAACAAAATGTTTCCGCAACAATATGCCTACTTTTCATTGAATATAATGGTCTTCATACGAAGTTCTACTTCAGAATGTTTAACCAAAATTGTCGTTAGTTAACTCGATCATGAGCTAAAATAAATAACATCTTGTTTATCAATCAACAAAACATACGAAATTTTACAGGTTTTAACAGCTTTAAGCTTTGTATTTTAAATAATAAAGCATATAACACAGTGAAAAAATAGCAATGTATTTTAGTTATACAAAATCTTGAGAAAATTTGTAGAACTAAAATACATTGCTATTTTTCGCCGTGTTATAATGAAGTTCTACCAAGTATATGTCAATTCAATCAAAAAATAAAACATATATTTTTTAAATAATATATGATATCGACTGAAGGTGTGCTTGATGGAAATTCAATATCAAGTTTGAACTATTACAACTTTGTACGATTCCACATGTTTTGTCACTTACGACCCGGGTTACAGCTTTCGGCATGTTCAAGCATTCTATCACACGGATGCAACACAACTGACGTAATAATAATCTGTTTATTATTTGTTCTAATACTTCTTCATGAATGACTCAATAACAAGATCGCTAACAAAAATTAATATTTTGTTTTTATTTATATTATGTATGTTTTTAGTGTTAATTTATATTTAGATTATTATATAATATTAAATAAATTGTTTTAACTGTCATTTACTGTTTGCCTTGGGGGTTTGTGTTTTCCTGTAGTTGATACCTTTGGTATATAGACGATGCTAACTGTTTATTTTATGTCAGTTCTGTCGAATCCGTGCGATAGAATGATTGAAGATGCCGAAAGGCGAAACCCGGGTCGTTAGTGAAAAAACATCTGGAATATTAGAAGGTTGTAACAATTCAAATTTAATATATTATTTTGATATTTGTAATTATTCGCGATGAGCGAAACCGGTCCCGACCATAAAACATATTATAGTAATAGAACTAAAAATGTGTTTTATTATATATATATGTATAGTATAATTTTACCGAAAAATCGCCCGAATGCAACAGAAACGACAGTTTTAATAATTCAATTTCGATATCGAAATTTTAGTTAACAACCTCAGTCGATACTATAAATGAATAAGGTCACCATCAGCTGAGAATCAATAACCATTCTATACATGGAAATATATTTGAATAGATTCTTTCTCAGCTTTAATTGAAACAAGACACAACATAATTATATTAAATTATCGTTAGCTGGTTTAGTAGATTTTGCTGCCTTTACTAGCAAACCAGATTTTCACTGCAAAATGTGGCTTAACTTACAAAATAATAATGTTATATTATAATTTTAAGGCTTCTTTGTCACTTTTATGAACGGAAAAATAAACTTTTGAAAATATATTGAGCTCTTTTTTTAATTCAAAGTATACAAATATATTTTGACCAAGCAGAGCACTTGAACTCTTAACGGAATTTTTCCTAGTTCAACGACTCTGAAAAGAGAAGAGATTGAAAAGCACTCGTAATGCAAAATTGCTCTATCTACGACCCTCATCAAAGTCAGATATGACTTGCATTGAAAGAATGAAACATCCACAGATATACGAAAATGCCTTTCAAAGTTTTCCAATTGGCACATGTCTAAAAAAAGCCAAATTTTTGTTGCTTATTGTGCTAATATTACAATGTTTTGTTTGGTTTTTAGAAGAACCTTTAATATTTTTAGATGTTGTGACATTATTTCTGGTAGTTGAAAGTCCTAGCGTTGATCGAAAAATGTTAACTGATTATAAAATATATTGTAGAAATAAGAACTAAGACATGTGTTTTTATTATTGAAAATATCACGCCTATAATATCGCCTATGAAGCGCATTTTATGATAGATATTACGTATTAATTATTTAAATATTCTGAATAATTTAAGTTAAAAAAAAACGAACAATCTTAGGCGAGGAAGGGTATAAAGTTTACCCCTTCTAAAGTTTATACTCATCGAAGTGTTCCCCAATCTTTTTACACATGCGAACCTTTAAATAATGAAGCAAAAATCGTGGACCACCAATTTTGTAATAAAAATGTTTTTTTAATTGTATATTGTGACAGATGTACATAACTACAGCATAGAAATACGCATATGATATTCTGATAAAATAAAAATTTAAGCAAAAAAACTGAGTTTTTTTTAACAAACGAACCTGATGCGAAACCTGCTCTGGCGTATTTTCTTTGTTAGATATTCTTGGCTACAGTGTTGTATCTGACAGTTATTATTAAGTTCTTTGGTGATGCATCATCCTACTAATTATAATATCTAACAACAAATAAAAATAAGCGTAAGCGTGTAGGCGAAAAAAAATACTATTATATATGTAATATTTGTGCACGGTGAATTTCGTGAAATTTTACATACTGTGGCCCGGCGGAAAGTCTCTGCGGCCAGGCACTGGGCACCGAAGAACCGGTTGGAGAACACTGCTCTTTAGCCCTTGGATATTAGTTTCCATCGATATACGAAAAATATTTTCTATGTTTCTAAGAACTGCAGCTTTCTTCAAAACTTTTTATGTCGTTCGCTTAAACTGCTGTTACAGTCTAAGATTAAGGTCAGTACAGCATCTAAAATATGATAAGGTAATGAGGCAATAGGAAGAATCTACGTACTGCTTTCGAAGCAAATGACGCAACGAATGGGTTAACCGTGTCGCAAGAGACCCCCTGGACTTTATACTTAATACACAGGGTCGATCGAAAAAATGTATCCTTTACTTTTATCAATGATTTTAACAAAAATATGATCCATGTCACCTTATTGTAAATTAATTGTTATTGAAATGGAATGTTAACAATCCTTATATTAAACTGCTTGTGATTATTTCATAACGATATCAATTCAAAAATGTAAAGTTGACAACTGAAAAAATGTATATTTATTTCAATAAATAATACACATATTTTATTTAATTTGAAATTTTATTGAATTTGAATCAGTTCTGTTGCATCCGTGTGATAGAATGCCTGAAGATACCGAAAAACCCGGGTCGTTAGTGACAAAACATTTGGAATCGTACAAAATTGTAACAATTCCAATTTGATATTGAAATTTCATCAATCACCTTCAGTAGATATCATAAAACATATTTTATTACAGTGTGCACTACATATTTTATGGTCACGACCGGTTCCTCTCATCGCAAGCATTAACAACTGATGGAATACAAATAACAAGCAAACGTTCTATACAAGAATTATATTCTATCAGTTGATTATGCTGGCAATTAACAAAAACGGTTGTAACCATAAAATATATTGTGCAAATAGTGCTAAAAATGTGTTGTTATGATTCAAAACAAAAAAAATTTTTAGTGCCTTATTCCAATTTATTTGTCTTCAAAATGAAATTTATGTTTTAACACATTTACTTTATTTACGATTTCAGCTAAGATTCCTTAATCTAATTTCAATATCAAAATTGAAACATTCAATCTCTCTATACTTCCACACATTCTGTCACAGTTGATTATTGTGTGTCAATTCCATTGCATGTTATAGAATGCCTAAAAATAAAGAAAGGCCAATCCCAAGTCGTAGGTTACAAAACAATAAAAAAAAATACATTTAAATTTCAAATAATAAAAACGCATATTTTTGAATAGTGTTATTTCCACACTATTTTTAATTTTCAGGCACGGTTTTGCTCATTGCGAGCAGCTGTTCTCATGGGTTTTGCTGCGACCACCAACAGTTTTATAATAAATATTTGTATATAAAAAAAATGTGTTTTTACAAATGAATTGGTAAAATTATTATTATTTTAAAATTGATGAATAAACTTGAGTTATCCAGCATTTAGTCGAGTAAAGGGCCGTTTTAATAATAAAACTATTCAAAAATTTTGGTCGAAGTTATACGTTGACCATCTGGTGTGGCCACGAGACATTCCCATAGGACAGCTAATGTTTATAATGCTTCCACAGTGAAATTGCACCTGAGAACCACTGATGCATTGCATGCGATCAAGAAGTGACAGTTAAAAACTTTTCAGTGATATTAAAATCCCATTAAGTACGCTCAATCGATATCATAAAATAAATTAATTGAAACATTATTCGTTTTAAGAGTTTTACCAATTCTGCCCTAACTGTTCAACACTACACTTCCCAGTATGTGGTTAAACTGACCAGCGCATATTGTGGGCTGCACACCCTTAGAACAACTAATGGCGTCATACAGTCTGATGGGGATAACTAACCTTAAGTAAACCTTCTAAGGAGTAACGTGCTTTTATTCACCATAAAGAGGTAAAAGTAACTCATTTTTATTGTATATATTTTATTATATATAGAATTGATTGATATTTTACTATAATATACTACTAATCTAAATTTCCTCTTGATATAAAATATATCAACAAAGAAAAGAGTTGCTACCTTTTTTCGTCGTGCAATCGCTACAATGAGATTTTTTCACCTTTTACTCAAGTCAATTGCCATCACATTGTGACAAGTTCTGTGATTTGGGATTGTTTTATTGAATCTATTTATCAAATATTCAGCTTTTACAATATATCAATGAAATTTAAAAGAAAATTAAAAATGGAACCCAAGTGTTGTTTTTTGTAATTTGCTTTTTAATTTTATATAATATTATATTTTATATAATATAAAATTACAACTAACGTAGCACAAACATTATGTTTCCTTTATACGGTGTAAATTTAACTCTTTCACCACGGCAGATTCTCAGTATTCGGACACAAATAATACCTAATATCATTTAAGATAAATGACTAAGCAAGTCGGTTCATTTTTTATTCTCTTTATTTCTTTTTTTGTAGCTCAACTTGGTTTAAATATTGTTCTATGCAGTACTGTATAGGGCCAAGAAAATGATAACTATTGTTTTTATCAGTATTATGCTATGGGAAGTTACCGTAGAACAGTTTGGAAAACCAACTTCTGACTATGAATAACTACGAGCTAATTATTTATTTTAACTTAAAAAAACTCAAATAAAAAATATTTTTCTCGATATTTTCCCTAATATGACACCAAATGACTCAAAATCGAAGGATAAATAAAATCAACTCGGATAAAAATAGCAATGTATGTTCTACAAAAACTATTTGGTATACAGTCGATAGCTATTTTGGCTGTCGCCCTCAACAATAGTTCTGATGCCATACCACATTTTTACCATGTTATAATGGAGTTCTACCAAGCAAATAAAAATTCAATCAATAAAATATGTACCAGCCCTGATGGTAAATGGCAGCAGTCAATGTGTATTTATTTTGTGAGACTTTATGACATCATACTCTTAATATGTTTACATTAAATATAATTCCAAGCGCTAATTCAATCAATAAAATAAAAATATATTTTGAAATTTCAGGAATATTGAAAACCAGTCCTCGTAAAATATTTCTCACTTGAATCTATTTTCAATAAATACGCCACTGATGTGATCTTGTTTCGTATTCTAGATACGGAAGTCCAAGGTTCAAGGCCGCTCGCGGTGTTAACCGCAATGGTAAGTACTTTTTCGAATGGACAGTCATTTCAAATAAGTGCTGAATGGGTTAAGAATTAATGTTGTATCAAGGGCATTGTCGACTAAAAGGTTTTTGAAATAATTGCACCGATTCGATCATAAGTGCTATTGAACAGCGTAGCAGAATAATCCTTTAGCCCCGTCTTTAGAAGATTAGATTTTACAACGGGTCTACGATCTTTTTTCTATTGAATGCAACTGAACTGATCACGATAATCGTTTGAAGGATTTTCACTATATCTCAAATGGTTGCTATATTTGGAAATCCTGAAAAAAATGTTAAAAGTTTGTGATGGATACTGCCATCTACGATATTCTGTAAAAAACAATATTTTATTAAATATTACAAATAATCTTTTAAGCATCGTAAATAGCAAAAGCTTGAGAGAAGATAGTAAATAATTACATAATCGTTAATCATATACTGTGATTTCCTTTTCCTCACGAATTCTCTTTCAAAATAATGGTCTACAGGGGAGAAGAACATATGTCAATTTAAGCTAATGAATAAATTTATAAAATATATCGAAAAAGTGGAAAATGTTTTTTGATATAATCAAATAAAAACAAACTGATACAAAAACTAGTTTTTCCATACATAAAATTTCCACAACTTCAAGAGCAATTAAATAATCAAAAAGACCAAAAAAAATTTTAACTAAATTTTAATATTTTTTTCTATAAAGCAGTTATTGACGTCTTATTGATTTGTGATTACAGTAAAATACGGTTAACATGAAACTGAGGGGACACAAACATTGTTTCGTGTAAATTTCACCAATGTAACATAAAATAATTCATAAAATAAAAACAAACCATTGTTTTAAATGTAGTAAGATTCAACCAAATCAATGCGCTGTTATTTATTTATGGTTTTATTGACAATTTATATATTGCCTGTACACCATTAATGTTTTTTTTTTGATTAACTTGTGTTTTAAAAAATGTATATATTACATATTTTGATATATTCATTAGAACGTGAGAAAATTATTTTTTGGTTATAAAAAAATCTCTCGATATATTTTGTTCGTTTGAGCTGGAAAATATTATAGTTTCCAGTCAAGCGATATTTTTGTATCATTAAAAGAAATTATTCGTATAAAATAACATATAATTTTGTTGGTACCGTATTATTATTTTATCTTAACCAATAATTTTGTTCAGAATTTTAGAACTACGATTCTGACTGAATTGATTAAACGATTTTAACTGCCAATCAAAGTAAAATTATATGAGTCTTTTTTCTATATTCGAAATTTTTTTCAGTGTTAAAATACTCACTAGATAATTTTGTGTGCCTAGAAAAACGCCACACCTGCAATTCATCGCGATCAGCATCTTTAGCCTCGTCAACAAGTCGAATTAACAATAATTTATAGTCTGCAAACTACCATATTTTATCGAACAAAAAACGTGTATATACATATATATTGTCCGTTTAACGTAAAAATAACATATCAAATTCCACCCTAACATAAAGTCACAGGAAATCATACATATGCTAAATATGTTATAGTTTAATTGATCTTAGGCGGTAAAATATGCTGGCGATCAATCGACGGTAATAAATTGTTTATGCGATTAATGTAATCCGCGGTAAATTGCAATTTTACATACCACCAACGTATCGTAATAATAGGTAAATTCAAAAGAAATGTCATTTTTTTATTGCATGCTTTTGCAGGGTTGCTGCCAAGTGGGCACGTCAAGGTTGATGTCATTTTGAAGCTCTGTTGTTTGTCTTGCTTTTTCACATGTTTTCAAATTTTTTTACCCATAGTGAGAATGTCCAAGCAAGAAATTGACGAGTCACACTTGCGATCGTGTTTGTTGTATTTATTCGACAAAGGCTTAAAAGCAAAATAAGCCACCCAGAGCATATGTGATACATATGGCGACATACTGAACAGTCGAAAATGCCATAGATGGCTTAAACAATTCAAAAGTGGCGACAGAGATTTAAAAAAAAAACCAAAATCGGGAAGACCTATGAAAACTGAATTTTATGAGAGAGGCATTAAAAAGCTACCTGATCTGTGGAGGAGGATAATAAACAACAATGGAAATTATTTAATCGATTAAAATATTTTTTTTATCCAAATTAAAAAAAAAATACATTTCTTTTGACTTTACCTAATATATTGCGCTTTACATGGAGCTGTTTTTTTGTAGTAGCTACGGTGTGATGATTAAGTGAATACTTGGACGTTATCATGGTATGATTTTAAGGTTACACAGGATAACATAGAAGTTTTTTTATTTCTAATTGATTTTATGACCATGCTAACATCTAAGATTTGACGAATTTGTATTTGATGAAGGGCCATAAAATATAAATAAGAGTTTTGTGTGAACTTATAAATGGAAGATATTTCATTTTTATCTTCAACAATTTTAAGCCATTCAAAACTAATGTTTGTGAAAAAATTAAGAGACATCTCTGTTTTATTTATAAAAGCTATGTATTTTCATTTGCAAAAGTGTTTTTCATTATTTCCAATAGATGACTTTCTGTAAAGTTATCAGAGTTACTAAGAATTTTTGTATAAAATTTTATAGTGTCCGAGATTCTTCATAGATGGTAAATGAATATAAACTATTTCACAAAAGTAGAAACATCGTACTTTTTTACAAAAACTAACAAAAGATGGCGGTGCTGTAACATTATATTAAAAAAAATACTGTTACATAAAGATTATTTTTTTACTGATGCAACATATGGTTCGCTACACATTTTTCAAACTATTTTAAGAAGCGATTACTTTACAACAATAATTAATTTTAATATACTAAAAATGTTTATTATTATATTCTTTTAAAGAACAATACCTTAAATCTTAGATGATAAAGTAACTTGAAGCTAATTGCTTCGCTCAAATCCCATTTGTTTAAGGATCTTGTCTTTAGTTGGATTAACCTTTAAATGACGATAGCCGAAAAATGAACCCGTGAGACGTTGGTGGGATTCACTAGACCCCAACAAAAATAGTTTTATATATTACAATAAACCGAATGATTGCTAAGGCTTTTTTTAAACGTTATAAATATTTATCTGCCTTGATGTGTTGCATATTAAAATCGTCATGTTTTTCAATAAATAATCATTTCATAAACTCGGCCATAAAGAAGTTTAAAATGCTTTTCGGTCGAGTAAATAATAATGCTTCAGGAGGGTTAAACGATGGTAAGAGTAAGGGAGTTTTTGGATTGGAAATGAGAAATTTAAAATAATTTAGAGCTTTGGAATCGGAGTCGTCGAGTTGCGATGTTTTGGCAGATGTCGTATTATTGTATTTGTAAAGTCGTATGTTTGAAATCGGACACGTGAAAAACCAGCGACAACTTTTTCGATTAGACGATTTTGCAAAATATCGTTATAAACAATTTCCCGGATTGGTTGGTAGATCTTTAATTTAATGCATGTAAATTGGAAAGATAGGAAAAACCAGACAAAATTTAACTTTTTTAAGTCTTTTAAAAATCTTATCAAATTGTATCTTTTATATATTTTCATATGAACTTTAAAATAACGAATTCAAAAGTCGAGATACTCTGAGAATTTATTAACGAAAATTCCAAGATTTTTCATTATCTTGATTCACGGAATTTCAACTCGAGATTTTGAATAAAATGTTAATACATTATAGCGTACATTTATTATTTTATAAAATCACATGTAAAAACGAAAACAACACACGCCCCCCGAAAACCAGATTCGCAATTTTAATCAGTTATATAAATATCTAGCTCAATTGAAAGCCAACAAAAAATCTTTTATATTTATCACAAAAATTAGAACTGGGCTACCTTATGACTCGTTTTGAAATGCATTGGTGTTTTTAAATCATATTTTGTCATGCAAAATTAAATTGTCCAATAATTTATTCATTAAATAATTCGCTCATAAAATAATTTTCACATGTTTCAATGCATATTTTCTTACTAGCATAAATAAATCTTTTTCCATATATAACATAATGTGTTCATTTAATTTTATTTCCGTAAATAATCAAAGTCGTAAGTGTCGAGAATTCCGGGGATTTATCAAAATTTGAGTCTCGATTCCCGGAAATCTACAAACCCGTAACTATTGAATCCCTACTCCGAATGATGGATCCGTTTTACAGCTTTCTTCCATAAATCCAACGGTCTACTCAGGTTATCGAAACTATTCATTAGACAAAGCTTTTGAAAGAGCTTTTCCTTGAAGGTACATTGACGTTATGGTGGCACGTTATAATGATACGATACGCCTTAAGACATTTTGCCACTTAGTGGAAGGGCTTTTTCTTTATATTCCTATACATAATATTTCGGAGTACTACAGAAACATGACGTACACTTTTCTTTCCAAATTATATATTAAATGTCATTCAAACTCTGAAAAATAAATGGGTATCACGTAAATATTTGTTGAGCATTATGACATGTCAACATATAAAGCAATTCTGATCATTTCTTATATCTAATGTTACCTGTCGATTGATATTCTATTATATTATACATATGGTAAGCTCAGTCCAAAAGATCTTCTAAATTAACTAACATTTAACGATCGATTTATACTTCAGTAATCAAAAATAACTTTTAAGATGTTAACTGTCACTTCTTGATGAAAAGGCATGATAAATAATGAAAGCATTCCCACAATACATTTTATGACCAGGACCAGTTTCGCTCATAAAATATATTGTGGAAATAAGTAATAAAAAAAAAAAAAATATTGAAAATATTCCTTAAATAACATTAAACCATGCTGATAGTAAATTATCATCACTTATATTAAAAAGTATTGTTATTAAAAAAGTATGTAAATGTTATTAATTATTAATAAATATAGCTTGATATAACCAACAAATGTTTCATATTTCTTATAAGTCTGTAAAACGTGATATTCCACAAATATTATATATATTATTTTGTTACCTTTACAAAGATATAGTTAATATTTTACCCGTTTCACGCATTTTTTACAAACATTTTTTTATGTAAAATTACTCGTGATAACATATATAATTTTTTTTGACATAGCTGATTGAAAAAGTCATTCCTAATTGATTTTGATTTGTGCAAAATCATTTATCATACACAGCGGGTGATCGGTTAACGAACAATTCGAACTGCAAACAAATCGGATAACGAACACTATTACAAAGACTTTTATGTTCGGACAACGAACACATATTCGGATAACGAGCTAAAATGAACAGGAAAACCCACTTATTTTATCTGTAAAACTAATCGACATTCATATGTTCGGTTAGCGAGCATAGTTTTGAAATAGATTATTTTCGTTAACCGATCACCCACTGTATACAAAAATTGATCAATAAACTTGTGTGTTACTATATGAGACACGTGTTTTGCTTTATTACTAACAAATAAGAAGTTAGTTTACATTTAGACCAGCGGCTCTACAGTGCGACCATCGGAGAAATTTGCTGCTGACACTAACAGCTTCATAGTAAATATTGATATTAAAAATAAATTTAATTACATTGTACCAATATGGCCACGATACATTTCCATACGACCGCTTATATTTATAATACGGCTACAGTAAAATTTTATGTGAAAATCATTTGTGAAGACAATTTAGTTTCTTTCGTATATAATTTAAAAGATTATTTATAAAATCTTGTCACAGTTCTAAAATTTATTGCTTTTTATAGCTGGCAATACACCAGATTCCATTACAAATAAAAAAAAATGTTTAGATTTATATCATAAATCGATCGTAAATGTTTGATTTTTACTTTATGGTTAGAGGCAAGAAAAATGTATGCAACAAAATACTCTTCGCTCGTAGGTATAATAAGGTTTCAATTAAAAGAGCAAAGGTAAGCAGAATCAAAAATATCCGACACGCAAATTCCGTTAAGTGGGAAATGACGTTGCAAAATCGCAACAAATTTGAAAAATTCTAAAATTATTTTTCCGCTGGCGACGGAAGAGATGCGAATTGAAACTTCCGGAAAATGCGGAAATGGATCTTTGATGGAATTTCGCGAGAACCTACCTTTTGCAAGCCTACTTTGGAATCTTGCTGCGAAGAACTCACTCGAATAGCTTTCCGATTATTATTTCAATAAAAGCTACCACCATCTATTATATTTATGCAACTTTTATCATTTGATAATTGAAAGTATTATTTTATTTTTCATGTTATTGTATCAATTCATTTTCACAGAAAATTCAATACAAAAAACTTGTCTTTTAATAATACCTTCAATAATGCATTGTCAATGATTCAATCACTTTGTATTTCCGCATTATCGAATCCAACATAAACAATATTACGTCAAGTAAATAAATACATAAACTGGATATCCGTTAATCAAATATTGCACATTTCCTCATGTTTTGTAACGTAAAACCCGGGTTTCGCCATTCGGCATCAGTAGTCATTCTATAATACGAATGCAGCGGTTATATAAAAAAAAAATAGCACAGGAAATATATAAACTACTGGCAGCTAAACATATATTTGAAATAATTACAATAACTAATGATTTGATAGCAATGACATTCTTATTTGAATAATATCGTTTTATAAACAATACATTCTTTTGACTTTTTGATGAGAAATTTTGTACAATTATTAACTGACATTATAATTCAATTGGGAAATTTTATAATTAGAAATGCCTGCTTATTTGCAGTAATTTTGGGTTATGGTGGCAATGGCAATCATTGCTAAAAAGCATTTTAATTTTAGAAACATTCTTTGTTGGAATATCCTTCATGTAGCAAGAGCAGGGAACAGATAAAAGAGCATTTGAAACAATGCCACATGATTTCTTATTATCATGACTAGTTTCGCACACTAAAATATCTAATTGTGAAAATAGTACTAAATATTGTAAATTTTTAAAAATATGATTTCTTTCTTTCCAGAAATGTCTTTTAACATATCGAAAGTAAAGTAAAATATCACTGTTCAACACATGACTTCAAAAACGAGCTAGAAACTAACATAAATTAAAACATTCAATGTCTTCTGGTTTGAAATATATTTTCGTTAAATTAAAATTATGTAATACAACACAGTCAATACCTGTTTTAAAAGTCGTTTTATTTTATTTATTTCCTATACTTCACACGTTTTCATAGTGTCTAGCTTACTTCTAAAACATATTACGTGTGCCAAACATTTCGTCAAGTACAAAAAGTTGGAGCTTAAGTTTTGGTTAATAATGTCATTTGTAACTTTCACCGTAGTATGTGCCTTTGGTATACTGTTACATAGAAAGTTTATCGCCTGTTATTAGGGTGATGCGACGCGTGAGTGTCTAAGCTCTTAATCACTTTAGCATTATTTCTGAAACGCAACACCTTCTACACTTATCCAGTGTGACTTCTGAATTACATTTCAGAAAACTTAACCCTACAAGCAGAACTCAGCAACCTTTTTGTCACCCACGGCACACTTAAATAGTCATCGGAATCAATCGGAACACCACAAACAAAAATGTATTATTTAATGATTTTTTTTATAATTTATGATACCGACTGAAGGTGCTTGATGGAATTTCCATATCAAATTTTAATTGTTGTAGTTTTGTAATATTCCACATGTTTTGTTACAAACGATGTTACTTGGATGATATTTATTGAAAACCCCCTTTCGACTCATTAGCAAGATCGTTAATGAAAGTTGTTACAGGTAATTGAATGAATTATTATTGGATTGATATTGTTACATTTGTTTCAGCTGCAATTTACTGCTTGCCTACTGGTAAGTGTTTTCCTGTAAATAATATCTTTAATATATTATATATACTATACTGGGGAGGAAAACCCAGACAGAAAACCGAACACTAACCCGCCTGGGCAGCGTGGTGTTGCTATGTCCAAACCCCCCCTAAAAAAAAAAAAAAACAGGGGGAGGCCTTCATCCAGCAGTGGATCGACCCCGGCTGATGATGATGATGATATAATATACTAACTTTTTATTGTTTTTTTACGTCAGTTCATTCATTCAGTCATTTCATTTATAATATAACATATATTTAACATGTTACTTTATATTATTAATAATTCAATCTTTCAACGCAAAATATTCAAATTGTATTTCATATTGAATCATCACAAAACAATTAAAAATTCAATCATAGGAAAGTTGCGTATGTATTTAATAGGAATAAATACTGACAGTCATTTCGATTTGATAACAGTTTTTTCATATTCAAAAGTCAATTTTGTATTTACGTATGAAAAACATTTTTTTAACAAACTCCTAAATATAATTTGCACGAGAATAAAAATATCAAAGATATGGTTTTTGTAGAGTTTTTCAATTCAACTATTCACGGCACGCTTAGTATCGTTTCGCGGCACACTGGTTTCAGAGCACTGCCTTAAAGGACTATAGCCAAAATATGTTTTTTAGAGAGATTTGTCTGATATACGAAAAATAGTTTTAACACCCCAAATTACAATTAAAAATGTTTGCCAAAACTTTTATACATCTAATTTCGTGACATTTTCACTACTACCTGTGCATACTCACGAAGTTAGATGTCGTCAGACATTATAAAAAATCAATCTATATAACAAAAAAAAATGTGACCAGTTTAAATCTGCTAATATAGTGACATGAAAATCTGCTAATGAAAAAGAAAATTTTTATTCATATCATGCTTTAAATGTTTTTTATATTTAGTAGATTTAGATAATCGCATCAATTTGGTCATTAAATTTAAATTAAACAGATTTTTAATTTTTGTGAGCATTTTTTTTTGACAATTGACAGATTTATTAATAAATTTTACAAAAATATTATGTTGCTATAGTAAATAGGATGATTTATCGCTATCTTCTTCGATAGCTAAGCTTAATTGAGATATAATTATAATTCTGACGATGACAAAGCCGAAATATCCATTAACAAACGTATATCAAAGTTTATACAACTAAATCGGTTTTTTTCTTTAATGTACCGATTAAATGATTACTACCAATTTATTTAACTTATTTCTTAATCTGTTGACTACCGAATAATGAATTGATATATTTATTTTACGGAAATTACCAATTTCAATGGATAAATACTCAGCCGGCTAAGATCTTTAGTTAGGTGTCAGATGAAAATGCAAATCGCATTACAGGATTATGTTCTTGGCTAATATCAATTAGGAAAGCTTACAGGATCTATGATAATTAATTTATCAAAGATAACTAGCTTAACGAACGTTGGTCTAAATATTTGCGATTTGTCACTGTCGTTCTGGCAATAAACATTAACTAGGAAATAACGGTTTGAAAAAGATATATATTGAAAAGTCGATTATCAATCACTCAAGACGACTTATAGTTTTCACGTTCAATTGTTTTTTCAACAATAAAAACCTCATTGTTTTTGAAAATGTATTAAAATTACTCATAATAACTTACCAAATAAATAACCCGTACATCAATTGTAACGCTATTTATTTATAGATACAAAATCAAATATTTATGACCTATCAGGGTTGTCAAAAGAAATTTCACAGAAACTATGTGTTCATTGACTTTTATCTTATTCTATTCTTGTAATAAATATACTGCATTATTATACTACTTAATATATAGATTATATATATAGATTATATATATACTATATATAGCTGTGGATAGAGATATAAAGCAGTGGCGGGTGGTTTATTTTAAACTAGGGGCAACTGCACAAAAATACGTTTTTTTTTTATTAATTTTAAGTTTTTTACAATATATACGAAAGCAAGAGCGGACAGTCTAACTTACTACGAAAATTGTTTATTTTAGGCTGAATATTTAAAATCATTATTAAATGCTGGTTTCTGAATTTTAACAACAATAATTTTGTCATTATAATATATTATAAAAGAGAGTCAAATCTAATTTTAAGCATATTTTCCATTGAATATTTTCAATAATTATTTTTACTAACGTCAGTAGCAATTTGATGTTCATTTTTGGTTTTGTTATCAATATAAAAGGTCACAACAAATAATAAATAAAGCTCGTATGAAATAAAATTGTGTTCTTAAAATATATTGAAATAGATAAACAAAACTTTTACTATCTGACGCACCTTTCAAGCGAATCTTCAATAGAGAGACGAAAAGAGAAACCGCATTCACGATACAGGTTTCAACTGTTAACGCGAGCTTCGCGTCTTCCTAGTAAGTCCTCGATTTTACAAAAAAAATATTTTGTGTATGACTTGGACGTTATTTTAATATCATTTTTAATTTTAGAACGATTAATTTATTCGATTTGATTGATCCAACTTATACGCAATAGAAGATTTATTTACTTAATTAGTTATGGAGATGTGTCTGCAGGATATACAGTAATAATTTAAAATAATCAGGTTATTTTTATAATAGTTGCTGTAGATTAACACAAAAGACGACACTTAAATAAATTAGACAGACTTTTAAGGGATTTTTTTACTTTATTTTCAAGACTTACGGTAATTGGAAGAGTGTTAGGGTAACTTAGCTGCAATGAATTCCCACAGGACGCGTCAATAATTAAATGCTAAGGTAATAGTCAAATCTCCTACTGTAAACGTATTTTTACATCTTCAGCCATAATATTTGCAATAGCAGTCGTGTAACAGTTCCTTAAATGAAATGGAACTAAGCAATTTTCTGAATGACTCAAAAGGTCGCATATTATAAACAATCTGACTGGTATATTGAATTATAATAATCAGGAAACAAAATTATATCAATGCGAAAAGAAACCACATGAAATTCAGATATGATGCGATAAAAAATAAATACTAACTAACGGTGAAAAAATAGCAATGTATTTTAGTTACTACAAAATTTTAAAGATACAATTGATAGCTATTTCGACTCACCATCGTCAGAACTATCTGACGTTTTTTTTGAAAAATTTTGTAGAACTAAAATACATTGCTATTTTTTCACCGTGTTATAATGGAGTTCTACCAAGTAAATGCCAATTCAATCAAAAAATACTATTTATCCACACCGCATACATGAACCGCACGCCACTGATAGAACAGTTATAACAAATCGTGAGTGCGACAAATATTATATAAAATATATGTTCAAGTGTAAAGTTTTATAAATTTACATACAAGCATATAAAAACAAGAACACAATGATTTTTTTTATAATTTATGATATCGACTGAAGGTGCTTGATGGAATTTCAATATCAAATTTGATTTGTTAAAACTATGTACGAGTTTCCACACGTTTTGTCACTAACGACCCGGGTTTTGCCTTTCGGCACCATCAAACATACTATCACACGGATGCAACAAAACTGACGCACAATAAACAGTTGACAACAACTATATACCAAAGATATTAATCAAAGGAAAACACAGACCCCAAGGCAAGAACTAAATGGCAGCTAAAATAAATTAAATAATATTGATCTAATAATAATTAAAACAATTGCCTGTGATAAATTTCATTAACGATTAATATTGTTAATGAGTCATTCTAGAAAGGGTTTTACAAAAAATAACAATCAACTATCATAGAAATATAATTAGTTTTTTTTAAGAAATACTTACTTTTATAAACATCTAGTGATGCAATATGAGAAGTTACTTCATGAGATTGTCGATTCATTGAACCAATCTCTCGTAAAGGATACAACAAGAGGGAGTAGGGAAGATTGAAAATCCTATGAATAGATTTTTTCTCAATTCACAGTTTATTTGATTGTAAATATGTGCTATACTTGTTTTTTGTACATTAATTTAACATATTAATCGCTAGTCAATTTTTCCGGCGATTTTGAGATTTTATTTTGATATTTAATCACACAATTCTCACTCCCATTAATTCCACTCGCATTCCCAACAGTTTCTAAGAGCAAATGCGAACAAACTAACTGAACTTTGAGTATAGTTAATTTGGTGATCAATGTCTACTCGAGGTAGATTTGTAGATTTACGTTTATATTTTTCTCAAACATTATCATTCGACAGATTGCAATCTGGTACTTTTTAAATCACTATTTCCACAATAATTAGAGATCTAAATATTAAATAAAATACTTTATAATAAGAACCGCATTATGCTACAAAAGACTACATTAATATATTTCAATGTGACAGCACAGTACCGCAATATAAAACATTTACGTATATTCACAAACTTACGACCATAATGTCTCGGTGTAAATGCTCTCTGACGTTTTGCATGCCAAACATTATCATAGTACGACGTCACGGAGGCTAGTTCGTGGGAGGAAAATAAAAACACAATTAAATCTTGAGTGCTTTGTAGCTTTTTGTGGGCAATCAAAAACTTTTAGTGGTGTTTTTATTGGGAAATAATTTCATTAATCGACCGTTAAATCATATAACCATTTTATTAAATTGATTACATTAGAGCGCAAATAGATTTCGGTATATAAGTTTATATAATTAATTAACGGCCTTTCCTAAGTAAGTTTATTCTATCCACAATCATGTTATACTTAAGTAAAGGAATGGCTGTTGTTAAATACAAGTGGAAAGAGTTGTCCAGCGAAGGACGTAGAGTTTTCTTGTAAAACTTAAAATAACACTGTTTTGAAGCCTTTTTAACCACTGACTACTAGCATCCCAACTGTTACAACGGAACGTTTTAGCAATTACATGTTTTTGTTTCATCTTATGATAACTACCAATATTATAAAGTTGTATAGAAAAATACAAAAATTATTACGCTCAGAGTCAAGTTGTTCAATATTACTGTCTGAGGTTCAATAGTGTATATTTAATAATGATATTTAGAATAGAATAGCTGACCTTTTGATGTTCACCATAGGTTCCCAAAGCGATCCACGCGAACCCCGAGGGTCCATAAAGACTTGTAGGGGTCCATGTCGCAAAGGGAAAAAATGGATGCTCATGAAATGTCCACGATTGAAGTAAACAAGACAAATTCTATAGGCTGGTGTGATCCACGATATATGAAAGAAAACAGTACGGGGTTCACAAGGTAAAAAGTTCGGATAGCTATGCCTAAGACTAACCTTGGGAGAAGTAATTAATCTTTGATAAATAATTAAAACTTAGTTATTTAAATTATATATATTTATATATCAAACGAAGAGAACTGTAGAAGAAAATTTGTTATAAAATTAGCGGGTGGTGAGTTGGTGGCAACATTGTCGATTTTCCCACTAACTAGTATTAACACGTCGAATTCCGGAGCTGTATAGACCATCCCTCCAAAAACAGTCAAATTAGTGACACCAAGTGATTTATTTGACCGAGGAATTCTATAATATCCGAGGTTTTCTTATCGTCAAGACCCAGAACTTTTCAAAATAGTCATTCAATTAGTCTTATCGTCTATGAATGGATTAATTTAATCGATTAAAAAACTCAATTGCTGTTCGCGCAATGAACTATACCAAAATTTTCCCTTCCGGAGACGAAATAACATTGGCACCAAGTCCACTCCGTTGCCCGGGGATATGGCAAAACATGTTTTGCTACCTATACCGACAAACAGAAAAAATAACCCTTGAATGACCAGCAAAGAGTGTGCGAAGCAAAAAAATAAGTAAGACTCAGTACATGCGTAAAAATTGTAATGTTGGCAATTTTATCACACTAGGGCTAATTGTAGTGATATTTTAAGCTATCGCAGAAAGTTTTATTTCATTTGATTTCATATTACAAAAGTTATAACACTTTATGTGAACACTCAAGAAAAATGTAATTTGTTCGAAAATGGGCCGGGTAAAGAACTCGATTTGTCAAATTTGGCCGGGGTTGATAGTGTTAACTTGAATGATCCATTGAATATTCATTTACATTGAATTGCGGTACTAAAAGTAAATTAAATCAAAACATTGATCATGTTTATCTAACCGATATAATAAAGAAATTGAAATAAATAAATTTAAATACTTTACTCGGAATCAAGAATTTTTCAATTAACTTAAGGAAGTGGATTCTTAAGGTAAAAGTAAACATATTTTCACTAGTATTTGAAAATGATTTACCGAAAATTTTGCGTTATAATATTTCGTTCGAAGAAACGAGTGTTCGTTGATTAAAACATCAAAGTGATGAAATATGGTTATTCCATTTCGAAAGAGATCTTAAGAATCTGTTTTAGTGTATTATTTGTAACAATCGAAATGAGGGCATTCCCCGTCACAGTCGAGGTATTGCGGTTGCCCTTTTCCTTTTGCCGATAAACATTAAGCGTCCAGAATCAAATAATAAGGTTTTATTGCGCGCTAGAGTTTGACAGTAGCTCCCACTCGCAGCTTTTGGAGATGGGGTAGTTTATTCAGCCATGTAACCATTTATATGAGCAGTGGCGTGCCAAATACGAGGTTGACCAAGTATTTGCTTTAAAATTTACTATATCAACTTAGATTGCTTGATTGAATTTCAATATAATATTTGATTTGTTGAAACTTTGTACATTTTCACATGTTTTGTGATCAGTTTCGACTTTCGGCATCTTTGGACATTCTATGAGATCAATGCAATATAGCTTACTTTTAGTGAGCGATTCACATTGATAATAAATATAAACATCACGTTATTTTACTCACGACCGTGTTTCGCCTTTCGGCATCTTCAGTCATTCTATCACAAAAATACAATGAAAATCAAAATAAAAATTGATCCATGAGGTGAAAGTGGTATCATTACAAGTGAATTAACTAAGTAGAATTTTTGTCATTCACGATCCTGGTCTCACCGTTCAGCATCTTCAGACATTATTTACAGGGATGCAATTGAAATGAAATCAGTAAGTAATTGACATAGGTTAATATATGACACGGATCATTAAAACTGAATATAATGCACAAAGATGCTGGAAGCTGATATTCTAGTCTTGAGTGAAAAAAATTGGGGAATAGAAAACTTAAATTTGATTAATGTATTCTTTCGTTTACAATTCGCACAAGTGATTAAAAATGTACACGAGGTAGGCTTACATTCAGAAAATAATATAAAAAAAAACAAAACACTTTCTACGCACATGCCAACAAAATTTCTTTACCACCAGTCGGGGTAGAGTGGGGACAATTGGACTCTTTTTTAACGTAAACGAATTTTCGCGTTTAGCAAGAAAAATGTCTGCCTTTTGTATTGCCCCAACGTGACGGCTTTTGTTGAAAATAAACCATGTGTTCAAATGTGTCGCTTATAATCCAGGATTACTTTTGTGAACCTTCAATTGTTGAAACGTTCATAATATTATTGTGCGGAATGAAGACTAAATGAAACGTCAGTTTCTTTCTCCATTTGATTTTTCAAAATGTTCTTCGAGCCTTTTTATAAGAAGATAGGAACGTCTTTTAGTAATGAAGGAATAAACAGCTTTTTTGTCTTTATTGTGAGACAAACCATCTTTTACAAAAATAGTTTTAAAAGAATAATTGTTATTTAACCCATCGACTGCCAATGTTTCAACTGTTGAGATAGCGAGCTAAACTCTCTGATTTCTTGAAATAAATCATCGCGACAAATATGTCACAAAGAGATTTGATTAAAGATAAATTGCGCCCATCTAAATTGTTTATTAAAGGTAAATTAATAAATGTAAATAACTAAAAATGTGTATTTATTATTTAAAAATTATTGTTAAATATTAGTTAAAGCTTGACAGTGACAAATACGCCGTTAAAGTCTTAAAATACAGCCAAATAGAATGTTTTAAAAATAGAACGTCAAAAATATTCTTACAATGTGTTCATTTTTACTTTATCTACGGAATATCGTTATTTACGTAATAAATAATTTGTTTATTTTATTTACATTCAATAGATGTCATATGTAAAAATACGAAGCCTTAACGTAGGTACAACACCCACTCAAAATAGTTGACACACGTAAGATGCGATGACGCGGATGTTTGTAAATAAAGACTAACCTTTATAGGATATTAAATTAATATTCTCATCCGATGCCTTGATATTTTCTCTTTTCATAAATCACTCTGTCGTAGAACACTGACATCTAGTTTATCTATAATGAAGTACGTGAGGTTTGTGTCCCGGATAATCGACTGCAACTATGATGGAATGACGTAGATATAGGAGCTTGATTTAAACTGCTATTGCGACAATTATTTTCAATTTGATTGAATTAGAATTTACTTAGCTTATTCGCAGAACTCCATTATAACACGATGAGATAATAACTACGTACTTTAGTTCAATAATTTTTTATAGAACTGATACATTCCTATTATTTGATCGTGTTATTTTTAACCTTTTGTAAAATACATCTCATCTTACATTAGTGTTATTATGAGATGCACACGGGCGGCCAATTTCACGGAGCGGCCCGACAAAGCTTGAATGTTTTATTAAATTGAATCACGGTGAAAAAAAAAGTAATAAATGTTATCTCTAATAGATAAAATCGATTCTTGAATCTTCTTATAAATATTTTCATGTATTTTTTCGTTGACAAAATACTTTTTAAAATATGTATATGTTTTCTCAAAATATTATTTTATTGGTGTCGGACAACAATATTTTAATTTGTTTGGTCCAAACAAAACATTCCGATTGTTAATTATTGTATAAGCTGAAAAATGTATTATATTTGAATACAATTTTACTTGGGCAACTAATATACGGTAAGACCGTTATAGACGGCCAAACCTATACACGCGACCCTGGGTTTAAGTGTTAAATTATGTTATTGATAATTTACTTAACGATAAGATATTAAATTGATTTATAAATAACATCAAAAATAAATGCGTTAAACTATATATATATGATGTTGAAAAATTTATGAAAATACCAATCAATCGTTATTTTTTTCATAAACCAATTCTTTTCGAGCTATTGCTTTTACTTTTCTAGACTAATTTCGTAAATAAGCTTAATATTTTTTTACTTGAAAAACTTTCAAAAATAAAAATCTATACATTTTATAAAATATAATTTTTAAAAAAGCCAACTTAAAATGGACGATCTGTACTGGCTAAGTGAGCTCTATTTTTAATCGTGGTAAAACTTATAATGCATAATAAAAAAATACGATTCAAACCTTTTTTTGCCTTCGTTTTATATTCCACTTGTATGTAATATTTAAACAGTTGGTAATAGTGTATTTTTTTACTTATTTATAACGAACGAATTGCTGCTGAATTCATTCCAATGAATAAGAATATAATTAACCGATATGAATTCATGATATTTGTGACGATAAAAATTCCAAAGACAATATTTGTCACTACAAGGTGTATGAAGTCTTTTCACAAATACTTTCAGTTTTTAGAAAGTAACGTTTTTTTTTTAATATTTCCAGTTAAAAGCAATATTTTGGTATGAGAAATTAACTATCAATTAAAAATTTCCAATATTTTTCTTACCTAATTAATCGTTTGGAAATCGTAAGTATACCCATTCGTGCCATAATTGCAATTTTGTCGGTCGGAAAAAATTAAGAATTTCATTTGAAATTTGATATTTTGCAATGTCTATAATATCATCATCCGATCCATTGAAGGCGACCAGTTACCAAATAAAAACATCGCGCCGCAAGCAAAGTGACTAAATGGCATTGAAAATTGCGACATTTCTCCATGATAAATTATTTTGCAAATCAAAAATGAATAATACATTTAAAAACTTAAGAGAGGCATTTTTTCTTTCACTTTATTGCAACTGTCTTCTATTGTCGTTTCGATACCTTTCCGGGTGTAATGATCTGAATAGAGTGCAGAAGATTTTATGTATGTCTAGTCTAGACCAGTGGTTTTCACGTAAAATTTTGTTGTGCCTGCATTATATACATCAGCTGTCATATGAAAATATACTGTAGCCGCACCGATACAAATCTATTTGAAATACAACATATCACAACTATGAAGGTGTCGGTGGCCGTTGTAAAATCCTCTGTTGGCAACACACGAGAATTATTGTTTTAGACAAGTGTTGCCGGTGGCGGACCGTAAACATTATGTAAATTTTTTTATAAATTTATCATGCTAAACTATTGAATATAGTATTTTTTCGCTTGCAAAATTATTTAGATTTTTATTAATTGTTAAATAATAACAGTTTGGTAGGATGACGCTACACCAAGGAACTTAATAATAGCTTTCAAAAACAGCACGCGTGCCAAGAATATCGAATGTATTAGCAAATATGGAAAAGCAAGTTTCACATTAATTTGTTGAAAGGAACCATTGTTTTTGTTAAATTTTATTTATTTAAAACTGTTATATGTATATTTGTTAGTTATACTTATGTCCATCCGTCACAATATAAGATTAAACAAATATTACATTAAAAACCATTTTTATTTCAATATTAGTAGTCCGCGAATCCTTTTTACCTTTTTACCGATCCGCAGGGGTAAAAAGGTTGGGAAACACTAGCCTAGATAGTTTAATTTGTCATATAACAATGTGTCTTCTATATTTTATGAGCACGAAGAAACACCGTTATTACATTTTCGAAAAGATTGATAAAAAGCTTAATAAACGGGAAAACCGGATCTGGAGTTAGAAACAATGTTTTTTTCCAAATCACGTAAATTGGTTTGGTACATCTTTTTGTGATGGAAAACAGATTTTTTTATGGAGTGTATCAAAACAAATCAGGGTATATTGAAAAATTTACCCATACACGAAAGTATTAACGCTGTTTAACTATTACTATTTAAAAAAATTAATCTCAACTATCAACTCATTACAATTACTTGTCTCAACAGTTGAGACGTATCACTTGAATGGTAAAGCGGTTTCATACATAGGAATTGATGAAAAATGTAAAAAAAATATTGATTGAATTGGCATTTACTTGGTAGAACTTCATTATAACACGGTGAAAAAATAGCAATGTATTTTAGTTCTACAATTTTTTTATAAAATATAGTTGATAGCTATTTCGGCTCAAGCCATCGTCAGAACTATGCTCAAACGAACATTTGCGTATCTATGTATAGCTGTGTAGAAAAGGTACACAATACACTGTCTCTCCTGTTTTAACGACCTAGCTTATTTCCTGCTAAAAATATATATTTTTTTTTTTAAATGAAACTAAACAGGCGGCGATATCAATGTGCTTACATATTGGACGGAGATGGTTTATTGCATTGGGATGGTTTATTACGGAAAATAATTAGCCTCTCGTAATGGTCTGAGGATCGGCGAAAGACAGAGCGGAGAAATTAGTTTGTTCGTTAAGAATTTCGTGTGATAATTGATGTCTATTGATTTTCAGCTGTTCCAAAGCCTTCATCTTGCGACCTATATATAGATAAGCAAATTCGATTGAGCATAGTTCTGACGATGGCGTGAGCCGAAAAAGCTATCAACTATAACTTATAAAAATTTTGTAGAACTAAAATACATAGCTATTTCTTCACCGTGTAATTTTTTTTCATTCGTTACATGTCTGAGAACACACCAAATAATATCTTCTAAATTGGCGTTTCAATTCAAATCAAACCGACTTCTTTTATCGTCTTCAATTACTCGACAAGCGGAAAATATCGTTCGTGTTATGATTGCAACAAATCACTTAACATCGCACGTACTTAGTTCGAGCAGGTATAAATGCCCAATTACGCATTGCAAATTTTACATTGCGATAGCACCAAAATAATATCATTTTGTTGTCAATGTTTTTGTGCTTCTTACATACAATGTTTCCGAGGTTTGGAAATATAACATTGTCTTCGAAGACGACGAGAATGGAAGTTTTCGGAATCCTAATATCATTACAATAACCCGTAAATCTTGCAAGACATTGGAAGAAAATGTGGAACTTTGTGGTTGATTTGTATTATAGCATTCTGTTTTATGTTCCAACCTGTGATTCAGCGATTCTTAAACTTTTCTCGACAAATTTTTGACAGGGAAATTTTCATTCTTTACACTACTACCACCTTCAAGTTATCAAGTGACTAAATATTATTTCCATAATGAAAAATATTTTTCTTATAAAGACAATTGTTCTGTATAAACATACACACATATAGCTTTATTATAAACCAAAACCTGTACTCTTTTATTATAAAATAATAAAAAAAAAAATCGAACTTTTTCCACAATTTAATATATTTATAATCGAGACCGGTTTTCGCTCATCGTGAACTTTATTAACTGAGACTGATCTGATCATACATTTTTAATAATTATGTTTTTGAATAGTTTTAAAAACGAAATATTATTTACAATATAATTTGTTTCACGAAGAAGGTACAGTTTACACCTTAAAATTAAAAAAAAATGAATTGTTCAATATATTTTAAATGAAAACAACATATAATGTGAAAAAATAAACAATTCTTCATTTACAGATTATTTTAAGCAGGGGCGGCGGGAACCTTTTTGGGGCCAGGTTTTTCAAAAAAACCGGTTTATTCGGAGAAAGAGAATAGTAGTCCGGATCATAAAATATATTATGGAAATAGTAATAATATATGTTTTTTTATTTTAAATAATAAAAACACATTTTTTTTTAGTACTTATTTCCACAATATATTTTTTGATCAGGACCAGTTTCGCTCATCGCAAGCATTATCAACTGAAAGTTCAGTTAACACCTTAAAAGTGTTTTTTAATTACTTAAAATATCTTAAAAATGATATATAGTGTATGATTTTTGAAAAATTTTAAGCGTAAAAGACAACACAATAAAATCGTATTTGACCCCAAAAAATATAAAGAATTATACCCTTGGATCGTAAAATGCTAACATTGGCAAAATTTTACATTATTCTATGGCCGTTAGTAACATTAATTGTCTTTGTGTATAATATAATATATAGAAAAATATCAACTCTTCTTTCATAAATTTATTTAATGAATTTTTGGTTTAAAAAAAGAAGAAACGGAAACAAAAGTGAGATATTTCAGTAGATCAATCCTAATATTTCTTATTACAATGAAGTGAAGATTTTTACCGTCACATACTTCAGTCAAAGCGTTTATAAAATTATTATATTGATCAACAGTTTAATCCATACAGCTATATGAGTATAAGTAAGTAGCTTGCAAAAACAGCATGAAGTTCTCTTTATTTAACAAAGATTACCAATGCAAAAACTTTAAATTTCGCTGATAAAAAGTCTCGCTAGTGTTTTTCTGTGCGGTTGGTAGCATTGGAACTTTCTTGTGTTCTCGTTATTGGTTGCATAGAATTTGCCAGCGTCTGTAGATGTCACCCGAGTATAGTGTGAAGTAGGGCACAGCATTTCGCAACAGCCAGATATGCAATTGCAAAAAATCAATGACACAAAATGGCGCGGCGAGGCGGCGGTCTGAAAAGAAATCTGACCAAATGAAATTATCATCATCTGCACAATGGGTGAATGAGTGACAATTATTGTAATAAACCAGATGCTTCAAACTGGACAACGGTGCGCCATTACTTTTATATAGAAGTTTGAATGAGATTTAGGCTATTTTATCGCAAATATTAAAAATTTGTACATATGTTTACACATATTTGGCCACTCACGTCCCAGGATTCGCCTTTCGACATCTTCAGACATTATAATTATATAAAAATGCAATTAAACTAACACACAGTAAACGGTTTGCATCGGCTAAATACTAACGAAATTACACAGAAAATATAAATCATAAGGCTAGGCTAAATATATATTTGAAATTATTTTAATTACTATTGCTATGATTATAGTATCATTTAATTTTGTATCTTATAACATTATTAACAGTATATACAGTTAATGAGTTTTCGATACAATAAATAATAATCTACTAATATAAACTCAAATGATACTAGGTAATTTGAAACAAATAAACACCTACTTGTTTTAAATTGGTGGGTAACGGTGGGAATTAATATCGGTGATGTACAATAGTTTAGAAGCTTATTTTTTATATCGTAGACTCATTAAACTAATTTTACGTTAGGTAGAATTAGGGAGGTTACGCTGATCGTTGAGGATAAACATTTAATTTAATTAAGCTTTATGTATCTACAAATTGTTGATAAAATATTTTACGATGTCCTTCGTTTTGATGCAAAATTTTAATACTTATTTACCATACACAGTCCATACAAAATTAAAATGACTTCTATAGAGAGTTTTTATTGGGTGTTATTTTAACAATAATGCGTATAAACTGACTTACTTTGGCTATCTTTTGTGAGAGATATGAGAAGACAATGATATCACAGCACTTCTTACATTTTATAGAATAAATCTAAAAGTATTTAGAAATATATGTACGTATAAATCGTTTGAAAAAGTATAATATTATTTTATTCAAAGCTATGATATTGCATGTACGTACAATAATGGTTCATTCAAATATAGGATTTATGATGGATGATCGGTCTTTCGCCGTTCCATTTGTATTATTTTTATATTTTTTAGATATTGGTAAAAACTTTGTATACTTTCTGTTTGAATATAATATAAGTATTGAAAGTTTAGAAGTACATTGAAGAGGTCTGGAATTCGTTATTTTGCAAGAAAAACAGTTTATTTATAAAAATAACAATACATTAAGTTCTAAAAAGACTCGAATCAAATAGCCAAATGTTTCGGCACAACGTCGTCATCAACTAATAATGTATCGCAATCGTTAACACCTAATTAAATTAGAAGGTTTATCCTACTTGATGGGTTACTAAACCCTTTGACTACCGTCTTAACTGATGAAACGGCTGATTTCTATAGGCTGATATTTGACACTTAAAAATACAAAAGAATTGCAGTGAATACATTTTCGTGTAAGAGCTTCCTTATGATATCGAGAGAGCTTAGTAATTTTAATCGGTCTGAAATGATATAAAATTATCCATAATCTGATATTTTTTTTGCTTAAGATGAATTCTGATCAAAAACCTTGTGTGCTTGTAATTCTGATTATTGTGAGATTATTCTTAGAGGCGACTCTAAGAATTTAGTAGCCTCGGGCATCATAGATCTTATGAATCTCTTTTACAAACAAATAAAACTTACAACTCAAAGTAAAATTGAAATAAAACAAAGATAAAATTTTCTTTGTGTCAGATGTAAAATATATAAAAAAAAATATTTGAAATGAAAAGACACTAAAATTATGGAAAAAAACTATTTATTTTTAATTCTTTTGCGATTGAACAAAAAAAGTCTTGAAATTTATAGTGCCGGAAAACGAATATATTTATTTCAGGTAACAAAAAGTACAGATCGCCTACGCTAAACGATTCAAGGAATCGTCTTTGGAAAAAACATCTTTAAAAAATTTTTCTAACAGTATGCCAATAACGCTTAATTTTTAAGTAAAACGTGCGTCAGAGACTAATATTTTAAGTTAATATTTTTCTTCACGATGCTTCTTTATAATAATGCTTGAATACTTTCGAAGATGCCGAAAAGTGAAACCCGGGTCGTTAGTGACAAAACATATTGAATGGTACAAAGTTGTAACAGTTCAAATTGGTAAAATCATTGATTAAATTATTATTCTATAAACATGAAAACAAAAAATTTATATCCTAAAAATTAAAAATTATGATAGCATTTTCTGAATATTTTTGATGTGAATCATGCGACGACGGAAAGAGTGTGTGTGTTGTGATATAGTACAAGAGAAACATAGATAAAATATAATTTGTTATGTATTTAAAACACATAGTCATTATTGCAATACCTGACAAGTACATTCAGTCGATATCATAAATTATAGCAATGATTTTACGTTTAATCGTTTTGTCAAATCTCTCGTTCATTTTATTTAGTCCCGGACAAGCGACCATAAGTACAATATAACATACTCGCATTTGTCGATCTATCGTCAAATTTTGGGCCCACCATTAATATTATTGCTTCTGATTGTTTTTGTTGAACATGCCTTGTTCTGTCATTTACTGAGACGTAATTGATCTTAGAATAGACTTCGTATATAGATGAATCTATTGTTAGAATTGTACGTCAATTTTAGAGCTCTTTGCTAAAATTGAAGTGTTAAATCACAAAGAAACAATTTAGAGTTTAATACAAACATCTTTACGGCAGTTATCTTAACGAGAATTATCAACAGACTACAATTGTGCTTAATTTATATGAATATAATTCTTTTCCACCAATAAATGACTTTCAACGCCTTAAAAATTGAACAACTTAATTTCTATTATAGGGAGCTTTCGTGCACTTATAAGATTTTTTGCGCCCCTTAACAAATTAAGAATTCGTTGTTTCACTGTTTTACAATTACAAAAGCCAAATAGTATTTTATAAATTTTTGACACTACACGACTCTGCCATACAATTATATATAGTCAATACACTATAGAAAACCGTTCAATTTAATATTTAAAGTTTATAAGATTTTTAACTGTCTGAAAAGATTTTTTTGTGTGTTATTAAAGACAAACTTACGATACAAGTTTGCAAATCATGTATTTAATTAACTTTATGATAAAATACTATATTGATCAAAAATTATTGATGCTCAACCACCGATCCTTAATGACGTATAATTTTTAATTCAAACTATATTTACAATGAGCATTAGAATATTTACGGAATTATTTCTGCCCCATTATTTATCTTTCTATAGTGTATCATAGGAATGAATTTTCGTTCTATCCGCTGATCAGAATATGCTAGCAATACCTTTAGAATCATCATTTTGAATGCCATATTTTTTTTATTTTACAAATAAAAATTATATGCGGATTAGACATCATTTGCGTTGATTGAACAAACACTAAACAACAGTACATCCAGTCCTTTTTTTACGCGATACATTGGTTCCAGAAAAAGGCGCGTAAAAAAATGATTTCACGCAATTGCATTATATTTCTTTACACACCCTAAAATAAAAATTCGCATAATATCCGATACACTTACGTTAAATACAATACGCTAAAATTTGGCAATTGTATGTGTATTTAAAAAAGTGGAATGCTTTACAAAATTAAGTTTCAAAAATACAAATATTTTTTTTATTTAAAAAAATAATGAAACGGACATGCCTAGCATCATATATAAATGTCTCCTTTGAAACAAATTTGGGGAAAAAATTACGTAAAAACGAGTGAAGCGCGTAAAAAAATGTAGCGGTGCCGTCCAAAAAAATCGCGTATAATCGAATTCGCATAAAATAAAATCGCGTAAAAAAAGGACTGGGTGTAACTCACTTTTCAACTCAACTCAATTTTTCGTTACTAGTAAGCGAAAAATTACAATTTATTAATCATTGATTTAATTCACTTTTGTCATTCGCATTTTTATATTAATAATATTTTTCCACTTATTTTGTTAATTTTGCTTTTTTTAATCTATGATTATTAAGAGTACGTTCAAACACTATGAAAAAATAACGATGCTTTTTAGTTCTACGAAATTGCCATATTGCATAAAATATACTACTATTTTTCCACTGTGTTATAATTGAGTTATACCAAGTTACTGCTAATTCAATCGATGTATGTTAAGACTCTCAAACGCATGGCACTTTGACAGTTTGATCGCATTAATCGTTAATTAATTGTCATTTCATTAACCAATAATTTGAAGAAATCATCTGTCATTTGTTCACCAGTAATGTAATTCACAAACAAAAATAAATATTACTTCAGCAAAATGACATTGCATTTTTTTTTTCTATTTTGTCTTTTTTCATTAAGCTAGTACATAGATTAAAGACCGACCAATAGAGCTCTACATCGGGGTAATAATATATTAATTATAAATGTTTTTCGTATTGCGTTATGCAAGGCGACCGTAAAACAACGGCTGCATACACAGTGAGATGGGTATTGCATCTACAAGATGTTCTGTACGAATCAATATACATCGGACAAAAAGGCAAAAGTATATCGACTCGTGATAAATAACATATAAGATAATAGAATTATATAGAAAAACAGATTCGAAATTTGCAAACCACCCCATAAAAGAATCCCATAACATAAATTTAACAACAGTACCTAAATGTGTACATCTTTGCAGTAAATGCCTTATGTTAAATGCATTGGAAAAATCAAAAATTAATTAATCAATAGATATCAGTAATCCAATAACATTCTTAATAAGCAAACAAATACAAATCCATCACCGCTTCTTAGACCACCACGGAGGGTTAATGCAATTTTTTTTAAAATCATCTCAGTATTTATTAGTTTATGATATTGACGGAAAATGCTTGATGGAAGTTTAATATAAAATTTGAATTGTTACAACTTTCCAAGTCAGTTATGTTACATCCGTGTGATAGAATGCCTGAAGATGCCGAAAGGCGAAACCCGTACAAAATTGTTAAAATTCAAATTGAGTATTTATTACTGTAAACAGTTATTCCCACTCAATGATAAAATCTCTGATTAGCTCTCCCTTTGAGAAATATATAAAATCAATTTGTCATACCACGGTGAAAAAAATAGCAATGTTTAATATTTTAGTTCTACAATTATTCTTTTTCAAGACATAGTTGATAGCTATTTCGGCTCATGCCATGGTCTAAACTATCTGACGAAGGCGGGAGCTGAAATAGCTATCAACTATGTCTTAAAAAAATATTTTTTATAACTTAAATAGATTCCTATTTTTTCACCGTGTTATAATGGAGTTCTACCAAGTGAATGCAAAATCAATCAATCAATTTGTCGTTTTAAAAAAATATTATCATTTTATAAAATTAAGATGTTAGAACAGATGATAAAATATATTATGTATCTTCAAAGCTATATATATATATATATATTATATATAAATAAATGTACATTTAAAAGTAATAATATATTTTTTTTTATCATGTTAAAATACATTTCGACTTGTCCATTGCCGCGGGCCTCGCTTATGAATTTCTATGCTTAAAATGATGCAAGGTATTTAACTCGCTTCATTGCGTCCGTGGGGAACTTTTCATGGACAATTAGACGAAAGGAAAAAGAACAAATATAAGAAAAGCGAACTCAGCAGTGAATACTGGAAGATTATATTTAATAAAAGTAAAAAAACCTTTGAGTGCATTTTGTTTCACATGTCGTAACACGATGAAAGTTTTCACGAAACTTGAGTGATGTCGAAAGCTAATACTCTTCAAAACAAAACAAAAAAATACATTTTTCAATAATCATAATAAAAATGCAATGTTCAAGTTTTAAGTTCAAGACTGATTTGATCTGATCGGTTTGTCAGTTGATAATACTCGCAATGAGCGAAACTGGTTGTATTGTAATATAACAATAGCCAAACATACAATATATATCTAAATAAAGTAAAATAATTCATTTAGAGAAACTAAAGTACTCTTCGTTCTAATTTAAAATCAAAGTAAAACCAATTCAAAAGTCCATTATGAGTGTGGATTTTTCATAAATATTTTCTCAGTTCTACAACCTTTGGTTTCGTATACTTGGTAATCTTTTTTTTTTAGTTTTTAATTAGTATTATCATTTGATAATGATTGAGACAGGTAAAACCAGTCCTGGACTTAAAAGTATTGATTTGTGAAAATAGTGAAAAGACATCAAGCACACTCAGTCATGGTTGCATGAAAATATTAATGAATAAGATAAACATTACCCTTGAAGTGTCAAATGTAAAAATCAATAATCACTTGATAGTGCTCGCGATGAACGAATCGGTCCTGATCTCAATGATAATGAATTGTTGAAATAGTATTAAGCAATGTATTTTTATTATTTAAATATAATACTTTTATACCAAGAAGTGAAGAGCAACTCATCCACAATCGTCTAAGCTATTTAAATGAAGTAGAATAGTCTTATATAAGTATTAATTATAGGTAATAATCTATTAAATGGCTAAACAAACTAGTCAATCTTATAAATGACTACGCATTATTAAAAAAATAAATGAATTCATTTTGACGTATTTTCATTATGACTTTTTAAGTGTCATTGCATTTTTTAAAAAAACTTTTAATTTATTAACATATTTAAAATATAAGCACATTAATGGGCCGAAATATTAAACTTTTAAAACTCTAAAACAGCTCAACTTAATTTGAATTTAATCATAATTCTGAGAATGGCAGATCCCTAAATAATTAGTAATAACTGTGTGTAATATTTTTCAGAGCTTTATACTAAGTTATTTTTACTTTAATTCAATGGAGTTCAACTGAGAAAATGCCAATAAAATAAAGGAATAAAATCTTTCAGAGTATATTTTTTAATTTCCACTTCTAATGTGAAGAATTCCGGGATTCTAAACGTACATCTCGTACGAGTAAATTTTTACAACATGTTTTTCAGCATTATACACCTATTGGCTAGCTATTCGTTTTCTTTTTGTGTTATTTTAAAGTAGTTTTATCGAAATAATATAGATTGAAAGGAATATGTGGATTACAAACATTAATCTATTGAAAAAAAACCATAAATTAAACCTAATTTTTTATGGCATTTTCATTGTTTGTAACATGTACATATAAATAAATACGAAAGTTTCAATTGATTGTCATAAAGATTTTCTTCTGACAATATTATATACCACAATCGATAAATGCAGATAAATATAATCAAATTTTAATTGCTTAAATTGTGAATGATTCATCATGTTTACCTTTCGGCATCTTCAGGCATTCTACCACAAACATGCAACAGAGCGTTCAAAATCTAGATCGTTAGTGGCAAAATATGTGAAGTTGTACAAAGATTAAGCAATTCAAATTTGATATTGAAATTCTATCACGCATCTTCAGTTGATATAATGAACTATAACTTTTTTTATTTGAGACATATTGTGTCGTCCAAACGTAATGAATTTTTATATTTGTTGAAATACTTGTTTCCCTTAAATCTTTAAAATATTATAAAGTAGTTCTGACGATGGCGTGAGCCGAAATAGCTATCAACTATATTTACAAAAAAAAAATGTAGAACTAAAATACATTGCTAATTTTTTCACCGTATTATAAAGTACAATTATTTTCAAATTTTAACTATGAAAATTGTACAGTTCCACACGTTTTATCACTCACAAACCGGGTTTCTCCTTTCGGAATCTTTAGGCACAATTGCATTGACTTTATACAAGATGAATTACACAGGAATATATATAGACCTTCGGCTAGAATCGAAAAACCTTTATTAAATAATTTAAATAATTATTGATTACCATATCCAAATATTTATAATTGAAATGTTTTATTGAAATTTCGTCAAACACCCTCAATTAATACCGTATATTATATTATCATTTATTTGATTTACTTTTGGAATAATGATGAATGTGTTATAAGCTATTCAATAAATATTTTTCATACATTTAAAATATATCAGCATTCATTTATAGTCATCGCTCGACTGTTAAAATTCGTCATATAAAATATTAAAGAGTTGCTAAAAATTATTGAGTCATAACTTAAAAAGTGATAGTGTAATGGAGCATCAATTTCTCAGAATTTATTTACGACCAGACCAGAAAGAAATGTAATAAGTTTTTATTTAGAAATATAATAAAGTTGTCAACTCGGGTTTTACCAATTATTTGAATTACATTATATAATCGAATAGTTTTGATACGTGACCCAATAGAAAGTGTGAATGTTTTTCAAGAAAATAATAATTTGATGCACTTTGTTGAGAGAATGCCTTCGCAGTCAGGCGTATATTTTTTAAGATTAAATCTGCTTGAATAATATTTTTTTAATCTTCTGCGTCAGGAGAGAAGAATCAACTTATACTTGTATATGATATATTTCAAGACTATTTTAGCACAATGTGTCTATTTATATTGCCTTATTGAGATGCTTTAAATGTCTCGTTCAAAGTTATTGAGAAGCCTCTAGTGAACCATTAGCCCCGATTAAAACATAACAAATCATTCAATGTTCAAAATCAATTAGGTAATTTATATTTAGCTTTTCCATTAAGTGAAATACTTTTTATAATTAAACTAAATTTTATCACTATAAAATTAACAAAGCTTAGATTAATTGATTTTAATTAAACTTTTACAATTATTTGAGCTTCATTTTTTGATAATAGTTTGTATTTAAAAGGGCTGTAGAGTCGTATTCAGAGTCGTGAAAAACGAATCACTCCGACTACTTTTTCAATTAGACTATTTTAAGAATATATCAATTAACAATTTTTCGGATTTGTTGGATGATTTTTAATTAAATGCACATAAATAGAAAAGATAGAAACTTTTATTATTTGGGTCGAGTTGTAGACCAATGTCGGAATCGGAGCCGACTTTCCGAAAACACAGATGGAACAGAGCGGACACACAATAAACAGTTATCATCGATTATACATCAGAGGCGTTAATTACAAAGGAAAAACACAAACCTAAGACTGGAATCCAAACATACAATTGAAAAAACTTTTAAGGCTATTTTAGTTTAATAATGACACCCAATTGCCTGTGAAACGTTTTTAACACTAAATCCTGTCAATGAATCTTTAATTAAGGAATTCTACTACAAATCAAAACCAACGATGCTCATTTCTATGTTTTATGAGAATTAGCGTACTTGCCCATATCAAATAGTTTCTTACTTTCACTGAGTAACAGAAAAATATGAAATGACCATATATCGGTAAACCACTGTGCTAAAGTGTGTCAAAGAGTCATTAGTATGCATACTTGACTTAAATACTTTTGTTATGGATTAGAAAGATTATTTTAGTTCGTTATCCGAATATGTGCTCGTTGTCCGAGCACAAAAATCATTCGTGATGTTTATTGCCCGTTTTGTTCGCAGTCTGGACTGTTTTTTAACCGATCACCCAACGTATATCAAATAATAATCCATTAGTAAATTAAATATTAAATTGTATATAATAGGACGTCCAATACTATTCAAAATTTAAGCACTCGTGCTAAATTATGGGGTTGGTTTGAAAACAAACATAAAATTTATAACACATGAAAAATAATCATGTGGTTAGCGTTCACACAATTAATTTTAATGTATTGTTTAAATTTTAGTAAACATAGTTATTCAAAACTAGCTTTTAAATGAGTTCATCAAAATCAAAGTCACGTCTGTAAATAAACTACTAAGCTCTTTGTCATATTATCGGGTCTGTAGCGCAGCAGTCAAAGTCGTCGTCGTCCGAGTCGGTATCCATGGATTGATTCGTCAAATAGGGATTCCAATATTAGAATATAAATTGTTATAATTTCGAATAAAAAAATGACGGCATATTCGAAACATTTGAATACATTCGAGAAAGTTTATTATGACATATTTATTTTAAATTCAAAATATTAATTTCAATATTAAAAGGGCAGTAATTGTTTAAGAATAATATATTCGATGCGATTTTTTTCGGTCTGAATGAATTGCAAAACATTAAACGATGTATATTATTTACTGTATGTAAATTCTATTCTATACGTGTGATAGAATGTCTGTTGATGCTGAAAAGCGAAACTAGTTTTGTGAATGAAAAAAAGTGTGGAAATATACGTATAAAATTTAAATAATTAAAATTTATTAATGTGGTGTTAATGGTGTAATTAGGTGAAAATTATTTCAGTTAACTTAACAATTTATTGCGTGAAGTGTGTGTGAAGAAGTGATTTTTCAGTTAATTTTAAGTAAAAATTAGAACGTCATTTTATCAAAGTTTTGGAAATTGACGATGTTTAAAACCGAAAAATCTTTTCAAAAAAACATCTTGATAATTGCAGTTATTTAGTTGACTGTCATATCACGGTGAAAAAATAGCAATGTATTTTAATTCTAATTTTTTTTATAAGATATAGTTGATAGCTATTTCGGCTCACGCCATTGTCAACACTATCAGTTGAACTACTAGAATAGCTCCGAGGATGGCGTGAGCCGAAATAGCTATCAACTTTGTCTTATAAAAAATTGTAGAACTAAAATACATTGCTATTTTTTCACCGAATTATAATGGAGTTCTACCAAATTAATGCCAATTCAATCAATAGATTGTCATATCCATTAATTTGGCGATGCCCATGTCGTAGCCCAAACATTAGAATTTCTTCGACAGTTTCTCTACATGGTCATGGATGGGATATATTTGGCGGCATCTGTGGGAAGTCGAACCATGGCACGTTCGTGAATATGCGTAGGTTTTTATCTTAAATCTTTTGCAGAGGAAGAGGAAGAAGACAGTACGCCACGAAGAGCAGCAGTAATAATTATAATCAACCATTCAAAATGATAGAACAGTATTTTTAAATTAAATCGTTTGCTTAAAACTTAATGAACACACTTGGCTATCATTTTTTCAATCCTTTAATCCTAACATCTCTACAGATGTGCTTTTGTTTTTGATGAACTCAAATAAAGGATTTAATGTGAAATCCAACATTTTCGTATTTCGCAACATGTTACAATGTGATCCGAAAATTGCTTTACCGAAATAATAACATTCTCATTATGTTATTTCTAACGGCTATGACATATTTCAAAATTCTGATTTGATATTGTTTATTCATATAACTTCCCAGCTCTGTGTTCTCAATTGCATTTAGATTAATTGTAATGTAGCATAAACTCGCTTGAATTAAAAGCTGTGCTTTAATTAATATACAAATATTATTATAATCAAATGATATGAAACATAATAATCATTTTTATTGGTCTACCTTGAAATCACTCCCTGGAGCATTGGGTTATTATTCCGATGATGATTTTATTAAATACGTTTGAAATTGCAAATGTTCCACATAAATATTACAATTTGCCGTTTCAACAGATGACACGTTAGCAGTCAATGAGTTAACATTCCATTATCAACTGCGTACATAAGGCAAAAGCCAATAGATGCTAATGCAAAATCGTCTTAAGTCTTAAAATTATTTAATGCAAAGACCACTAATTGCATATCTAATAAGAACGAAACAACAACTATTTTAAAATCTCATTTTAGTAATGAATCCATTCAATTCTTTCAACTCTTAAGCGTTCCGAAATATGATTCGGTCTCATTGGACCTAGGTCCTTTTTGAATGATGCTAAATATCACATAAATACCAACATCTTTTTACATTCATTATCAAAACCATTACATAAAAAAACTTTAAAAATGATAATAACCAACGCAAGGTGTCATTTGGTATAAAATATCACTTATGTTTACTCAAGGTTGTGCACCGTTCTACATATTGACGTATAATATACGCTGGAAAGATGGATTACTTCAGTGGTGTATAAACCGCAGCCTGCGAGCCATATGTGGGCCAAAATTACATTTTTGTTCAGCATCACAATAAAAAAAATAATTGCATATGATAACATCTTGTTATTGATATCTAAACAAATGATGTTATATTTTAAATAATAAAAACACATTTTTTTTTGTATTTATTTCCACAATATATTTTTTGATCAGGACCGGTTTCGTTAATCGCGAGCATTATTAACTGATCAGTTGATAATGCTCGAGATGAGCGAAACCGGTCCTGATCAAAAATATATTGTGGAAATAAGTACTAAAAAAAATGTGTTTTTATTATTTAAAATATAATGCCTTTCCATCAAGAAGTGACAGTTAACACCTTAAAAATGATGTTATTTATAGTATTTTTGGTAAATGCTCAAGTCGGAGAGACTCCATGACTCGGACTATTTTTTTGATCAGACGATTTTGAGGAATATCTCAATGAACAATTTGTCGGATTAGTTGGTTCAACTTTAATTTATTTCACATTAATAGGAGAGATAGGAAACGTGCTTTTTTAACGACTCTACAGCCCTGGAGTCGTCAATGATAGAAAAAATAATGCGAATTTTTAAAAAATGTCATCCCGAAAAATAGTTTCATACCTTAAGTAAAAAGACTACGTTTTCAAGAAATTTTTCGGATGCATATACATTTACGAATAAACAATTATCACCATTTGAACAATAATTTCCTTAAAATTTGAACCCAAAATCAAAATGCTTGCCACCAGAATGCTGTGGTAGAAATATCACTCCAGTTGATATTATTTCCCATCGTGTGGGAATCAAATGTGCACATAATTCCGAGTGAATAATAAATGAAGTGACTTATAAAATTATTTAAGATTAATAAAATAAATATCGCATCTATTATAAGACATCATTTTTTTCAACACTTTTGCCCTTTGAGACCTGTGAAAACTTATAGAATTGAAAAATTTGAACATTTTTTAAAATATGCTGTGCACCACTGGCTAACATCATTGAAACTTACCGCAAATTTAAAGCACCCAATTGCTTTTAGGCGTATCCTATATATCTGTCGCGTTGTCTTTTAGTCACTAATTAAACTCATTTCTCAATTTAACAAGCTTACTTGTCCTTTCAAACACATAATTAAATTTGTACTATTAGTCTTATCCGAGCTTTCTTATTCATATTGTTATGTATATCTGTTTAATAAATGTCTTATCCATCGAAGAATAAACATTTAAATAAAAAGGCTTTTTTCTTTCGATGCATTCAAAGGTAATTTTGTGATGTAAAATTTTAAATAACTTTAATTACACCACGTATTTTATTACTAATTGTGACACATGTTTTACCTCTTTCAGAGTCATCTTCAGACTTATCATCACAAAGGTTGCTTAGTTAATGAAACAAGAATGATTTAAATATTCTTAAATTGTAACTTACTGCATTATGCCGAAAAGAGAAACCCGGGCCATAAATGACAAAACGTGTCGAATCCTAAAATAAATAATTTGTAAATTACCAAATTTGATAACACAGTGAAAAAATAGCAATGTATTTTAGTTTTTAAAAATTTAAAAGATATATAGTTGATAGCTTAATATGGCTCTGATAAATTCTAAGCCGAAATAGCTATATACCATGTAAATTTTGTAGAACTTAAATAAATTCGTATTTTTAGAATTCTGTCAAGTAAATGCTAATTCATTAAATGATAAATTACTGTTAAAATTGATGGAATTTTTCCTTTTTACCTGAAACATGGAGTTAAGAGTAGAAACAAAGCAAAAAATAATTTTACTTTTAATGATGTTAAAATTAGTCGAAAAATACCTTTGAAACAAGCGAAACACGTGTCATATTCAGTAACACAAAACGATAATAATCAAAGTTATTTGAAATTTTTATATCCAGACATTAATTTTCCATTGAATGTTTTCACTAATTCTTATGAAAGTGGTTTAAATATAAAATTACAATTAATTATTTTTGATATTCTATTACTGTTTACTTACATGTGTTTCGTTTATATGAGATTCATCTTCAGACTAACTGTGGCGTAGAACTATTAGCGCATTCCACGCTAAACCAGTCGATTAGGTTTTATTTAAACTAATAAAACCCATTGTTTATTATTAAATCACACCTATACATAACGCTAGCGATGTGTATAACCGGTCCTGTTCTAGATAATATAATATAAAATAACGCAAATAGTACTAGAAAGTGACGCACATAAAAAAGTCTTACCAACTTAACAAAATTAGTAATGTTGTTAAAATTAAAATGCTGAATTATGTGCGGAAGGTATATATGCTTTTTTTTTTCTAATGTACTCATTTTAATATATATCATAAAATTGGTCAATCTTTTCATTATATAACTAACTAACCAGAAATAAAATTTAAGTAAAAAATTAAAAGTAAAAGCATCATCTTTGTAGAAAATTGATTTACCGCGGGCTCTTTTCAGCGTGATTAATTTATAATTATTCGAGTATTGTTAATATTAAGCAACAGTCGACAAAAACTATAAATACATTTAGTAATAATTTACTTTGAATCATTGACTGCAATGCATCGTCGTTAGCTATACCTCCATTGTTGTATTAAAAAAAATGCAGAAATTTGAATTATTTTTCTATCAATATTGTCAGAAAAGTATTTGTCAATAATATAATATATAATTTATGATGTCGACTGAAGGTGCTTGAAGGAATTTCAATATCAAAATTAAATTGTTGAAACCTTGTACGATTCCACACGTTTTGTCTCTAATGACCCGGGTTTCGCCTTTCGGCATATTCAGGCATTCTATCACACGGATGTAACAGAACTGGCATACAATGCATAACAGTTAGCATCGTCTATATACCAAAGGTATGAAGTGTAGGATAACAAAAACCCCTAGGCAAGCAGTAAACGGCAGCTAAAACAATTTTTATGATATTAATCTAATAATAATTAACACAATCGTCTGTGATAGTTTCCATTATCGATCATGTTAATTTATTAACTGTTTATTGTACGTCAGTTCTGTTACATCCGTGTGATAGAATGTTTGAAATTGAATTTCCGTCAAGTGATTTAAACTTAGTTCAGTAACCCAGGACAAAGAATTAGATCATTGCATCAAAAGCCTGGCAGGATAACATAGGTAGATAAAACACGATAGAAATAGTCGTTATCGTTTTTTGCTTCAAGACTTATTTACTATAGAGATTTTAGTGAATGAAACATCCACGATCTTAAGCAGAGACTAAGTAGTAAGTCAATAGCAGATTTTGCATAAAACTTACATAAAGGCAGTGTCCCTCAACCTTTATTCTGCTACGCCTCTCAAAAGAAAAATCTATTGATTAAATGTATTAAAAAAATGCCTCCTTTGGCAATGTTCCACGTTACCTAGGTTTAATGCTCTTGACTTAAAATTTCCATTAAATCAATCATAACTATTTGTAACAAGGAAATCAAAAAAAGTTCTCAGCATTTTTCACAATATACCACCGGAAGCTGATGGTCAATTTCATAGGACTGTATGAATGTGTAAATATTATTGTAAAAAATGCAATATTTTATGTGAACAATATTAATATGATTTTTTATGATCATTTGGTAATTTTCGCGATGAGCGTAACCGGTACTGTACATACATGAGTATGTAAAGTACCGTGAGTACAGTGTACTTTTATTGTGTTATATTATTTAAATATATTGTCTTTTTACCATAAAGTGACAGTCAACACATTAAAGTGAAACATACATATTTTAAATTTTAAATAAAGGAAATCTTAAGATATCACAATTACTTAAACTAGAGAAGTCCATAACGAATGCCCGTGAGTTTGACCACTGCACTACAAACCTTAATTTTATTTATATAGTAAAGAAATATCTGTCTTTACATATTCTAATGAGACAACACTTATTTTATATCGTTGTATCACAGTCAAAGCTTCACAAACTTGTTTGTCAAGGAAATATATTTTATAATCAAAAGCATCTCAAAAATTTTCATTAATAACTACATTTTCATTTAGCAGTCGTGTAATTTTTAAGGAAAAAACTGTCGCGTCGATTTCTCTTCGAGTTTTCAAGCCATTGAGATTTTTCATTAAAAATAAATCAATAGGATAACGCCATAAATTGTATTCAAATACCCTAAAGTAGGTGGTTCAAATAATCGATGCACTGTCAAGCTAACCATACATAAATTAAAAATCACCAAATCCGGATTAACTTTGATGGCATAAACTAGCACTCTTAAATACATAGTTTTGTTTTTTAATTGTTGAAACATTGTGCGATTCCACATATTTTGTCACTAATGACCCGGGTTTCGCCTTTGTCATCTTCAGGCATTCACTATCACACGAATGCAACAGAATTATGAATCAGTTAACAATTAAAATTTGATATTGAAATTCCATCAAGCACCTTCAGTCGATATCATAAATTTTAGCATAGTTTTTTTTATAATTCTTTTAATGGATTTGTAATATGTTACATAAATTTTGTTTTTATTGATAAAATTTTAACATTAATAATAAAATGACAGATCTGGGATAAAAAACTAGCTTATTCTTCTTTTGGCTATATTCTTTATTTTACACAGTTTCTAAAACTTAAAACAAAATCTCGTTTGGCATGGATATTGCGTTCAATTCAAAATTCATAGTCTATAGCCTCCATGTAAAGAAGTACTTAATTAAAGATTTTCACTTAAAAATCAGAAAGAGATTTGAAATCTGAATATTTTCAATGAGTTATTGTGTTTATACAAAAGTAAGATAAAATAATACAAAATATTCTTATGAACGCCCGTTGTTTATTTAGGAAAGTTAAAAAAATCTTAATCATAAAGATTGGTTAATGAAATTAAATGTTCCATCTGGAATAGATTGTTTGTGTTAATACAAGATCTTGTATGTTTTTGTAAAATAAGTTTGGAACATGAATGAATAAAATATGTTTATTTTTACACAAGTGGCTTGTTTTGACCTCTTAACAAATAATTTGATTATTAATATAAGTGACTTTAATAAATAAACAGTTACGAAATGTAACACATCGTTAATTCAAAGTTTTTTTCATAATTTTCTTACATAAATGAAAAAAGTATTCTTAGCAAACTTAAGTATTCAGCAATCAGCAATACCTTAACCCTTCTCGATAATTCCATCGAATTATTGAGAAGGGTTTTAAAACTTTTGGAATCGTTGGGAGTTACAACAAATTAAATTCGATGTGTCTTTATACTATATTAAAATATATTGAATCTCCACCAAGAAGTCATAGATAACATATTAAAAGTGTATTTTTATTTTTTATCGTATTTTATAAACCCATAATCCGTAAACAGTTCTTTTTTATATGTATTTTACTATAAAATAGTTAGTACTTTAAGCAAATCGTATTATTTATAGCATATTCACCTGTGAGGAAGTGTTTTGGAGACCGTAAGAGATTGTAACGCCAATACTGTTTGTTTCATATTGACATAGTTGTTGAAAGCGAAGATATTCGTGAATTTTACAAGTGCAGTGTACCATGACCGGCGAAACAGATCATTTGCAAGACATTTCACAAGTGACGTAACGATCCATCTTCTTTGAAACAACTGCATCGCGACATCTCTACGAAAACACCCGATATAAATTTCACTCCTCCGCCTGCCTAATCGATCCGTCTCATATCAGATCACAAGAATCTCTTTCTTCACAGCCTCTCCCTCCAAATTCACCGGGTCGAAGCTCGAAGTATATAACGGGGCACCGCGAAGGGAGAAGTATCATTCAGTTATCAACCATCAATCAGTTAACGGTAACAAAAGTTAAGTGCACAGATGTGGTGAAGTGACTTGAAGTGACTGGGTTTTTTTTGGTAAATAACCGCGATCATGACTCTTATCATGAAGCCTGGCTACTTGCTGGGGCTAGTTTTGTTATTGTTAGTACTAGACCGGAGCGACGCATTTAGAATAGAAAAGAAAAGTGCCGACGTCAAAGATCAACCGAAAGACGCAGTGGTCGCTGAAACCCAAAGGGTAGCGAAGCCTGTTTCGTATTCCTACGATTCAAAGTACACCCCTGCACCTGAACCTGCAGCGGCTGCTTCAGCTAATGTGGTAACAGCTTTTCAAACTGTTGTAAATCACAATGTTAAGCCTGACGACAGTCATATTCGCAAGTGGAATATCAAGAGGGCAGCTAGTTTGAAGAAAAAATTAAGCAGACCAATTAATTTCGAGTATACGAAAAAACAACCCGACTTAAAGCCTGCCGCTACTGAATTTAGCTCAGATAGCAAAGGAGCACCAGTCAGTGAAACACAGGAAGAGGATGACGATGATGACGATCATGACATAGATTTTGATAACGATCATTACGGCGGTGGTGGCGGACATGGCCACGGCGGCGGTGGAGGAGGTGGAAAGAAAGGCGGCGGTGGAGGCGGAGGTGGACATGGACACGGTGGAGGAGGAGGTGGCAAGAAAGGCGGCGGCGGAGGAGGCGGTGGACACGGACATGGTGGAGGAGGCGGTGGACATGGACATGGTGGAGGAGGTGGAGGCAAGAAAGGCGGCGGTGGCGGAGGAGGAGGACATGGGCATGGTGGCGGTGGAGGCGGTGGCGGCAAGAAAGGTGGTGGTGGAGGAGGCGGTGGACATGGACACGGACATGGTGGCGGCGGAGGAGGCGGTGGTAAAAAAGGCGGCGGTGGAGGAGGAGGTGGACATGGACATGGCGGCGGTGGAGGAGGTGGACATGGCCATGGTGGCGGCGGAGGAGGTGGCGGTCATGGACATGGTGGTGGCGGAGGAGGCGGTGGTCATGGACATGGTGGCGGTGGAGGAGGTGGCGGCAAGAAAGGCGGCGGTGGAGGAGGCGGTGGACACAAAGTTGGCGGTGGGCACGGTGGAGGCGGAGGAGGACACGGTGGAGGCGGTGGAGGTCACGGTGGAGGACACGGCGGAGGACACGGTGGAGGCGGAGGAGGACACGGCGGAGGTGGTGGAGGACATGGCGGCGGAGGAGGAGGAGGAGGAGGCGGAGGAAAGCACACGAAAGGTATGTCTACTTTTTATATTATCATTAGTTATCTAGATAATATTAATTACTTCAATTATTTATTATTGATCCCAAAAAATATAGCTTTATCTACAAAGCACTTACAAAGAGCTTACATCTGAAAGTATAATAAATCTTTTACAAGATCATACAATGCTCGTGTATGATCTTGTAAAAGATATATATGTAACTATAAAGAATTTGAACCACCACGAACATTTTACACCCTTTCATCCTGCTGATAATAATAATCAAGCATTCATCGATATTCTTTGAAAAATTTTCCACATGTCTTTTTCACTAATGTAAGGAAAATTTATAACATAAATTTATAATAAAAGATATTTTGAGACCGCAAACGACCCCACCAAACTACAAGTTCAATTGATATGTCGTTTTCTCAAATCAAGATGATAATGAAATCATTACAACAGGAATTTAAGATAGTTAATAGATTGAATTATCAATTTCTTGGTAGAACTCTGTTGAAATATGATATCAACATTTTAACACGATTTTTTACAAGATTATAAATAAATATAAATAAAAATAAAAAAAACAAAAAATAGCTATGTATTTTAGTCCTACAAAATTATTTTTAACAAATATAGTTGATAGCTATTTCGGCTCACGCCATCGTCAGAACTATTTTATAAATAGTTATTGGTCTTTCCGTTGCCGTAGAGTTTACATCAAACCATGTGTATTTTTTGTTAAATACATGACTTTAAAATATCCGGTAATTTTGATCGAACGTATTAAGGATTAACTATGGTAAAAATATCACATCGAGGAAAAAATTCGAAAATAATTCATTAAGAGATTATCTGTTAACTTCACGTTTATATACAATTATATTAGAGTAATGCTTTAGTTTCTAGGTGAATTTAAAATTTAAAAGCTTACCGATAAGTTACCGTTTGATTGCTAGTTAAAGCTCAAATGTTTGTTACAATGTTGTAGCACGATAATGTATTTCATAGAATATTACATGTTTGTTTTTAGAAATGTTCAAATCACTACGTTTTTTAGCTTGAATAAATTTTCAAACATTATTTATTTATTCAAACTGAAATTAAAATCAAGTTTAATCCTTTAATACGCTATTGTATAGTCAATTAGAATATACTAAGCAGTGAAGTATTACATATTATCTAAGCCGCTTTAAATATGTATACTTAATTATCAATTGAGAGTAAGATTTCAGATCAAAATTATGTTTGTTAAAGAGCTGTAATTAAACGACAAAAATTCGTGTGAAATACTTCAAATGATTTGCCACATTAAGCACACTTTTGCGGAATCCATAAATCGATTCACTTTCAAACGAAACACTATTTTTTGTAGTAATTTTAATTCTTGAGCAACACAACAAAACGGTGTAAATTTAACAATTGCGCAATTTCATCTGCCGTGTCAAAACCAATTTAATATTCTGTAATCGTGAATTGACAGTTGGCAAATAAATGCTCAGTGATGAATGTTCATTTTACCAAAGCAAGAGCGGCGAGCAAAAATTGATAACAGTCTTGAAGTCACTGGACCGGAAATTAAAATCACCTATACTATCTAGTTGTTCATCCACACAGTGTATTGTTATCTATACTTAAACTCAATTGTAGCTTTAAACAGTTGTTAAACTTCAAACAGCATATCATTTTAAATCGACATTTTTTACTTTTTCATTAAAATCTTAAATTTTCTCTTTAACAAGACAATGAAAATTATACATATTATATATATATATATATATATATGATATAAAAACACCAAACCACTACCAAATTATCATACTTTAAGTAAATTTTCTTCAAAATAGACATCGTAGGATATTTTATTACTTAAACTATTATTTAATCCAACAACTTTAGAGTTGAAAATGGAAATACCCTAAGTGATTAAACACACGAGATATACAATACTTTTGAACACAAAGCCTCAGTACTCATGTATGTTATATATTTTGATGAAAACCTATTTAGTTATGTATTCTATAACACCTAGAGTTCGTGAGATTTATTTGACTATTTTTAATGATTTTATAAAAAAGTTTCATTAAGGATATTCATGTTATTATATAATAGTGAAGCATTTTTCTGAGACCTTTGATTAAAATAAACGCATTTTTTTCTGTTCGTATAGATCTATATCACTTGATGGATAATTATGTAAGTATTTAAAAAAAAACCATGCAAATTCCAATCGTACACGACATCAAAAGCATGATGTTTTTTCCGTATTCGTGCCCGGCTAAAAAATAGAATCACTATTTTAACAAACAGCTTGTAGCGGATTTGATTCGTATTAACGAATACGTTACGCCTTAACGGTTCGTTTGGCTTCAACTTTCAATCATTCCGCTTCCCGACTAGACATGGTTACTTGTTGATAGTTACGTCCATTGATGTACAAACATGGCTTTGATGGGAAATAAAGCTTTTTAAAAGACAACACTTGCGTAACGCAACCTTCGCGCTCTATCAATAATCGTTACGATTGCAAGAAAATGTTTGATAAGGCGTGAAGTGTTTTTACTTTCACAATCTTATAACTTTTTTTCTGTACGACACCTTTCTTAAATTAACTGTTGCTTTATGTATTTTTTCACTAGCTTTAATAATGTTGTATATATCTAATAACATACATTATTTTATCAATTGTAAATGCCATAGCTTAATCAAATTGGCTTAAAAAGTGTTCTTATTGTTTTTCAAATTATTTTTGATACCTGAAAAACTCTGATATTCTAGAATCTATATATGTATCTAGATATGTTAAAAATTTCAACTTGTTCACTGCTTTTTCCTTCAATCAAAAACCAGCTAATATTTTAATCATTTATTTCCGAATGTTGCAATGAAAACATTTAAAAAAATTAGCTAGAAAACTCAATCAATTGATTGATTCTTATTTTTCCATTGAAAGGTTTAAAAATCCTAACCAACAACTGAACGCGTAAATTTTTCAATGTAGCTAACATTTTCGAGTTTTTTGCGTCAAATAGTGAACAATAGGACAGCTTTAAAAAAAAAACCTTTTTATTTACTTTATGAAAATTTTGTACTCTCTCAATAATGACAAACAAAATGGTCTTTGAAAACTTTTGTACGTCAGACGCCTCCCATAGAACGCCTACTCTCATCTAAATATTTTCAATTGCACTTGTCATAAAAAATAAACAAAAGAACTGAAGACGTTTTACTATGAATTCTGCCATTTTTTTGCAGTTTACCAAGACATGTAATAAATGTTCTTAAAATAATTGTGTTATTGCCCTCGTCCATAACTTTCTAATTTTTTACAAAACATTATTGCATTTGTGTTTAATAACATGATTTGAAGTTAAATAGAAACATTAAACAACTTGTCTGAGATGTCTAACTCTGTTTTAAGGGGAGACGTTCAAATAAAATGACGCTTAAACGGAAGTTCGAATTTCAAATAGTAAATGACGTTGTTATTTTGAGTTAACTTTTAAAAACTGGTTTTCGATATTTTCAATATATTTAACTATACATTTGTTGAATATCATTTAAATTTATAATAATTTACGACATTTAATTTTCTCGAAAAGTAACCTAAGAATAAAGAATCATAAAAGTAAATTTAAATGATAAATATTGTTGTGTTTAAATTGATAAAAAGTTTACTTCTTATATGAATGTATCAATGAAAAAAGACATTTATTTTACAGTGACGTAGTTATTCAATATTTTGTTCGCTGTAAGTAGAAAGCAAAGGATATGATCCTTCCGAAGCATGAAACTTAGTTTTTATAGAAACATCTCCATACAATGCAAATGTTATCTCGATGCTGTCGTTTTCACCATCCCTTATAATCTACAACGGGTTTGTTAGCCAGTGACGTATTTGGCAAGGAATTGTAAACTTTAAACATTCAAAAAGAAATTTTTTCAAAGCTTAAAATACAACATCTTTTAATTTCACACGTTGAAAAAATAGCAATTTTTTCGCCATCGAGTTATTATTAATTTCCATTACGTTTCGTTTTAAGCTCAACTGTAAAATAATTTAAATATTTTTCCATTTTTAAATAATTCAATTATATATTTAAATCAGCACTCCAACGAAAAGATAAACAGTTTTTTTTAGCTTATAATTCGAGTATCGCTCTTAAAATCATCAATTAAAAATAGTTTTTCTTTGACAAATTGTTCGTTATGTAAAATTATTTGGAAATTTTTATACTACTGGAAACCTTTAATATTGATTCAAATCTTTTTTATTTCCCTTTATATTTCAAAACTGAGAAAAACAAATAAAAATCCTTGCAATTATCTTTAGTAAAAAAAAGCATTGAATTTTCCTGGAAGAGATTGACAAATGATTCCTCAAAGCCGTGCTAACAAGTGGTCGACGTTGAAGCATTAGGGTGGCATTATTGAGCAGAAAGGAAACTCCATTTTATTTCTGTCATCCACTGTTCACAAACTACAAAGCCTTAACCTTTCATATCATTACCTATCGCTGGTTGTGTATCGATATAAATTTATGCGTGGGTCCATTTATTTTCATACCCTTATAAACAACCCTTCAACGATTTTATGAAAACGTTTTATTTTGGGGAAACACTCGTGAAAAACCATTCATTTTTTATACCTAGTCGTCAAGCTACAACTGTGTGTATATTTCGATTCACATCTGTCTATAAAAAGACATACTCCCTTTCATTTTAAAACCCACGTATGTTTATAATGTAACTTTAAAATATCAGAAATGTTCTTGTTTTTAAACGGCTTAAAAACAAATTTTCTTATTGTAGATGTGACACATTGGAATAATAAACATCGAACGTTATGTATGATGTAAAATACCTCATTAAATTTATTTCCTCTCTTCAACAATCTGTCATAACTCTTTGAAATTGAACCCTTAAATAATCTCTAAATGCTTCATTGTGACATCTAAAGTAAGGTTTTGTCAGTTATAAATTTTCTACACAATAATAACAATCACAAAACAAAACTTTTTGAAACTTTCATTCAAGAATTGCTTCACAATTTGTAAAGCCGTCATTCCAGATCATAAACAATTCATTCCCTTCGAAATTAGACAAACATACTTTTAATGATACAAGTTATTCTTTAATCAGTACAACACAATGACTGTATTATAAATACTTTTATTTTGTGAGTTTATGAAAGCGTCTTCATTCTTCATTTATAAAACATGTGGAATAATGCCGATTTTTTCAATTAAATATATTATAAATGTATGGGTATAATCTCTCTCACACAATTATCCCGAAATCATATCAATCAAATACCAATCATAGAAACCATTTTTCCTCTTGAGATTTCTGCCAACGCTAATTGAATACAGGAGAACTATCAAACATTTTTTTATCAATGCGTGGGCTTTTGGTATAACATAAATCACATTTATCATAAGTATTAATTACTTAGATAGAAAAAAATGTATTACTATATGTACATCTATGGAAAAGTTTTAACGATTTTTTATTGTATCGTATGGTATAAAGTCTGAGCTACTTCTCATATTTAAATATCTTTTGTAAGCTTTTTATTGATAACAAATTATCAATAGTAATAGGATACTCAAGTTGCGGCCCAATGAGCTTTTATGCGTGACCAGCTTATAAAATATCAAAACTTTTTCACCAAAATTGTAAACGTTTGTGGTGATTTTAATTAGAATTGTTTTCACTGTCCACAAAAGTAAACCTCTCTTTGAAAAATAAACTCTATGCTTTATTCGAAGCGGTGTATTTTTAGATCGATTATTTGAGAGTTTTTCCCTTTTCATCCTATCTCATTTCAGATTAAAATACATTTTTTGTTATGTTTTTTTTTGCTTTCAGGAGGCGGAAAGGAGCACAAGTCCGAACATCATTCACACCACGGAGAAAAAGGAGATAAAGGCTACAAGGTAAAAAACAAACATTTAATATATTTTATTCTACATATCAGTTTTTATCAACTTGGGCAAAAGCAATACTCACGTAATTAAATATGATCATACAATTAAGGTAAAATTTTATCAATAACAATCATTATTCCTTAACAATTTGACATCTAGGTATTATTTCAAAACGACAGGTTCTTTCACAGTGATAACTATATTGCCACTCAAAATATTTTTATTATGTCATAAAGTCATTTCGACACGAAACAATACGTTCAGTTGTATATAACCGCACAATTTTAACACTTTTACAAATAAATACAATATATTTTGAATTCCAACACGTTCCATTTCTATACACGTAAAGAATGTTCCAACTCAACATTTTTATAAAAATACATTTTATATTAAAATAGTAAAACACATAGTACTTAAGTACTATTTTCACAATCTTACATTATTTTAATCAGTATAATAAGCGAAATGAGTCCTTAAAATTAAATTCTGTTTCATTATTTCAATGGCACTTTTACCAGCTCTCTGCTAGCAAAATTAACGATATTCCAACAAAAAATTTGTCAATTATTATGGCAGACGTGATTGTATTAAACAAAATTATATAGATTATCAAAATAAATTAAGCCATGCGTCCATATTAAAATTAACTTAAATACTGTTGATTCTTATATATTTTTGAGTATCAACACACTACAATCAGCGGTTGCAATGGTAGTGACGTTAGCAGTTTTTATATTGCTCTTTTTGATATATTTTTAAAAATTTATGCGTACTTAAGAAATAGAATTTAACATTTTAAGAGAAATTCATTATTAATTAAAGAAGCCTATAAAAATAAATTGTAAAAAGTTTTTAAACCAACCACTTTGTGTGTCACCATCGAAAAGTTGATTCATTTTAATGTTTTCATTCAAATAAAGAAAACATGTTACCTTTCAAATATTGTTTGCTAGATTAAGAGCCATGATATTAAAATGTTAGGCCTAGAGCAACAATGTTCTTCTACATTGTTGTAGATTGTTATAACGTGTGTAAAATAGTCGCTAGTTTTAATGGATTTGTATTCAACACTATCTGTATTCACAGGGATATCACAAAAACGATAAAGGACAAAAAGGACACCATGACAAAGAAGGCCACTCAGGACATTTCGAAGATAAGGGAGGACATGAAAAGAAGCATCACGAAGAACATGGACATCACGGAGAACACCACAAGGCTGAAAAGGGACAGAAAAAGGCCGAGGTATGAACACATACACTATTTCAACTTTCCATACTCAAGGGTAAAACAATCTCTTCTAACAGTAACTTTATCCAAACTATCAATTACAATACCAATGATACAATTATAAAATGGAATTTCAAAATTAAATTATGTTAAATACGGAGTTTATCTTCATATGAATCCACGAAACTATTGATCTAATCATGAGACTTAACTGGAATTTGTCTAGACGTAATAACGTAATCGGAAATGAAACTAAAGCAATTGGCCCACAGAGACAAGACCTAAAAGATTTAATATATTAATCTCCATATAATTGCGTTTATGGGGGAAATCAATAAACGTTCTCGAAGCTTCACTGAACACAGTATCGAAGCTTTTGCGTCGTAAGACAGCGTTGAACTTTTAACAAGTAATCAGCTAATGACGTAATTTCGTTAATCACTGTGTTGGTGGATGAACTATATAAAATAATAAAAAATATCAAGGGTTTGTCTTTCATACTGAACCCGTTTGAACTTTTTAGCTATTGCCGTCAAGAAATAAAAAATGAAAAAAGCTATCTTGTCATATTTCAGAAAAGCTGCTTGCTATTGTGTACAGACACTTGTTGACGCGTTTATCAAATTCAGTTGTTATTAATCTTTTTCATTCAATGTTTAATATTATCAAGTCATTTTATAAATAACCCAACATGTGTATCAATGCCACTCAAACAAAGTAATTTACTATAACTGTATAAACTATTTTAGCACTGGATTTACGTCTGCATGAGGCCACCGGTTTCAAAAAATAGCAGCTAATGCGTAAAACTATAATATTTTTCTAGAATTTTAGATAAATTTCTTTGTATCACAGCTTTTACCCCGACAAAAGATTCAGGTGCAATTAGGGTAGAAAAATAATTGTGAGTATAATAAGTTATAGGTTATCATTTAATTGTTTTCCATCCCTTTCGAATTAAGCTCTGGTATATAAACCAAGCAGGTAAGCGGGAAAAATATGGACGGCAAGCCAAACTTTGTTGGAATTAGTTTTGTTGGAAAAATTTTCCGCCTAATAGGCTGTGATTACTTTGTTGTTAACATCGAAAAACTTTACGGGACTCCCCCGCAGCGTTACACTGGAGCAATTTTAATTTATTTATTGCAAATACTTATACATGATGTCGAAAGGCTACTTTACAAGCAATTTTAAAAGTTGATAAGCTTATCGAATGACTTTTTCAATCGTTCACAAAGCTATTGACTCCAAAAAATTAATTAGTTAAGAAATAACTATTTTAGATATAAACTTTTGACTTTCATTGTTTAGTATACCATCGAGTATCCGAAATGCATTGCAATGCCACTTAAAGAAAGAATTTAATTTATGTTGTCAAGAAGTATTTTTGGATAAACAATATAACTGTTTTTATATCTGTTGCGTATACGAATCAATCAGACGTTTTTACGACGCGTGAGCAGGCCACATAAAGCTGTCCATGTGAGAAGCATATCCATAAATTTCAGTTTTTAGAGTTCGCGATAAGCGAGACCAATATTGATTTATATTTGTACTAATTTGGCCACTTACTATAATTTCATTTAAATTGGATGATTAATATATAAACACAAATAGGACAAACATACAAACAAACATTGTTTGTTACATATAATATTATGTATTTATACATATGTGTGTGATCCAAATTTCCATCAATAATTTAGTATACAATAATTTTATTTAACTATTCCCTAACTATTGTTTCTACCAGTTCAAAATTTTATATACAGCATTTTTCTAAGTCTTAAAACACTAACTCATTTAATTTATTTATTCTTCACTGATAAAACCGATTTATAATAAAACATGTATGTCTCTTAAGACTGTAAAAAAACATTTATGTGTGCTTGACATTCAGAACGATATAATTATTTTTACTACTGTAGCATACCATAAATTTCAGCTATTATTCTAACAATTTCTCTTTGCAATAATGAATATATGCTACAACAATGACAATATCGATTCTTTCATAAATGTCGCCACACGCCACAATTCTCATATCAATAATTTACAATATCGTTAATAATTTCCTTATAGTTTTATTCAAAAGAATTTTCGACCTGGCATTGTAATATGCCCCGTGTTAATTTATAGGTTATTGGACCAATAAATTTTCGACGAGAGATAAAAGTTTCTAACAAATGAATAATCATAGAATTTTTGATAAATGTCAAAAATTGAAATTATTTTACTGTCGAAAATATTCTTTGTTTTAAGATTTTTTTATCAATTCATTTATTACAAGAAAATAAAGTAACACTGTTGACTTTTTCACTTTCAAATTAAGTCCCTTTTTGTGAGATAAGTTTTTTTCTGATTAGCTGTGTACCTTTTCAATTTTTAAGAGAATTTTATAGTACTTTTATTTTTTATTACGTTCATGAAAAAACTTAAGATTTTCAAACAAGAGTGACATCTGCAGCTTTTGAAGGCTCTAGAGTTTATCTAAAAAATTAAAGGAGTAAAACTAAGTGATTGCTTTAAAAAGGTTCACTCTATAAATTCTAAATATTTTATAAATTCAATAGATTTTTCTCTCTTTACTTAATATATTAATATATTTTTAACTCTTTTGAAACCTAGAACAATTATTTAAAAACAAAAACTTGTTCGTTTATGTATAACTGTAATTCTTCTAGTGAATTCTGTTAGTAAACATTTTAATTACTTAACGCAAATACATAAAATTTATAAATCCTAATAGTTAAAAATTTTGCTTCTGTAAGATTCGTGAAACCTTTTCAACGGAACGCGGTTGGACGCCAGCTGTTTCTTGAAACCCCCAAACGCTGTTGTCATTCATAATGACTCGTTATTCGAAATCCACTTACCCCAAACGTCCCACAGCTGTTCCCGAAGTCAAAGCGTTAAAACAAAAACTGAAAATGCAATTAAAGCTGTCTCCCGTTAATTTGAAAGACTTTTTTGTCACCCAAATTTACGTTTTATTAACCATTTAAATCCAAATATCTATTCGTAAACATACTAACGGTGGAAAAACATGTCAATGAATTCATTTAACCGATTACTTGTGAAGATACACGTATGGTCAACTATGCGTGTTTCATCAATACAGGACATAGTATATCTGTAAAAAATATCTATATACAAGTCATATTTAATCTCAGGTGTAGGAAAGATACAAATGATTGCTTTTTTAGATCGTAGTTTAAACCTTTCAGTATGAACATTTTTCTCAGATTACGTTGTATATTGTTTAAATAATATTAACAGTAAATTCATCCCATAATAAGGTATTTACATAATCATATTATTTTTAAATTCTTTGAAAACTTTTCTAAAAAACATTTTTTTTTAATCCACCCCATCTTCAAACGTGATAAAAGCTCGATAGCACAACTTAAAAGCTAGGGTGTAATGTTTAAACGATACAATAAAAGAAATCAATCCTTATAAATTTGTTGACTCGTCTACCAAAGGGACCATATTATATTTCAGAGTAGGTTGAATAAATTTATTTAACATCTCGGTCACTTTATTTTTTATATTAAATCACAATATTTTGACGGTTTCTTTTTTTATTGAAGAAGAAATTTTAATGCCACTTTATGATGTTGATTGTCACATCTTAGTAGAAAAGCTTTATATTTCAAATAATAAAAATACATTTTTGAGTATTATTTCCGGAACATATTTTGTGATAATGTCCGATTTAGCTCACCGTAATAATTATAAATATATTGTGAAAATATACTAAAAATATGTTTTGCTCTTAGAAGTGATAGATTCAACATCATCGAATGCAATACGTTAAATGCATTTCGACATTATATGATTATTACAAGGGATTGAAATATATTGTAAATTTTGTATTTTTAGTATGAAGAATCTGGAAAGCACTCCAAAGGTCACAGCACAAAGGGATCTCATGATATTCACAAAAAAGACGAATACGAAAAGAAGATAGAATTCTTTGAAGAAGACCATGGTGGCGGCGAAGAAGAGAAACACGGAGGATTCCACCAGGAACACGATAGTCACAAGGTTTGATTCGTAATTATAAGCCCCTTTCAATTTTATTTTTATTTTCATTCACAATCATTGATTTGATCAACATTGAAATAGTTATTTAAATACAATATGCCACCCCTAAGATAAAATATTTACAAAAACTTTCGTTGAATTTAAATAGTAATACATTTATTATATTATAAAAACGCTTTTGGTTTTCCTGAATGTGTAACTTTATAAAATGTATATATTTTCACGGTTACAACAAGTCAACTAAATATTCAAAGTAAACAAGTTTATTCTAGAAAACACGTGCAAATAATTGGAGTGATTTATACAATTTCTTAATGTATAGATTTCCATTTAGATTTAATAATTTGATTCACGCTTAAAATATTGCTGATGAAATCCTTTAAAATTGCGAGTGTTACATTGTTTCAAATTTCGCCATTTTTTTAAGTAAGTAAATTGATAAGAATTATTCTTCGTCGAATCGAAGACATTTCTTAATAAACCATTCTTGTCCGTTTCCTTTTTCGTCCATTGTAATTCGTAAACAAAACAAAATGGCGCCATTTCCGAATTCTTCCCAATCAAGAAATTGTCATTTAATTACGAAATGTTTAATTGTAGGGAGGTAAATCCAAGGGAAGTCACCTGAAAACGGATCTTCATCACTCGGAGAAGGGGAAGAAGGGTCACCACGAAAAAGGAGGCCACCACCACGACCACAAGGTATTTCAATCAACATTTTTAACCAATTTTAATTGTTGGTCACCCATTGACGTGCTTTCGAAAGGAACGTAAATTAAAAGAGATATAAAATCTCGCTTTTATTTTTAAACATATAATTTAAAGTCGTAAACTTGTGAAATAGTGAGCGAGGTTAAAATGGTTTTTCTATCAATTATCTCTCTAAGAAATACATGAACACGATTATACAAATTTCTTACGTGCTTACAAAAGTTTTACTTTTTACTTTTAGATCCTTACAATATACCGTCATTTCGCAAACGTAAAGCCACACCATCTTTGTTCAGTTTGGAAGTAATAAATTCAATATTCATACATCAATAGTTTGACCGAATGATATATTGTATCGTGCTTTCTATCGGAAATATGATTGTTGAAGTAGAAAAAAAGGGTTTTCATTTAACCCTTCTATATTACTGACAATTTCAGATGATACACGACGTTTGCAAAATAAAAACCTCCCTCAATTACAGCACATGGGAAAATTCCCTCGCCCGTTTTCTCTCCGTTACGAAAAGTTTTTTTCACCTTTGCAACAACTAAAAAAACTAAATTTGTGGATGTGTTACTGTAACTGTACGCCTCGTGTCTGACTAAACGAGTTGTTTCAACGATAAAATATGCAAATTCGGTTAAACTTTCCTCACGGGGATGTGTTTCGGAAAAAAATACAAGCGTAGATAAATGAAAGCTTCATTGGTGGGTACGTCTTGACGCATATTCATTAGGTGCATTTAGCCATTATATAACACTTAACCGTTTTTATTTTTAATGTGTTTTGTTTTTAAATGAGCAATTCAGTTAGGCCTATCATTTCATTACTCAAGCAATCTTTGAATACTATTTGTTCTTTTTTAGTGAAATGATAATTGACATATACTACTTTTTCTCGTCTTCAAATAATATCATGAAGAATGTTTGGTGATGTTTTTTTTAATCATTATTATTTGCTAGTTTTGTCTAATGGTCTTATCGTCTTTTGTGTTATAATTCTAGGGACATAAGCATGCCGGAGGACATGATCAACATCACACCCATAACATTGAATATGGTCACAAGAAATCCAAGGATGCTGGCAAGAAATGGGGCTACAAGAAAGGAGATGGCGGCGGCGGCGGTGGTGGCGGCGGAAAGGGTGGAAAGGGTGGTGGCGGAGGAGGTGGACATGGAGGCGGTGGACACGGTGGAGGTGGACACGGTGGAGGTGGAGGAGGACATGGTGGCGGTGGACACGGTGGAGGTGGAGGAGGAGGTGGACATGGCGGCGGTGGACACGGCGGTGGTGGACACGGTGGCGGCGGAGGAGGAGGAGGCAAAAAAGGAGGAGGTGGAGGAGGAGGAAAAAGTGGAGGCGGTGGACATGGAGGCGGTGGCCATGGAGGTGGTGGACACGGAGGTGGTGGACACGGCGGCGGTGGACATGGAGGTGGTGGACATGGCGGTGGTGGACATGGCGGTGGTGGCCACGGAGGCGGTGGACACGGAGGTGGTGGACATGGCGGCGGTGGACATGGAGGTGGTGGCCACGGAGGCGGTGGACACGGAGGTGGACATGGCGGTGGTGGACATGGAGGAGGTGGCCACGGAGGTGGTGGACATGGAGGCGGTGGTCACGGAGGTGGTGGACATGGAGGTGGTGGACATGGAGGCGGTGGCCACGGAGGCGGTGGACATGGAGGCGGTGGTCATGGCGGACATGGCGGCGGTGGCCACGGAGGAGGTGGACATGGAGGTGGTGGACATGGAGGTGGTGGACATGGAGGCGGTGGATATGGAGGCGGTGGTCATGGTGGACATGGCGGCGGTGGCCACGGAGGAGGTGGACACGGAGGCGGTGGACATGGCGGTGGTGGTCATGGAGGTGGTGGACATGGCGGTGGTGGACACCATCATGATATTTCTTCTGACTTCATCCCTATTTCTGCTCATGGAGGCATCGCTCTTGACGATAGTCCAATCATTTTGGACGATATTCTTATCACACCAGTTTTTGAGGAGCCAGCGCCTGTCGTGGAATCGGGCTTATTCTCTGATAAATCAAGCATTGGAGGAGCTGAAGCATTTGATGATGGAGAAGGAGCTGAATATGGGGAAGTTTAAAGTGATTTGTTTTGAGCTATTACTATGATTAATATTCACTGTATAGATATTGTCCATTTGCTTTTGAATGCGATTTAATGAATAGAAAAATATTTCCACTTTTATTGAGTTCTTCTTAGAATTTCAAGAAAAATGAAAACTAATTTCGAATTTCACAACCAAATTGTTGGGCATATTAAAATTTACATTTTTAAATCAGCCCTTACAATTATTAGAAAACGTCCATTTTTCGTTTTGATGTCTTATTTTAATCATTTTCCGCTCGTCAATTCGCTCTGTTTTAATTCTGCTGTAAATATATACATCTTCGTTGAATTGATGGGAAAGGAAATGTTATTTAAGGATATATAAACGCTTAAGTAAACCGAATCCTTTCTAGCAATACACTTTATATGAGTCATTATTAGCGAATAATTGAAATTTTCACATAATTATTTGCAGTATACTTATTGAGCTGTCAAACTGATATGTTCATAAATGACACAAAAGTTATTTATTTTCAATTTTGAATTTCGAATTATTCAAATACATGAATCGGACAAATCGTCAACAGCTGGAACGTTTTTCTCTCGACTATTTCTTTTGTTTGAAGTTTACTGTACTTGGCAATATCTGTAGAATTAATTTAAAATGTTTTTGATTACATCAAAGTGAATGTTAATCGTAAACAGAGGCGGGAGTCGCAAATCGAATTCCTCGACTTAAATTATTACGTCTTGTCTATGTTATTGTACGCTATGTTTTACTTAATTTATATAATTATTGTTATGTTTCATCATTGTTGACTTATTTTATTTAAATTGTTATGCTATGTTACATTTCTTTATGTTCTTTTTTAATAAATAAAGAGTCTGTTGACAATTAAAACAAACTTTTATTTTCAAAATCTTCTTTTAACATGACAATTTATCATTATATTACCCATATTATTTCATTTCAACAATAAGGCAAATATTTCTACTGCATCATCATACACTCTTCAGTCAATCTCTATTGTTTGTTTGTACGCATTTAATTTAAAACTTGTATTAATTTTTACATTATTATTAATAAATATCACTAGCATTATAAATAGTAGACTGAAGATGGCAGGAGCTATAGGACGCCTTCATAAATGGGGCTCAAACTTCAACAGTGAGATGGCGTTTTGAAATAATGCATGCACTTATGCTCAGTTATTGGACAACCCATTTCGTTTTAGGTATGATGCTTTCACTGCTAAGCTTTACAAGATAAGCCATCAGATGAAAGGATCAAAAATTTTACCTGTCAAAATGCAGAATGCTGATTACTCTCTTTAAAAACTTTGAAACTGCTCTAATTGGTCTAAGTACTATCAGGTCTATGAGTAATTCCAACTTGGTTTTTTATACATCAAATTGTTAGAATGTTAAGATTTATGACGCGTTAGCATCAGAGCTGTTCGAGTCTCATTTATCTCTTATATATAGACTTACTTGTTGTATAAGTTTAATGTATTTGCTGACTGACGTAAGTCACTGCAGAGCTGAGCAAAATCCACTGATTCCGATTCACATCGAGAGCATACGCATAATAATTACATTTATATCACCACATACTATAATCCCACAAGCAAACATATTTATGCAAACGTACACAGATAGATGTACGCATATAAAATACGTAGGGAATTTAAGTCGTATTCCGGCAAGCATTCTAACCAGCACAGTCTACACACGTAAGTGTAAGTCACCGAGTCTTGAGCGACTACTCCCTATATCGATCGTTTCTCTATATATGAGGGTTATCTATTCCCAACTTTTCTACACTAGTTTACATTTATAGCTGTCTTACTTTTATCGAACCCATGTGAATGTATCAAATTCAAATTAATACAATAAACTACTGAATTTGTGAAAAATATTTCATTTAATTATTGTAGAAATTCTCTCTAACTACGACTCAATATGAAGCTTATAGCAGTGTAATTGAATGTACAAGTGATTGATATTATAAAGAGCTATTAACGTAGAAGGTACAAAATGCTTATATATTTTTATTTCGGATCAAAATCGATACAAAGAACGTTTTTGTGGCTCTAGTAAAACTTGCTCTCCAACATCAATCGATATCTTAAGTAGTAAAAACTGTTACCTTAGTTAATTAAGATGTAAATTTTGCCATCTCATACTGATAAAACTGACAAATGCTTGGTAGATTAGCATCAGTTCGTCAGTCAACCTATTGACTTTTTGTTTTGAGAATTAATTGTAAAATAAATAAAAAAAGCACACAAAACACTATTATGCTAATAGCAAACACGTTGAAGAGAAGCTCTCTAAAAAAAGCTTTTTACAGTGAATATAACAGAAATTATGAACAAGAGAGTAATTAAAAAATACTTGCAGAAATTCAAAGAAGATTAAATTATATCATAAGAACTTGAAACGTTTTCCATTAAATAGTGCATTACAAAATAAAGCCATAACAATATAATTGCTGTTTTATTAATGTAATCTGGCCTGAATAACTACTTAATGTTTCTATTAAATGGTGAAGCTATACCAAAGTACGTTTTGCGATTATTATGACACGTATAAAACTAATGTATTTTTTATTGTTTCATTATCATTTTAAAGTGTGGTTTTTATAATGCTAAAACTGATATTTAAATGGATAGGGAAATGACCGTACAAGCTGTGGAATAAAATAAAAACATTGATACGCAAATGATTTATTTTAAATTATTCACCAAAAAATTAATCTACCAATTTTATTTCAATACGCTTCATTAACCTAAATATAGTACGGCAAATAAACAGCACAGAAGGTGATCGGTTAACGAACAGCTTGGACTGCCAAAAAATTGCACAACGAACACTATCACGAATGAATGCTGTGTTCGGATAACAAACAAACTTTCGGATAACGAACTTAAGCTGTCCATCTAATCCAGTATCTGTGAGACTCGGTTGATCGCTTAACGAACAATTCGAAGAGCGAACATAATCTGTGCCAAAACTCGCCAAGTGTTAATTGTCAAATCTTGATAAAAAAATGAATTTATTAAACAAAACACAACGTATAAATTTTTTTATGAAAAATGAAGATTTTTTATTATCTTGGTAGAACAGTTTTTTTTTAATACATTACTGATCAGAAAAAAGTCGATGTCGTTATTTTTGATTTTTCTTGTTTGCTTTATTATGTGTTGTATGTGTATTTGTGAGCACGTTTGTGTACATGCATTTGTATGTGTGTGGAGTTTTTATAAAAGTTGATTATAGATATACTACTATAGTGATCACATGAATCTTCTTCACCGTGTATTGCTCAGCTCTGAAGCGAATATCTTCTATCAATAAAAAAGGAGAGTTGAACTCTAATGTTAGCGCGTATTTGATCTCCCCGCTGATATCCTGTAAGAATGATATCAAGGAAAAATGATTTCCTTTTTTATTCATTTTTTGAGGTATTTTATATCAAAAAATATCAATAACATTATCTATTTTTTCTATATTATTATCTAAATTGGTCGTTCACTTTAAATATTTTACTGCATTTATTCATATTCGTCTTTACCCTTAAATGTAAGCGTCTTCATTTGAGTTTAATGGACAATTGGACATCTCTGGTCTAAGTTTTATAACTTTTAGTGCTTGTCTAGCTCTCAACAATAATCGATATCTTAGCACTCAATCGATTCCAGTTTTTGTCACTAGATAACACTGTTTTTGTTAATGCATGATTGAGCAAATCAATATGATTTTTCTTTGGATGCCGCAGTTCGTCGATCACGTTAAATCATGCGTTGATTTGAAATTCCGAAAAACCAGTATTGGCATATTTGTATGGTATTGAAATCTCTGATGGAAAGAAATTTAAAAAAACATCAACGAGAATCGATTAAATTTGAATTGTTGCAACTTTGTACGATTCCATATGTCATGTCACAAACGACCCGGGTTTCGCCCTTCGGCATCTTCAGGTATTCCATCGCACGGATGTTATGTTTCGTATTATTAGTTTTTTGTCTTTTATTTACCCGAATATATCAAACACATATGTTTTGAAGATCTAAGCCAGTAGTGATCAACCTTTTATGATAATGAGTAAAAAACTTAAACTTAAAAAAAATTAATTAATGCGGAAAAGTTTAAAACAATTTTATAAAAACATTACGTAATTAATTTATTTACATTCGCATGAGTTAATACAACTGTATTTTATTAAAGCATAAATATAATATAAACATAATAATATGGCTTTTTACGTCAATGCAGAAGTGTTAAACTTAGAACGCTTAATGATAACAGCGTAAAAATTGATTTTCTGTTACGTACTTGAAAACCGATGAGTTATAAAAATCATTGATCTAAGCAATAAATAAATTTTTAATTTTCTTAAAATAAGTAAGACTAGATGATTAATTTATGACATCGATTGAAGTTGCTTGATGGAATTTCAATATCAAATTTTAATTATTGCAAATTTGTACGATTCCACATGCTTTGTCACTCACGACCCGGGTTTCGCTTTTCGGCATCTTCAGGCATTCTATAAGACGGATGAAACTGAACTGACGCAATAGACAGAACAGACTTGATCTACTACTAGATGATTACTTTTCAAATATATATAACAGTACAATTTCTCTCTTTTTTCATTAACAAGTTTTCTTGATTTAAAAATCACACTTTTCATCTACATATTATAATATATGTAAAAACAAATAAAAGCATAATAACAGATATAATAATCAATCACGTGTTTTAGAACAACATATTTCATGAATATTGATTGAGAAATTTTGAAAGCAATCGAAAGTTTATGATTTGTAAATCGAATAAATAATTCCTCTGGAGATTCCCTACATGGGAAATAACATTGTTTTTGACGCAACAAGTTATAATATATTATGTATGAAAAGTCAGAAAAAATCAAATACTTCGACAGTGACATCTGTGAATTCGAGTTTTTTCTCTCCTTGTTCTTTTCCACCCATCACTGGGTTCACATACATTAATTTTATACTGCAGAATTCAGTGGCGTAACAATCGGTGAGCGCATTTAAGTGGTGTAAAATCAAAAACTCTAGTTTATAGACATGCTTCCAACAATACAGTAAAGTTTTGAAACACGTGGCCGACCGGTCCGATGAAAGGTTGAACCGACTTACGCAGCTCCTCTTTTTCTGCATGCTTTAAATTACACTCCCATGCGATTTTGATTTGTTCCATATATGTTACAAAAAAAAAATACAAATTAAAAATTCATTAATTTTCCGCCAAAAGGGTATATTTCAGTTATACTAAGGCATTGTACATTAATTTAAAAGCATTTCCAATTTTTAAAAATAAAAAATTAGCACCCAAAAATGCTCTCGTGGAATAGGAGTTAAGCTTTTTAGTTTTATTGATTGAATTAGCATTTACTTCATAGAACTCCATAATAAGACCGTAAAAAAATGAAAAATATAATAATATATCTGATGAAAGGTAAGCTGAAATAGCTATCTACTATATATCTTATAAATTTTATATAGCTATAATACATTGCTATTTTTCCATCGTGTTTTTAATTGAAATCAAATAAACCGTTAAACTATCCATAATAACTTAAATTTAATTTTGAAATATTATTTAATGCTCCAATGAAATAGAAGGAAGTGTTAACAAATAGACAGTCAGAAACCCTGTTGTAGTTAACTCTTTTTTAAAATTTTTATTAATACTCCTTGAGAAAAAATATATAAAGACTTACTGTTTTATATAAGTAATGTGAAACAACTACGATGCAAAGTTGTAAGATGCGGGTGGGTAAAAATGCTTAGGTGAGTATCAACTACTGCATGTATGTATAATTTTCAACTACACAGCACATTGTAGAAAATTGCACACCTTTTCTCAAGGCACCAACAATTCAACAGAGTTTATCAAAACTGTGTCATATGTTAAATGCTTCTAAAGATGCTATTGCTTGCACTACACAAATTGCATTTGCTACATATCCAATCATTCAACTTTCAATTTAATAGTATTGTTGACAAAATTTTGAAATTATCAATTTGATATTTTTTTGAAAAGTCGCTGATACGAATTTTATATTCTTTTTAAGTGTAGAATCAATCAAGATAATACCAATAGTAAGAGAATTAAAAATGTTCAACTGAATTGCTTTGGGTGTTGATGTTTTCTACAAAGACAAAAGTGAGCTTAGACGAATACTGTTTTTAATATATTAAATAAATTTTAATATGAGCTTGCTTGGTTGGTTTCCTTATATATTTTTCTTTTAATATCCAATGTTACCTTTTATGAAACTCTGCTTTTTGCAAAAGCAATAAATAAATATTTTTTTACTAAATAAATTAACTGATTCAAAGGTAATTTATTATAATTAAAGCTTTTACTCCTAATTACTGGACCAGCCAATGCAAATACTTCGCTGCTAAGGTCGATGTAATTATGCTCACCTCCAAAGCGATATAACTAGCCGTCTGATTTGCAACCCCGTCGATTATGCTGACATTTATACATCTTTGATAAATTACAACACATTTAAAGAGCTTTCGTCATCATAAGGAAGCAAATGATAGTCGGTTCATAAAATAAATTCATAATATTTATTATTTAATTCACGATATCGACTAAAGGTATTTGATGATAATAATACCAACTTTAAATTTTTGAAGCTGTTTACAATCAGCACTATTGCATACGTGTGATAAAACTCCTGAAGATGCCAATACAATAGAGTGTAAAGAAAAAATACAATAATTCAACAATTCAAATTAGAACAGAGTAAGATTAAATAATTTAAATGTCATTTATTGGTAGAACTCATCATAACACAGTGGGAAAATTTTTTCATTTAAATTCTTTAATGTGGCAAATTAATTTTAAGTATATCTCTACGTGTGAGTTAATATAGGTTTATGTTTACCCCTACGGAAACTTTTATTTAATTTCTTTTGTTAATCATATTTTAATTATTTGGTTAAATTTAACATAGCTGCCAATGAGCGAGCGACGCCGGACAAAATAAAATATTTACTTGTCTGAATGATTTCATTGGTTTAAAAGCTGTCGGGATGGATAGATATTTCACAAAATCCAAAATTCTAAAGAAAAATCTAAACATTTAATTTGATTCGGCTATTTCTCGTCAGAAGGGGTTTCGCCCACAACTGTTCGCCAGCTCGGAGGAATTTAAACAAATTGGCACACAACTTTCAGCAACGAAGTACAAATAAATATTTGTGGGATGCTTTATAATAAAATTAATTAAATTTATTAGAAATTATCTTCTTTACGTAAAACATCATAAAATAAATAAGCGCCATCTAAAACCTTGTAAAATATACTTGCATTTGTGGAATAACTTGATTTCTTTGATGCTCTAAAAATCCGGTAATACTTTAAAAATAGCAATGTATTTTAACTCAACCAAAATTATAAAGAATATAGATGATAGTTATTTCGTTTTCCGCTCTCATCAGGCCTATAAGGCTAGAGAGAGTAAGCTGAAATAGCTATCAACAGTAAATCTTATAAATTTTGTAGAACTAAAACACAATACTATTTTTTCACCGTGTTATGATGGAGCTCTACAAAGTAAATGCCAATTCACTCAATAAACTTTAACTGACCATTCGCCCAAATTTATTGCAACCCTTTATTTATTTATTTTACCAAACAGCCACGCGTAGGTAATTAAGCTTTTGAATATCAATCGAAAATAGTTAAAATCACTTCTTTGTTATCAAAAAAAGAAAAAAAAATCCTTACATTTTACACTCTTTCTTCCTGTTAACAAAATTAGTTATTAATCGTTATGGTTTCTAAAACTACGTAAGAGTTTTTTATTTCATTTTTAATTTTTCTGGTTTCGCCTCTCGGCATCTTCAGGAATTCTATCATACGGATGCAGCAATGCCAAAAGGCAAAACCCGGACAGTTTGTGACAAAACATGTGGAATCGTACAAAGCTTCAAAAATTTTAATTTGATATTGAAGTTCCATAAAGCAACTTCTTTCAATATCATAAATTTTTATGCTTGCTAATGAATATTTCACAGTAATTTATTAACTCAAAATTTACTTATAACCTGGTTTCATGTTACTGAAAATTACAAAAAAACAGTGTAGTTGCTACTATTTTGTTTGAGGTACATTCTATTTCAAATGCCACCGTAAATTTCTTAACTGCAAATAGCTAAGCCAATCTGGACTGCTCAAAATAAAAACGAAGTTTTAAAAACGTTCTAAAATAATATAATCATTCAAATTTTCTACCGTGTAATGTTGACATTTTCGCTTATTTGACGAGTGTCACATCTCGCCCGTTGCTTGTTATTAAGCGGAGTGAATGTTCTACGGAGATAAACAAAGCGCAGTGAAATTGCATTGCTTGTGTTTCTCAAATGCACTTACCTGACCTTTCCAGTAAATATCCTACCTTGCTTAAGCGTATTTACACGTGTGACTCCTCTATAATTTAACATAATTGCTGTCAACATAGCACAGGTGAGATTGCCAACACCATTGACTTGTAACTTAAGCTTCTTAGGTGTATATTCAAAGTCTCGTATGCATTCCTTGAAACGTATATACATTCTGGACACTAGCAATGTTTGTCTCATCTATTATTGAAATTCAATTATATTAAATAAAAAAATCGATACAACATACATATGTTATCACAATGTTGTGAAACAAATTTGAAAATTGCTTTTAAAATTGCAGCCAGGAATTTTCAAATATAAAAAAAAATATATTTTTTGAATTGTCACAATTTTGTACGATTCCACATGTTTTGTCATTAACGACCCGGGTTTCGCCTTTCGGCATATTCAGACTCTACAAAATTTATAATAAATAGCTATCATTTTATCGATTGAATTGGCATTCACTTGGTAGAACTCCATTATAACACGGTGAAAATTCGAATTTGAACTGCTGAAATTCAATTTTCATCTACATATTTCCAAATTCACGATAAAAAATGAGATATGTTAAGATTTTATTTCATGAATTTTTCAGGAATGTTGGTGTAGAACAAACTTTTAAAGAATTAAAAGGCCCATCATGCTATATTTCAACAATAAAATAAGCTCAAAAGACTTAATTTTTTTTTTTAGAATCAATTTGTAATCCACTGGAATCAGCAATCTTAATTGTTGAAAAATATGCAGATCGGTTATAGAACAGTTCGGATTGACAACAAATCGGACAGTAAACCTTATTACGAAAGATTATTGTGTTGCTCAAACACATATTCGTACAACGAACATAAACAACTTTTGTAGTCCACTTTTTGTTCAACTAATCGACGTTTTACATTCGACAGACTTTTGAAAACGGCGCGCTTTTGACTTGGTCTGTATCGTCATTTTCAGGACGAAATCAGACTTGTAAATCGAATAATCGGTCAGCGAACATCACTGTACTTTATTTTTAATATATTAACACCTTAAAGTAAACATAAAAATTCAGTCCTAGTACAAAGAAAAAATGTGGTATTTTTTAATTGCAGACCATTAAAAAAGATTTATATATTAATATCTTAAATCTGCATGTTAACCTCATTGTACAACAATCTTTATATTGGTCTACATTTGCAAGGTAAACCGACCATTAATACCGTCTTTGTGTAGAAACAACAGGTGCGTACTATTTTCATGTGGATTGTTTAGTTCAGGGGTCAATATCAATTGTTCTTTTATATATGAAAATTAGATGCTTCTTGAATTGTTAGTTGTGACATACCTTAAAATAATCACAAATTAGACATTACGGTTTTATACGCTAAATAATTTTATACAATAAAAAATTGTCAAGAAGAACATATCATAAAAAGCAAATTAAATTTTTCAAATTGTAAATTGATAATATATGTTGATTGACTTGGAATTCGCTTGGTAGAACTCCATTATAACACGGTGAAAAAAATAACAGTGTAATAGCAATAGAAATTTTGTAGATTTAAAATACATAATATAATCACTTTTAAGGTGTTAACTGTCACTTCTTGATGGAAAGGCATTATATTTTAAATAATAAAAACACATTTTTTTAGTACTTATTTCCACAATATATTTTTTGATCAGGACCGGTTTCGCTCATCGCGAGCATTATCAACTGATAATTTCATTTGATAATGCTCGCGATGAGCGAAACCGGTCCTGATCAAAAAATATATTGTGGAAATAAGTACTAAAAAAATGTGTTTTTATTATTTAAAACATAATATAATATATGATTTGTTTATCAATCTACACTAAGAACTGCAAATGATCAAACATCGAGTAATATTTATGAAAAATTCAAATAATGCAGAAATGCACCAAAATATTGTATAATTCATTTGTAAAATACATTTTCAAAATAAAATTAATCTATGGTGCTTGATAGAATTTCAATACCAAATTTTTGCTGCTTTAACTAGGCGTTATTTTGTCACTCAAGACCAGAGTTTCGGTTATATTGCATCTGCGTGATAAAATTTGATAACGTTTCAAAAATTTTAATAAAATCTATAGATATTTTAAAATCCCTATCATTTATTACATAATGAATGATAAACTGGAATATTTTCTCTTAAGTAGATAAAAAAAATATTTCTCACTGATATAGTGGGAATTAAAGTAATTTTTTGTTGGTTTTATTGAAATGTTTACATTTGAAAACAGATAATTAACTGAGATATTTAGATTTTCATACAGACAGCTAGCAAGGTAGCAAAAAGCCTTACAATAGAGACGTTAAAAACGTCCAGGTCCAATTGACATGTGTCAAATTCTTGTAAATTGTTCAATAGAGTATTGCAAATCACCCTTAAACGTTATAGTGTTGAAAAACGTGTACAAATACTCAAATTTGGATGAATATTACCCACATGCTATTTAACGCCTTTAGACTTTTACCTTTGAGGTAACCGTAAGTCTTTGCAAATAAACCGCAAAAAGTTGACACCCTCGACGATAACATAACAAACGCAATCCAACAAACTCAAAACAAGATTTATGCAACAGTCATTGACAACTATACCCCCAAATAGGTGCCACCAAGCAAAGCCACGGCGGACATTCGATCGACGTTATATTCCACACTTAATATTTTAAAATATACTTTCAAATAAAAACAAAAATGAGTGGATATCTTACACACAACTTGTTTTATTTACATTTACACAAATTTAGAGCGTTTCTACTGAGACCCTTTCCAAAAAACATGTATCATTTTAAGGAAAAAATCCACGCAGTTGCGTTATTTACCTATCGGAAAACAAGAAGGTAAATATTTATACGCCTAAAACACTCCCGAGGGATTTTTTTAAATGAATACATATCCGAAATATTGCTAGCGGAATAAAATTTTATAATTTAAGTTTGCGTTATACGATATCCGATTTTTGAAATGGTATTTTCTGTAATAATATTTTAGCGAAATATCTTAACGTAATAAGAGATGGTTGACTTGTTATCAGATACTGTTTCAATGAACACAGATAATTTTCAATGATGTTATAATATTTAATGTCAAGTGTTAATCCGTATTTATATAATAAATCAAATGAAATGTAACGACGTTAACGATATCTGCAAAACATTTTTTTCTTTTTTAAATTAATGACGTACATTTTTTTATAATCTTACCAAAAACATTCAATTTTTTGAAACACGATATTTCCAAGTAATTGAGTTTTTTTTAAATATTAAGTCGATAATAATACACTCGCAGTGCTACAATTTATATGAAAAGAAATGATTGTAAGAATTCTCCGCGACTATCGCATTGCTTTGATTGAATATTATAATTTAAAATACGTCTGAACATTTCTTTTTTTCAACATTTAAACTTTAAATGCAATCAATAATAAATTATTGGTGGAAGGCATTTAAATCTTTACCTTATTTTATCAGTATTACACAAAATATACGTGTCTTGTATCAATATATTTTCTTGATTGAATTGGCATTCATTTGGTAGCACTCCATTATAACACATTAGGAACATGTAAGATCATTCAACACTAAAAAAACAGATTCACAATTTGCTAATCACGTTATTAATGAATCACATAATATAAATTCAAACTCAGCGCCTAAATGTTTGCATCTTTGTAGTAAGGGTCGGAGAATGACGGCTTTCGAACAGCTGGAAATCAATAGACACCAATTATCACAAAAGATTCTTAACGAACAAACTAACATAATAGTATCGCCACTTGTCCAGCCGTTGTACAAAGGGGTGGTCTGATTTGCTTCCATAAGGACCACTTCTGTCCCACATATAAACTTATTGTCATAGACACCATTGTTTCATTTAGATTTTTGAAAATTTAGTGTCATTGTGTTAATGTAACAAGCTAGGCCGTTGGAACAGGAAAGAGGATGTGTTGTGTGCCTTTTCTGCACAGCTATATATAGATAAGCGAATGTTAGTTTAAGCATAGTTCTGACGATGGCGTGAGCCGAAATAGCTATCAACTATATTTGTTAAAAATAATTTTGTAGAACTAAAATACATTGCTATTTTTTTCACCGTGTTAATATATTTTCTTACTTTAAAAGAACATAACAAAGAAAACAGAGATGGTTTTATAATTGAATTTGTAAATTTTACATATGTAAGGCATCAATCAATCTCTTTCTTAAATTTTCTCAATAATTAAACGATTTTTATGACAATATTGCTCTTAAAACTAAAGATTGTGTAGTTTACCGTGCAATTGCAAAAAGTATGAAAAATAGCCCCAATTTATTACTTCGAAAATGACATCTGTGTAAATGTAATGCATTTAATTAGAAAACTCATTATTAATGCTAAGTATTGAATATATTATATCAAATTTAAGGATTTTAACTATCACGCATTCAATATAATGTCTCTCCACTAAAGGCATAATATTCCGTGATATTGGTCCAAAACCCCGATCATAACTATTATAATGTAGAAATAGTACTTCAAAATGTGTTGAAATTTTATAGCAGTATAACACTTAACATTGTATATGATATTTGTCAACAGCATAAGTTTTTTCTTATTAATTAACAAAAGGTTAATAAACTCATTGTATTGTTATAAGTCTATGTGTTTTATTCATTTTTCAGCTAAGTCAGTGTTTTTAATCGTCCTAGCGAAATCTACAATTCCAAATGTTTACTTGCAAATAAAATGTTTTTAACCTCACAAAAGCATTCATTTTTCAGTGTTTTTTTAAACAGCCGCTGAAATTAGCCACAAACAGGCTTAAAAATATTTTTCAAAACTGTGTAGTATTTAAATTCGTCACAAACAGATATTCGTAATGCAGGTAAAAACTGTTTTGTTTGGGGATTATTTCAAGCACTGGCTAAAACAGTTATATGGTAGTAGGTGTGAGTATATAACGGCCAAAAAAACAGAATTTTCACTCTCTAAACTTTTTAAACCCATGGCCAAAATCATACAATAGTTTTACTAGACTAAAACTCACATAAAACTCTAACGTTTTACTTGTAGCTTTGTTTCATTTGAAATGTGACACGAGAACTTTTTTAAATAAGAATAAAATAACGTAATTGGAGAAATTAACATGTACGGTTAATCCATAGCCCACAGTAATTAGACTTTCGTCCGAGCTTAAAAAATAATCTCTTGTGTGTAATTTGGTCATTTGTTTCTAATTAGTTAAAAATAAACTGGATAAAAGAGCCTTTATTTAACAAAAAGGTAAAGCCATTTATACAATTTTAATGTTAAACGTTTTTTAAAAATGCTTCAAAGACTATTATAATATATAAAATGGTAAACGAAAATTTTGTCTTAACGAAAATACAAGACGAATTTCATGATTAGTATATAAATATAATATTGAGCGATTACTTCGATTATTACTGACATAGCAACCCTAAGCGAGCTTTAAAGTTCTCGCACCGGTTCCCTCAGCTTCCTGTTTGAAAGCTTACTTATGAAATCAAGAATTCAAATAATTTCATTCAATATAACATTGTTTTTCTTCCGAAACGAGAATTTGTCTAAGATGCCGAATGGCGAAACCCTGGTCATTAGTGACAAAACATGTGGAATCGTAGAAAATTGTAACAATTCAAATTTGATATTGAAACTCCATCATGCCCGTTCAGTGGATATCGTAAATTAATTCATTTTTTTTTATTTTAATTGCTAATTATTCTTCACCTATTTTTATAAAACACCACCCAAGCTACCGCAAGACATATGTGGCTGTTAAAATGTGTAAGGGGATGGTTGCAGCCTCCGATACATAGGAACTCGTTAAAAAATATAAAATTTGAATAAATGAATATGTAAACAAAAATATAATTAGTTTAAAGTTGGTGAGGATTGAATAAATACAAAAAATCAGCGTCGAAATCCACGATATGCCTAATGTATTATTACTAATTGAAATAAGCAATTATTGTGTGTTCCACGTTGTCACTACAGCGTACGTTGACAGAGTTTATTCGAGCACTTAGCAATTAAAAATATGACACTATAAATAGGTGCCGAATGTAATTTCAATACTCATATTAAAATGGGGCAAATTTGATGTTTATTAATTTACATTTATTTAGTCATATGTCCCTCCCTCATTCGATCTGAAAGTTCTAAGAATTTAGAAAAATACATTATAATTGTTAAAATATGAATTAACGGCGAACTGTTCGTGTTTCATAGAACATAATGATAAAGAAACTTTTTCGAAATCAAATTGGTTGAGCGTTAAGATCTACGACGCGCTATCATCAGAGTTATTCATGGTTCCCTCATATTAGGGTATTGATTTATTTTAGTCGCTGCAGAGCTGAGCAATCTAAATTGAATCCGGTTCACATGAATACGATTCGGATTATGATTACATATTCATAGCTAGATACAACTCTCACACAAGCATACATATGCATATACAATACAAAAAAACTCATTTTTAAATGATGAAGTCGTGTGTTTTTTACCCTAACGGATAATTACGGGGGTCGTCGACCAGAACCTATCTCGGCCTAAAACAATTATACAGTACTGTCTTGTCGTTATTATCTAGAAAAGATATCGTAATGTTATAATGTTTGGATAAATCGCCGTAAAATTTTTGAGAAACAAATCGAATTATTATATTATAGTGGTTATTTTCAAGTCTTTACGTAGCAGCGAATTGCGCACGTACCACGGAAAGTAGCAGATTTGTAACAATGAGCAATAATTCAAAACCCTCACCCGAGTTGACCGAGTAGTTTTCTGATAGTCTATTATGATGATTGTTTTTTTTTTAATATTCAATGTTTATTATGAAATGGTTTTTTTACATACAAAAACACTTTTTGTGTGAAACTAAAGAGTGGTACAGAGTTTTAAGCTTTCAGCTGAAAAGTTAGATTATTTTTCAGGGAAACATTTTATATCTTTCAGCGTAAGTGTTATGTAATTAAGCAGACAGTAGTTGCTACTATACTCTCAAAAAATTGCCTATGGGTATCATATAAATATTTTAATCAAGCACTTATTAAATATTTTCGTTTTTAAAAGAATGAAATTTTTGTATATGACTCGACGTTATTTTTATTGTAGGTTAATTACTTGAGTCATAAAAAAAAGATTTGTTGACTTAGCTAGTTCACAAAAAGAAGATCATATTTTTATTATTTATGGATGGCTTCCCGCAGGATATTCTGTAATAATAGACAATCGTCAGGTTATGTCTATAATATTTGTTGTAGATTAATACAAACGACGACACTTAAATAAATTAAACATACGTATTATGACTTCAAAGCTTACAATATAATTTAAGTAATACTGTTAGTAGCTTCAAATAAAGTTACATCTTAGTTGTACATTAAGTAATTTATTTACTAAAAATATAAGCCATCAAGGTTTCTATACAATAATCAGTATGATATTGGTCTTGAATCAAGTTCTTACAGAAAGACATCTGTTAAAAATGAATGATAAAAAAATCACCATCGTAAAATGTTTTTATACTTTTATGCGGAAATTATTATCGGGAGTTTGTTAAAGATATTTGATTGCAATACGTTCCCACAAAATGATTCGATAAATATATGATAAGACGGTAGCCAAATCTCTCCCTGTAAACATACAGCTCTGCTGAAAAACATCAAAATGTAAATATATTTTTAGAGTGTGTAAATTAGTCACTATTAGTCAATATTTATAAGAATCTGAAAGATTCACTTTCGACGTACTTGTTAAAACACAATCTTTCTGTATTGCTTACATTGTTTTCTCTCATAAATATACATTTTATAATGTATACTATGTATACAATATTTATGTTCTTATGACATTTTTTCAACGAAAATGTAATAATTTCTGGATCCTTGTGATTTCGGTTTCAGAAAATATTTTATAGTGTAGATGAACTTGATTTTTTTTCTGTTGGAAAAATGCGCCACAGCACACCTAGCATCGTCTGGTGGCACATCGATATGCCAAAGTTTCGGAGCACTGGTCTAGTTGACAAAATGTTGACGAAAAAATGACGTTACGACTACTGAAGGAAAATTAAAATGGTTAATTGAAGTAATGAGACTTATTCTTTGAGCATCGGAAACTAATGACAGTTTAACAATAAAATTTTATTCAGGTTATTATTAAAAAGATTGTAAGTTTTATTGAACTTTGAAATTTTCATTTTGAAATTCTTTGTCTGAGTATATATTATATTATTTCTAATAGATGTTTTCTACAAAGCAACCTTATAAAGTTGCTTCTTTAACCAATAATTGAAGATTTCTTCAGATCGTACTTTTAATCAGAGGCGTGCTGTGAATTTATTGTCAGACGCTACAAAGAAATTGGCAATCTAATTATACCAAAACATTAAAAGATATATTTCAGTTGATTTTTACTGGTGCAATAAAAAGAAACCATTAGTCTGTACTACTTGTTTTGAAAATATTTATAATATGTGAGATATCTGAAATATTATTGGTCAATATTTCAACATATTTTTCAAAACATTAAGATAAATTTAATTTTTAATGAGAACACATGTAATAAAAAAATCCTATTTTTTAAATTTCATTCCATATATATTATGATTGATTTATTTTTGGTTGACTTTGAATAAGCTTTAAAAAAATTCTTGTGAATTCGTTTTTCCAACAATTGATTACGATTTTTTTCTATACTGTAAAAATTTAAAATAAGGAAAATTATGATCGTCGTAAATGGAAAAATAATATGAAAAGTACAATACTGAACACGCTTGATAAAATTTCAATTTTTCTTCTCCATCTCTGTGATGGAATGCTTGAAGATGCCAAAAGGTGAAACCCAGGTCGCTAATGACAATAATTGTACACAGTTTCAACTAAAATTGAACACGTATATGAATTTTTATAAAAAAATACCTCGAAACTGTTCGCCACTGATGTTAATATTAGATAAACTTAATAGTTACGATCAAGTTTCAAACTTCAACAAAGTAATAAAAATATTATTTATCTCTTTCCAATTATTTAATACCGGCCACGAGAAACTTATATTGACAAACAAACATTTTGCTCGGAAACAAATGAATCCTATTTCAATGTCATAAAATAGATTTCTTTGAAAAAAAGAATTAAATACAGTTGAATGATGCGTCATCTATTTTTCTATTTATGAAACTATTTTTAGCTTCGTAGAGAAAACCATTCTGCGGATAATTATCATTACCGTGGATTTGGTCACGTAGGCATTCGATTTTCTTTGCATTAATGTATCTTAGAAAATGGTCATATTTTTTACGGATTCTTATAAAAATACAATCACAATATTTCTTATATATTTACTAATAGATATCCCTAGAAAAGCAGGTGCAGCGAAGTAGCTACATGTTTCACATTATAAACAATAAATGACGTTTAGGAATTGGCGAATAAATTAGAATTATTTTTATTGATAACGATCCCATAATTGAAATGAGCTCAAAATTCAAGAGGAAATTACAAAATATTCTGGATCCTTGTAAGGAAATATGTGAAGCTTTATACGCTAAAAGTAAGCAATCACTTATATACGATTTACTTATTATACTTAATACGATTAAAGGCTTAACCAAAAAAAGTTCAGAATCCTCTCATAATGAAAGCTCACAAGCGATCTCGAAAAAGATCATAAATAAATGATATATTATGTTATTAATGTTTCTTTCAATTAATATGGAAATGTATATTTGTTTATTTAAAAATTTGAAGCGCATACTTATTTAAACTAGCGTCGATTTTTTTTGGAACGCAAACCTTAATTTTGTATGAACTTCAAACCTTGTATAACACGGATCTGTATTACACGACGTTTTTGTAGAAACATATTACCGTGTTATACGAGGCCCAGGTGTATTTTTTTGCAAAACTCTTTCAAACTCTTTTGAAGAAAATTTTAAATTTCCCTGCCCCTCAACATTCAATACATAATTTGTTCATTATAATGTATTACCGAAATATCAGTCATAGAAAATATGCGCGTATACGCGCTGTACTTGAATATATAAGCAAGTTTGACCATCTTAAATAAACCAATATTTTTAACGCACAATAATATCTCTTGGTAAAATTTGGTAAAATCTGACATATTCTTAAGAATTATCTATCAAAAAAGGATATTTTTATTTCTTAAGAATTCCCGGCTCTCCGGGTTCAATCATATGAATACTTCCCGGCACTAAAAAGGTTTTTTTTAATTGATTTACTCGCGCGACTAAGAATCTTTTAACAGAAAATCAAAAATATGCAGTGTTTTTATATTATATTATAGATTTAAACATACCCCGTACAATACGGAAGAAATATTTGATAAAAATTGTACTTGCTAAACAGCAAATATTCGACATTATAAGTATTGAGTAAACTATTCAATGTTGAAAATAGTAAATGATTATTTTATCAAGCTTAGTTTACTACAGCATTTTTACTTCTTTAATATAATCTTCCTATCTTTTTATGCATGAGTTTTTTTTGTATCCTTGTCCATTGGGACATATCCGCGTGCAAAAAGCATATCGGATGTAATATCATTTGAGGAGTGACGTATTTTATTATAAAGTAGAATATTGTGCGTAATATTAACTTGTTAATGTTTTATTTTACCTCTAATAAAATAACTAAAGGAGGTATTAACTTTCATACGATTCGACGCGATGTAGATTCTCGTTTAGAATGTCACAGGCAATGTAAACAATCCTAGATGGTAGGTAAAATGTCCATTAAATCTCCATGATACTGAAATTTGAGGACCTTTCCCCACTTTCCTTTACAGTTTCAAATATTCAGATTTACGACCAACATTAAGAAATACCTTATGGTCTGAAAATTTCACTTTAAAGGTTAAAACCTTCATAAAATTTTCCCTTTGAAACATGCAGTCATAATTTCGTTACGCAAAAGGCATTAACAGAAATGATGTCATGGGCATTTACTCCACTCTTTTCTAAGATTGAATTTTTATACGGCTTTTAAGTCATAAATCTTAACACTAATTATTTGTTTTTGCATGTATCCCAAAACTACTACAATTAAACATTTAATTTCACCCCTTATTGCGTTACCGGTGTTTGAATACAACCATCGAATGGAATAAGGCGTACGAACCGATCAGATCGGTGCGAAATGTGACCACTCCCTTATAAACATAAACTATCAAGAAACGATAACTGATACATACACAATTTTTCTTTGATTACGTACAAAGGCATAAAAGGTCCAACATTTTAAGAATTTATTTTATGTTTGGTTTTTAATAAAAAAAATTACACTATTGTATTTTTAAGGAGCTAAATGTCACTTTTTGATGGAAAGGCGTGATATTTTAAAAAATAATCAGGACCTTATTCGCTCATCGCGAGGATTGTCTGTTGCAAATAATGCGGTCCTGATTAAAAAATATACTGTGAAAATAAATACTTAAAAAATGTGTTTTTGTAATGTGAAATGCGATTTTAGTTGCTTATTTTTTTTTCAAATAACGTGGTTGTTTTTAATTTAGGGAAACAATCTTCAATCATTTCTTTCATATGATTTTGGAGGAACATGCTCAACGCGTAAAAATGAGTTTAGTGCATATACATACATATATTTATATATATTATATATATAGACAGTTTTAGTATATTTCAAGTACAAAAAGTCTTGCATTCGTGTAATTAAGTGAAACTATCTTAATTAGTAAAAGAAAAAGTCTTCATTTTTAGTTAGTAATCACATTCGCAGCTAACATGAGTAATGAATGACCTTACAACACATTTATCCTAGTGATGCTTCTCAAAAAAGGTACACACGTTTCACATATCGTAACACTCCATGTAAAATAACATTTTAATCAATTTTATTTAAATTATATTTATTTATTCGACTGTACTGCTTCACTAAATAAAGATTTAACCGCTATTATATGTAGATTTTGCTCAAAACCTCACAAATAAATTCTAATTTTAGCCTATTTCAGGGGTTCACAAAGTGTGCTTTTTGTGAGTTTTTGACATGTTCCGCGAATGCTATGGTATTTTTTTTCATGGAATATAAAAATGAAACAAATCTCTTTTCATGTTACCCAGACGCTATACCCACTAATTTATAGTTTGAATTAATATATTTGCAAAAAAACCTGGAAGAAAACATATAAAATACTGTTACAACAATGTGATTGAATTAAATTGTACAAAAATCTTTTACTTGATATATATTCATAGATAGGCAAACTTGTCATCAAATGGCTTTCTTATTTGTGTGTTATTATTTTTGTGAAAAAACATTTTCTACGGTGATAATTAATCAATCACATTTAATATCGAAATAGACAGCCATAGCGCATCTGTTTTGCGTATTGCATGACTAAATTTAAGCTTAGATTACACAGATAGTTTTTTAAACAAAATGTTCATGTATTAATAATTAAAATAGGTTTTCAAGGGTTGTCAGCGTTATACCCGCCACCATTCACTTCGGCTTCACACACTATAGTGGGTAATCGGTTAACAAACATAATCTGTTCCAAGATTGTGTTCGCTATCCGAATTGCTTGTTTACCTATCATGGATTCACCATAGATTTTTATGAGGAATGACATCTCGGACCGACTCAAAAGTCTGTCGAATATAAAATGTCTATATGTTTTATACATTGGATAAGTGGATTAAAAAAAACGTTTAAGCTCGTTATCGAAATATGCGTTCGATGTCCGAACACAAAAATCTTTTGTGATATCGTTCGTTATGCGATTTGTTCCCAGTCCAGCTTGTTTGTAAGCCGATCTGCCAATGTATTATATTTAATTATAAATATAAGCATGAAAGACGAAATATTTTTTGCTTTATATGTTTTAAAAATAAACCGAAAATTGTTGACTTAAAATATGTCTTTTTAATGGAAAAGTTTGTGAATCATTTGTCGAATCTATTATGGAACACGTAAAATCGTATTATAAAAGATATATACAAAACTTTACAATAAAGACTATCTCGCGATCATCTTCTTTTGTTGTATAGTTAGAAGAATCTGTTCTATCGTAATCTCGTAGGTCGTTTCTTTGAAAACTTCGTGAGATGTACTGGTGTGCCATACGAGAGATTTTCTCGGCAAAGATATTCTTAACATATTAACGTAACGCCTTTATTCATGTTTTACTTATATTATTTCAAGCCTATGTTGGTGAACTTTTTATTGAACTTTCGCTGTGCGAATATGAATATAAGGAAATCTTCATTGACATTTCGCGGTATTCAAAGATACAGAAACTCTCCCAATTGAAAAACAAGTAGATCTAAGGCACCCTCGAGACATCTGTTGTACGTATTTTTAACTTAGGAAAGTGTAATATTCACAATAAAATGATCACAATGATTCCGACAAAACGTTCATATATCAAGATATTGCTGTATCCACCAGCGCTCCTCAAAATTTACGGCGAAATTTAATGCCGATCTGTGAAAACATACTTGTTTCACATTTTTTCTGAATCGAATTTCTTTTTAATATCCAGAAAATTTTGATCAGTGCACAAATCGACAAACTTTTGAATTTTTTGTATTATATTACATTTTAATCTGATGCTTAAACTTTGTTTATTTTAATTGTATTTTTTTAATATCGACTGAAGGGGCTTGATGGAATTTCAATGTCCAATTTGAATTGCTACAACTTTGTACGCGTCCACATGCTTTGTCACTAACGACTTTGGTTTCGCCTTTCAGAATCTTCAGACATTCTATCACACAGATGCAACAGAACTGACCAAAGTTTTTCAGTTCGTCAGTCGTCTTAAACTCGTCGTAAACTTTGATATGTTTCTCACATTTTAACAACTTAAAAATTCATCAATCTAATTTTATCATTATAAATTCATTTGTTTGTATTGGTTATAAGATTGTTTCCTAATTTGAATTTGTATTTATTAAAATTTATTTACATATCAATTTTGTTCCAAGACTAAGAGTTTCTATAATTTATAGTTTTTCTTAGATATTATATAAACTGTTAACAAACTCTCAGTTTGAATGCATCAGCGTACTAGAACGCTTAAAGATGCCGAATGAAATGTGCAAATGTAGAGAGCTTAGACTGTTTGAATTAAGTAATGAAATTTCGTCAAACTTTCTTCGATATTATAAATTAAATTATATTAAATCAATTAAATTCTCTGGGGCATGATTCCTTTTTAAACTGCTGCAAAATTAGCTGTCGAAAATAAATTTTGCTTAAGTGAAACTTTCCCAATAAATTAATTTTTATTTCATTGTTTTTTTTTTGTTACAAGTTAAAGGTTTTTTTCTAAAATTCAGACTGTTAACTAATCAAGCAAAAGCAATTAATAATCAATTATATATTTCATACTCCAGTTAACCATGTAAATGCTTTGAAATATTCACGAATACCCTCCTACTTATTTGTCGTTACTGTTTATTTGTTATTTTCTATAATAGTTACTTTAATAATACATTTTTTTCTTAAATATTTTTATTTTATCGTTAATATTTATCATTAATTATTCAATGAAATGTAAATTTAATTACTTACAATTGCAGCATTTGAAAATAAAAATTTCGAATTAGTCAAAACGAATATTTTCGCAATCAATCCAACAGTGACAGTTATTTTTGAACATACAATATTATATATGAAATATGTTACGGTATTTCAATAAAATTTTGAAATAAATCATTTTCATTATAACTCTTTGACTTCTTGACGGAAAAGTATGAAACAATAAGTCGGAAAATGATTACCGGCATAATATATCAATTTGAAGGAAAATTCTTCCGTCAGTATTTCCGACGAAATTTTTGACATCGGGTCGTTTCCGGGTCACGCAATTTATTTTTAAACTTTTCAGACTGATTCAGCTACCCAGTCACAATAAAGATTTCAGATACACATTTTTAACAGCCATAATAAAAAAATAAAAAGACGTAATTTTAATATTCAAAAAAAAGTTCAAACACAATATTTAGAATTACAATATAATATTATATCCAACATCCAACTGTAAATGAAAGCTGTTATGTTATAAATCGTGTAATAATCAATATATCTTCAGACAAAAGATTCACTAATCTTTCATAATAACTTAAGTATAAAATTTGCCTAACCATACGGCGAAAGCTTCAACGCGTGTTTCGCTTTATTTAAAAAATTGAACGACACATTTATCCATTTATAAAACGATATTCCTACAGTTATATTTACCAAAAATATGCATTTTAAAAGTCTTTCTTATTATTTTCTATTATGATCGATCTTTGAAAGCTTGTAAAAGAGTGAACTTTATCACAAATACGGATCGCTTAACATACACAATATTCATTTGAAATAACATATATTTTTTATTTACTTCCATTTTCAGTCACCGTTATTGAAACAGTTTTACATTTCGAAATATTATGTGATATGAAATATTTTATTGGGGTTTTAATAACAAAAACTATTTTTTAAGTAACAATAGAAATGACAGTAGCATCTGTGTGATAACAATCGACTATCAAATACTTTGCTTAAAAAACTACTGTCAAGAAAATTGATAGCGGACATGAGAAAAAACAAATATATTGTCCGTTATAAAAGAATTTTCAATCGCTTAATCGATTTGTTTTTTTTTTATTTTCATATAAATTCGAAAATAAAATATTCAAAAATGAATATGAACACCGGTTCATTTGGTTTTATTTAATTATCGTCACATAATAAAGGATACATTCCATCGTTGTTGTTTTTTTCATTATTAAACGGAATCATAAATATAACTGATGGTAAAAAAAAATATTACCGCTTATGGTAAGGAGCTTTTATATTTACGCGATTATTAATAAGTACTTTTTTCAAGCTTAAATATAAATAATTTTTTTGTTGTCTTATTTAACAAATTTTTATGATATAATTGAAAATATGGTATTGTTTTTATTATTGTTAACCAAGCACGATAATGTTTTAAACAAATCAAATATTTTGACAAATAATGTAGGATTTAGACAAAAAAAAACTTTTTTGATATAATTGACACAAATCTGAAAGAATTTTAATGAATTTTACAAAAAGCTCTTTTGAAAAATTTCAATTCAAATCATAACAAAGAATTCAAGTTACTGAAATCATTCACTTTACATCCAATTTCTTTAGTTCAAAGTTATAATAGTTGTGATAAGGTTTTAAAAAATATGACGCAAATTCATGCCTTTTATAAAATACCCTTAAATTCAGATGTTAGTTTGATTGATTTGGAATTTACTTGGTAGAACTCCATTATAACATTATACTAAAAAGCAATCTAATAGTTTTTTTGTCTAAAACTCTTGATTAAACTATATATATGAAATAGGTATCTATATATTTTATACATTTTGTAGAAATAAAATATATGGCTTTTTTTTCATCACGTTGGATAATATTCCTTATAAGAACATTTAAGAATTCTGAAATATATTAAAACAAAATCTAAAATGAAAGTAATTGACGAGAGAAGTATGTATCCACTTAGCTTCAGTAAACGTTGATTTTTATTGAGTTTTATTGAGAGAAAAATAATGTTTTTGTCTTCTGAACGTTTTAAAGTGTTTAATATTACAATAGGCTGATTCCAAAAATAAATTTACACCGAATATCTGCAAGAGCACTAATTAGCCAAAAAGTTCATCGCAACTGTGAAAGAAGATAAGCGCGTGAGAGCGTTCGGGACTTTCCCGAATCGCAGCCAACAAGTGTCCTAGCCTTTCTGCTCTCCAAATCGACGCCCACAACCGACGTCGCGGCGTCGTGACGTCACGCCTGTTGCCGCTTTATAAAGGCGTCCACACGAAGGCTTCGCGCAATTCCGCCCCAGCCAGCCGCGAATGCAGGCCGCCTGCAATAAAAAACATACAAACCAACTTGTGATTGCACAAAAAAAAACTTTTAAAATTTTTGAAGCTCCATTTCTCCATACGAGCTATCGTGCCAAAGCACATTTTTACTTAAAAGTTCCACTTTAACTTTGGATTCAATATTCTCGCGATGAAAGTCTCAAATATTATTTGGCAGGCTTTTCGATTTAATTAGGGTTAAATCGTAAGTTTATAAGCTGTTCCAAATGTTTATTAACCATTTTTGACACAACAAATTCATCGTAATTGCAATTTAAACATATTTTTAGAATTCCACTTCCAAACTCTTTGTCAGTCAGTAACTTTGTTATTTTTGACCCAGCAAACTAAATCAATAAAATAAATCGCCGCAGTAATCATTTTCCCGTTCGACTTCATAAAAATAATTGCATTGTCAATTAAAAACTTTAATTTGTGCCAAGTTATACCGAGGCGTGATACGGAGACAGCTATAATCGCCAAAATGATAAGGTAAGTGTTTTTTTTTTAAGATTTAAAATTATTACTCTAAAGTTTTGGCTCAGCAGTCTATTGACAACTTTTTTTAAAGCAAACTTTCAATATTACTTAAAATAAATTTATTTTTTATATTCGCTTGTAATAATTAAAAGTTATTTTTTTTTAATTTGAAATCAAAATTTTTGTTGTTACATGTCAAATGACATGATGAAATAGTCAAAATAAAAATTATTTTCTATAATTAAAAATTTATTCAGAATTTTTTTTTATATATTTTTGTTTTGTAATACGAAATTATACCATTTTAAATATACGTTTATTCTTAACATACGTAGTTAAAACAAAGATCTTATTTTAAACATATCAATTTTTTCAACGATTTTATTTTATACAATATACATATAACGAAAGAAAACACTATTTATTATTATTATATATTCACTATATATTAAAATATAAAACTACATATATGTATATATTTTGGAAACAAACAACTTCCATATAAATTACGATGAATAGGATTTAATTTTATCTTGAGAATTATCTTACTATCTCATTAAATCCAAGAAGGCGAATAAAAAACAAACTTTTTTCAAATATATACTTAGCTGCTTTATTTTTTTATGGTTTAAATGAAAATATTATTTAACATACAACAAAAAACAATTATTTAATCCAATATTACGTGTATTACAAAAATCAGTTATTATTTTACAAATATTCCATCTAGCAGTAAAAATGTACACTGTACTGTACAAAAATCGTCGTCGCATAACAAGTATCAACAAAATTACATAAATTTATGGAATATTTCTTAATAATTTTTTTAAAAGAAGCAAAATACTTAAAAATATTTTACGTACTAGCACAATTTCTTTGAATTTATTTTTAAGAATTGCAAAAACACGTAAAAAGTACATTTTTAATGCAAAGCACTATTCGGAGAATTTTTAAATTTTCAATCAACCTTTCAAAGCAATCGCTTATATTAATAGACTAAATGAGATTTCTTTACTTATAAGTCGCCTTTGAGATATATTTGTACTAACGAGATACGTGATAAGAAAGATTGCATTCATTCACTATATAATTTTTGAAATATAAATATGAAAAAAAAAGATAAATTATTGAAACTAAAATATATTTATGAAAAATTTCCATTTATTTAAATGAATCTTATGATATTGGTGTAAAGATAAAGACGTAATGTTTTCATTAAACGCCGTTTTAAAGAAATTGCGATATCACTTAAATTAAATAAACGTATACAACATTTTCGTTGAATTCAGGACCTGTTATACCGTACATCTTCATATTTAGCGTCACTAACGCCCCGGGTTTCGCCTTTCAACATATTCAAACGATGTTAAGCATTCACTATTACATTTATAACGAAAATTTGAAGCACTATTACCTTAAATCTTCAATAAAAAACAAATAAAAATTCGCTTGTGAAAATGATGTCAAAATGAAATATTTTTATTTACTAAAAATTATACCTTAACCCATAACTGAAACAAGTAAATAATATCTCAAAACAACAATCAATATTTTGAAAAAAAAACAAACTTATGCAGATTATATATAAGTATAAAACAGATTGTATTTTATTACAATAATAAGCAGAGTTTTAATGAATATTTTAACATTATTATCACTTTCGTGTTTTTGATTATCAATTATCAACATAATGCCATCTGCTGTCTCAACAATTGAGACGTAAGCAATCAGTTGCCTAAAAAGTATAGTATACTCTTATTATCATTAAGATGGATACAATAAAATTGCTTTTTATGCATATAGCTCAATTCAATGAAATATAATTAAATTCTTCACTCAAAATGTATTCAACAAATTGTTTTGTTAATTGATTTTTGAAGTATCTTAATTTCTAAAAAACGTGTCTTAACGTTAAAGCTACAATATGTTTCGAAGTAGTCTATCTGAAGTATTTAATTTACTAAGATGACATCTAGTTTGCGCTACAACTCTGGTAATAAACTAAGGAAAATCTTGTGAATAAATCCCGTCATTAATTTCACAAAGACATCTTGCAGCTTTTCACCCACCCTATTTGGGAGAAGATCGTAAAATTCAATTCAACATCGATACAACTGGAACAACACAATTTTATTACTCGGGCTATAAATTATATTATTTCAAGACAAATACTACACGACAGTCTGAAGTGCCAAAAACAAAATGCTTATCATAATCGATTTTTTCACGCTTGTATGATATATGTGTATGTATATATGTTAATAATAAATGAAACACAATAACGAAAAAGTCAACAAGATAAATATTGACTGAATAGGATCAAAGTAAAAATGAATGAGCATTAATATATTGTATAATTTATAAATATCCAAAACGGGTTCTTTCATGCTTTTAGAAGAAGTTTGCTGTCTCACGACAATGTTTCAGTATGAAAAGTAACGCAACAAAAGTAATTAACATAATACATAAGGATACTAGTGTTTAGAGATAAAAAATTTGATTTTATATATTGGTATGCATACGAAAACCGGGGAAATTAAAAAAGAAACTGGTTTTTCTCATTACGAGAATTATCAACTAATTAACAGAATTAATTGATAATGCTTGCGATGAGTGGAACTGGTCCTGATATTATTGATATAAAATTGTGGAAATATCACTAAACATTAAATTTTATAATTTCAAAGTATTTTACGTTTCTACAATGAAAAGAAAGTAAAATAATTAACTATTGATTGTTACGATACTTTTTTTCAGTAATTGAAAATTTACGCATATTGAATGTATTACTGTGTGTGTGTGTATATATTAATTGCAAAAGCTTATTTATACACACACATATATATTTATATTGTAACGTACCCGTTAACAGACTTCACTGTGTATTACTCAGCTCTACAGCGACTACATTACAGCGAATATAACATGAATATACAGCAAAATTGCCAAAAAATATCAGTAAAATGATAATATCACAGCTTAAAACTTATTTTAATAATTATTGTCTATTTGACATTAACTGTTGCAATATGTCTCATATTCATTGAAAATCGAACAAAAGCTTATTTTTCTTTACCATTTCCGTTTAAATCATATAAAAAAAATTAAAACAAAATATTAATGTTTATTTCAAGATTAATTTAATATTAATTTTATGTATTTTTTCTGATTGGTAGACACTCTTTATACGTTATTGTACAAAGAACGTAGTCTGTCGATGACGTGGTAACGAAAAAGTCATAAACAATATCATCTTACTTTGGAGGAATTAATACTGTTTTGTTACTTTATATCCAATCGTTTTTATTATAAATATCTCAAAAAATAACACGGAAATAATCATTAAGTTGTAACTGGGAATTTTTTCTTTCATGATATTTTTTTATTTCGTTTTTCGATTTTTTGATTATGTTGATCATTAAAAATATTTTTTTAATCGTACGAGGCCTTGTAAAAATGTAATGTACATCCTTTATACTAGTTTTCTGTCTTACTATAACGTATTATTGTTCATAAAATGTTTTATTCAAAATATTTTTGATTTGAAAAGTCGGAGTTTCTTTGAACTGAAAATGTTTTCCTTGCATTTTTCTCAGTATTGAAAATGATTACACAATAATGTGATTGCTTTTTAAATACATATTACATAATCCATAATTTCCACAGGAATGCAATCTTTTTTGAATTTGAATTAAACGCTTACCTTTTTTATATCAATGTATAATGTATATATAATGTTTTTAAAACAATATATTTATAATGAAACTCTTCCAACAGATAACAAATTACTGCCGCAGTTTTATAAAGCTGACTGAAAAAAATATTTAAAAAAAAAGTTTTTTCTGAAATCAAGCGACGATAAAATATTTTGTTTGCCTGTATTTTGCTGATAACTTTACCGGTAATTCCGCGATTACAACAAAAATACTTAATAATTAAAACGTGCTCTAAAACTTAAGCATACTGTACTCCTAATGAAATATTCGTCAGGCTGTTTAAATTGTATCAGAAATTTTTTCATGGCGTCGGCAGATCAGATGGATACTGCAATTTTCGTTAGAGTAGCCAAAGCTCATACATGAAATCATGAAAGCTTAGATTACGTTTAATTTATGACGCAAGCGTAATGTTTACAAATCATGGTTATTATGTAGCGCTTGATTATGAAATGATAAATTCAATGATTTCGTCTATCCCGTTGACTCTGTGGGCTTTGAAATAATATAATCTCACAACTAACTTTTAAATTTTAAAATTTTAAAATTAGCTTTTGAACCAATTTTTCAACATATTTTTTTGGAAAAAACTAAAAACAGAATTTAAGATTTAAAGCGTCGTAAGCTAATCGGTTTCTATAATTCATGTTTATAGAATTGGATTGTTTCATGTCATCGAACATTAATCCATAAATCAATTTTAAGTGTATGTTTCAAATATTTAAACGCTTAAACACCATGACTATTCGGCTATAAGCCTGGGGAATGTAATAACATTCTACGGTGAACAATAAAAAATACTTTTTGAATTACTCTCGATTTTGATTGAATACTATCTTAATTTTTTTAAATATCGGTCTCGGAAACTGTTTATCCGACCAAAGCAACAATTTTATCAACACTTGACCCTGCGATATTGTAACATAACTATTGAAAGCCCAATATTGATTTGAATGAAGAACCATAGTGTAATTAATGTTATCAATTCAATAAAACCTCGATCTTACATTCCCGCATTCATCGTGTTCCCACATATTTCGTTCATTTTATACAGCCCCAGCAATGCACCAATAAAAACAATGCTCAATAATCCCGCATTATGGTTCCTCAATTTATTCGATTTATCGCCTAGATATTTTGGCCCCGCAATAAATATTATCCCTTTTTAGCGTTTTTGTTGAATATTTTCTGTTCTGTCATTTACAGGGGCGCTATTGGCGTTCGAAAACATATTTTTTTTGTTGATTCAAGGATATAAAGGAATCTGTAGTTAGAATGGTAAGCGAGTTCAAAAGCTCAAACTGTAGATGAACAATGAAGTTTTTGTTAATATCTCCAAAGTTAGGATCAATTAGGATCAGGACCGATTTCGTTCAACCCGATCAGTATCAACTGACCTAATATTGCGTCCAATTTATTAGTAATGTAGTCCAAGTGTATGTAATCCAAGTAATGTAGTTCTACACAGATGTTAAAATTAACACCTATTCAAAATATGAATTGAAGCTTTTTTCATATCCTCAATAACAAAGAAATATTTTTATCAAAAAAAAAGATTTTTTTTTCGGCTTTTTTGAGTAATTTAAATCGATTAATGTGTGAAAATTTGAATGTCTATACATGGCTGTTAAAAATACGTCAAGCTTTTAACAATACTAGCTGTATGACGTATTTTTAAAATGAAATCATTTCTATGGACCCAGATCAATGTGCATAATTCCCAAATGTCTATGATATCAAAATGCGAAAGATTTCCACTCAACCTATAGATAATAAAATGAAACGAAGATTGCCATAGATACTCTTGAATCCCGAAGGAATTTATATATTTATTCATTTCAGGTTTTATGATACAACTTCTAAAAAGATGAATTTTTATATGCGTGCATCAGATTGCAAATATTTTGGAAATCTTAGAAAAGTAAAAAATGTTCATGCATTTCATAATATATATCAAATATTTTAAACATTTGATTTATATTATGGATTTACGCATTGTGTATTTAATACATAATTTTAATGGAAAGTAATTTAATTACGTAAATAAATAAATATAGAATAAAAAACAATACTATCACTCTAAACTAAATAAATTTTGATGGATACATCTTTATTATAAATTCTCTTTTAAGTGCTTCCGCAACTGTATTCAGTTATCAAATATATATCGTTTATCAAGGCTGTGCTAAAAGCTATATAAATATGTATTGTATTTAATTCAAATTTGAATTGTTACAACTTTGTATGATTCCACTTGTTTTCTCACTAACGACCCGGGTTTCGTCTTTCGGCTTCTTCAGGCATTCTATTACACGGATGCAACAAAACTAATCATTCTGACTGATTCATTTCTGTTGCATCCGTGTGATAGAATGCCTGAAGATGCCGAAGCGCGAAACCCGGGTCGTTAGCGATAATACATGTGAAATCGTACAAAGTTGTAACAATTGAAATTCCATCAGGAACCTTCAGTCGATATCATAAATTATGTATTTAATTATTTTTTTAACCCTTAAAGAACTGTAAGCGAAAAAAAAACATCTGAGACGATTGGGGTATTTGACAGACTCTAATAAAAATGACTTTATTCTCTCAATTTACAATAAAAAAATTATTATTAGAATTTCGATATACTTCTTTGTATCTTTTCATGAAGATTTCATTTTGAAATCTTTACCAAATTTGAATTGTTGAAACATTTTGCGATTCCACAATAAACAATTAGCATCGATTGTATATATACAAGACGAATTAATTACAATGGAAACACAGTCCAAACAAAACAAACTGAAATAACCTTCAATACTATTGATTTAATAATAATTAAACTCAATTGCCTGTGATAAGTTTTATTAAAACAGAAATTAGTGTTAATGAGTTTTGATGAAAGAATTCCACAATATTAATAATCAACTATCATTAAAATGCAATTGGATAATTTTAGACTGAGAAACACCTACTTATTTAAAATCGCTTGATAATGATAGGAATTTAACATCAGGTGAAGTTAAGGTGTTTGATGCTGAAAGGTGAAACCCAGGTCGTTAGCAACAATTTTTAATTTAAATTTATATCATTTGTTGAATTTCGCTCTGTAAATAAAAAATATTTGGAGAATTACTAGTAGTAAGAAAAACTTTTCTGAATATATTTCCGTTAAAAGTCCACACGCTCAAAATTGGAAGCAAAGATGGGTTTAAAAAGTGTAGTTGCGAAATATTCTTTTTTCCTTGCCATGAATGAGATTGGAGATATGCAGTTTGCTAGTTAAGCCGAAGAAATGGCTTCGCAACAAGGATATCTCAAAACCTTACGTATTTCAAATCAACAATATTATAAACAAAAAAAAACTTTCTTTCGAAACAATATTATAAACATTACATATTTTCATTGATGTTATATAAGTGTGATGATTAATTTTCTTGTCTTTCTAAAAACCTATCTTTCATATTCTAAGATAGACCAGTGATCCCCAAACGGTCACTCGCGAGCTATCTGTAGCTTGCCGAGGCTTTTTCGGTAGCTCACGAAACTTCGAAAACAAAAAAAAATTATATAGCTGAATTTAAACAAAATACTTGTAAGGTTGCCGTTAAAATATATTTTTTGGCATTAAAATTTGCGCGTACAACGAAATAAAATAAAGAAGCGGTCAGAGATATATTATGATTCATGCGAACTCCACCTTACACGTTGTCTAGAGTAAATATAGAAACAGACTCACAGATGTATATATTGATAATTGCATTCGGATGAGAGTGACAAGGTACTCACGAATTAAAAAAATTGTGGAGGAAAGTCAATGTCAATGTCTTCAGTAATTATTTCACTTTATTTTCATATTTATTTTTACTCACACTTATTTTTCAATTATTATTTTATTTATAAATAAATGATTAAAGTGCGCATTTTATATTTTGTTGAGAATTTATTTTCTATCTAAAATCTTTATTCGAATTTATTAGTAATATAATAATATTATGTATGGTACGATAATGGACGATGATAAAACATTATCAAGAAGGAGTAATTATAGGTAGCTCACCAGACAATTTCAATTTCTGAAAGTAGCTCACATCCTCATTGAATAATCACAATTGCTTCATTGCCTACAGTCGTAGTAATATTATAATCCTGATTATTTCGTTTGAAATACAAGTGAAATTTGGCACGAAAATATTTGACCAAAAGTATATCAGAAAACTTCTAAATTTGTCCAATTACAAGCGACAATGAAATAAGAAGAATTTATGAAACATAAATAAAAAGTCTGCGCAGATTTTGAATTAAAAAAGTTTTCGCGAAATATTCATTTTATAATCAAGTCAGATTTATAAAGATCGTGTGTTTAAGATCTATAGGCATTGAAAAATAGCAAAGTTTCGTAATGTTCGAATGAATGTAAATATTGAGACAGCGACCTTATATGAATATTCTTTCCGTAATTACAACCAAAAATATATTTATATCACGATTTTTTCTCGCTTTTTTATCATTCTGTTCATATTTTTAATGTTGATTGAAAATTGACTTTACTGAAATAAACTGTAGATATATATTTTTTTTTATTGTGCTATTAAATCTTCATTCTACGGCACACAAAATGTTTCGATCTGTATATATGTCTGTCACAAGAACTTTACTCAAACTATATGGAAAAATCCGTTGAAAATTTGATGAAAATCTATAATATTTTAATTTAATCCGATGCAGAAAGTTGGACCGATAAAAAGCCAATCCTTTTAAATTTGAATTGTCACAACTTTGTACAATTCCACGTGTTTTTTCACCAACGACCCGGGTTTCACCTTTTGGCACCTTCAGGCAATCTATCACACGAACGCACCAGAACTGACGGAAAACACAGACACCTAGGCAAAACTTAATGGCAGCTAAAATAAATTTAATAATATTGATCAAATTAATTTCCTGTGATAAGTTTCATTAATGATCAATATTGTTAATGAGTCATTCTTGAAAGAGTTTTACAACAAATAGTAATCAACTGTCATTAAAATATAATTGGGTTTTTTAAGTTTTAAATCAATTCTTTTTAAAAAAATATGTTATGAAATATCCCGGAGATGGTAACGGCAACATTTTCAAAAATTTATATTGTACTATCAAACGACTCACATTTCAATTGAAAATTTTCAACCTGAAATAACAGAAAATGATAATTCCTTTGTTGAACACATAAACTTAACATTCATTAAAAATCTTTTTTCATGGAAATTTACGAATACCATTTGGCTTTGTCACATTTAATCGATTTTAATTTAGCATCGTTCATATATTCCAATTCAAATTTTTAAACAAACATTTTAACATATTGAAAACAATAAAAGATTCAATTCAGCGATAAAAATAATTTTATTTTCTTATAATTAAATAATTAATATATGATATTGACCGAAGGCTCATGGCTTCATTCCAATATCAAATTTGGAAATATGTGGAATCATACAAAGTTTCAACAATTAAAATTCAACACATTCTCGACGGAGTGAATGTGCCCGAAGTACGGATAAATTGTAAATTGATAAAATTGTAAGGTCTTACGAAAATCATCATAAACGGGCCCTGATCACAAATTAAAATTAAATATATTGAAGAATTAAGTACTAAAAAATGTCTAAAAGTCTTTCCATCAACAAGTGCGGTTTACCTTGAAATATTAAAAGTCTACTTCAAATATTACACGTATAAATAATCTAAAAATATTAATCTCAACAAATTGGTTTTACTCCAGTAATCACTACTAGACAAAAATCAACAACTTCATCATTATAGTCTCTTTGTTGTACCAACGTGATTTCCCCACCAATAATGACATTCATTGGTGTCTTCATAGAAAAAGAAACTTTTACTATTTTGCTTGAAATGAGCTTTGAAGATTCTTTTTTCATTATCTAATCAAGCCTAAGCAGGAGCTTTGAAACTTTATACGGACAATGTGATCTGGAGTAAAGGAAACACTCAATTACATAAAACCATCCTACGGACTTGTACAAAAATAAATGTCAAATTAAATTGAAAAAACATCAATTATTTTTTCAAGTTATATATAAATGCTTTTGTTTTGCAATCACAATAAATAATTGTAAACTCATTTAAATATATTACATAGCATTAAAAGCGCTACAGATTTTTAAGCCTTAATAAATCTTTGTGATAATTTAGGCAATTTATTTTTTTATATGATTACATTTTTTTTTTTTACAAATGTTTTTAAATATATTGTTCAATAAATCATGTCATACATATAAATGTATATAACAATGAATGTTTGCTTGTATGTATCTCTACTATATATTAAAGTTAGGAAATATTTGAGACTTTCAAAATATTATACATTCTTTCTACTCTCGCAAAGGTTTCTGGGTTACTACAATCACATGGCAACACATCTATAAGTTTTTTAAGCAATAAAAAAGCTATTACAAAACTGTCAGCCATGTTACACTTTGAGAATAACACTTAGCATTCTCTCAATTATACATTAACAAAATTTGATTTTTAAATAAACTGTTCACTGAAAGAAACTTTTTTTTAAATGTACCCACCCAATTCGATTACTTTGAATGTAATCTAAAACTATTGGTATTTTAAATAATTACCCAGGTACCAACATTGAAAACTTTCACTCTTTGGGCTTATAAATTTCTAATGACATTTTGCAAACCATCGATTTTTCTTATACTAAATTCAATTTTCGATTGAACTGTTTGTAGTACAGTTTCAATTGTTTACTTTGTTTGAGTGGTATTGCGACGCATACCGGATACTCGCCGGTATAAACAAACACAAAAGTGAATATTTCTTTGTTTGTTTTTCCCATATGTTTTAATTTACTATTCACCTGATTAGTATGAAACTTTGGTTGGTTGTTGCTAACGCCAGTTCATGTTTCTGAATAAAAACAACCATTAGATCAGAACCGTTTCTGCTCATTACTAGCATTATTTGTTTCATCCGATTGCGATAAATAAAATGAGTGGTTTTGAATACACTAAAGAAGGTTTCTGAGTTTCCGGTTTCTCTCATCACGAACTGTATCAACTGATACACTGAATTGTCTGAATATACTTCTCACGTTGGCAGTTTTATGTGGCCTGCTCGCTCGTCGTAAAATTTGATTTATTCATTCCAAAAGCACTTCCATGAGCAGAATTACAATACAAACACTTTCTTTAACTGACATTGCAGCACATGCCTAGTTAATAAATATCGAGACTGTTGATTATACAAGCTGGTTAACCTACCTCCACTCGTTGTGTTGTGTAAAACTTTTTAAGATTTCACATATTTTGTCACAAACGACCCGGTTTTGCCTTTCAACATCTTCAGGCATTCTATCATACGCATTCAATAGAGTTAGTTTGAGTGGTTTTTTCTCACGATTTTTCTAAATTCTATTTGACATAAAGATCACAACACACTTTTTTTCACTTACTGCTTTTAGGTAGGACTAGGATTATAATAACAACATTTTACAAAAATTCTAATCTAATAATTATTATATCCTGTGCTAACCAAATTCGCTTACACTTGACCACAGGACAATAACACTTAAATATCTTTTAACGGTTATGATTGCTTAAAATATCGAGATATTAAACATTTTAGTCCTCTAGAAAAATTACGTTTTAAAAATCATAGGAGAAATTATCGTTACAAATATACCACCACCCTCCCCTTTAATTATAATATAATATAATCAGAAAATGAATGCCGGCTAAATTCCAAATAATTGAATTACCTAATTTGCTTTGTATCTCATATAAATTATGCCGGGTTCATTGGATTATATACCTATTCACAAATTTTAAAGTTATTTTATAGTGAAAGTTTCTCCTACGCTAATCACTTTAATTTTGAGGCCTATAATCAAATTAAATATTTACGTTAACTTAACGCATCATTTCACTAAAAACGACGAAAAACATTTCTTTTAACTGTGTCAATTATTTTATTGAATAACTCTCTTTTGAGTGGCACCACATTTTGAGTTTTATTAGACAAGACTTAATGAAAAAATATTTTCTCTACGATCGTTTGTGTATAGTTATTGAATGCTATTTCAGCTTAACTATCGTCATAGCGAACATATTTATTTCATTTCTTAATAAGAATCCCATTTATTAAAAAAGTCAAACAAAAAATTTACCACCATATCAATACCACTAGAGAATCAGTCATTTAAGGTGGATGAACATTTAAATATAATATATCAACCAATAGAATATAATAATTCTTAGAAATTTTTGAAATCAAAATGATGCGGTTTAATTTAATTACGAACGAAAAATTTTAACTGATAATTAATTTCAATCAATCAACAATCTAAATTATTTCCTTCAATGATACCTCATCTGAAATTTTATGTTACCAAAACCCTCACGTATATATCAGTAGGTAGTAATATTTCGGTTTATCTTATTTAAGTTTTATGATGAAGGTAATTAAAAGAAAAAAGATGAAGAGGAAGTGAAAAAAATTGCTTTTGATTATTTTGTGGAGTAGCATGCACGTACCGGTACGTTGGTTAAAATCTTGTTCAAAAAGGGCATGCACGTACATGTGTTTTACGGGAATTTATTTTTAAGAGGCATCATATTTAAAAAAAAAACGAGTATGCTAGAGTCATCTAGGGAATATATTTATTACTTTATTTTACATTTAACGCTTTTATCGACTCAAGTATACATTGATTATTTCCGTGAAATTGTACATCGTTTTACATTTCCACAAATCAGTACATCGAAGCATATTTTACAGAAATATTGACGATTACACTATAAGAGAAAGTTTGAACTATCTTGCACTCAAACCACATATTTTTTCAGAGTTTTCATCGTATTTTGATTTAATCGGGTATTAATTGGTGGTTTAAAGCTTTTTGGAGTTTACTGTCACATAACAAATAACCATTTTATTGAGTGTTCAGTTGTGATTTTAGTATCATTTTTTATCGAAAATGTAGTGTTTTTTGACCGCTGGAAATAATCTTCACTTTTTGTCCGAATATTAAATTTATTATCGAATGATTAACTTTTTTTTTATAATGAATAAGTTTTCAAGTTTAGTCTTGTAAGGAATATATGAAAAAAAAAACATTTATTAGACTGAAAAATACTTCACTCTCTATGTATACATCAGCTAAAAAATTCTGTCACTCGACAGGTGAAATCAAATTTTTCAAATTATATTTAATATTATTCAATGAATTGATTGAATTGGCATTCACTTGGTAGAACTCCATTATAACACGGTGAAAAAATAGCAATGTATTTTAGTTCTACAAAATTATTTTTAACAAATATAGTTGATAGCTATTTAGCTAGTTCTGACGATGGCGTGAGCCGAAATAGCTATCAACTATATTTTTTAAAAATAATTTTGTGGAACTAAAATACATTGCTATTTTTTCACCGTGTTGTTCAATGAAGCTTAATTTTTTTAAGTAAGCTTATTTGAGCTTAAAGTTCAACGATTGAAAAGTGATTTGTAAATTCCATCAATAGCACTTGTTCGACGTCATAAATTAAAAAAGTATTTTCTGTGTAAAATAACGTGGAACTAAATTGACATTTATAATATCATTAAATGTCTATTTTTACTATGTATATAGTCAATTCAAATACCGGTATTGTCCGATCCCTAAATACATTCTGCCGCGAACATATTACAACACTACAAAGCTGCTTGAATACGGACATCGTATAAATTTTGTGATTTGGGTTACCATGCTCATCAGTGTCTATGACTAACTGTCATAAAGCCCGAAAAGCTTTCAAAGCCTTTACAAAATTACACCCTCCATCTTTCGTGAGCGTGATCCGTCGTATACTTGACGTCGTAATGTCAAAGGGCGAGGATATCCATCAAACATGCTACCGTTTGCTGTAGCGCGTGAATGGAAAATGATTAAGCTAGTAATTATTATTATCACGAAAGACAATACAAACTATATAGATACATAGCACATCCATAAATCTGGTTGTGTCACTAAGCAAACTTTTTCAAATGCCAAGAGTAATACGATATTCACCAATATGTATTCCCATAAATGTAAACCTCATAATGATATTTACACACATATTTATTAACGGATGGCCATCTAAATATTTTAAGCAGTGGTACAATTGTACATTTATTATTTAAATATTTATTGTAAATTCATCTTAGTTAAATTTGTTTCCTGAATGCAGAAGAATATAAACTAACATTTTGTAAATTGTAGAGGAAAACCATTAAATGATGTGACTTTTTAACGTCTTCTCATAAGAAATATTGTACATCAATTGAATACTATCACAATAGTAAATTACTTCTGTCATATTTAAAATTATCGTCTACCGTTAAATATGTTTGTAAAAAATGCTTTATAAATATTTTTTCATTAACTGAAGATTTATCTAAGTAAATCAAAAAAATATTTTAGCTATCGATAGCGTTTCGATAATGTCTCATTTTGTTTGGAAATACATTTCATTATAAATGACTCATTAATAGCTTATTTCAACATTTATAGTTGGTCGATCTGACTAAAAGTGAGTTTATCCATTAAATTTCATTATTTTTTTTTGGTTTATTATACCCGGATCGTGAGTGACAAAACATGTACAATTGTACACAGTTTTGACAATACAAATTTAATATGAATATCGATACCATGACCTATATTTTTAAGTAATAAAACAACATTTCCTTCCACAATATATTTTATGATTAGGACTGGTTTCAACCATCGCGACCTATGGACTGATGATAATCCTCGCGATGAACGAAACAAGTCCTGCCGTTCAGCAACAGTTAACACCATTTAAGTGATACATATTTCTTGATTGAATTGAAATTTACTTGGTAGAACTCCATTAAAATACGGTGAAAAATTGCAATATATTTTTGTTCTAAATTTTTTTAAAGATATATAGTTGATAGCTATTTCGGCTTACGCCCTCATAAAATAGCTATCATCTATATATCTTATAAACTATGTACCTTATAAGTTGTATAGAACTTAAATACATTGCTGTTAGTTCTACTTAATCTTTTAGTTGTCATTTTGTAATAAAATCACACTATTTTCTAAAAACCATTACATTTATATGTTGTACTAAACTACATAGTCATTTGATGTGTACACCAACGATAATACGACCGTTATTTCTTTTATCGTTAACACAGCTTAACTAACAAAAATAATAATATATTACCGTAAGCAGGTTATTTAAAGCGTTTAAAGATTTTTCACTTTGGGTTGCAACGAAATCTCGTGCAATTCTATTGAATTGCTTCATGTTGGTTAGTATCCTACTTTCAGCCATATCTATCTCAGTGGACATCCTGTAGGAAACAATAACTTTTAGTTACCTTAAACGCTTTATGATGACATTAACAAATAACATAAGACGTACGAACAAATGAAATATGACACATTCAAATTGATAGGAATACTTTACATTTTTATACTGTGTTTTTACAGTTGAGTTAATAATATCAAGCAAAATAGAAATATTCTGAAGGGAATTCTCCCCAGGCATGGAACTATAAATTGTTACTAATAATCAATTTCGACAGTTTGACGCTAAAAGCCGTTGATATAAACCATAGACAAGAATACAAAAAATATATTTTATGGTTTTCTATGATATCATAAATTTAAACACCGTGTGATATATGTCTATCACCGGGTGATATATTTGTTTTTACACCACGTCTATAATATAATATATTGATAACATAAGTAAATAAAGCTGTTATTTATGATACCGACTGAAGGTGCTTGATGGAGTTTCAATATCAAATTTGAATTGTTACAACTTTGTACGATTCAACATGTTTTGTCACTAACGACCCGGGCTTCGCCTTTCGGCATCTTCAGGCATGCTATCACACGGCCGATGCCGAAAGGCGAAACCAGGATCGTTAGTGAAAAAACATATGGGATCGTAAAAAGTTGTATCAACTCAAATTTAAATAAAGCTGTATTTTAAATTGCTAAGGGATAATTATCAAACCATCCAAGGGAGATGCAATTTATTGTTGATGTTTATTTTCTACAAAAAAAATCACATTTTATACAATTAGCAGATACGTGATGGCGAATAACATGAAATGTTAAAATATTCGGCGCATATGAAGTTCTTCCGCTGAAGTAATAAATAAGTTCTAATTTCAGGGCAGTCTGCGGAAAGTTCTCGCTGTGGAAATAATTTGCTGATTTTATTACACAAAGGAAAGAAAATGTCAGCTGCTCAATCAGACACTGCGGAAAATATAGAGTCTCTTTTAGCCGCTTTGAGGATAAAAAACGATGCATTAAAATACATTCTATGGAATAAAGCTTTTACGTTTTCAATATTTAATTTCTCTGTACAACTTTAATTAGTTTCTGTAAATTCGTGTAAGGCATCATTTTCAAAGAAAAAGATTTGCCTAATTGGTTCGTTACTATTTCAATATTACGTAAATATATTTATTTAATACATTGAATATTAACAACACAATATTGATTGAGACTTGCTAGAAGAAATTCAATATAATAAATATCAAATATAAAAGGAATATTGTGAACGCTATGTTTATCTCCTCGTGATATCTCACTAGCCAACGACCATACCACGTTGAAAGCACCGGCTCTCGTTCGATCAGCAAAGTTAAGCAGCATTGGACGTGGATAGTGCTTGGATGGGTGACCGCTTGGGAACACCGCGTGCCGTATTCTCTTGGCTATGGGAAGGAAAACCCAGACAGAAAACCGCACAACAACCCGCCTGGGTAGCGTGGGGTGCTATGTCCAACAACCCCCCTGAAAGAGAAAGCAGGGGTAGGCCTTCGTCCAGCAGCGGATCGACCCCGGCTGATGATGATGATGATGGATATCTCACTCACGATTTGGGTTTCACTTTCGACATGTTCGTGAATTCTATCAAACGGCTGCAAAAGAACTGACAGAAATCGGAAAGTTTGTATGCAAATTGATAATTTGAATCGTTGAAACGTTGTACGACTCCAAATGCTAGGTCACTAGACACTAGACGTTTGTCGCTGCAGAGCTGAGTAATTCACACGGAACGTGAACCACGTGCATTCTATCAAATGGCTGCAAATGTACTGACAGAGAGTAGTCAGTGTGCATGCAAATCGATATTTGTAATTGTTATAACAGAACTGATAATACTGATCTGACTGATCAGTTTTATTGCATCCATGTGATAGATTTCCTGATGATGCCAAAAGGCAAAACCAAAGCATTAATGAAAGAAACCTGTCTACACGTTTTCAATTAAAATCGTATACCACCCCCCTCCCCGTGACTTTTTAAATCTCAAATTAATGGATGGTTAAGATTTATGACGTGTTGGCATAAGAGCTCTTCAAAACTCCTTCATCTCACATGTATAAATTTATTTTAAGATTTATTATTTTTTCTGTCGTTCAGACGTTTTTCGCTGCAGAGTTGAGTAATTTACACGGAACTTGGCTCTTGTGGGCACTAAATGAATTATATATTTTCACACACACAAACATATATATATATATATTACAAACGCACACACAAATATAAATATGCATATATATATAAATATAAATATGCATATATGATAAGGAAATGAACTTAGGAAATTTTAGCTTTTCTTAAAATACAATACCACTATAATTTAATTCTGCAACTAGGAAACAATGAATTAATTTATCCGTCAGTAAGTTAATGCTCTTTTCATTATACAATATTTCATTAAAACAGACTAAGTATGGTATTAGAAACCACAAATATATGAAGCTTCCTCTGCAATGTAAGCAAAATGTATATCTTAAAATCTTTCGCTTGTTTGAAATATCAACATAACAAAGCAAGAGTAAGCCGTTTTAATTTTATACGTTATGATTTCTAAATTAATCGAATGATTTCTCTCAATAATGTTAGTGAAATTTTCACAGGTACTTAGGCATACCCATGTTTTCCTTTGTGTGCAAAACACAACATTGTGAATAATAACTTTGTTTCAAATCACATGAGGTTTGGAATATCATTAAGAATCTTCTAAGGTAAGAATTCGTTTTAGAATAATTGAAAGCGCATAGACGTTTGTTATAACACTAAGTAGCTTATTTAGTTCAAAAGATGGCAATTTTAGACAATTTAATCTTCGAAAATCTTATTTCATATATTATATGTGGAAGTAACTAGCTCTGTTTAAAAACTGACTGAAGAAGTGATGAAGTTTCTGTGAGTACACAGAATATTGCCTGCTTTTAATACAATAATACTATGTTTAATAAATTAAATGAACAATTTATAGCGAGACTTCTTTATTTCATTATAAAAATAGAAAAGCAAAGCGCTTGTTTTTAAATTATATTCATTACATGAAAATACACTCAAAATTTGAACATAATCCCTAAATAATAAAACACTGTGCAAAGTACTATTTCCAGAATTTAATATTTTTCATCAAAATCAAAATAAACAAAGGTTATTGTTACAAAATTTTGAGCTAGGTATACAAAACAAAATGGTTCAATAGCAATGATTTTTTTTAATATCATACAAATTGTAATACAAATGAAAAATATTGATTGAATTGGAATTTACTTGGTAGAACTCCCTTATAAGATTTTTTCCTCCGTGGTTGAACTCCATTATATAATTTTGGACGAACAGAAAAATATAAGTCTTTCGCCGCTCCTCAGACCATTGCGAAAGGCTTATGCATTTCTGTAATAAATCATCTCCAGCTAGTATTTAAGCCTATTGAAAATGCCGCCAGTTTAGTTTAGTTTATTGAAAATTTTTATTCAATCTAGATTTAGCCGAAATAGCTATCAACTATATGTTATAAAATTTTGTAGAACTGAAATATATTGCTATTTTTTCACCGTAATACATGAAATAGTATGCAGATAAAATTTTAATGACCTCTTGAATTAAATATATCCTTTTCTGTAATGAAAAATAAAGTCAATTTACTATCAGTAAAATAATATTTTGTGCCATTACCTGTAAGTTAGTTTCTTAGTTGTTCAAGTATTTGTTTTTATATCTGGTAATTATTTACACCTTGAAAGTAGTTTTAGTGACTTTAATTTATTGTAATATATAAAAATAAATAATTTACAAAACTTGTTATGATGATGGGTGTATTTAATTTATTAACAAAAACGACAAAAAGCATGTGTTTTATTTTTCCCGTGCGTTGAATTGTCACTGTTCTCCAGTTGGACGTTGTCATTGTTCTTAATAGTTAATGTTCTGATTTTGTATGTGATGGTTTGTCTGGTTACCGTAGAAAAGGTACATTTCATGTAAAATGCACAAACCTGTCAATATTTCATTAAAACTGATTCTCTTTTGTTTATCAAATCACGAATTCTTTTTATAATAGAAATTCCTTATAATATAATTTTCATTATCAATTAGTAGTAAAAATGCGAATTCATCTCTAAAATTAAATCTGAAATAAAAAAAACTGTTTTTAATCCTTAACGTTAAATTACGATTAGACATTAAAAGGACGGCTTATTTTAAAGATTTTTTATTTAATTGTTGTTCTTTTCAAACGCTAAAATTTATCATAAGTCTAAAAGTTTTTTCCAACCACAGTTTGATAAACGAAACGAGGAAAAATCTAATTTCAAAGGATTAGTGGATAACTCGCAAGTGATCTATCGATAATTGGAAGAGGGAAATGTTTTTTGTGTGAGCTTATTTATTTATCAAAACCAACCAACGAAACTGACGAAAACGGCCGACAAACGTGAACGTTTTGCGAGTAGCACCAACAGATTTATGTCGAAATTGAGTAGTTCTGATTGATTTGTTTGATCAGCAAATCAACTAAGATTTCGAAACACCTTGAAACTGTTTTTAACACAAGCTTAGGGTGGATTATTTTACTTGAATGTAATCTTGACTAAGTTATACAAAACAACTGCCTATCTCCTTGAACACGAATTAGCTGAATCACGTGTTTGTAAATAGTTTCTAATTTAATAGCGTTTATTAAAAAAAACTGTAGCGTTTTAATTTTAATGCTGAATAAGTCTTTAAAATATACACGTTCATCTTCTATTATTATTTATTTAAATTAAATTTGACATACTAATACATATGTTTTCTAAGTACCCGATTAAAAAGGGATTCCCAGATAAATAAAACTAACTAACTTTTCCTAATATTATTTCCAAAAGCTTACTTCGTGAAGATTATGACCAGTTTCCCTAATCGAGAGCATTGTAGTTAATACAAAACAAATTGAAACAAAGTTTTTTATACAATTTATAGAACGAATTCACGACTGAAGATATAACGAGTTTTCGAATTGTAGGTATTTTTAAGTCTCTATAGAGCAGCGAATTGCGCACGTACCACAGGGCTTTATATATTTGACGCAGTGGTTTATTTATAAACTATCTGAAATGACGTCTATCGTGAACCTATACTGGACAGCGTACACCTTAATTGGGAGAGTTATTGCTGGGCTTGCTAAATAGGAGGCTTTTTTTTGAATATTAACTTACTCCCTTCATTAAACATATACTTTCATTTTTGTTTTGCTTTTATACCATACGCTTATGTTTTTCAATCGCTGTGTGCTCTTTGAATTTAAATATACTATCTAAAGCGAGTCCAAGATACTAGACTGTATTGGATCGCTTGATCTGTGTCTTTATTATACAGTTGAGCAAACCGTTTTATTTCATTCTCTATTTCTTGTGAATAGCAGTGGAAAGCTTAAACGTCCTGAGACATACTATATTGGTCTCGTTTTTTTTTGTGCCAGTATATCATACAGCATATTAATTACCCGAATAATTGACTGGTAATTTTTGATCTTGGTTCATAACCAAAACGCTTCTCTCTATGATATGTATTGTTTGTTCATTATTTTAGACACAACTCGGGGATAATAAACGAAAGAGGAAATCCAATAATTCCATAATGGAAGAAAACATATAATTCTCACTATATACTTCACTCTATACTTCTCAGTGTTGTATAATTTTGAATTTTTTCATGTTTTTAACATAAAATTTTGCCATCATAGAAATTACACAACTGAAAACTGTGAGCAAATGCTTAACACAAATATACATATATCACATTTGTAAATTTAAATTTTGTTCCAATACTGTCACGTATTGATTGATTAACAAGCATTTTTTTTCAACTGAAAAGTGAACAAATGCTTAACACAAATTTACATATATCACATTTCGAAATAATAATTTGGGCAAATCAAAATTGATTGAATACATAGAAATATTTTCGTAATTAATATCTTTGGTTAAAAATATTTTAGTCTTCCAAAAACATTAAACTTTTAAGATCAATAACGTCATATAAATCTTAATTTAAGACCCATTTTCAACGTGGCTGAATAACCGTAGTTTTTTGAAACACTAAAACTATGCGAACTTTTTTATTAGTTTCAAAACACTTTCATGAAGATAGTCGAAAAACTTCATAAAAATTTCTCTCATGTAAAATATCAGGCATTAGAGTAAATTAGGTAAGAAATATATTGTGTCATGAACTGGAAACCAATAAACTTATCTTAAACTTTTGGTGTTAAGAATCGAAATTGTCTCCATAAATATTGATAGAAAAATTCGTTTATCTAAAAAGCGTCAAATGAACTTTGTCATTATTATCCGACAAGTTTAGTCAATTTCGAGCTTTATTCGGGTGAATTTTGTTTACATATTATTCGGTTAACTGCCGGCGGGTACATGTATGGCGGTACCCAGCACGCCGCGAATTTTACGACAAAAATAAAACCTTCTAAACATATCGTTATTGAAAGTGTTATAAAGTTTATTTATAAAACTTACCAAATAAATGAAGAGCGCGCCAGTCGTGCAGTCATCTATCCATAATCATAAAATTAATCGTTCATGGTGTAGGGTTGACAAAAAAACAAGGTCAAGGTTGTTAAAACTGCGCGTCTTAAGACGTAATTTTTGTATGAGCGGCGCTCCGTTCACAGAAAATTATGCGTCTTAAGACGCTTTTGGCAGTTAACCGGTTAAAAACCTAAGCTTATTTATTAATTAGTGAACTTTAATTTAATTAAAAGAAAAAGTTTTTCATTTCCTTATGTACCGAATATACTATTTCCAACCGTGCTAGTTTCTTTCAAGCATTCATACAAGATTATCGAATTTCTTTGCATGCTACAAAAACCTTCTTCACATAATCCAAAATCAGCGCAGCATAAATCCGGCAAATTGTTCATTGAATTATTTTTCAAAATCGTTTAATCGAAAAATTTGTCGGAATCGCACATTTTGCTCCGACTTCGGTTTAAATACAGCGACTTCACAACTCTAAAGCCCTGCATTAAACATATTTTTGACGTGGAAATAATCATCAACAATTATATATGTTAGAATATTTAATATTAAGTCTCCGAAATATTTTAACGCCAAATTTAGTTTTTCTTTCGACAATAACAGCTTGACGATGTTAAATAAAACAGATGGAACGATACCGACCATTACCATTCCGAGTATAGACTCGATATAGAACCGATAGCGGTTTAATATGGATTTAAAGTAGCCATTACGAGTTAAGTAACTATTCTCCATTGTAATTACGCGACTGCAATGCTAAATGCTACTCCAATTATTGACATAACTTGACAAACACGACACGTTTTATTTTAATCAGCGAAATAAAAAACCATATAGGGTACTTAGCACATTCCCTATTGAGTTACATAAAAGATATTCCATCAACGAATAATTCAATAATTAACTCACTAGTGTTGATTTCAAGCAGATTGGTGGAGATTATCACGACATATCAAGCTATATTTCAATACGAAAATTGCATTTTAAAACAAAAATTTTAACCCGCTTAACCCTATGATTCAGGGCTGTAGAGTCCTTACAAAAACACGACTTGGACGCATTTGCTTTAACTCACTCTCGTTCACGTGGAATATGTCATGACATTCGAAGCAGTAGTGTTAAATTTGAATTGTTACAACTTTATATGATTCCATATGTTTTGTCACTAAAAACCCTGGTTTCGCCTTTCGACATCTTCACGCATTCTATCAAACACAAAAAATAGCGTCGTCTGAATACCAGTCAGGTACTTATTACAGGGAAACCCAGACTCCAAACCAAAAACAAAATGGCAGCTAAAACAAATTTAATAATATTGATCTAATAATAATTAACACAATTGCCTGTGATAATTTTCACTAACGATTAATCTTGTTAATGAGTCATTTTTGAAAGGGTTTTACAACAAATAATTATCAACTACCATTATAACATAATTGGGCTTTTTTTTAAGAAATATAATACTTACATATTTCAATTTGACAAGTAACTATTAAAGATTTTGAATTTCCATCAAGCACCTTTAGTCGATATCATAAATAGTACTGTTGTTAATGCTTTAACCAGTGGTATCCGTATTGAAAGGTTCTTCCTACGCTACAAACAATTTGTGTCATCGACTTATCATCAAGGATGGCAGAGTTCTCGTTTTGGGCTCGTATAAATCGAAAGAATCATATGGCGGCGAACATTCCTCTTCGAGTTTTCAAACTATTGAAGGAGGATGTTAGAACAGAAGATTAGATGTATTGCGTACCTTTTCTACGCAATATACAATACACCATATACAATATACATATATATACAATATACATATATATACAATATACATACACAATACAAAACAGAATACACAATACACCATACTTTTTGGCCTCTGGTTTTCAGTCCGGTAACAAAAATTATTCCAACATATATTACGATAATGTAGTTTTTCCTCGAAATGATTTATGAACAATATATTTTGTATTCTATAGTACACATATTAATTTTCTCATTTAATATTACTATTCACGCTTCACTCTTATCGCGTACTTCAAAAGTTAATATTTATAATCCACTTGATAGAGTAGGTTTTCCTATTCCTACATTTTAACATGCATATATTACATAGTTGATAGGGAATTATTTGAAGTACCGATATGAATAAAAGAGCCGTAATTTTTATGATATAAGTAATTATTTAGCGTTATCAATATTTTCATAGACAACTGCCATGACTGCCAACTGACGATGAATGCCATCTATGCAAACTTTATTAAAGCTTTACATTAATTTTCAAAAAAAATTCTGTCCCAATTCTGATTTAAATTCATTTTTCATAATGCATCGGTTATTCAATGATATTTTTACAAAAGTGGTAAGAATATTATTGTTCATGGTATCGACTGATGGAATTTCAATATCAAATTTGAATTGTTAAAACTTTGATTCCACATGTTTTGTCACTAACGGCCCGGGTTTCAATGTGTCAGTTATGTTGCATACATGTGATAGAGTGCCTGAAGATGCCGAAAGTCAAAACCTGAGTCGTTAGTAACAAAACATTTGGAATCATACAGTTTTAAAATTCAATTTTAAATACTGTAATTAAGTCGTCTGTATAAAAGAAAAATTACTAGATTTTTTGATGATTATAAATATAATGATTAATTATGAAACATTGATGTCCACCAAATTTTTTTCAATACAAATTTAAATCTAATATACTCTCACTTCATGGTGAAAAATTGATACATTTTAAATAATAAAAAAACAATTTTTAAGAATATTCCCAAAATTTTACAGTTTTTTTTTTATCATGACCAGTTTTGCTTATCATTTCCAATACCAACAGATTTGTTGTGGTAATATTGTTGACGTATGTAATTTTACATAATAAGGTGTAAATTATTTTCTCCGTTCCTAACCAATTGGTTTTAAATATTTGCTATTTTATCCGTATTGTATAATATCAGTTGATAATGACAGCGATGAGGGAAACCGGACATGTTAAAAAATATATTAAATTTTTGAATTATTTTACAAAAATTTCTTTTTATAATTGAAAATGGTTTGAATTATACACAAGACTTTCATACAAACTCAATTTAAAGAAACGAGATCTAGAAAATAGTTTAGTAAATTAAAACTTTATCTTATAATTATTTAAGCTTTCAATTATAGCACTCTGTGATGGGAAAGATGCGCCGCTAATACACGATTAGTTCTTGATATTTACCTACTTTCAAAAGCTCGATATCAGTTAACTCGGCAGTGTAACACAAATATAATAGCCGTCTACGATTTCGTCTTACAGTGCTATAATCATTGGTGAATTAATTCAAATTAGAATCTCGTATATAAAGGCACTAAATCCTACGATATTTGTATCGTGTCTCATGCATCATCTTATACAAGCAATCTATAGAATTCTCTAGAAGATTAAATGATTTATTTACAAATCGTACATATCATTTTGCTCTTGAATATTATGGGTCTATTTTTATTCATAAATTTTTTAAAGAATATCTGTATTAAATTTATTGGTCAATTTTCTTAATTTTAATATTTTACTCATTAAGCAGTGGTCCTTAACCGGTGTGCCTTGGCACATCCCGCCAGACGATTCCAGGTATGCCGCGGTGCATTTTTCCAACAGAAGAAAAATAAAATAATTCGTCGTATTGAACTTATTATATTTTATTTATTATTATATAAAATATTTTATGAAAACGAAATCACAGGAAAGCAGAAATAATTATTTCTTCGTTGAGAAATGTCTTAAGAACATAAATATTATATAGATAAGCTACACTATAAAATTTGCATTTATTAGAGAAAAAATTTTACGTAAACAAATTACGTAAAGTAAACAATACAAAAAGTATGAGTTTCTACAAATGCGTCGATGGTTAATTTGTCAAATTTGTAAAAGTATTTAATTTAAGTGTGCCGCAAAATTTAAGAAAAAATGTAAGTGTGCCGTGGAAGACAAATTTTCCCAAAACTGACAAAAATACCCACCATTTCTGGTATACGATGAATATTTATATGATTATTCAAAATCCGTCTCAACGTATTGGCAGCCCATCGTATATGGTATGCATAATAAATTTTGTAGTTGGACATTTTATGTTGCCTTTGAATCTTTTCATATTATAATATTTATTACCTACTTTGGATATTAAAAAATTCCTCGCCGAAAAATGACAAGAGCTTTTCCATTCACGTTCAACGTATAAAGTTAAAAAAATTCTATTCCCGATGTATTGTGACCCAATTTCATATGACAACACTTTTCTCGTTCAAATAATAACGGAAGACTTTTTTCGTGCGCGAGTTGCTCGCATTTTTATGGCAAACATAATAGTCTTGTGTAAATATTTATCGAATCAACTGTATCTCCATTCGTTCATCAGACAATACAGAACACCCATTTTCATTACGGTCTAAAACATCTTTACAGCGAATATTTTATTTCATTAAACTAATTTTAATCCTTAGTGGAAGAATCTAATGTTATTAATATGGCTAGAACCATTTTCATTGATTTGTTCTAGAGATTATGATTGCAAAGTATATAGTTATTTTACCGTTCTTTTTCGTTTTTAAGGAAGAGTGGACAGAAAATAAATTATGACATGTATTTTTTCAAAACTATACTTTTAAATTTATTACAAGAATTATTTCACAAAAGTTTTCATATTAGAGAATTGAAAACATTTCGACTTCTCCTCGAAAATGGCTCGTTAAAACCCCATCTTAGACAATTGCTTTCAAAAACAAATGAATCAAAAATTATTTTGACACGCAAATTAAAACATACGCATATATTTGAATGAATCACAAATCTCATCAATAAATTTCGCATTCAAATCAAAACCTTAAGGCTTACACTACACATTAAGTCGGGTTTGAATTTTCATGAAATTTCCCGAGACGATTTTAATCTCAGTATGTGATTTTGAAATTGAGTTTTCAACGTTCCTTAAAGCAACTAGTTCAACATTTGTGAGCTTTCTTTGATCAAATATAGTAATTCACCCATAGAGTTATTATTCAAAATATATTTCACTCAGATAAAGTGGAATTGGAATTCCATAAATTATGAAGGAATTGAGAAAACTTCACTTTTTCAAAACACAGAGTTATTCGAATCTCACAACCACGCTCAGATAAATTAATAATAAATGATTTTGTTTTATTTGGCCAAATTTTAATCAACCCACGTTATAATAACGTAAAAATAACAAATTCTTAAGCTTTTTTTTTTTAATATTTTCGATGGTTTCGGCGGTAACTTTGTGGAAGTTCATTTTAATATGAAATTTTTTATAAAAAAAATTAGATTAATTATTAAGCTGTTCAAAAATTTACATAATTATGTTGTCGACAACTTTTTCAGATTCTACCATCGCTTTACTGAATATACTGAATAATAAAAGATAGACAACATGCTGTCTTACATATTGTAGCATAGTAAATATTATGTACGATTAAAATTTTGAATATGTTATTGTTTAAAAGGTTTTTAGAAAAAAATTAACAAGAACAAATTTTTATTTTGATACATCGCTAAAAAATGATATTAACTATTTCCACAATATATTTTATGATCAAAACACGTTTCGTTCATCGCGAGCAATATCAACTGATGAAAATTACAATTATGTATATATATTTAAATGAAAATCAAATGTTGACAATTAACAAGTATACCAATCCGAATGTTTAAGAACTGAAAAAAACAATTCACAGAGAATCACACTGCTTAAAAAGTTTACAAAAAATCTTTAGTACCTCTTATAAATAATCTTTAATTAAATAATTATTATAATTATAGTTTTATCAATACTATGAACGTTAATATAGCTTATTTCGTGGTCGGCATGCAACCGACTTTAAGTAACGAGTCGTTCCCATTACGCTCGACGAATAACCTCGTTTTTTTTATTTTATTTTAAGCAATCAAAAGCATTTTTAACGTTTATCCACAGTATTATAAATAATATTCATAGTCTAAATCATATAATATATTGTGGAAATAAGTACTAAAAATGTGTTTTATTATTCAAAATACCGATTCACCGGAACCCCCAATTACTCTGCTCCGAATTACGCGTTGACTTGAAATATTCGCTCCGAATCCCCCAATTGCACGATCGCTTGGCCGCCGACACACAGCCAGACGGCCGTCTTTACAGTGCATATATACAAATATTGGCTAACGTCTGTGTATTCAACACGTTCCAGGCTGTCCACGCACAGCCGTGCAACTGTCTGTGTGCTGGATTTGGCAAGCGCTATGCATTTTATCACATAGTAACTAAATATATCATCCTTATAAATACTTTTTTATTAATAGATTAGGAACCATCTTGGTTTTGCATTTTTCGCAGAAAAAAAACAAAATCCTTTATATTGTATGAGACTCACTCCCACAATTACACTGATTGGGGTTTTACTGTATTTAAATATTATTTTAAACAAAATCTTACAACCAGAAATAATAGTGAATCCCCGTTTATAAACGTACTTTATTTGAAATATTATGCAATTCCTGATGAATATAATATTTCTACGATGTAATTTGATACATTTAAAGTTCACAGCCCACGCTACGAGATACTCGTGCGTAAAATTAACTGATCTGCGGAATAAAATTTAGCGCACGAAAACAGACCTCGGAAATAAATCCTTATAATTATCCTGCTAAAGGATCATCTTCTTTTAACTAACTATGTATTTTAATTTTACCTGCGGAACTTTCTCGGAGCTTTGTACTAATAGAGTGGATATTACCGTAAGAATTATGATACACATTTACTAAGAGTAAAGCTGGGTAGCTTTTCATTTTTCACTGTCTTTTTATACTAGATTAAAATATATTGTAGTATAATATAACAAAATTTATGTTCATTTACGTCAATTTCAATGCATATACTACTATAAAAAAAAAAGTTATTATACATATTATATTATTATGTATATTATACAAAAGCATTACTTTATAAACTACTTGTCATTATTTTTCATGACGTTTTTCCAAAGATTAGACAACTTGTAAGACAGCAGGTTTTCCGTTAAAAAACGAGTTTATAAGATTGTTTTATGTCATCAAAGGAAATATTTTTTTATCTTTATACGAATGCTCCAAAGATCTGAAAAGGTAATAGTCAGAAGGTGCAATATCGGGAGAATACGGTGGATGCCGCAAAACTTCAAAATCAAGAAACCCGACTTTTCCTGTGTAATCCGTGCCGCGAGTGGTCTCTCGCTTCTCGAGTGCTTTTTGAAACAATTCGGGACTCCTTGCTTTTGTTTTTTTTTTCCAATTACATAATTTTTGTTGAACAAGTTTAAATAAAATGACAAATTTCATACGAAAACTATATGTACGAGACTGTATATTGCCTATATCTTTTTAATCAGTATATAAAGCTAAACATACTTTTATTTATCATTACGGAATTAAATGTCACATCTAATTTTCAATTCTTTTGATTTTTCCATTTTTAAAATAAGAGCTGTTTTTGCTGATCTCAGACATTGTCAACTCATATAATACTAACAAAAACGAGGCTATTTACGCAAATCGCTATAGTTATTAATAAGCAGCTATACAAAACCATAGGCTTAAGAACTGAAGAAAAAAATGTTCAAGCAATCATACAGTAAATATCACAATGAAGTAAAATACTTGAAAATGCTTAATAATAATAAATTGTGGAAATTTTACTTTAGATTGTGTTTTTTATGTTAATGAAGTTACAGTAAAATCGGGGTTTAATTATATCTATACTTTATTATATTCTACCAGAGTTTAGAGTAAATGTTTATCTTTTTATTTATCATATAATATAAGATAGCATAATATTCCGACAACCATCTTTCACTGCTTAATTCATTTTATAAATAAATTTAGCTTTAAGATTATATTCAATAACTGCAATTGAATTTTTTTTTATATTATTGATGGAATCTTTCTCAATTTCGAAATAATTCATTTTCAATACATCAATACAAAATTCAAATTTTGAACTTATTTTTTTTTTTGCTTGTTGGAAGTTGTAAGATATTTTTCTTTAAAAAATTAAGTGTTGTCATTATAATATCATTTACATTCAACGAAAACCTTCACTAATTTGATGTACAAACATTTATAATTAAACATATCGAATACTTTGTTTCTTGAAATTTTACACTGCGTCAAGGATAATTTAGAAATGAGAGAAGAAAATCTACGAAATAATAGAATGTTAGCAAAAGATTCAAGCATTTTATAACAGAAGTCATGTGTCGGCTACCTACATTTTTATAATAGAGAAAATTTCTTAGCTTATACATATTTTATATTAGTATTGTGATCATCATAAAAAAATAATTCTTTGGTTTGCTATACAATACCTAAGAAACGTCACATTCCTGTACCTTTCAAATGTTGTCCGAAAAAATAAACGAATTTGAAACTATATAAAAATAGCTGACCCATCACTAAGTAATTGAATATTCGTTTTTAGACGGTTAGAAACTTGACAGCTACTGAGAAAAACTCTCGGAAAAAACACCCCTGAAATATTCCATCAAAAGAATTGCGTGGTGAGTAAATTTTTGGCATATTTATTATTATGGAAAATTATTATCTACTTTAAATATTACAATTAAGTAAAATCTCTGCGGTGATTACCGCAAAAGCTTAAGCTGAAAGTTTTGTTCCAATATTGGTTGTACAAAAACAAAAAGTTTCTAGGGAAATGAAAATTATAAATTTTGGTTCTTTACATTGATTTTAGAGCGTTGTTTGTATATTTTTTTATGACCATCTTTCCAAATTAATATCATATTTATTTTATCTTCATCTTCGCATTTAGTGTGTCAACTGTGACTTATTGGTGGAATATTTGAATAAAATAACATAATTCAAGTACTATCTTCACAATATATTTAATGATCAGGAGCGGTTTCACTCATCGCAAACATTACCTACTACAACCAAAAAATTACAAACAAGGATACTTGTACAAAGATTTGAATTAATAATTAGTAGGTATACAAAACCAAAGATTAAAAATTGAAAAAATATGTATGGTAAATTATATATAAATATCTTAATGAAGTAAAATAGTTCAAAAACAAAATGTTACGGAACTCTGAGAATTAATTTGTAATCAAAATAAAATCTGATAAAAAATGCATTAAGAGTTTAGAAACAATCATGAAAAATATGCTGTATTTAAATATTTTGGGGAATATATTGTATTCAATGATTAGGAATTTAAAGAGTAATCAAAATGATGTGAATGCACCCAGGAAGGCAGTCAGCGGTGTTCTCGTAATTTTTAAAACAAAAATAACGAATAACTTATTAAAATAACCAGGCTACAAATTTTTACAATCCATGAAACAATAAAAGCTATTAGTTGTTTATATAAAACAAAAAAAACGGAAAAAGCAATAATCATTGAGTGATAAACGACTCTAAAAAACACTTCAAATATGTTACATCATCGTGAACTTCTGCTTGTAAGTTTTGGCTTGTACATTATAAAGATTTATAACCTTGTGACGTTTCAGCTTTTCCCTTCAAAATATTATTATTATATTCAGACTAAATATACAGACGTTTTCGTTTCCAATAGAGTTGTAACGGATATTATCGAAAAATATTGAATTCCCATAATTATTATCTAATCCCATTACATTATCAATAACAATTGTCTATTTATTGATAATTTGATGTCAAACGTGACTGAAAGTATATTGAAAACACCCTGCCAGCAAATAATAACTGATTTGACGAACATTATACCTCCAATAAGAAGAGATTTATAGTGATCGTTATAACGAGCTCTCTTACAATCTGTCGCTCGTAGGTATTTGGTTTCAAAGGGAAACGCTAGTTGAATATACGGGTATTCACAAAATACCAGATATAGAATATATTGTTTACGTACTAGAAATAGAATCAAATGGAATGATAGTTAGACTTTACCATATCATTACAAAAACATACCCTAATATGAAAACAAAATGCTTTAAATTCTAATTTTTGGTACTTTGTACAATCCCACATGTTTTTTGTCAAATTCATTCATCATTATTTATAGTTCATAAAACTTATCACATGCAAATTGAATGTCTTTACAATCAAAGCAATATATTGATTGGATAACTTTATTATAACACGATGGAAAAATAGCAATGTATTTTAGTTCTACAAAATTTATAAGATATGTAGATCGTGTAAGCCAAGATAGCTATTAACTATATATCTTATAAATTTTGTAGAATTAAAATACATTGCTATTTTTTCACCGAGCTATCAAAGCAATAGCTTGAAAGTTATTTGAAATTTTTATTTAGATCCAATCTTATGGTCTGTGTTTTGTCTTTGTAATTAATTCCTATTGTATACACACGATGCAAACTGTAAATTTTGTGTCAGTTCTGTTGCATGCATATTATATAATAGAATGCTTGAAAATACCGAAGGAGCACCCGGAAACCTGAGCTGTAAGTTTCAAATTATATGGAATCGTACAATATTTCAACAATTCAAATTTAAACACGAAAACTTGAAATTTCTGTAAGCAAACACCCTCGCTCGATTTCGTAAATCAATTTAAAAGATTCAAATTGCTTTTACGTAAAATTTACATAAACTAATTTTAATATATATTTAACATTTAGTAGCAAAGTGTTAACTGCTCTTTCTTTGTGATGTTTTATTTCTTTCAATAATAAAACACAATTTTTACGTATAATTTACGATATCCAATGTTAAATACTTCAATTTTCAATATCATATTTTATTTATTGAAATTTTATACATTTCCACATGTTTTTTCACTCACGTTTCGGGTAATCTCCTTTCGACATCTTCACGTATTCACACAAATGCAATGAAACTAATAATAAAAAAAATAGTATGAATCCGTTACATACGAAAGAAATTATACAGTAAATTACTACCAATTCCACAAATATTTTTTTGATAAAGTTTTCTATTCGTTATTCTTGTTACTTAGTATTTCATTATTTGTAATTATAAATATTAATAATTACTTAACCCATAATGGTCTATTAACTTGATTATAAATTAGCTTTAATAAACAATTATATTTTTACTCTTCATAATTACGTATTTGAACAGCTAGTAGGCCCCCGGTACCCACGCTTATTTTATGACGACGTCATATAACATTATATCGACTTTTATTTTTTGAATGAAAAACTGAACACAAACAAAACATGATACATGTTATTTTGTAAATGACACGTGACTTGATACACATAACCTAAAAATTAATAAGCCTTGTTTGCTTTAGAAACTCGAGTCATTTACTTCTTATCATAGTAGCTTCACAAAAATAAAAATAGAAAAGTATAAGACAACGAATATAAAACTTTTAATCGTAATAAAAATACAGGTTTTTTGACGAATTTTATATTTATTAAAATTATTAATATTTTGGTAATCGGTCCATCCAAAATGTATTAATTTATGATATCGACTGAAGGTGTTTGATGAAATTTCGATATCAAATTTGAATTGTTACAATTTTGTACGATTCCACATGTTTTGTCACTAACAACCCGGGTTACGGGTACTATCACACGGATGCAACAGAACTGACGTAAAATAAACAGTTAGCATCGTATATATTGTATATTAAAGTTATCAACTACAGGAAAACTCTTTCCCCTTGGCAAGCAGTAAATTCAATGAGTGTTAATTATAACAATTAAAGTTTTGAGGAACTGCAGTAAAATTTCTTGCTATTTTAAATATTATTAAAATACTCACATACCAGGTGTGACACACAAAATATCGAAACATTTGTTCCACAAGAACTATGTAAAAAAGGTTGAAAGGCTTTAACAATACTATCCTTTGGTTCTTTTTACTTATTTATTTTATTTGGTACATGAACTGTGCAACAATTAAAAAATATTAATTAATTACTTTTGCGACGTCAAAATTTTTACAAATTAAATGTTGAAAATTAACGGAATAAAAAACAATGATACAAATGAGTCAACCATGCAAGCTCATGTAAAATTTACTTAAATATATTAAAAAATAATATTCTCCTGAACTCACTCTCCTCCATATGGCATATGTTGACATCCGAAGTAACACTGTTGAAAGTTGTTACTCTTACTTTGGAAAAACAAAAAATTCATGTCTACGACTACTTAAAAATTATCGGGAACATACAATTTGATATTACCAAGGATAACTAAATTCTTATTTTGACCTCGTATAAGTCGAAAGAAATACGTGATGAGGTACATGTCTCTTAATTATTAAATATATTGTATTCTATATAATAATAAATTAATATCAACCGAACATCAATGATCGTTTTTTTTTCAAATATGCAAAACGATACGACAAAATAAAATTTAATCTGATTATCCCCATCATTAAAAATACGTATGTCTTTTACTATTGATGTGAAAGATTTTTTCTGTACTGCAACATCAGAAACTTGTTGAATGAAGCAAGAAAATACAAACGGCACGTCGTTGGAGAGTGTCAGATGAACTGATTGATGATGTCCAGATAACGAGCGCCCCCATTAGACAATGTCTTCAACTCTGGTTGCTGGCGACAAAGAAAGATAACCGCTTCATATATAAGAATAAATTTGCAATAAATAATAATGCTTTCTCGCATTATTAAAGTGCACAAAAGGTTTACCATTTCGAAAAAAAAAACTCACAGCAAAAATTTTATGTCAATGTAAATAATGTCTCGAGCAAGAAATATTCAAAATTTATCGAGTCAAAATAGATAGCATGTTTTTATGTGTATAATAATATGTTATTTTCATGGGAAAAGATCCATTTTCTTTTCCTGAGAATTTGTGATTTATGATTTTTTCTATGCCATATGGCACAGTTATTTGAACAAGATAGATACGCTTCATTCATCTCAAGCAATATCAACTGATGAATTATAAATCTTGACAATATAATTTTTAATTGTGTATTCTATTAAAAATTAAGAGTTCCGTTGTTAACAATCAACCAAATTTGTCTTTGCACATTAATAGGTATACTTTATTAAATGAGTAGAATTTTTTTCGAAATAAATGAATCTTTATTAAGTTCAATGTCTCTATTAAGTGAACAGTAAGACCTTCCTAAATTTTCCTTGTTATATATACAGTGTTCTCTCGATTATCCGTGTATGGATTATCCAGTTTGCGGAATATTCGTGCCTGAAAATTATTTTTTTTTATTCAAATATAATCCGATTGATTTTTTTCTATAACGATTATGAGACGCATTAATAAATTGCGATCTTGAATATGCGCGTTGTTTGAAAAAAATAATGAATTTAGCAGTGTGTTTGTGTTTACGTAACTAATCGGTGATTTTTTGTTAACCACTTGTGTGTTTTGAATGTATGAATGTTCGCATATACCACAATAAACATCACAATTTATGGGACTAGAATGAGTCAAGAATTGAAATTCTTTGTACTCCACATGCGTTTCTATTTAAATTTGCAGTGAAGTGCATTAACCGGCGCGAGTGCCCGCAGTAAATTTGTTAATTTCGATATTTATTGCCTATATTTGTCAGCTTTCGGGACTACGTTTGTTATCATGATAAAATATTATATTTTTACATTTTTTTTTTGTGTTTTCTTGATAATAATAAATAATGAATATATAAGTAATGTGTTAAAAATTTGTAATGTGTATATGACATTATATTCGAAAATAAAGTAAAAAATTGATGATTCTGATTATCAGTGTTTTTCAATTATCCGTGACAATCCTCCCCAGCATTAGCCCGGATAATCGAGAGTGCACTGTATTAAGAAATAGTAATTCAATCATCAATGTGAATAATTAAATTCTTACAAAAATAGGTCATGTGATATTTTATTACACTCTAACCTTTCCATTAAAAATAAGAGTGTATCTATCGTATTATAAAATTTTCCGATTACATTTTAATGGTAGTTGATTATTGTTAAGACTTGTCATCACAAATTCATTAGATTGTATTACTTTTTAAATTTTGATTTCATTTAAACCAAATCAATCAATGATTTACATTTTTTTTCATACATATGTAACCTCTTGAGTCTATATTTTTGTAACTCTTCTAATATATAATCGATGCAAACTGTTTGCTGACTGTCGATTATATGATGCCGAAGAAAAAAATTAAGTTTTTAACGATATCGTATATTATTCATTATTTATTTGAAAAATGTTTCCTTAATAACGCAACATTTTTTTAATAAATTACTAATGAAATAGTTGTTATGTTTTTTTATTATTATTAAGCAAAACGCAATGGTGATTTTTTAGCGATTTATTTAGGCAGACGACTCGAGAGGTTTTCGACTAATTTATAAAAAATCTAGGATCGTTAAGCGAATATTTTGAAATGCTTGATTTTTTTCTTTTGTTAGTTTACAATCCCTTTGTCTTTGTAAAATATTCAAATATAACTTCAAGTTAAGAATAAATCACTTAGTTGATTACAAGTGCCTTCATTTTCTTTTAATGAACCTCGACATAGACGTAAGTAACTGGCATAAATTTTTTGGGGATAATACATTTTTTTGTATGAGATTCAAATATTAGTCTAAAAACAATGAGACATGATTTGAACGTAAACTTTTAGTGTATCATTACGCAAGCGATTTGACAGTAAATCGTATATGAAAAATTGTACCACGAATAGAATTTTTTTAAATAACATAGTTTTCATTGTGCATGTGAGTTTGTATATTGAGGCAACCTCCTCGATATGATTATTTAAAAAGAAGGATTTTTTGATTCCTCGAAACAACATTCACGTTTTTTGTAAAATTTTGACAAATTTAAAACAGATAAAGTATTTTTTTTTCTTTCCGAATTCATTAACAAATTTGAATTACCCGTGATATATTCTTCTTGGAATTATAAATACAATACAAAAACAAAATACATTTGCAATAAAATATAATTGAAAGAAATTAACAATATTTTTTTAATATATTATTAATAAAATTATTCAATTTTTTTAAATATCTGACTTTTTTTGTGTTTCAAATTTTGCGATATGTAAAAAAATCAGTTGAACTTTATTTGCTTAACATTTACGAAAATTAACATACCCAATTCTTTTGTATACTTTGAAATTAATGTCTTATTCATGTTAAAAGCGGATATCTATTTAACCGGAAACACTCTTATGAAACTATTTTTTTACTTAACAGAATCATGTCTTAATTATCAATGTATATTTAGATTTTTTAAGTATTAAAGTAAAGCGTGTCAAATTTCTGCTGAAAAAATACGCATTTTCATAGGGTAAATATTTAGTTGAAAAGAACTGATTTTCGTAATGTTGAAATGTCCGCAAGAAAACTGAAAACATTTTGAAATTCTATGTTTTAAAATAGTACAATGTTAAAACTACATGCAATTGTACCGAAATTCACTAAAACAGTATATTATCGAATATTAAACCATTATAATGATCCTTATTTAGATATTCGGAGTGTTAACTGTCACTTTTTGTTGGAAATGCGTTGTATGTAAATAATTAAAACACAATTTTTCAATTTGAAAGTCTTTAGTGACTAGTATTGAAAAATTCTGTGAAATCTTAAGAAATAGCGTCGTGAATTTTTCACATAAATATGATCTGAAATTTCACAAAAAACATAATTATATTAATATCATATTATCTGTAAATAATAATATATTTTCGATTTAACATATATTAATAAAGCATACAATTATAATTTCATAATAATGATTTCGAAACCACGCAAACGTACCAGTTAATCACTACAAAATTAAACTTGAATATTGTAGCTTCGTCTTGGCTCATTAAAGCATTTGTTGGCTTTGTAACATCACAGTTTTAGCCTTGCCTAAGCATATACAAATATTTTTCCATAGTCGCTTTAAAATATGTAAATTAACCTAATGTAAATATAAAGCGAAATGCTTGTTTGTTATGACATACATGGTGTTTGTGGGGAAGGTTTACTATTTTAATTTTGTATATCTTTATTAAAAATCAAAACAAACTGGTTTAATGCCAGTGAATAGTTAATCATAGTTAAATTAATGTTGGAAATCACGTCTGTAAGACAATGTCATATTAATATTTATATTTGTTAAGCCCACAAATGTGAACCCTTTTAATATTATATTTCGGCAGGTATTTTATTTATTTTAGGAATGTTTTGTTTTATTTTATATATACACAAATTGAAGCTTGGGGCAGTTGAATTCGATAATTTTAAAGGCCAACTGGCATTACCATTTATTTACATAATTTATCGCGGAAAAATATTTCTCAACATTTCTATTGTAACATTGACTATACGTGAAGTTGCTCCACGTGTTAATATAACCCAAATATTCTAATCATGTTTTCGAAATGTTGTCATATATGTAATTATAACAGTTATCTTACCGTCAAGTTCTTTATAAAAAACTTTTCGACACTTGACTTCACGCTGATCTTCTTTTGTTTTTTGGACTACTCTTGTGTTCATCCAAAAAAATTCTTTAGATACTTTAGATAGATACACTTTTATACAAACATTGTAAAATTAAATTTCAATTAAAATTGCTTTACTTCATACAAACCAAATATAAGCCGTCTTAAACTATGTTTAGCAAAATGGTAACTAAGCGGAGTAGTGAATCTTCCCGACGAACACCCTGCACTATACAGAGTGAAATGAAATTCCAGGAAAGCATTTCTCATATCGTGTAAACAATTGATGAATAACACTAATAAACAGTAATAAATTTATACAAATCATTTTAACACGAAACTCTACTTTATATCTTACTAATAAGTTACTATGTCGCATTATTTAATTTGTATTGGAGCTTTCGTATCATAATAAAAACGAAAATTCTATTGGTTTATATTATTTTATCATTGAGTAGGCGAAGCCTCTAGAGACATTTCAAACTTCATACAACTTGTTTATAAATTGAACTTTTCTTATAACTTACTTTGACAAACTTAGGATAGGGTATAATGTTACAAAAATAACTTTTTTTATCTCTAACATATCCGTAGCATCTTTATTCCATCGAAAAAGCCAAAAAGCGCCGTGGGAATAGGTGACATTCGAATTTAAGATTGATTCGCAGCTACGATAACATTACAAAGCTTTTTTATATAAATTCTAAAATGCTTTTTTTTGTTTTCCAAAATCATTTAATGCGTCAATTATTATTGATTAATTATAAACGAAAATAAATGGACTTTCATTAGGTGACAATATCAAAGAATTGATAGCTTTAGCTAACACATCTTTATGGAAATACTTGTATTGTATATGAATACATGTATCTATGTGCGCGTTTTTATGCATGTGTATGCGTGTGTGAGTGAAGCATGTGGTGATAGAAAAATAATTATAATGCGTGTGGTGCCCTCGTTAACTGGATTCACTCTTGGATTGCTCAGCTCTGCAGCGACTTACGTTGTCAACAACAACACAAAAATTATACAGCAAATTAGTCGAATAAGACGAAGATCTATAATGCAAAGCTTCACAGATCTTAACGCTCCATCAATTTTATATATAAAAAAGAAATACTTTTTATAACTCAACAAGTTTAATGTTTTCTTATAAAAGATTCTATCACAAAAATGACATTTTTTCAATTATTATAACACACTATTTATAATAAAAGTAATTATACGGTTTTCTGGAATTATGCAGAGTCAAATCTTTTTGATCTACGTTAAAAAAATTCCGAGCAGAGCCGAGATGTCACTACCATCTTTTACAGTTTTGTTGTACACTTGTTGTAACTTGATTCCTGGTAAGGACATTTTCATTAATGATTTTTTCAAGGGAATTTTTAAACTGTGGGGAAACATCTATTTCTGATTTAATTTACGCCCACTCACCCATTCTACCGTAAAAACGGATGATTTTGTTACTTCTTTCTTTCTTATCCCGATCTTCAATTGTTTTAGAGTGACAACCTGCTGAATAAAAGTAGTAAAAAAACTTTTCTTTAATACATAACTAAAAGTATTTACGATCGATATTCAGAGAAAACTTGGTTTAATGAAAAATTGCTTGGTTAATGAAATTGAAACAAATTTGAAATATTTTTCTTTAAGACAACACTTAACCTTGACAAATCACTTTGTTCGGAAACTGTAAAGAAAGAAGTATATGGTAAAATAACCAAATTTTTGACTTAAAAAATTTGGTATGTAATGATGGAAACCTTCGCAGACTTTTGCGCGTTTTAAATTATTCATTGTAATAATTCAAGAATGTGTATATGTAATCGCGTTAACGAAAGCCCAATATTTTTTACCACTCAACTTAGGACTCCGCAATACTTTCTTCGAAATACACTTATGACAATATATCACAATAGTTTAGAAGTTTTAGTATCTCTCGATGGCATTAAGTGTTAAAAAGTAAGTATTCAATAAGAAGCGAGCAAGTGAGTAAATTTGTAGAGAGGTACTTTTCGTTGGCGAAAGAAAGTGATTTTAGACGATTTGTAAAGCGTCAAGAGCAATGCTAAGCCATTCCAGCGATGCTCAAATATTTATTATTATTGAGATATTAAATTTTATTTATGAAAATGTTGCATACTAACTCAAATTCTTTCCCAGACATAAATAATATTCTTTCAATGTGTTAATTTCCATACTTAATATTACCATTTTATAATTATTTCTTAAGAAACACTTTTACTCTTAAAAATTATCATTAAGATTTTTTATGCTTTTTTTTATAAATATCGAGCATTGTTTTTTGGTGTTATCATTTACTATTTTTAGAAGAACAAACTAATTTTTTCTGTTATAATCCTAAATAATTTTTAAAGTTGGTTTAATGTTTTTGAATGAAAAAATAGTAATGTTTTTAAGTTCTACATCTTTTTTAAAGATATAGTTGATAGCTATTTCGGTTCATGCCATCGTCAGAACTATGCTTATCTATATATATGATAGCTGTGTAGAAAATGTACACAATACATCTTCTCTCCTGTTTTAACGACCTAGCTTATTTCCTGCTAGCAAGAAAATCACATTTTGTTTTAATTATAATAAAACTAAAAAGGCGGCTATATCAATAAGCTTACAAATTGCACGGAAACGGTTTATTGGATGGGGATGGTTTATTACGGAAAGGCCCGTTGCAATAACTTGAGGAGTGGCGACAGACATTTATTTGTTTGTTCGTTAAGATTTTTTTTTGTGAAAATTGACATCCATTGACTTCCAGCCGATTCAAAGCCGCCATCTTGCGACCTTTATTATAAATATATAAACACGTAGACGTTGAGTTTGAATTTATATATTTTTTTTTTTTTTTAATTTTTAAGAAATTTATCTTAGATGTTCCTTAGCTCGAGTCGATATATTTCTACCTGTATGTCCGATATAAGCGGATAAACATGAGCCACACTTGAACGCAATTCAATCAATAAATTGTATATAAACATTTACAATTTTTAACTGTTTAATTGTCTAGAAGCAGTTGAATAGACAAATAACAATTTTTATGTAAGACTGTAGATAATATATTTTACTATCTTCTTTCGCTTGAGTTGAGGATTACTGGAGTTTGCTTCAGAAAGGATCGGCTACCGTTTTTAATATCTGTCAACAGATGTCGAGCTTTCGAGCCAATATGTGACAGGAATTCGCTATCCACAGCGCCATTTTGAAATTTCCAACATTTTATCTTGCTTCAACAAGTAATGATTAATTAGATATTACAACAAGCTTCCAACAAAAGAATCTGATCAAGCAGCAATTTAAAAAACAACTTAGTCAAAAGCCGTTTAATTCCGTGTAATGTTTTGTCATAACGATAATCACCTTAATTAGACAGTGATTTACAAAAATTTCACACTTTGCAGCCGCTCTGGCGGTGAGTTTTTGCACTTTTATGACAGATGGATACTTTGTGTTAATTTTTCTTTCAAAATATTTCTTTTATTTGTAAATTTAACAAGTTTATCACAATTCTTGGTTTCTCGTGTTTGAATTATCGCTTTAGTGAATCACTTTTTGGCGGAAAAAATATACATTTCAATTAATAAAATACAATTCCTCTTACTTTTCTTAACATTTTGTAATTTAAAGATATTTGCGATTAATGGCGACGATAAAAATTTCTTCATCATCGCAAGCATTATGAATTGATATAAAACAAAGCAAAACAGAAAGTAGGTATTTCATAAAAATAATCCAATTTTTATGATAGTTAATGAAACTTATCACAGGCAATTGTGCTAATTATTATTAAATTTCTTTTAGATACTATTAAGTGCTTGTTTTGGGGTTTGTGTTTTCCTTTAATTAATACCTTTGGTATATAGACGATGCTGACTGTTTATTGTGCGTCAATTCTGTTGCATCCGTGTGATAGAATGATTGAGGATGCCGAAAGGCGAAACCCAGGTCGTTAGTGACAAAACATATGAAATCTTACAAAGTTATAACAATTTTAATCAAAACTATTTATATAAAAGTGTAATTAATTACGGAGTTGGATCCAAAACAAATAATTCAAGATGCAAGAAAATAATTTACTGGTAAACATTCCAAATATGTATTTAATGATGTGAAACGCTACGGTTTATCATTCAAATATCAAGAAATCATCAAATGAAGTAACTACTAATAATTTCTTAAAAATTAACCAAATTTAATGTCCATTATGAGTTTTTCTGAAACACTCATTAACAAGAATAAAAAAATGGAAAAATTTATTATCAAATTACGGACGCAATACGAAAGTAAAACGTGCTAACAAAATTTTATTTCAGGGACATCCAAATATATTCTGGTAAGAACAAAATCATTTCTGTGAAAAAAATAAATAAACCGTTTTAATTCATTTCTGTCAGGTTTTTTTATTATGAATACAGTGGTCAACAATGTAGGCTTCTTTTTTTCATTTCTTCCTGACGTGAACCCATTTAGGTCTAAATTAACAGTCGGGAATCCGTACAGATACTAAGCAATCACAATTTAAGTTTATTGATTTAATTGGCATTAACTTGGTAGAACTCCATTATAACACGCTGAAAAAATAGCAATGTACCTTAGTTCTACAAACCTACCAACTGGTTTTGATGAAGAAGTAAGCCGAAACAGCTATAAACTTTATATCTTATAATTTTTTTAGAACTATAATACATTGCTATTTTTTCGCCGTGACAAAATTTTAGTACACCCAGTCCTTTTTTTACGCGATACATTGGTTCCAGAAAACGGCGCGTAAAAAAAATCGCGTAAAAAAACCGCAAATTTCATATAGTTTGCTAAATTGGTTCTAAAAATTTAAATATCGCGTGAAAAAGTACCAGAAGCGTATGAAAAACCAAAATATTTGCTCTTTAAAATTCGTGCAATAAAAAATATATATTTCATGTCTTTATTGCTTATAAAATATAATGAAACTCTAACAGGATAATTTTTTCACTTATATGAATTAAGATTAAAAAATACACATTTTTATTTTATTTAAAAAAATAATGAAACGTACATGCCTAGCATCATATATAAATTTCTTCTTTAAAACAAATTTGGGGAAAAAATCGCGTAAAAACGAGTGAAGCGCGTAAAAAAATGTAACGGTGCCGTCCAAAAAAATCGCGTATAATCGAATTCGCGTAAAAAAGGACTGGGTGTAGTCTTTTTTATTATTTTATCCTTGACACTTCCAGCTGTCGAAAGATTGTGGTAGATAAAAATATTATATAAGATAAAGTTTTTGACACAACGCAAATTAATTAAAGTTTTTTTTTTGTTATTTTAAGATATGTCATGTCTCGTCGTTTTTAAAATCAGGACTAAAATGTCTTTATATCCGGATATTTATCATGAAAATCAAAATTAAAATGTAGATTTTTTTAACCAGACTCACTGTTTAATTTTTTAATGTATACTCAAATAAAATAAGATCTATGATACTTTCGACTTTCTTCGTTTGTTTAGTAAAAGTTTCTTTGTTTTGTATAAATTAAACGGAAATCGTTTTAAATTGTTATATGACATCGTATTTATCTTTATAAGTCATTAAATTAAAACAATACGAAAGATTTTTGACGGTATCAATCCACTTTTAAGGGGTTAACGATCCTTGGTGGAAAGGCATTTTATTTGAATAAAAAATTACGAAATGTTGAGTAGTATTTCTAAAGTTTTATGTTGTTAAAATAATGATCGATTTAACGATCAATCGACACAATTTAACTACTGCTATTTAAGCTCAATGTTTAATCCATCAATTAATTACCTGGGACACTAAACAAATTGTTCAAAAGCAGAGGAGATGATGAGGTTTATGATATCGACTGAAGGTGCTTGATAGAATTTCAAAACCAAATTTTAATTGTTAAAACTTTGTACAATTCTATATGTTTTGTCGCTAACGTCTTGGTTTTCACCATTTGGCATCTTCATCGTAAGTTCTGTTGCTTCATTCAAAATTCACATTTATTTTACTATATTGATTAAGCTTAATGAACAATTTGAATTGTTGAAACATTGTACGATTGTTGTACATTGGACGCCATGTGGTAAAATGCCTTAAGATGCCAAAAGGCGAAATCTGGATTGTGAATTATAAAACATGTGGAAACACACAAAATTTAAATAATGATATCTACTCAATGTGCTTGATAGAATTTCAATATCAATATGAATTTTCGAAAGTATGTACGACTTCACATGTTTTGTCACTAACGACGTGGTTTCGCCTTTTGACAACTTCTTCATCAGTCCGGTTGCATCTATGTGATAAAATGTCTTACGATATCAAAAGGCAAAACCCGCGTTGTTAGCACATGTAGAATCGTGCAAAGTTTCAGCAAGTCTTCACAATGAATTATTTATTGATAACTATGTAAAGGCCACTTTAAAAATGTTGGTATTCTAGAGAAATGAACAATATATGGTGGAGACAACTCGCTGTAGTGGTTGTTGACCGCTAAATTTTAATATATTTTGGAAACAAAAGCATTTAGCTCGCATGTCTATTTGAAACAATTTGCAATTCTCAAAATTACCACCATTTCGCTGACAAAGGCATCCAATAATTATTTACATTTGTTAAACAACACTTTGACGCATTCTCGTTTATAAACGTTAGTTTGAAGGCTGTCTCAATCAAAATTCGCTTTGTAAAATTAATTCAAACAAGCGTAATGCACAAATATTATCACCTTTATTGAATGCATGAATAACTTTTTGAAAAATTTATTAACATTGTACCCATCTGATAACAGTATATTAATTTCTGTATAAATATGCATACAGAACCGGAAATATGATTGGACGGTATTCGTGTAATATTCTCAAAAAAAAAAACAATTGAAGTAAACGATGCGTAGATTCTAAAAAAATATAATTTCTGTGTGCATGTGCTGTGCGTTTTAAATTTATCCATTACTAGCTTTTACAAACGCACATATCACCTCTCTCTGCATCCGAAGCGATACTAAAAGAATGCAGATGAATGAACCAATTTAAATATGTGATAATATCCAAGACGATACGAGAAATTGGATCTGACAGTCCATCGGTCATAATTGCTTAGTTGAACCTCTAAAAAATTTCAAGGCATTCAAACAGTCTGCGCCATTCCATAGACAACAAATGCAACGCAATTCGTAAAAACTCATTCATAAACTGTAAATTTTTTTGTAAATATATATATATATATATACATGTATTAAGTTAATTATTTTTCTAAATTTAATTTATTATATCGATTGATGGGTTGATTCTGCGTAGTATATATCCACATTTTTTGCCACTGATGACACGGGTTTGAGGAAACCTATCACTCGGATTTAATAGAACTGACACATAATACATGGTTTTCATCAGTTACATACAAGCGGAATTGAAAAATATAGACCCTGATGATAGGAGCTGAATATATCTAAAATAATTTTAACTTCTGATTTGATTTTAATGACATTCAATTATGTAAATGATAATTTTATATACAGTACATACAGCTAATGAGTTTTTGGTGAAAGGTTTTTTCAATAAATAATTATCAATATTCATTGCAATTTAATGTAATATATGTAATTTGAATCTTAAAAATTCCTACTTGAATGAATTGGTTGGTTACGGGGCGGTTACATATAAGGTGACGTAGTTTAGGATTTAAATTTATCAAATTTTCGACTCATTGAACTAATTTCACATCAAGGGATTCAGCAAGAAAGAATAATAAAAGTTAATTTGAATAATGTCTCGATTTGAGTGACGGAATATGTGGAAGTATATTTTTTATAACTTTCTGTTCACTTTCTTTTCCTCGGAAATTTGTAGCACGTATCGCGTTGTTACCTTGTGGAATACACTCTATAAGGAAAGTATGGGCCTAAAAAGAATGATCACTCCAGAGAATCAAAAAATAAACTTAATGCATATAAAGTTATTCTGGCAACGCCTTTCCTATAGACTTACCAACTGTATTTTGTTTTTTTATATCAAATCGATGGAACGTTAAGATCTATGACGCGTTAACATCAGACTTCTTCAAGTCTTCTTCATTATTTATAATATATTTTTATTTGACGTTATTCGCTACAGAGCTGAGCAATACATAGTAAGTCCAGTTCACTTGGACACTATACGGATTATAATTATATAAACGTCCATATACTTTACTCGCATATACTCATACAATTCATAAGGAAGTTAATTAACAGACGTCATCTTCACATTCCGAGGTCATGTATTATTTTTTCCCTCACGGATAAAGAAAATTTGTAACAAAAAATCTACACCGACTGTATATTGTTTAATGTTTTTTGTAAAAGTACGCATTGGTATAATATGACAAATAAATTATTTATTTGACCAGCAATATTTGTTTATTATTTAAAACAAATGAATCACTTGGCAATAAATTTAAATTAATGTATTAAAGTCATTCCTCATTGAAGTTTTATAATCTTATTTGAAATATATACAAATCAAAAAATTCTTCCATAATTATTATATCTTTCATTTCATATTGACTAAGCCAATATTGCTAAGTTTAAATGAGCAAAGCTCTTGATACTTCCCAATCCCACGCGTTTTATTTTAGTATAGAGCGATCTTTTTAGCCATGGCCAACAGTATAAAGATTCAGTCTAGTGTAATTATAAAATAGCGTATTTTTTACATTTGTATTAGAAATGAAGCAATTGACTTAATTAAAAATAATGATATTTATTTTGCGCTTCTATGATTGCTTTATATTGATTAGAAATACAAGATAAAGCTTAAATATACTTTAATTTAATGCAATACTCAATTAAATCCCAATATAGCATTAATGATTTAATATTCATATTCAATTCTAACAAACTTTTACATCTTTAAAACTATACTTTTAAAGTGCTTACAATTATTCTTCGTGGAGAGACAGTATTCTAAAATAATAAAAAAAAAATTAAGAATTGGGACTGGTTTTGCTCATCGCGAGCATTTTCGAAAGCTTTACTAAATTGTATTTGTTGAAACTTCGTACGATTCTACATGTTTTGTCATTGAAGATCCGGGTTTCTCCTTTCTTCGGCATCTTCATGCATTTTATCGCACGTATGCAACAGAACTGACACACAAAAAACAGTAAGCATCGGTTATATACCAGAGGACTGAGTTGTGTCGCATACGTGTCAAAGAATGCCTATAGATGCCTAAAAGCGAAACACGGGTCGTAAGTGACTTAACATGTGGAATCGTAAAAAGTTTTAACAATTCAAATTTGATATGGAAATACCATCAAGCACCTTCAGTCGCTATTATAAAATGAATTATTGCATGTTACAAAAGCAATAAATTTATAATTTTTGTGTTGTTTGTGTATCAAGTAAATTAATCAACTGATTAAAACGATATTTTTATATCCATCACTTACACAAAACCAAAGGCTTAAGAATTGAGTAAACTTCAATTGATTGTAATATATACTCAGTATTATTTTAATTAAAAATAAAATGTGAAAGGCCTCTCTGTACTTATTTGTAATCAAAATAATAGTCTACTAAGAGATCGATAATAATTATCAAATTCTCAATGGCTTGAATATTGGCTAGAAAATTCTTACATTCACATTAGTTGCACTCACTTACTTTTTTATGAAGATAATTCATTAAATAATTACTAATGACAACAGTTCGAGTGAATTTAAAGCGGTGCGAAGAGATTATCTGTTAGAAATTAGGAAAACAAGATACAAGACAATATCAATTCTAACAACAAAAACGAGCTCATTTGCCACTTTTATTGACTGATAAATTACTTTCTTCTGCAAATGGTAATTGACTGTTCTTTTGTTTTCTAAAATACATTATGATATAAGAATCTCAAAAAAGCTCTCTCGTGTTTTCTTCATAAACTTATAATAGATATTCTTAATTGGTTTTTTCTCGTATTTTTTTTCTGTTGAAGGGAAATGTTATTTATTCTTTGTAAAACTAAACCTTGACTGAGATATTTTTATCCATATATACATTTATATACAGTTAAATACTGTTTATAAACCTTGATACTAAATTTCCTGCACGTCATGTCTCTTTCATATTCCATAATACAAATCCCATAAAAGAATAACAATATGAAAGAATTGTCAGAATATTTTCTTTTCCTACAGTGTTGACTGACCAACAGTAATAATCATAAACTCTTCATAGAAATAACGGACGCAATAAAAGCTCTGTGTGGTAGCTTATTCGCTACATATTGTCTTACTAATCGAGGCTTTGCTTGCGGAAAGGATTAATAGAGCAGGACGTTATTACTACTCGGAGCTTTTCAAACGCTTTCGTCTGGGGCGCATTTAATTTATTTCGTCTCAAAATAGAGCAGTTTCAAATTCCGCATTAATCATTTTCAGTTACTTTATCTAACCGTTATTTCTAATAGTGTGCTTCTTTGGACTCGCACCGTGTCTGTCTAACCGGTTGCTAAAGGAATTTTGGTTAGAACTAGTTCTTACATTACTATATTTCAAGTAAATTAATTCCAAAATCGAAATTTATTCATGTTAGAGTAAAAATTTTCAGATTTTTAGTATGCTATTTACATTACAAAAGCCTAAAAATGATTTTTGTTAGGAATAGATTAAATTTAAGTATCCGATATATCATCATCAGCCGGGGTCGATCCACTGCTGGATGAAGGCCTCCCCCTGTTTTTTTTTTTTTATATTAGACTTTATAAACATTACTTTTAGATTCAACACCATTCGTTAAATCTTGTCTCAGGTGTCATCATCACAGAGCAGATAATAGAAGAGTAAGACCCAACACAGTTAAAATGTCGAATGAAAATCAAAATAATATTTGCAAAGAATGTATGTAATTTTAATAATTAACACAGGGACCATAAATTATTTTCTCAATAGATTCTAGAAATTAATAGAGGTCAGTAATTATATTCAAACTTCATTCTGAATGATCTACTCAATCTTCCCAACTCCCCCTTATTGTATCCTTTACATGAGATCGGGTCTATGAATCGACAATCTCATGACGTAAATTATTGTATTATATATCATCACTGAATGTTTGATCGTTACTTGCCAGATTGAAATAAGTAGATATTTCTTAAAAAAATACCCAATTATATTTCAATGATGTTGTAAAACCCTTTCAAGAATGACTCATTAACGAGATCGTTAATGAAAATTAGCACAGGCAATTATAACTAAATTAATATTATAAATTTTTTTAGCTGCCATTTACTGTTTGCCTTACTTGGGGTTTGTATTTTCTTGTAGTTAATACCTTTGTTATATAGACGATGCTAACTGTTTATTGTACGTCAGTTCTGTTGAATTCGTGTGATAGAATGCCTGAAGATGCCGAAAGGCGAGACCAAGGTCATTAGTGACAAAACATGTGGAATCGTACAAAGTACTGTAACAATTCAAATTTGATGTTGAAATTCCATCAAGCAACTTAAGTCGATATTAAAAATCATATCAATGATTTTTTAATGTATGATATTTCATCTTTTTAAATTTGAAATTTAAAGTAATAAGAATTGGGGTTGATGTTTACCAAGGTATGAACCGTTTGATAATATTTTAGCAGCACACCACTGGCTATGGCCAATGACTTCCTTTCTGCGAGTCGTGTTTCGCATATCCAGCTTTGAATTTGCATTTTGATGTTGAAAAGCCAAAGAGCGTAAGAAAAGTTTAGATTCATAATAATTTTCTTTGCAACTTTAGCTTTAGAAACATCAGATTAGCTAACTACAAAAATGTGAGTAGGCTTCGTGTATTTTACTAAATTTATACATTTTTAATTTTACAAAGCAAGGCAACTATAATCAGCTTGAAATGAGATTCATATTTTAAAACGTGTATAAATCATTTATACTACAATTTTGATTGATTTTTACAAGCCGTTTTCGATTAAACTAACTTGGCTTTAATATAATATACGATTTCGATATCTTCAATATTATACACAGTTATTTAATACGGGCTTACTTTTAACTATCCGAAAGGTAAAAATAAATAAAAACGTGTATATATCGTTTATATAACAATTAAGATTGATTATTACAGTTTTGCTTACACTAGCTTGACTTCAGTATAATGTACGGTTTCGGCATTACAATTATTATATACAGTTGACACGGGCTTTCTTTAAACTATCCAAAAGATAAACAATATCAGTATAAATTGAATAAACTCCAATAGTACTTTTTTTAACGGATCCTGAAAAATTTTAAAATATGCGAAAGCTTCAAAAATAGGTTTTTTGTTGATTGAATGAGTATTTACTTGTCAGAACTCTATTGTAACACGGTGAAAAAGTAGGAATGTATTTTAGTTATACAAAAATTATAGTGTTTATAGTTGATAGCTATTTCGACTTACGCCCTCATCAATTTATAAATTAATCGATACAAGCAATCTAATGACATCGTGAGCATTGTCACCTAATACAAGTTGGTTGTCCCACCTCCATCCGTTATGTGTATGCAGCTGCTGTTACACGGCCGCCTTCCATAACGCAATACTAATAAAAAGAATCGATTTTACTCCTCATATTCTTGGCTCGATACAGAGCTGCACGGACCGATCGTTTAACCGTGCACTTTTGCGCTTATAAGAAGAGAAAAAACAATAAAGATAAAAAAAATACTTGTTCAGCCACTTAGTTTACGTGATATTAGGTATCCTGTGTATCTGTGTACTGAAAATCCGCCGTGGTGGAAGAGTTTAATGTACTACGCGTTGAATCTAAAGGCGAATCGAGAATGCCTCGTTCCCCGTATGATCTTGCAAATTTATCGAATGCCGCAATGTTGGCCTCGGTTGATACTAAGTCAGTGTGGCCTATTGGGCCCGTATAAGGACGGACCGCAGCAAACATCTCTGTTCGTTCGGCATTCATCTCGGGGCAGTCCCACAGTACGTTATTAGCGTCCTGATGGTTGTGTCCACAAGTGCAATCCGGCCTTTGAACTTGCCATGGCCGGGCATTGTCACCTGATATGAAAAACCGGTCCTCATCACCATATTATAAAACTATTCAACTAGCACTAAAAATTCTGTTAAAAAAATTAAATAACATGCGTAAGCTGAAAACTGCAACGTATAATATTTTCTGACGAAAAAGCCAAAAGAAAATTATTTCAACCAAATATTGAAACCAATGAAATGCGTTTTTTATGAAAAAAACAACATTTATATTACGTGTATAAGATTGACATTTGAGAAAATGAGTACGAAGAAAATGGGAAAAATAACCATTAGCCATTTTTTTCATTCAAAGCCACGAGTCTGTATATCTTGGTATCCTTTAACATAAGCCCACGTCGAGCCCAAATGTCACTGTTATGTGTCATATTTTCTGAATAGCCATATTTTCATAGTATTTACGAGATTCAGCTGTTTTAAATATATATTATATTTTACATTGTTAGAACGCATAATATTCTTCAGTACATCTTACTGACATGCTTAATACTGTTAATTAATATTTATATATTTGTTAAAAGGTTACGAATTGAAACTACGAGAAACTCTTTTTGACAACGATCATATGCTGATAATAAAGCAATAAATTATGTACTTTTTATAGATATCAACCATCAATCCTTGATGAAAAGGCATGCATTATAAATAATCACATTATTTTAATTTATTCACTAATTTCTATAGTATTAATCTCACCAAGGGTTTCGCTCAACGCGAGCATTCAGTCAGATATTGCAGAAAAGAGAATTAACAATAAAAAATGACTTTCTCTAGATCTTTTTCTTTAGATATCGAGTGAGCCTTCATACACATTATGAGCAGGAATATAAAAGTTTTGACATTATCAAGCAGAGGCGAAGTTTTTGACATCATCAACTATAATATTTCACATATTATAGTTTTCAACTCAACCTTTTACCTCCTACCACCTACGAAGATTTCAAACTCGTTTTTCAGAGTGTATTTCGCAGTGCTACAACGTTATAAATGTTTCATTTTTTCCCAGAATGTCCTAAAATTAAATTAATTATGAACTAAGAATTTTTCGTAAATAATTTGGTGTCACTTGTTTTTCCTACGAAGACACGAATTCTTCTAATTCCTTGTAGTTTGTCAGATATGCAACCAAGACGGCATGGACAAGGAGACTTACAGATTCAACAGATAGTCGTATCTTCTTGTTCCGTTTACCAATTCCGGACGTCCCCAAAGGATGTGATCAGTATTTTTAATCATATATCTTCATATAAATACAGGAATTTGAATTATTTGGTCAAGTTAAAAGAGCTTTACACCAAAGTAGACATGACAACTATGTATTGGCTGGCTCAGAAATTAAGAGTTAAACACACTTCTCAATATTCATAAAAAACATGTATATTTTCTATTTTTTTATTCCAAACTCTTTAAAAACCTCTCCGTGTGTATGCCAGTCGTGTTGCATGAAATCGTCGTGGTCCACCGATTTAACTCCGTCGGTGAATGCCCAATGGAAATAAAAAATAAGCGACCAAAGACGATCGCCTTGCGTTCAAACAAACAATAGAAATCTTCTTACATTCCTCAAGTTTACTTCGTGTGATAGAATCCGGAAAGAGTCGCTTTATTGCCAATCGAGACAAAAGAAGTTAGCGTCGGAAAGTGGTTCTCAAAGTTTTTGTACATAAAATAACACGGATTTCAATACCTTACAACGAAACTTAATCAGCAATATTTTAAATTTTTTTACCATTTGAATCTTAAGCGGACACCGGTGTCCATCATTTCCGTGATATTAATATATTTTTTATAATAATTCTTAATCAAAATAAATTCAAATCAATAGTATATTAAGAGTTTAGACACAAATATGGATATTCATAAGCAAGAGTGATGAAGAGACATATTTTTCAATCAAATAACTTGTCTTGAACAAATTTCTCTTGTTAAATTATATTGATTAAATTGGCATTTACTTGGTAGAACTCTGAAATGAAAAAATAGAAATGTGTTTTAGTTCTACAAAATTTATAAGACATATAGTTGATAGCTATTTCGGCTCATTCCTTCATCAGAATTAACCTGTGAAACTCAAAGTTGGTAATTGACACTATCATTCTAATTTGTATTGTTGATATACCCCTTCTAATATTGGCAATATATTATACAATTTTGGACGCAGGACTAATTTTAGTATTTTATTAAAATAAAATGCCTTTATAACAGAAATTGAAATTTAATACTTAGCAAGTGCTTTTTAATATTATTTTCTTTTTGATTGAAAGATTCTTTTTTTTTCATTAATGACAATTATTTCAATATTTTTGACTGGATAAGTCTATACACTAGTAGTTTTATAAAAATCTCAAAATAAAGTCATTTTATTAAAGATAAATACTACTCAATTATATACCAAAACATTTTATTTTATAAGGAGATTACCAACTGGTAGCAATTGATGGTACATAAGATAAAGAATATAACCGTGTAAAACTGATCTGAATTACTCATTAGTAGTCTCAGCATTTTCTCAATTATTTAATTAGTTTTGTATAAGAATTTGTATCACCGTGACTACTGCAATTGCTTACAATATTGAAAAATAACAAGGTTTATATAAAATGTTTGAAAACACTGCGGGACTATTTGTGTTTCATATTATCGCAGCCATTAAAAGATCTCTCTATTCCAACTTCTTTTTTATATTTCCTTTCATTCTTCTCGAGTCTTCATAGCGGAAGGTTATCTTACCAAAGTAAATTAAACCGCTAAAGATTTATATATAAGATAAGAAAGGGCATTATAAAATAGCCGACTGGCATGATTTTTAAAACACTTCACCTTTTATCAACCTGCCGCAAATAGAACTAGATACCTGGCTTGATTTTCGATTGGTTTGATTTTGACCTTTTCGGTAGCTCAGTTTAAACATGAAATTAAAAAATTGTCATCACTTTTCGTGTATTATTAGATTCAATTTAATTATTTGATATATATATTTACGATACTTAAATACAAATACGTTTTTTACGTTTGCAAAAACGTAGAAACGACATATCGGATGATTGTTTGAGAAGTCTTTGACATAAATTATTTGTTTTGCCAATGAGAATGTCAATGGTAAAATCTTTGAAAATTTTCAACAGTATTACTTTGAATGTCAACATATTCCATGTGGACGAGAGTGAGTTCAGGCGAATACTATTTTTTAATGTATTTAAGTAGATTAACTTGATCTGACCTTGGTTTCCCGTTATTAATTCTTTTATTTTATACGTTAAATTTATAAATATTTTTGACATTGCAAAAGTTAACATTGAACAATTGTAAAGATGTCAACCGAGCAAGCTCAAGCAAAATCATTAACCTGGATATATTAAAAAATCGTTGATGTCTGAACTCACTTTTATAAACGTAGAATATAGTGACATCCGAATTTATTCAGCTGGTTTTAAGCTTTAGAATAACAAACGGTTTATACGGGGAATATACAATATACAACATTTTTATAGAACACCTGAAACAATTTGATGCATTTCCATTTCAATTAAAATGTACACTGTTTAATTACAATGTCGTTAGTTTGCTACAAAAATGTAGCATAACTTTTTAAACAGATTTTCGGTTTTTACTTGCTGCATTCAATTTAACTGATAAGTGATTTTTGTAAACGCACATTTTATCTGACCATATTTTACAGTAATTGTTTTTTTGTGTGACTTTTTTAGATAAATTGAAATCCACTCAAACATTGTTACATTAGACAAAAACTGAAGCAATTAGCGATAAAAATTTTATTTTTTTCCTGGAATTAATCTTCATACTGAACTTAAGAAAATCAAAGCCGCATTTTTTTACATTTCACTATTAATATTATGAAAAGAGCAATTATTAAAAAAAAAAAATTTTCCCTTTCTACTGGGAAAATAATGAAATAAATCCTCATTGAAAAGTCATTATGTTTTAAATAATTAAAATAATTTTACTACTTCTACAATACATTTAACCATCTGTAACGGTTGCGTTCATCGCGAGCATTATCAAATAATCCAACATAAATCGCAAACAAAACTGTTTACACAAAAAAACTTAAGTAATAATTAACACACATACAAACCGAGGTTAAAAAACTAAAAAACAATTTACAGGCAGTAATACTATATGAAATGAAAAAAATCCTCGCAAAGGACCTCTTAGTGCTAGTGCAGAAACAACTATGTATAAAAATATTTAAAGAGAATAACGATTGGTAAATTGTTATCATCGAAATTTTGTAAATTAAATTTCAATATTTATGGAAAATAATGCATTGAATAATTATAAATTTCAGTGGTGGTTAAAACGACGCGGTGAAATTATCAGTCAACCAAAAAAAAGCCTTTTAAATTAATAAATAATTGGATAAATTAAAAACCCACGTAACCTACGAGATCAATTCCATTACTTATTAGTTAATTTATATAGTAAAAACACATTTTTTAGTACTTATTTCCATAATATATTTTTGATCAGGACCGGTTTCGCTCATCGCGAGCATAATCAACAAATCAGTTGATCAAAAAATATATTGTGGAAATAAGTACTGAAAAATGTGTTTTTATTATTTAAAATATCATGCTTTTCCATCAAGAAGAACCAAAACTGACTAAGATTGAAGAGGCTATGTGTTGTTTTATTTGAATATTTGATCGAATTCATATTGTAGTTAACTTTTATAAAAAGACTTTTAAAAATATATCAATGCTTACCTAAATATAGCTAAGTTTTCTGAATCAAATTTAATATCAAGCGCTTATCCTCTTCGATAGCCTTATTATGCTCCATTATTTTCACTGAGCTTTCATTCTACTCGATTGAGGCTCTATCAATAATTCATGCAGTAAGCTTTATCTGTCTCCGATCGTGGGCGGGACAATGCTGCATAAAATCCTATTTTAACCGCTGACCTTTCTACTAATTACTACTTTTTCAACTATTCAATCGATATTTATTTTCAATACTTTTGACAAGGAATGTTCACAAACAACGCAGCCGTTTAATCAATTCAATTAAAACAAATGAATCTACAAGCAGTTGATTTATGACACCATTCCAATAAAATTCATATCGTATTTGTGACTCACGTACAATTATATAAATTTTAACTTTTTATACCGAACAAAATCAACCAATCTTCTTTTATAAATAACAGTCAATTTTATTAATTTATTATTTAACTTTCACCTTGACAGGATTGCATCATTTTTTTTTATATGAAACAAGTAATATATCCACGATTTTATACTATTCAAATCATGACTAGTTTCCCTCGTCACAGGCTGGTTAATAATTGCCATTTATATCAAAAAAAAAAAATTTAAAACTAAGAATTGTACAGCTTATCAAACAAAAATGTCTAAATAAAGGTAAATTGTCTACCTAGTCTTAAAATTTTATGTATAATATTCTTTTATTTTTATGAATCTTTTGATTAATTTATGATATCGACAGAAGGTGCTCGACGGAATTTCAATATCAAATTTGAATTGTTAAAACTTTGTACGATTTCACATGTCACCACTGACAGTTTGTTCTGTTGAAACTGTGTGATAGAAATCCTGAAGATGCCGAAAGGCGAAACCAGGGTCGTTAGTGACAAAACACGTGAAGTCGTACAAAGCTATACCGATTCATATTTTGATTAGCTGATGTTTTCCTTAGAACTATTTCCTTAGTTCTTAAATCATTTCTGTAAGTTTTCTAATTGTTGGGCTATGCGATAAAATGAACGCTTTTGAATTAGGTAAACAGACAGAGTAAGCCAAGTCTAGAGAATCTAGTAGCATTATAAGTTTGATGATAAATGCCTAAAATGATGGAATTATAGTTGCTTGAACATTTATCATATAAACTTATAATGCTAATCGATTCCTTAAGCTTGCAATACTCTGTCTGCATTAATTAATTTATTTTCACCCATTTTTTAGACATCACGATTTGCAATCTATACTCACAATAGGTAACTTAAAAATTTGTATACAAATCTTTGTTTTCATTTGTATTGTATTAGATAATATCGGTTATAATCTCGAGTATATAAAATTAATATTCTTTGTAAAATTACTTTGTGAATAAACATTCAAACATTGAGAATTAGTTTATCAAATATTCTTTATCTTAAGATACATTCTATTTTATAAACTTATTTCTGTCAGATGGTTTATATTGTTAACGAGTAGGCGGACCACTGTTAAATTTTAAATGCCAATTTGATTTTGAACTACAGCCAGAAAATGTCAAATATCGCTTTACGCGAATAAAGCTATACTAATCTGTTTAGTTATTACACTTATAATGTAATAAGGGTTTTGAAGGTATTGTACAAGTTTATTTTCAATACCTAATAAAGGCATGACATTTTTTAGAAAACAACTCATTTGTTACACAAAATAATTTTAGCGTTGAAAAGACAAAGCCGATGTCTTCACTTTCACAAAAGCTGTTTTTCTATGATTAATATTATATATTCGACCAACGAAATTATCCATACTTATAAAAGCTTGAAAACAGTTGATTTAGCGAATAAACGAAACTATTTTGGTTTTATAAGTACTTCATTGTAATATTTCAAATTATTCAAGATGAAATAAAAATATGCGAGTCCTGCCCTGTACTTATCACTATGTTATTATTAATCTAACTGAATATCAAATTTGTATTGTTGAAACTTTATACGCTTTTTACACGTTTTTTATCAACCTGGTTTTTCCTTTCGGCATTCTAACACACGGATACAATTAAACTTACAGATATTAAACGATTTGAATTGGTTACATATAATATTATACAAACGGAACTACAAAGGAAAAATATATATATATATACAAATATATTTCTAAAAAAATTAATAACTATTGATTTGATTATAATGACATTCAATTTTGTAAAGAAAAACTTTGTTAACAGTGCATACAGCTAATAAATTTTTGATGAAAGGTTTTAACAACTAGCGTTTATTTAAATTGGACAATTTTGTACTAAGATTATTCGTAAGTTACGGTAGGATAAAATCTCAGGTGACCTAATATTGTTTTGAATAGCGAATCATTATTTTCAAATTGTCCACTCATTCAACAAATCTTACGGAGGTAATAAGAGAGGGTAGCAAGAGAGAATTAGGATGATCAAGTTAGTCATTAAAGATGTATATTGAATTTACTTGAGTTCTGTTTACTTCTAAAATTCCTTAATAAGTAGTAAATGATACTCCATGTTTTGACGCTATTATTTGACAACGTAATCCGCGTTGAATGAGTGGTTTTCCGATAATAAATGGTGATAAAATGTCGATGTATCTTACTGTCGTGCAGTTTTTCTCATAAAAAATTCATATACATAATGTTTGAAATGTATCAATTAAAAGTCGATGTCATAAACTAACGGAATACGTTTTTGGATATATTTCTTTTGCTTTTTTGTTTTTAACTTTTAATCGTAGTATTTAGTTAATTTTCCCATCGAATAGATAATTAATGCATAAAATAATTAGCTCAAATGCTTTTAGTGTTCCACCCACACGCCATTATTGATACATAGTGCGATATACAGTATAGCACACTTAACTTGGCTATTACACTCTTAGCGTTTAAGGAGCATAATGTCTTAGAATGATAATTCCATTCGAATTATCTTTTAATAGCAATTGTTAAAACTGAATATAGCAGTGGGATAAAAATAAATGTCTTATTATAAACATTTCAAATCACGTCGCTATTATGCGTCGCTTTATATGATAAAAAATGTTTGCAAATTAATTCTAATTAAAATTTTTAAGTTAAAAAAAGGCATTTTTTAACAGAAATAATTTGTACAGTAAAACCTCGTTTTTTAATTATGAAAAGGATTGATGAAGTAAACGGTATTAGCAGAAAAACGTAGATTCGGGGTACATCATCACAAATTAGTTTGATATTTTTTTATAAGCTAGTTTAAAAACGCTCTTTCGTTCTTGCAAATCGATAAGATAGTTTCGTCTTGTGCGTTTCCAACGCTGGTAATATATTATATGAAGCTTTTAAGGCTCTCAATAATCTTTTTTGCACTTGGGTCGTTTAAGTATACCTCTTCACCACCAGAAAATTCTTCGTCCACTAAATCATCAATTTCCATAACCTCATTTGTCATCACGTCAATGTCTCACGCAGTCCATGGCCTATATAGTATTGTAGAGTTTCGGTAAATATGTTTATAAATTAATTTAAATTTCAAATATGTCCAATACAAATTGCGTGAAATAGAAACGTAAATTTTTTTACTGCTTTTTTTTTGTTTTGCAAACAGTTCAAGCTTTCACTGTATTATATACGAAAAAATATGTAGTTTTTATGCACTGTAGCTTTGATAAATTGTAGACTCTTGAAAACAAGAGGGTTATTTTTCCATTTTCATAAAGGCTTTTAAATTTGGCATACATATATATGGGTGCAATTATATCTCTGAGAGGGCCAAGAATAGCATTGCAAGGATTTTTGCCATTTTTACTATATTTATACCGTGCCTCCATGACTATTCTAGAAAAAATAAAATAAATTATATCGTTAGCTAGTTACTTCATTTATATAGATTTTCAGAAAGAATAGTGTAGTAACTGATAAAAAAATCACAAAAATTCAAAAACAAAACATTATGTTTACCACTATTTCCACAATTGTATGTTATTTAGATCAGTGTTTCTATTATAGGCTTTGTCTTTATAATTACCAGGTATACAAAACAATTAACATTTAATTATATACAATATATTCATTCGAAAATAAAATGTTAACGACATCTACAGTAAAAATAAAATATCAATGCAATTCAACAAACAATATTAAAAAATGAGTATTTCACAATGGCTTAAAAAATAATAATGATTCGTGTTTTGTATATAACACGAGACTTTTTATTAACTGAATTGGCATTTACTGGAAAAAACAGCAATGTATTTTAGTTCTACAACATTTATGAGATATACAGGTGAAAACTATTTCGGCTTACGTTTTCATCATGACTATGTTATTTAATCACTGTTATGTAACACGAGCCTTGTTTAAGCACGGCGAAAAAATAGAAATGTATTTTAATACATTGCTTTTTTTCGCATGTTGTAATGGAGTTTTACCAACTTAGTGCAAATCCAATCAAATGTCTTGTTTTATTTGTCTCATCACCATTGATAATGCTCGCGGTGAGTAAAACCGTACCTGATCTTAATGATATACAATTGTGCAAATAGAATCTAACATTGTAATTTATTATTTCAATTTTTAATAATGATGTTGGCTACATTCTTTATACAGTATAGGTTTGTGTCTATTTGGTATTTTAAATCGACTCATATTTGTTTACTTTCTTTAATCGATAAATAAAAAGTTTCAGTTCATCGTTCATTAAAAGCTTTCACGGACTAAGACAAACTTTCCATAAAAATTTGTCTATATGATCTGAAGTAATACCAAAATGTATTTAATTTGAATTGTTACAACTTTGTACAATTCTACAATTACCCTGATTTCGCCTTTCGGATCTTCAGGCATTCTATCACACGGATGCAACAGATCTGACACACAATAAACAGTTAGCATCGTCTATATACCAAAGATATTAATTAGAGGAAAACACAGACAACCAAAGCAAAAACTAAATAGTTGCTAAAACAAATTTAGTAATATTGATCTAATAATAATCAACACAGTTGCCAGTGGTTATTTTCATTAACGATTAATTTTGTTAATGAGTCAGTCTTGAAAGGATTTTACAACATATAATAATCAGCTGTTGTTAAAATATAATTGTTTTTTTTTAAAGAAATACCTACTTATTTCAATTTGGCAAGTAATGATTAAACATTTGAAATACAAAATGTATTTAATACATTAATCATTTTACAATAAAAGTCCTACGTACACGATAAATTACATATATTTATAAAGAAAGGTCGTCACTTCCTAATTGGAATGACAGGGGTCTTACACCGCGTTAAACGAATGTATCAAAAGGTGAAGCTTCACAATAATAAAAATGTGTCCACTCATTTTCGCCTTGTGATACGGGTTGACATTTCGCAAATAGATGAGAAAGGCGGAATTTTCTCTTCACAAAAAAATATGCTGATAATTTCACGTCTTCTTTAGCATTATCAAAGATTTTTATACGTAATATCATCTTTCAAAGTTGTAACAATATCAAAAAATATCTCTTTTTGAATGCCAATGGAGTAACGCGTTATTAAATTTACGAAAACGGTAACTTTATACTGTTATTGTAACCGATAATAAGAGATTTTTTTATATTTTTTTTCAATGAGAGTTTTCCTTTGCGCGTCAAACACTGTGGTTTTTGTCAGGAGCGTATTATCAAAGCGGGCAAAATAAACGCAATCTACTCTCAGTGACTTTTTATAATAAAAAAAACTATAGAAAACTTAGAAACATAATGTGTCATGGTCATAAAGTACTTTATAGAAATAAATACTAAAATATTTGTTTTTATAATTTAAAATATCAATAAGTGGCATTTAACACATTAAAAGCAACAAATGAATCAAAATTAGATTTTAAAAAAGACATAGAGTTTCAACGCGTTTTAATTTAGAAAGATTATCTGATTTTCAAGATTATTTTTTTAACCCACTATCATATTATTTTCATTCGACAGAAAACGCTGTCACAAGGAGTTAAAATATTTATATTTTTATTTATCATATATTTTTTGTGATAGCTCTCTAAGCATTGATGTATAAAATTTTACAAATAATAAAATATCCTAGTATTTTAAAGTCTCAATGCACGTCGGATACGAATCGCAATATGTTGAAAACTCGCTGGTTTATTTCTTTACAATAACCATCTTTGTATTAAATTTAAGTGAAGTCTTTGTTGAAGATAAAGAGCAAAACTCCTCTTTGATGTTCGATAAAATGAATACAATTGTTGACTGTTATTATTAAACCCGTCTGATACGCTTCGGGAAAGTCAGTTATTAATTCTACGACACATTTATCAAGAACAAACAGCAAGATGTAGTATTTCTGAAATTATTAACACAATGATAAAATACTTTGAAAAGGTATACTATCTTACAATAATAGTTTTTTAACGTTGAATTTTAATCCTTCATTTATTATAAATCGTACATATTCTATATTTTTCATTTTAAACAGACAATGTTGCATGTTAAGTTAAAATTTCGTTTAAATAAACACATTTCTCATGTCAGTGAATTTTCATTTAACCTTATATGTAACATACATACATTGAAAATGGGTCATTTATACTTCAAAAATCATTTTTTTACATTGTTCTTTGATATTTTTTCATCGAACTGTAAAAAAACGCTCAAAATAATTTCTAAAGCTTCTCAAACAAAAATAAAAAAAAACATTATTTATTATTGATAATAAATCAGTAATTTTGTCTTCATCAGACAAATTTTTCTGTATTATATTATACATATAAATAGAATGGCTTGGAGGACTTTTAAAATAATATTTTTAGTACTCCGCTTAATTTCCACGATATATTTTATGATCAGGACCAGTTTCGCTCATCTTGAATCGGTCCTAATGTCAATAATATAATTTGTGAAAATAATAATTAGTACCGTCTTAAAACTAGCCATTTTACATAGTGACAGTATTTAAATACTATTTAATTATTTGAATCTTTGAAATTTTGTATGATTGATATTATATGATGTTTTATCACTAATGATGGCTGAAAATGCCGAAGAGTGAAACCCGGAAAAATTTTACATTGAAAATTCCATCAAACACCTTTAGTCGATATCATAAATACAGCCATTTTTATTGTGTTATTTGTATGATGATTTTATTTTGAATAAATCATCGACTCATAATCTAAGCCTTGCAGGATATCTTTGAAATTTTCTTAAAATTAATAGAAAAAAATAGCATAAAAGAATACAACGATAATTTTGTATTTCTCGAAGAATTTTTATGACATTTAAGAATTTTTATGCACAATTTCCCACAAAAGGTCGCTCATAAATATTCGTTCCGCTGACAATGCTGCTCACAAAAGAATCGCCAAATCCCCCAAAACAAAAATCTAATACTGTCTCATAAGTTTCTCGCAAAAGAATCATAATAAAGGAAATCATCCAACAAGATTTAAATACAATGAGAACTCATATCATATATAAATTAAATTCATTCTTTTCTTACGGATACTTATGTATACTTGTACGTTTTTCGTCGTTACAAATATGAAATATTGCAAAGTAAGATAGTATTGCAAATAATAAAAACACATTTTTTAACACTTAATTCCACAATATATTTTATGATCAGGAACGATTTTGCTCAATTAATAAGGCTCGCCATAGGATAAACAGGGCCTGATAAAATATATTTTGGAAAGAAGCACTAAAATCTGTTTTTAATATTTAAAATATTATGTCTTTCCATCAAGTAGTGACAGTTAACATTAAGTAAACTAGTATGTCAAGTGCTTATTCATTAGTATATGATATCGACTAAAGAAACACCTTTGAATGGAACTTAAAAATCAAATTTGAATGGTTGAAAAGGTTAGGATAGATTATGTGAAATTAGATTATTATTTACTATAGTATAGTTTCATCAAAGACTCAGTAGCACGGTTTAGTTTTATTAAAACTTATCACAGACAATTGAGTGTCATTATTATCAAAGCAATAGCATTGAAATTTATTTCAGTTTTTTATTTAGATCTAAGCTATAGGATCTGTGTTTTTCCTGAGTTATTTTTTAACGAATATACTTACAGTTTTAAGCCGCGTCAATTGATCGCGTATAAAATTGAAATATACTTCTTGATGATTAATAATTGCTGATGGTAAATTTTGACAGAAATTTACTTGCGATAAATCTTTGAAAATTAATTTTCACTTCGGCTCATACTGTTATCTATAAAAATCGTTAGTTTTATATTATTTAGTGCATTACTGTTCTATATTCAAACGTATTTTTTTTTATTGTAACCCCTTTTCAATGAAACAAACTTTGAATACACATCAGAAACGACTTCAAGGTTCAGTTGTATACAACTAAATTCACTAACAAAGCTATAAAAATCAGAGTTTGAAATAAAATAAAACTCTGCAAACAGTCTATCTATCATTATTAAATTGAGTATAAAGTCATATAGCTATTCGTGAAAGGCATTCCATATGCTTGGTGGAAGGGTTCGCAAAAAGATCTCGAGTTTATACTGTAAATAAACAGCTGAATCACTTACTTTCTTTACACTTTTAGAACTATATATGTATATACATTCTTCAAAAATAGCTGTGTGACCTAAGATATGTTTTGTACTGAATGATAGTATTGTTAAACACAAAAATAACCTCTTAATATTTTACAATCTGATTTACAAGTAGTATCTTGTATATAATACACATTAACTACGTATATTCTCTTAATGTAAAAATCTATTATATTAGGTAACCACTGTCTCTTTTTTATGATATTTTAAATAATAAAAGCACATTTTTGTTATACTTATTTTCACAAGATATTTTATGATCAGGAACTGTATCGATTTGATTCGGTTTGATTAGTATGTAGAGCTCGTGGCGAACGAAACTAGACCTAATCATAAAATATGTTGTGGAAATAAGTACTGGAAATGTATTTTTATCATTTTAAATGTCAATTCTAGGTGGATAGGCCATTATATTTTGACAATACTAGCGATGAACAAAAATGATTATCATAAAAAGTTATTGATCTTTTTGTGTACAATATACAAAAATTTCCAAAAATTTTGTGTAAGGTTATTATATTTAAAAAGAGATTTTATGGTCATGAAGAGAAAAAAATATACGTACTTCTGTTTTCCATATAAGCTAAGTTTACCTGAAACAATCATGAAAAAGTAATCGTTTAAAATTTAACGTATTTCATCACAATTTATTAATTGTCATTCCAAATGTAATCCATCGCCTAATGTACAAAGGGATTGTCAAAACACTACTTATTTCTAAATTGTAAATTTTTCCTTCAAAACGATACTCCAAATCTTAAAATACTATTTATTGGTAGAAAATTACAGTTTTCATGAAGATCTTTTTTACAGTTTCAATAACTGAAATTGCACTACGCCTCAACATATTTCCATTCATTGCATATAACTTAATAAGTCTTCATAAAACCCTTCATACTTACAAACCTTTTATTTAAGCCTTAAACATCAAGAAAACAAAACACATGTGAGGCAATGCGTACATTTTATAAATATTGACTATATCATACAAATGCGAACCAGCATGTAATTTCAACTTCCACTTTATATAAATACGACCACTATTAAAGTTTTAAGCTCACGTGTAAACACGCTCTTGTTTAACTTGGGGGTTGACTTCCAAGATTTAGAAAAAAGCATCACCCCTTTTCATTCTGCAAAGAGCTATCAAACAGGTTGAGATAGAAACAGACCCGCAAGCTAATTCATTAGGGAGCTTTTCAAAGAAAATGCAGCTGTAGACTTAATTCATTGTTCACAAGTTTTTATCCAGTATTAAGAGTGAAAGTTTCGAAAAAACTTTTTGTCGTAAAGTCCCGCATAAGAAACTCTTTGAATGTACAATTTATATAATAATGCTCTCATTATGACTGAAAAATTGTATGGCACGCAATAAATTAATATAATAAAAAAGAATTCACTGATGAATTCAATAGATTAACCATTAATTTTATGCTATACATTAAAAGTTATTTCAAATAATATAATATAATATATATAAAAGCAAACGACGATAAATGAACCAAAACTGCAATCTATACTAAGAATAAAACTATATGAAAGAAATGGATACTCAAAGTAATATGTATAGCTAACTTATGACAGTAACTTTACTAAAGTTGTTTTTACCACAAATACTTGTTACTCATTTTCTCAATCTGTTTTTAATATTGAGAGTAAATATAAAAGTGATAGACGGGAAAATATTAAATTTCAGCAATTCAAACAGAATATATACTTTTAATTTTGAATTATTATAGCCCCTGTTCTACATTTTCAAATGGATTTATGCACAACATGATGAACGTGCGAGCTTTAAGATTGCCTTGACATATATAAACCATATGTTATCGGAAAACCGTTCATTTATCCAAAAATGTGTTAAACTTTTGCATCAAAACATTATAATAAATAGAGGTCAATTAAATTCAAGCTTTATTCGAAACGATCAGCCAGTCGATCTCGCCAATTCCGCCTGTTATATCCCTTACGGTGAGATTAGTTCATTATATTACGTCACTTGATGTATCGCTAAGCTTATAATTTTCCATATGCATTTTAGTGATAGTAGATTATGATTTGTTATAGAATCCTTTTATTAAAGACTCATTTACAGAATTTCGTGTTCATAGAATTTATCACTGGCAATTAATTGGCATTACCATCGAATACTAGTGCAAGCTATTTCAATTATACGTTTGAATCCTAGCCTTGGAGTACTGGTTTTTTCTTTTGTGATTAATACTCTTGTATCTAACCCAAACTATTTTTTTTTTGTGTAAATTCTATATAGAATGCCTGATGATACTGAAAAACAAAACTGAGGTCGTTAGTCGCAGAATATCTGGAATCGTAAAAAATTTGAACAATAAAAATTTGAATTAACAAACGAAATGAAAATAGGAAGTCATTAATCTTAGAAATCTGCTCTTGTTTATTTATATGTTAATGTACTGAAGCATATCGTTTTCTCAAAAGATACAATATATTGTTTAATATTTCTGACATTGAACTAAATTGAAAGTGAGCTACTGATCGAAAATTAGACACCTCAACATTTTCAATAACTTGAATATCTTTTAATGAAATATTTGCGTCTAAAAAATGTTAATGAAATCGATAAACGAAACTACGTGGGTCACACATAACTTTCCAGCAAAAAAACATTTTCTTCCGCTCGTTTTCTTTTTTTCACTGCAGAAAAAATATGAAAACAATTTATTTTCATCGTAACCAGGTAAATATTATTAACACGTGTTTAAAAAGCACGTTTATATTGTTTTTGAAGTTTTGATCGAAAAACTTTCGACACAGAGTTATTTTTCTTTCATTGTTTTTAACAGTTTTCTGAGAATTAGGCTGAAAAAAATACGTTGGTTTTTCCCAGACCTTTTTTTTTTTTGTTAATAATTGGAAATTTTTGTATAACTTTTTGCTTTTAAGATAAACTTTTTTGTATTGTCAATTGAAGAATTAACTACAACACGTATAATAAATGTCACGTTTTTGAGAACGTTACAAAAATTCAGTTAGTGATAACTGGTCTATAAGCAAATTGACATATAAACACGCAACGAATGAAAAAGTTCTATGTAACAAACATATTTAAGTAATATATCACTCAAATTGGCTTTAAAGTTACATGCCTGGCAATAAAGAAAAATATTTACTCTTCTTTGAAGTTAAAAAAACACGTAACGTAAAAAAAATCTGGAACAGGAAAACGAATCTTACGGCCTGCAAACATCTTTTGGAGATTTAATGCACAACGGATGAACGTTAAAAAGAAAAGCTCTCAGACATATTAACGGACCGGCAGGTAAAATGCTTGCTTACTAATGGGCTTCTTGCCAGTGACTATGATAGCACAAACTTGACACGAAATCGAGTGGCTCTTTTCAGTTAAAACAAAAGAATATATATATATATATATCGTTCTTATTACACAAACAAAACTATAAAATAGTGGTCTTTTAATGATTACATAATTTATTTCATGTTGCAAGTGCGTGAAATAGTTTTAAATATAAATAATCTACCGTAAAAATTTGCCACTCTTTTTAATTTACGATAATAGCGTTTTGATAAAACCAACGAACTAATCCCATTACTTTTTTTAATTAACAATTTAATGGTGATAGAATAAATTTTGATGACATTTTTAATTATAAATTAAAATTTAAAAGATTCTCAAACAAATAATTTATTCATCTTATGAAGATAATACCTTAAAATAATAATTTAATGTTTGTAACTACAATGGGAACCCGATCAACCGTCATCGCATAATACGCTCTCCCGGATGGATCGTTCATTTTTTTTTGTCAAACAACCTCGCATTAGCCGTTCCCCGATTTATTGATTTCCTCGAGCTATTGTCTAAATATTATGGTCCCGACTCAAATATTATGCCAGTTGACCGGTTTTGGTAGATATTTTTTTTCTATCCAGTACAACTCGAAAGTTCGACCTCATTTAACACTATGTGTTAAAGAAATTAATTATGAAAGTTTTGAGTCCTGAGACATTTTTTAATTAATAATTTCACAAAATTGAAAGAAAGATGCAGTTTTAAACACTATTCGATTATTTCAATAAATAAAATTTTATTCATATAACTCATACAAAATCGTATCATATTTACTAATTTTTGTAAAACCCCGTTTTTTAAATAAAATGTGGGACTTTGAGTTTTTTTAAGATGTTATTTTTCAATATTATTTTAAGCTTTCTCATTTTTCTCATTTCCGCATTTTTCGTTTTTTTTCAGGTTGTATTAAAAAACTTGGAATTGGGGTTTTACTGTATAGTTTTTTTCATTCCTTTTTGTGAGGTACCAACGACGAAAAAGCTCTAAAATATAAAGTCGATCGCTTTTAATATAGATGTAGAAATTTACTTAAAAAACAATTGATTTCATCTACATTTTTTTTCATAAATCCTGCTTTTTCTATCAAAAAGTTACATTGAGCACTTTGACTCTTTCCTGGCTGAACCGTATGAAAGATATTCCAACATAAAGGACTTATATAGGAAAATATAATACAATAGTATTGATGATAGAAAAACTTATGAAAATTTTTCAAGATAAATTCGACTGTACATTAACACAAAAATTAACTCCTATTGAAAAGTTGTATCTCTAAATAATCTAATTACAGTTGAGATCATAACAGTCAATAAGTTATGTGTAATAAAATGTAACAAATTTTATTTTTCACTATGAAAAGTTTTTGGTTACACTGAATTATGAAACATATTAGGGGTAATTTTTCATGTGTATATGATAATGATGTGAATATAAGTTACAAAACTCATTACTATCGAGAAGCTATGAGCATAGCTTTAGTTAGTAAACGTCTACGCCATAAATGCTACGCCGTAGGTGTCTACGTCGTAACGCCGCACTGTCGCATCTAACTACCATTGGAAACATACAGTTAAACCTCTCATCTCGTGGAAGCTTCTCCTGGATTTAATCTCACTTCAAGCTTAAATTATTCTCGGACAAATAATTACTCTTTGATTCCGAAAGTTTTCAAATATTTAAATCGATTGTTTTGTTCTAAAGAGACTTATTGAGATCAATAAGTCGAAATCGCTTTAAAGATTTTAACTATCACTAGTTATTTTAAATAATAAAAACACATTTTTTAGTACTTATTTCCACAATATATTTTTTGATCAGAACCAGTTTCGCTCATCGCAAGTATTGTCAACTGAACCCAATATTTTCTGTAAAAAAATAAAGTAAAAGGAGGCAATATCATTTTTCAAAAAAAAAAATATATATTTATATGAAATATATATTTATTAATCTAATTTAATGAATATAACAATGGTGACGACACAAAATTAGTTTGTTCATTTAATGAACAATTTAATGCCCCTGACTGACCATATCTTCCCATCTCATCGATTCATCTTTAATTGACTTTCATTAAAATTTTCATGTATTAATTTATTTTGTTCCATTAAGTAGTGAGTGTGGGTTATTTTCGTCATTAAAATTTCCCACTCCTTACTTCCTTATTGATTGTTTAGAGCTCCTAATGGATTATTGATTTACCATAATTGTAATTGTAATTCTTCTTAATAAGTGATTGTGAACATTTAATTTTTATACTAATTTACTTTATTTGTATCAATATTGTATGATTTTATGTAAATTGTTTCCTAGTTCTTGAACCCATGGTTTCGTACACCTGCTACCTTTAACTCAAATTAATTTTTTGTTTTGTATAAATAGACTTGCTTGTAAATTGTATTCTATCAGTTGATAATGCTCGCGATGAGCGAAACCGGTCCTGATCAAAAAATATATTGTGGAAATAAGTACGAAAAAATGTGTTTTTATTATTTAAAATATCATGCCTTTCCATCAAGAAGTGACAGTTAACACCTTAAAAGTGATATCACTAGTTAATTGATTGAATTGGCATTTAACAATTTTATAAAACTAAAATAGATTGTTATGTTTTCACCGTGTCACTAGTTTATAGGAAAGATATCATATTTAAAAAAAATCATATTTTTACAGTATTTATGATCAAGACCGGTTTCGTTCATCGTGAGCAGCATCAACTGATAGAACACAAATTTGTTTTCCTCGCCTTGATTGTAAATTTTATTGTATCATGTGTTAATACTCGTAATAATTGAAACTGGTCTTTATCATAAAATGCATTGCGGAAAAAATACAAATAAATACGTTTGAATTGAAAATACTCAAAACAAGACGTGTCTTTTTTTAATGAATATAATGCTTTACGAAATATTTCAGTGGTGATTCGTATCAACTACCACACGCCATGGCATCACATTTACCTTCTAGAGTGTATTCCACAGGAAATATCAATTTTTTTATGTATTGTGTTATGCAAGAATATTGTTTTCAAAATAAATTTTAAAAAAAAGAGTTTAATTAAAAAAATATATATATATATATATATATATATACACATGTATACTTTTTCTATTTCAATATTATAAATGAAATTTCCCACAATTTTACATTATTTAGACCAAGGTCTGTTAGGATTATAGCTTAGCTAAACGGTGTTTCTACGCCCCGTTTTCAAGTATAGGATAAGTGGTTGGAAATTTTCAGACATCAAAAACACCCTTGTTTTCCAACGGTAGAAAAAAACTGAACCTGAAAAAAAAATATCTTTGAAGAAAAAAGCTCACCATACATGCAAAGCTTTTTGTTTTGTTTTCATTCGAAATTTTATCCTAATTATATTAGACTAAATCGTATATTCATTGAATCATCATAATATAAGCCACAATAGAAAGCTTATGCAATATGGTTGTCAAATTGAATTGACAATCGATCTCGTTCATAGCCGGCTATAATCAACACAGATCATATCCGTTTCCTGCCATAGGAAATCTATTCGGCTTGTTGCATAATAGCATTTCCTGTTTAGATAATAGTGTATCAACATATGAAATCACGTTTACGTATTTCACTCTTGTATTTGTTTCAGCTTGATTGTAAACGATAAATTTAACTCCAATTCATACATTCGTCAATTCAAAATTCATATTATTATTTGCTTTTATTTATGAAACACAGTACAAACAATCTTTTCTTTAAATGTTAATTCACAATGTTTAACATAAGTATTTCGATATTTTTTATACACTAGGGTACAACCAGTTTCGCTTATTACAATCATTACTAGCTGATACAAAAAAAAATGATCTGGAGAATATAAAATTGTTGGAATAGCGTTAAAATTTATCTTTTATTATTTAAATATTATGCTTTTCACGGTGTCAATTCGACAAAATAAAATCGTGACAAAGATAAACATAGATTATACTCTGTAACAAGAAATCCTCGTAAACATATTACTGTAACAATGTGCAATTTAACTCATGCCACTCTGGTTGTTATTTCCTATTCAATTATTATTATTTATAATTCAAAGCATATAAATAGAACCGGTTTCCCCAATCACGAGAATCCGCAATTATAAAATAAGATATGTGAGTTAATATTTTATCTTGTAACAAATCAAATTTCTCTAAACTTCTACTTATCATCTTGAAAATCAAACGCGTAACACATAAAATATAGTTCTGATGATGGCGTGAGCCGAAATGGCTATCAACTATATTTTATTTTGAATAATTTTGTAGAACTAAAATACATTGCTATTTTTTTCACCGTAACATAAAATATATTTCACACACAAAAGTTGTACGAAATTGAATTCAATCTACCATTAATTTATTTAATCTTTCACTATTTTAAAACTTTATGTATTTATTTATGTATTTATATATTTTTTTAACAATGAGAGCTTATCTAGTTATTTTGACAACAATGTAAACGTTTGTATAAAAATCCATTGAAACTGTAGCTTAAAGCTTAAGCGATGAATTGTCCTATATATGTTCATAAAATTTTTTTTGTTATATCCAGCTTTCAAATCATGTATATTTTACCCATTTATATTGCGTTTGAACTGATTTGGCCAACCGTTTTCAAGTACTTTGAACTTTTTAACATTGACAAACATTTTACTGAAAAATACTGCTCAAATAAGCGCGTATTAAATAACAAGCATTTTCGCAATCGTGGTCATTGTTTTTTGATCCCTTGTCAAACAGAATGATGCACTTGGAAAATTGCAAAGATATAAGCTCCGTGATTGATAATTGGCAGCATTGAAAAAAAGCAAAACAGAGGCTGCATTATGACCCTACCACTTTCAAGAGTCTACGAACCTCGGCTTCAATAACAACATTCAGACAATAATGACTACACAAATAGATTGCACATACGCGTGGGTTAACTGAGCTAAATTTCATTTGTAAACATTGTGATATGATTGCATTTATGTGCATGTATTGTTTTCCGATTTGCTTGTGTGTAGAATTATTTTCTGTTAGAAACGTAAATGATTACGTACGTTGATTGAATTTACATTGTGGTAGAACTCCGTTATAACATGTAATTAAAAAACAATATATTATAATACATATTATTAAAATAAATTGACATTTAAAACCTTTATTAATCAAACTGGTGTCTTTATCATAGAATTTCATTGAGTATAGATTAACAGTTTTTTTTGTAAAAACTAAGTTGTTTTGTGTTAGATTTAGGTTGAGTATAGATATCTGTTATAATATTTTTAATCAGTTTTTTTTTTTTTGAATTTACGGCGTGGTTTTTGATATTTTAGAAATTTTATATAATTGATGTCGTATTTTATTAAATCATCTTATAAATCGAATTTAATAGGGTTTAATTCGAAGCTATGTTAAGCATTAAAGACCTCAGTATATTTTAAAAGATTGTCTGGACTTATTATATCTTCACGAATTTCTTGATTTAGCAAATTTCTTGATAGTGCAAAGTGACCAGCTGCTGTAGATGATTTGCTTTTGATCTATATTAAATTTATTGTCACTTTACACTTTATACACTGTACGTTAAAGTACATATTTTACACAGTTGTTTTTTGTGTAAATTTTAATCGTTTAGAAAGGATTGAATAAGTAGCCATATCGGCTACTTTCAATGTATTGATTTAATTGGGATTCAGTTCTTGATAAAACTCCATTATATCATGTCATAATAGAATAATGGCAGTTAAGGTATAATGCCTAGAGGGCTTAATAATTATCTACAATGGACAAGTTATGGATTAAATGGCAAGCGAAAATGAAGATTAACTCTTTCTCAAAAAGAGTTAGCAAGCCTTCCGAGTTTTTCAAAGCTTTCTAAAAACGAAATTTATTCTAAGTTTCCGATACGACCATCATAATTATTTCTATATAATATCTCTTTCAATAAAAAATAATGCGGCAGTCTCACAGAGTATGATCTGAATCTTCATTCTTATAACTATGTAGACAATTTGGGTCTTGCTTTATTTATATATTTCAATTAAAATATACTCATTATCGATTTATATATTATTTTGCTGCAAAAGTATAGCGGAAATATCATTTATCATGCAACAAAAATTATTATACCTGTCATCGATGGTTTCATAATATTGTTGGCTATTTCAATGAAAATTCTAAAACTCGTGTTTCACTTATCACTGGAAAGTACTACAAAAATATTTTTTGACTCGTAAAACATATTTCAACTGGATTGAATAAATATATTAACAAAATCTAACAAGTTTACTTTGACATATACGCTACAGTTAAAATAAAAGCTGTTTATTCCGAAATGAAGATGCTCAGAAACAAATATTTACACAATTCGCTTTAGTTCATGATATCGACTGAAGGTGCTAGATGGAAATTCATTATCAAATTTTCACATCCCACGCACAGACCAGATGTAACAGAACCGATGCATAATAAACAGTTAGCATATACTGAACACCAAAGGTATTAATTACAAGAAAAGACCGACCCCAAGGCAAGAGTTAAATGGCACCTAAAACAAATTTAATAATATCAACACAATTGTCTGTGATAATTTTTAATAACGATTAATCTTGCTAAAGAGTCAGTCTTGAAAGGCTTTTACAACGAAAGGTGAAACCCGGGTCGTTAAAAAGCTAATTCTTGTGAGTAAATCTTAATGAACAAGTTGACAGTACCAACAATCTTGTATTGTATACAATACTAATAATAAGTCTAAGTAATTTAAATTTTAAGTGTAACGCTACACATTTCAAATAATGTTAAATGAAATTGGGATTTAATCCTTATGGGTTGTGTGAAAATCTTTCATTTCCCACCGGCTTACCTTTGAATAAAGGTAGTTTCAGCAGTTCCCTGACCCTTTTACTGATGGATGATAACAAAACCACTTGCCAAAGTTTATGCATCGACCAAACAGTATGTAAAAACTAGACGTTATATTCAACACCTGAGTGTATTTTGGCTTACCGTACATATTGTAGAACAAATCGTTGTCTATGTATGCTAAGTACGGATATTTTTCGCTGCGACAGACAGCTTTAAATATCAGTGAAGTGCTTTTTTGTTACGCGTTTTGTTGACAATATTTCTGCTGTCAATTTAAAACAAATATACTCACAACTTATCCATTATCACTCCAATAGAAAAGTCATTCATTTTTATACGTCATAGAGATTGGGAATAAAGTGCTAGGGCTTGTGATTATCTGGTCCATCTCGTTACACATGGATTTTAAAAGAAGCCGGAAATCTTTTTCCTTTTGCACAGTTTTTAATTAATAGAAGATTTGGATTGCAGTTTTAGCCACTCGGCAGTAAAAATTGTTAGTTTATTTGATACATATATTTGACTAAAATTACAAATATTCAGTTTATTGCTTTTGCAACGGAGAAAAGATTTATAAAAGCAACTAACAAATTTCAAAAAATAACAAAAAATTTATCCAAACAAGATCAAGAAAAATCTACTTTGATACATTAAAAAATAGTAGTCGTCTGAACTTACGCTTGTCCAAGTGGAATATATCAACTTCCAAAGCAATGGTGTTGTAAATAGTAAATGCTATTACCAATATATTGACTGGTTCTACACTATAGAAGAACGAACAATTCATTTTAAGGGTGTTTACTTTCATTTCTTGATGGAAAGGCATATATATTATAATATTTTTAAATAATATTGTAAAAAATCTTGGACCAGGACAGGTTGCGTTAATCGCGAACATTAATATATTAATATATTAACATCAGTTAATAATACTCGCGTAGAGCGAAACCGTTGTTGATCATAAAATATATTATCGAAATATGTAAAAATTATCTTGTCCACGACTGACTTTAAAACAGGAGAGAAGATGTATTATGTACCTTTTCTACACAGCTATATATAGATAAGCAAATGTTCGTTTAAGCATAGTTCTGACGATAGCGTGAGCCGAAATATCTATCAACTATATTTAAAAAATATTTTTTTAGAACTTAAATACATTGCTATTTTTCTCACTGTGACATACATTTCTCTTCGAATATCAAAGCAATTAAAGGGAGGCATACCTTATAAAAAGTAAATTGGGTAGTAGTCTCAAATAAAAACTCCTAACGTTTTCCACTATAAAGTTATATTTTCTTTGTGTCCGTAACAACATCGATATTCAAAAAGTCATGGAAAAAACTTTTAAAAATACCGATAGTTAGTGACAGTAAAAAAATATTCACAATAAAAAGTATATTTTTCATTCTACTTTCGATTATACGAATTTTCATTCCTCCGCACTACTCTCATCCTAAATTAGTGCGAGGAATCAAGGTTCTACTTACTGTATTAGTCATCTTTTTTCTAAATTCACGACATATGGAATTCAAAAAGTGCCACTGACAATCCTCGTGCGGAAGCAACTTGTTCTCAAATCCGATTAGAGAAGCTCTGAAGTCTCTTGTTCAAACCTATGACTTTATAAATAACTATGAACAATATACTTACCTTTTTCTTTGCTTACATAAAAAATTTACGATCAATATTTAATGCGTGGAACTTGCATTGAAATACGTTAACATAAATTCGTCGGAAAAGATTTCAAGCTTAACATTTCATAAGAGAATTATTTACATGAGTTTTTACAATTTCTCAACACTATTTGATCATTTTTTTTTCAATTGAAATGTCATTGAAGAGCTTCAATTATTACTTCAATTACATTACGCTACAATTTATATTATCAATTCATATAGAAGACACGGGCTATATCTTACAATTTATTAACTATTTCACAAAATTACTAAGTCGATGAAAAATAATTTGATTTCTTAACTTCAATTGAAATATATATTTTTTTAACGATGAAATCGTTTTCGAGTTTTTTTTTTAAATTTTGATAATTGATTAACTGTCCTTATATACGCTATCAAATTTTCGGTAGACCCAATCTCAAAAAATATTACCGAATCATTATATATTTATTAAATACACCTAGTCCTTTTTTTACGCGAATTCGATTATACGCGATTTTTTTGGACGGCACCGCTACATTTTTTTACGCGATTTTTTCCCCAAATTTGTTTTAAAGAAGATATTTATATATGATGCTAGGCATGTACGTTTCATTTTTTTTTAAATAAAAAAAATATTTGTGTTTTTAAAACTTAATTTTGTAAAGCATTCCATTTTTTTAAAAAAATTTTAAAATTTAAAAAAAAAAATTATGAGTTTTTTACTACCTTTTCTATTTATAAGCATTAAATTACTTTAAATTAAAAACTCACCAACCAATTCAGCAATCATACATTGAAATATTCTTCAAAATCGTCTTATCAAGAAAGTAATCGGAGTCATTTGTTTTTAACGACTCAGACACCACAGTCCTGACTGATTTTTTTACGTGTATCTGTGTGGGCGTTTGAATGCATATACATATAATATATGCGTGTGTAGATATAGTATCTGAAAATATAAATATAATGCGTGTGGTGCCCATGTGAACCGGATTCACTGTGTATTACTCAGCTCTGCAGCGACTTACGTCTGCCAACAACCATACAACAATTCCACGCCTGCCATCAACGTACTTGTTATTCGAAATGAGTTTAGTTTTATACTGTGTTCAACGTTGTAGCCGATTGTCAACTTATTGTGAACGATGCCTTTTTAATAATTATAATATTATTTTCTTATACGTATTTTCGTGGTCTACATTAGGTACTAAAGTGATCAAAAAGTTTTTTTAAGTATAAGGCGATAAACAACCTTAATTTTCTAATGATATTTTAACATCAAACACGAATATTGATAGCTTTCAAAATATTTCATATATTCGAGAGTATTTTCAAAAGCTATCAGGAAGTCAGAGTAAACACGACGTAAACAAATCATATTTTTTATTACATCAAAGACAGAAATCAATGTACTTATTTTATCATCGAAAAGGAACTTGAGAAAGTTATCAAGTGTTTGTTTTTATGTATAACGCCTTCATATTTTGTAAAAAAAATAGCATTTAGTTCATTTTTGTTGCGTAGTAAATATCCCAACCTTGAATATTTCGAAAATTAATTCACTCTCATCGATGTTCAACAAACTTATTCATATTATGAAATCAAATGATTTCACACACAAAAATTTAAATACTGTTAACACTCTTATTTTTAAAAACTGCTGCCTTAACGGTTGAGTCATTAGCAGTCAATTTCCACTCCAACTAAAAAATAAGAAACATATTTTGTAAAAGTTCATGAATTGAATATTTAAAAAATAATTTGTTGCATCCCTGGGAATTCTTCATCACTTCTTAATCACTTGAAGATTACGAAAAGTGAAACTTGGTTGCTAGAGACAAAACATGTGGAATCGTGCAAAGTTTCAATAATTCAAATTTTGTAAACTTTGACGTGTCAATAAAATATACATTAATACTTAATAATCGTGAATCTGTTCTAAGATTATCTATAGATTCTGAAATTCCATCAAGCACCTTCAGTCGATATCATAAATGCATTTCTATTTGAAATTGATAGAATCGGTTAGCATCATGCAATGCGAAATGATAATGCGACGAGCGAAACCGGTCGTGATCGTAATAATATAAAATTGTTTAAATTATACTGAATATTGTGTTTGAATGATAAGTTTGATTACTTACTTTGCTTTTCCACTAAGAATAGACAATTAGCGCATTAACGATAATAATTTCTTGTGGCTTAATAAAATGTATCGTAAGTGCAAATATACGGCACCAACACGAAGCCTATACCATTATTACTAGAGTGAATAAAAGTTAATGTTATGTTTAAAGAAACAGATTTTGAGAACGGCTAATTAAACAAATTTATGAATTTCCGCTAATCTCGCAATCGTACTTTGTCTATTTAATGACATTAAATTCTAAACTTACGCAAAAGCTCAGTTAATGACTGTTACTTAAACACCCACGACAATTTACACCATTTTCTTCTTATTTATACGAGAAAATTAAACAAAACAACAACTTAAATTATCCTTGCGAAATTGAATATGGTAGTATAAAAACAATAATTTAATCTAATAAATAACGAATACTTAATAAAATCTTCAGATTTTCCCAATTAACACAGTATTTATAGCTTTTAATGTAATAAATATCTAAAGAAATAATATTACTAACGTTTCATTGTTGAAACCAACCAGGCCTGTGGAATCGGTGCCTAAGTGTTTTTAAAATGTTGTCGAATTCGGAGTCGTGAAAAACGAGTGATTTCAACTTCTTTTCCGATTAGACAATTTTGAAGTATATCTCAATCAACAACTTGCTGGATCACTTATTTGATGTTTAATGCACATACACAGGAAATATAGGCAAAAAAAATATAAAGTTGAACTTAGTTTGTTAAATTAATTTTAGTTCGAAATTGTACTGTTGCTCAATGTCGGAATCGTGCTTTTGTCAAATATCGGAGTTGCAGTCGAGTCGTGTATTCTTTTGACATTGGAACCAGAGTCGTGTTTGTTTAACTCCTCTACAGCCCTGTTTGAAATTGTGGATGATTTTTTTCATATTCCTCATAAAAAAATCAATTATCGTACAAAATTCACGTCACCGTCATTGAAAAATGGGATATACATCTTTTTAAATTCGGTGTAACCCGATCTTCATTACCGTATATTTTGATCATTAAATATAGTCCAGGCCGTACACCAATAACAACAAAGTTAAATAATCCCGCAATTTTTGTCCCCCAATTTATCATTTTTCTCAATATATCGATTAAATATATTGGTCTCGCCATAAATACTTTTTTTTACCACATTTTTTTAAATTTTTCTTCAAAATTATTAAAATCATTTTTAGTTTAAATGTATAATTGAATCTCTTGTTTGAATAGTAAACAAGTTGGAAGATTTTGTTTAAATTGAAACGCCAAACTGCAGAAAAATTAACTTACTTATTTATTAACGTACTTAGCATTCTATATAATTCCACAATTTTATACAAACCGGTTTCACTAATTGAAGGTATTATCAACAGACTGAGTATTACGTTTGATTTATTAAACCCTCTGATTGCTAGCATCTCAACTGTTGATTGCAGCGTGTTGATAAATGATACTAAAAATATAAGAAAGTAAACAGTGTCAAAACTTTCACGTAAGAGCTAATTTTTGGCTTGAAATATGACCTGATTTGTCCCGATAGTTTCCATCACCTTGGTTAATGCTAACACTTATAAATCAATTAATTTTAAAAATCTGGTGGAAAATGTTTCATGTGGTTCAGTACGAGACAGGTAAAATATAATACTTTCCACCAAAGAATGACAATCATCACATTACAAGTCAACCATTTTAGTTTGAAGGTCTTTTTTTTAATGTATTACATTATGCAGTGATTTTGAAACAATGTAACGGAACCTCCGGAGTTCCTCTGTCAAATCAAACTCAATCTTTTTTTTCGGTGAAAAATTTACAGAAATCATGAAAACTCCTATATTTTTGGTATATAATATTTTAATAAAAACATTTCATATGGCATAAAATATTATTTTAATATTGAATCACGTGAACTGCGTCATTAATATGTCGCGAGCTATTTTACACTAAATCTTTATGTAGTTAAATATAATATTTCAATGTGTTTTATTTAACATGCTACATTTATTCTACGCCTCCAAAACTTTGAAAATAATCATCCAACTGTATTTCTAAGTATTATACGCTCCTCTTCAAATAAGTGCTGAAGTTAAAATAATAAATGTTCGTCTTATACAAATTATGTATATCTTCATTAACAGCGTGATACAGAAAATTGTTTTGTATTTTAATTTAAATGAAAAGTCGTAAAGAGTTTATATAAAATGAAAATTTACCAAAATCTTTTGTACGATACATATTGAAAATATTATTTTTATCTTCAAGTAATAATACCCATTATTAAATAATATTCCACAGTACAGTTTTATATTACTAAGATCATGACCGGTTTCGCTGAATGTGAAAAATATGTCATACTAAGTTACCTTTTTTCTAAATAAAACATTAAGTAATTTTTCCAAAACAATAGTTTATTCAGATCAGTATCGGTTTCGCTCATGATGAACATTAAAAAATTCAATATTAAACAAAGAGTATTAATAAAATACCTCGAGTTGATAACTCTTATATTATATTTTAACGACTATTAACTCAAAATTTTGTATATACAGTGTTAACCAGTCCACATCGGAATATATTATTATCGCTTTATCACTTAAATATAATACTTACCTTTTAAAATATCACTTCTTGATGAGAAGGCAGAATATTTAAAATAATAAAAACACATTTTTAGTTATATTTAGTTAGTTTTATTTTATGATCAGTACCGGTTTCGTTCATCGCTATCGGTTGATAATGCTCGCGAAGAGCAATACCTGTCCTGATCATACAATAGTCAAGTACTGATAAAAATATTCATATTATCCAAAATTCTTATACGTCAAGAAGTGACAGTTAATAACTTAATTCTTAATACTTTCACCGTTCATATTAAATGCTTTTAAATACTATATAATTCAAAATTACTATTGAAATATTTTTTATGAGATTTCAGGAGATCGCAACGTTTCTAAAAGTTTTCTTTTTTTGTTCGCCAGTAAAGCCCGATCAAATTAATATTGATGTATAAAAATCCAAGTCTCAAATCCATTAATACTTGACAAAGAAATAATAAAGCACGGAACAAGCTTTTTGTGTTACGCCATCGTAACATAAAATGTGACTTACTTGAGAAAATTACTCTGACATCTAGGGATTGCAAAAACTAGCGAATGAAATATCCGGTATTACAATATTCCAGATTCACAAATATATTCGAACATGGATCTATGATTCTCACAATTTTTGTTATTTTTGTAGTTCCGGGAAATAGTTTAACTCTGCTTTCATACGATCCATTTAAAATGTATGAAATAATTATATATTTATCACACGAAAAATCGTTCAGTTAGGATCGTTATACTTGTATAAGCAGTTGTATCAATTATTTTTGACATGTTTCCTGTCACTTTATGATGTAAAAAGGCTATTTTTAAACACAATTCATAGCACTACCGTGAAAAAATCACAATTTATTTTAGTATTACTAATTATAATTAATTGGTATCAGCAATCCAATGACATTCTTAATGAACAAAAAAATATTAATCTATCACCACTTCTAAGCCCATAACGGAAGATTAATGCATTTTTTAAACAAATCAACTGTGTATACTTACTTATACACTATTCCCGTTTATTTTCACGCAATAAAATGCAAGAAGACCACATTAACTCTCACTTCAAGAAATACAGAAAATCACTGCTACATTAAATAATTTATTATTGAAATACAAAATTAGGATGTTACAACAGAAGATACGATGTATTGTGTACCTTTTCTATACCGCTTTATATATACAAAAATAAATGTACGTTTAAGCATAGTTCTAATGAGGGCGTAAGCCGAAATTGCCATGAACTATATATTATACCTTATAAATTCTGTAGAACTAACGTCCATTGCTATTTTTCACCGTGCTATAATGAAGTTTTACCAAGTAAATACTAATTCAATCAATACAACGCTTAGTACTATTCCAACAATTTATAAAATTAAAATCAGTTCCGGTTTCGTTCGTTACTAGCACTATCAACGAAATTGTCGGAGTATTAGTATCGATAATAAATTAGTAGTTGATCAGTTCAAGAGTTACTTAATATTTTATTTGTAAACAATTTTATTTCGTTTAAATTCATATTTGCTTTTATTATATTTAAATTATTTATTAGTTTTTGAATCATTTGTTTTGTTAACATTATAATTTTTAGCTCAAAAGTTTACATAAATACCACTGCTTTAATTTGTATTGTATCAGTTGATAACGCTTCAAATGAGCGAAATCGTGCTTTAACTTGATAATTTAAATTTGTGGAAAAATACTAAACATTTGGTTTCATAATGAAAAAAAATGTATATTTTTTTTAATTTAGGACTAAAAAATATATTAAATCGAAGATAGGATTTGTCAATCTTGATCGTATCTATGAAAAACAAATGAAACGAAATAATTACACCATAAAAACAAATAATACCGGAATCCCGGTTTTAGCTATAATGGTTTAGCAATCCCTAATCTTTGAATCATATCGAAAAATTGAAAGGTATCGTATTGAATATATCCAAAGATAAAAACCCACGTGCGCTAATTCCCTTTGGATTTTATTCTATTCATATCATGCGACTAGTATATACATTTGTATGAATTTCTTATTTTTGCGATTGATTCGAGGAAATGTTCTAATATGTTATAAAAACTTTTAATTATGTTCTTTGGAAATTTTTATGCATGAAAAAGTAAATGATACAGATAATCATATATAATATATAAACGGAAATTAAACATGCTTCTAATGCTTCTAACGGAGTTCTTCTCAACAGAAATTTAAGAAAAACCTACATTCAAGAGCTGCAGTAAAAGTTGGAATAGTTATTTCCAATTTAAGCCTAAATCCAGGGCTGTAGAATCGGAGTCGAAGTCGTTAAAAACAAACGACTCCCACTGCTTTTTCGATTGGACGATGAAATGAACAATTTTCCGGATTGATTGGTGAATCATTATTTTAAAGCGCGTAAACAGGAAAGATGGGGGAAATAAACTGACAAAAATACTTAACTTTTTTTTATTAATTTTATTTATTTATTTATTTGGTAACTACACGTCACAAAAAATTGCAAATTACAATTTTAAATAATAAAAACTCAAAAATCAACTGAGAATATTATAAATGCTCGCGATGAGCGAAACCGGTCTTGATCAAAAAACATGTTGCGAAGATAAGCACTAAAAAATGTGAAATAATAGCAATGTATTTTAGTGCTGCAAAATTATTTTTAACAAATATAGTTCATAGCTATTTCGGCTCACGCCATCGGCAGAACTAGCGTAGTTCTGACGATGGTGTGAGCCGAAATAGCTATCAACTATATTTGTTAAAAATAATTTTGTAGAACTAAAATACATTGCTATTTTTTCACCGTGTTATAATGGAGTTCTACCAAGTGAATGCCAATTCAATCAATAAACTAAAAAATGTGTTTTTGTTATTTAAAATATATCACGCCTTTCCATCAAATAGTGACAGTTAACACCTTAATGGTTACAAATTATAATTTTATTGCTGTTGCATCGTCAAAATATTTATACATTTCATCTTGGAAATAAAAGAAAATTAACAACAATATGATAAAATAAAGATAGCAAGAAAGTCAACCAAGCAAGCTCATGAAAAATCTACTTCAATAGACTAAAAAATAGTATTCGCCTGAACTCACTTTCGTCCACATGGAATATGTCGACATCATTATTAAGTCGGAGTCATTGCTTAATGTTGGGTAATAATCGTGTTTTTTTAACGATTTCACAGCCCTGCTAAAACCAATCGATAGCTAAGGCAAAGCTCTTACCACTAAGGCAACAACCGTAAAAAAGTTGACGTACTTGATTTCATTTTATAGTAATATCCTCTAAAGAGCAAACAAATGTTTTCCATAAAGTTCCAAATACAATCGTATCATGTATAGCACGTTGGATTGTGAAATCGGCTTATGTTTTTTTGCGTGAAAAACACACGTATTGGAATCTTATTGATGTGACATTAAAAAATATATCATATGTATTTGTATTTATTTTATTCTGCCAAATTACATTTCTAACAAATTATTCAGTTTCATGACTCTGATGTGATATTCTAGATTCTCATTTCAAATATTGCCGTCTGTTTAAACTTAGTTTAAACTCGTATTATGTCAATTTTCCCGCGTTGCTTGCATCGCAAAATATACCAGAGAATTATCCACTTCAATTACATTTCTAAAATTTGAATAATCTAGCACTAGGATTCACCATCTTTTCGTCAAAGGGACCATTTTTAAATCAAAAATATTTGGCGATCTCGTTTTTGAAATAGATTTTGTTTAAAATATTTCATTGAATATATGTGATTGTTCGTTTGAAATTAAATACTGCATTCTATGCTCAAATGTTAGGGTTTGAATACGCAATATAAATGATATTTGACTGTCTTTTGTTCGATCTGAATTTTAATTTATTAATATTCGTCGTAGAAAATCTTTTTTCACAAATATGAGTGTTTACAAATAAAGAAACCATTTGATGAGCGTCTTAAACTCTATTTTTGCAAATACTTCAATTGAAATTCCTTCGTTGAATTCAATTAATTTCTTATCACGGCAAATCTATCTATTGAAACAGAATATTTACAGGAGCAGCGTCCGGGTAACACGGTAAGGGGATTTCTTCGTGGAGCAGATTAGAAATTAATGAAGAAAAAAATTACAGATTGAACATAAAATTCGAGGGACATACTTTGTGAACCCCTGATCTAGTAAATTCTTGAGAGTATATTGACTTCTCAGCACGTAGCCAGCTAGAAACGAATTGGCATGAATTGAATCAAATATATAATAAACCCAATAAAATTCCACAGAAGATTCGGTGTATAAAATTTCGATTGGGTCATATTTTACCTTTTTGTTCTTAATTAAAATATTATAAACATTAAACATTGTCTTCTACTTTTGAAAAATAAAAATGTAGAAATTCACACTCCAATCAAATCACTTATTTAAATTCACGCACGTAATCTTCACATACGCTTTTTCTACGAGAACAACTTTTTTATATTTAGATAGAACAACCTTTCATTTGCATCGATACTATTGATAGATGCGGCACAAAAGAAACCCTAAGGCAAGAAGCTGAATAAATAAATGAAATAATTTTATTTATGAGTGATTTGATTATAATGACATTTAAATTCGAAAAAGAACACAGTCTAATGACTTAGTAATGAGTTTTTTTCGCAGCAATCAACTTCCATTAAAATTTAATTGGATAATTAGATACTACAAAATACTTACTTATTTTATATGGGTGGATTTGGGTGTTATTAAATATCACATTACATATTATTGCAAGAGTTATTTTTTCCATTGTGTTGACTAATTGGACTATTCTAACGTCATAGATAAAGCAAGTGAGAACAAAGATGGTTAAGTTGCTCGCTTAATATATGTTATGAACACAACTGTGCTCTGCTTTTTTGACTTTTTTGTTGTATATAAAACACTTTATGTTCACACGTTCTAAAAATAGCAATGTACTTCACTTAAATTTTATAAAATTTATACGCTATATATGTTAGTTGATAGCTATTTTGGCTTACGCTCTCATCAAAACTATATACCTTATAAATTTTGTAGAACAGAAATACTCTGCTATTTTTCACCGTTTTGTAATGGAGTTATATCAAGTAAGTGCCAATTCAATCGATAGTTTATTATCCTTTATTTTTGATTAAATAATTTACCACCTTCATCTGCGTTGAACGAGTAGTGTTTTTTATTTTTTCTAAATTTGTTCTGACAATCTTATTTAAGAGTACGCGTTTGCCCCATGTAATAGTCTTAACAGTCATTGCACTGTTTTCTGTTTATTCCAAATTCGTTATTAAAATGGATATTATCTTTAGTGTTAATAAATAATTTACCTAAAGATTTTTTTCTCAATACTAATCTCTCAGTCAAGAAAGTATTAGCGAGCTGTTTTTTAAGCTCTGTGCGAACATTTATATTCACAAAATTTTGTTAATATTTATCACCGTAAGTAAACCAAAATCTCCGTAGAAACCATGAAACTTAAGTATGCTCGCTTTGTTGCTTGTAATCTCGGTATTTGGTACAATACAAATACAATATAAACTTCTCGGTGAAACGTTATTGTTTATTCATATGTGAAATACTGTTTGTGCGGTCTCTGGAACAGTTTAATAATATTCTTAGATTATTATAAGACGAAAGACAAAACACGAAGACCCTTAACAAAAATAAGCGTTACAGTACACACCATTTTATTTTGACAATTAATCATATTTTCTATCATAAACAAAAAAAATTAAAACAAACGACAATTCGAATCCATTAATTTTGTATTTCCGCTTGCTTATAAGCTGCATGTTATAACTGCTAACCAGATTACATCGGTTAGCTATAATAAAATACCAGCGTATAAAATATTATATATTTTAACAATAAAAAATAAAACAATGTATTATACTATTTTTACAATACTACATTATTCAAATCAGTGTCAATTTCGCTCATCGCGAGCATTATCAACTAATTAGTTCATCTTTTCAACACCTTTCCACCGAAGAGCAACAACTTAGTTAACACCTTAAAAGTGACAAGAGCTATAATTTAAATTATAGACCGGAAGTCATAATGTCGAAGAAAATCGAATCGTATAATGTCTGAAGGCTTCCACAGGTTATGTCACATTCGATTCAGTTTGCCTCAAAAATCTCAAATCTCATTACAATACAAAGGCTTTCTTGTAAAAAAAATATCTTAATTGAACGGAACTTAATCGTTTAAAGGCTTTATTCATTTTCTTGGAAAAAAATGTCAAGGTGACTTTTTCCAGTTAATGCAGACAAATTAGAGCCTGTTGATAGTTCTAGGTAAGTTTTCAACGCCACTGTAAGGCTTCTTTGTACTTGTCGCCGTCGCGGCGCAAAAAAAAGGAAATTGTGTCGGAAATTGATGCAAAACTTGCACTATGTAAAGCGTCTCTTTTATATTCGCTGACATTAGGTTTTTAATTAGATACCTCACGTGCATCTCTTTGTATTTTATAATGAGGTTTCTAGTTACTATTGTATTATTATCTCTAACTCTTAGCAGCTTTATAGTGTTCTTTAATGACGAAACATCTAAGTGATTCTCTCATTTAAATTTAATAATATTATAATAAACTGATGTAAATGTTACTTCAAAGAAATTTTACAATTATATATTTTTTTTGAGTTATCGATCGAGAGCGTCAGCCGAATAACGGTAAAAAACACGTGCTTGACTGTATTGGGGTAATATTAGATAATACTGACATTTTAGTATTGTTAGCATATCAAAGTTCTACCACCTACAGTATATTTTAAAATACTGTATCTTAGAACAATCCCAAAATATTTATATAGTATGTTAAAAATCACCAAAATGTAGTTGTTTGGGTGACTTCTTCAATTGAACAAAAATTATAAATTATTGCAGCAAGTAGTGTATAAACGCTTATAATTTTTAATATTCATTCTTCGTGTGATAATTCTCGCGTATGTGCAGAACCATCCTGCCATTGGTGATGCCACTTGGAAGAGAACTCATAATATTCGGATATCGAAAGTTTCTGTATGTACGAGATTTATTTCAGCTATAGCACTATTTTTTAATGAGTTCAAAATAACTACAATGATATTAAAATATTTAAAACAATTTAAGTAACATAATTACCAGGTATACACAACAAACGGTTTCATTACTAAGAAATAAAAAAAATCATCCTCCACTTATGAAGTTAATGACTTAAAAATAAAATGTGAAGAACCTCTTAAAAATGTATTTTATACCTACTTATTTGTAATCAAAAATATAACAAATTCAATTCTAGTATTTTTTATTAAATCTACATTTCAAATAAAAGCAATTTTGAGTTTTTTTTTAGAAAAACCAAAATTTTCTTTTAATAGCCTGATTTAATTATGTATTATTGCATTAGTTGATAATGCTAGCGATAAGCAAAAATTGGCATTATATTAATAGTAGAAAATTGTGGAAATCTTACTTTACATTGTGACTTATTATTTAAGTATAAAGCCTTTTCCCTCAACAAGTGACAGTTTATACCATAAAATTGATGTACAAATTTATCATAAATATATATAAATATAAATTATTTAGTTTAAATTTATAATAGTTACCTTTTTTAGTTACGTAATTCAATTGTCAAATTAATTTGTACTTACCGCCATCGTCTATTCCACACTCACTGTTCAATACCAATATATATCATGTTCACATCAGCCAGGTGAATCCAATAAAATATAACGCCAGAATAGGACGGATCATTGATTTTGGTTCTTTGCGTAAGACATAAAAATTATTTCCGACATTCATAATGAAATCAAACTACCATTCAGGCTGTATGTGAGGGCGTAATTACGAATTATAGGATTGCTTTTGGAAATTAATGACTAATTTTACGGGAAACAGACGCAAAAGAACGTTTCTCCTCATTAACTTAATGTCTTCTGCGATCTTAACATCGTATCCGTTAGCTCGCAACATTTGGTGTCTCATATAATTTTCGAAACGTAAAAGCTTTCAGAAGTAAATTATTGGAACGGCGGATGTTTTATTTATTTGGGCATGGTGTAAGCCATTCATTCAACTACACATTTTCATAAAAGTCGATTAAAATAAGCGGAATATGGAAATGATATTTTTTTCTTTAAGAAATAAACCAATAATGTCTTACGATGCGCTTTTTTTGGTTTCGTGTGTACTTCATTAAATAACTTTTTTGAAATTTAAAATTGATTGATTGAAGTATTAAAAAAATTTCTTAAGCCAATGTGTGTTTGAGTGTGGGGAGTGTGGACCTATCAAATACATTTTTACCGATTCAGAACGGTGTGACTGTAAATTTATATCTCTATATATTGTATATACATATATTGACAATAAGAAATGTCACATTTAATGTATTAACTGTCACTTCTTGATGAAAAGACATGATATTTTGAATAATAAAAACACATTTTAGTATTTATTTCCAAAATATATTTTATAATCAGGACCTGTTTCGCTTATCGCGAGCATTATTGACTAATAGGACACAGCTGACTAACAAGTCTATATACACATCCCACTCATAATTCTTCCTAATGAGTCTTTCACAGTTGTTCTGAGCTCTTTATAGATTATTGGTTTGGTATAGTTGTCGGCGAATTGAAACCGATCCTGATCATAAAATATATTGTGGAAATAAGTACTAAAAAATGTGCTTTTATTATAAAAAAACAAAATATGAGAATCATTGAGTGCTTATTAATTGTTTTGAACGCTTTCTCGGACTGTAGCATTTTCTATAGCTGATGGTCTTACACATTGTAGCTCAGACTTGGGTTTATTTTCTCCTTTTCTTCAAAATCATTCATTTAACGATACATTATTTAATAGAGTTTGATGGTACATTATCTGTATACGAAATTTCACGTAACTTTCTAATCGTCACAATTACTGATGATTTACTTTAATAAATTTTATTTACAATTGTTTAATATTTTTCTAAGGCAAATTTCAACGATAAAAAATTATTTTTACCAAAATGACGACCAAACAAAGAATCATGCCTCCCCAAAGAACACCCGTATGCTATTTTATTTTGAGGTATAAATACAGAAATCTAATTAATTCTATCAAATAAAGTCACGTCAATATTTTGTTGTTTTGATATATTATTATAAAAGTTATAAGATACATAATTTTCCTAAAACATGCTAGAAATTGTTTTTCATTTTTTTACATTATAATTTTTCCTCATGGATACTTCTCGACTGCAAATTCATGTTTACCAAACACAGTAGTTCGCCTTCTTGGAATACCATTAAGTTCATGATTTACACTAATCAATTAATACAATGTCATGATATGTTACCATAGAGCAAAGCAAAAAATAGAAAAAAATACTACTGTCATTCCGATATGAATTCAATATTTTCAAACCGAAAAACAAGCGCGAAAATTATCTTATTTTGATTGACATCTTCAAATATAAGTATTTTTAGAGGCTGTGTGCTTTTATTCTAAATAATATACAATCTGTTGAACTATTTTAACGAAATGGTTCTCTTAACCTGCATTAAGCTCATAAGGACTTATTTTCTCTCCTTTTTCGAGAATTAAGTCCTTTTCACAAAATGCTGACGTTTTGAAATATTCATTTGGTTAAACTTTTACTATCCTGATGCTAACGAGAAATAAATGGTCATTAGCGCTTTGCTAGTACTCTTACAAACTAACTAAAGTTCAGGAGATATGTGAAACAACAGTTTTCTAATAGGATCATGCATAAATAATTTACCATTTAAGCGCAAATTCAATACTTCTTTTATCTCGCTTGACACGCTTAATAAGCAAATATATCATATATATCGAGTCCGTGGTACAGTGGTAAACGTTGTTGGCCTTCATTCAGACATCACGGGACTTCGAATCCTAGAATAAACAGCATTTTTATTCATTCAATTCATTGAATCTATTCGAAAGCATGAGTTTTTGTGATTTATATAGTTTCCTCCCCGCCCATCCAATCCCAAAAATAAGGCTTCGCGAGAACTTTATTAACTGAAAACACACATATTAAAATAAGGCTATTTTTACAAAATTTTTAATTGATAATTTTCATGTTTACAAAACTAATGGATCAAGCACTAAAAAAATAAATTTTGAATGGTTAAAACTTTGTATGATTCCACATGTTTTGTCACTAACAAGCCGGGATTCGCCTTTCGGCATTTTCAGGCGTCTACCACACTGATGCAACAAAACTGACGCACAATAAATAGTTAACATCGTCTATATACCAAAGGGATTAATTAAAGGAATACACAGAACCCAAGGCAAGAACTTAATGACAGCTAAAATAAAGTCAATAATATTGATCTAATAATGATTAACACAATTGTCTGTGATAAGTTTCATTAACGATAAATACTGTTAATGAGTCATTCTTGAAATGATTTTACAATAAATAATAATCAGCTATCATTGAAATATTATTTATTTTTCATATACCTACTTATTTAAATTTGGCAAGTAACGATTAAACATCATTTTTTAAATAAAAAGACATCAGTATTTCATTAGCCCGAAAAAAATAATTATGAATCAATTTACTTCATTTAGATATTGTTTTGTTTGACCTGTAAACAATTTTCTTAGTTCTTAAGCCATTTGTTTTGTATACCTGATAATTATTCACTTAAAATTGTTTATAAAATTTGCCTGCGAACAGCAAAACCGGTCCTGATCAGACGAATAAAGATTTTGGAAATCGTACTCGACATTTTGTTTTACTGTTTACATTAATTAATTTTAATAACTTAAATTATATTATCCTTTTTAAATGATATTGCATAAGAAGCTATAATTTTATCATTCATTTCAAATTTATAACGTGGAAATTGGAAACAGGAGAAATCGAAAAAAAAACTACAACTATTAAAAAATTCATAATATGAAATTGTAAAATAAGCACAAAGAGTTACATTTATTTCATTATTTAAACGTAGTGTCTTTCCACCAATAATTGATAGTCATCGCCTTAAATTACTCATGAGAGGACACAGTATTTTTTTATAGAAGGTCATATTAATTTTCAAGTAATATATATACTAAATTTAGTTTAAAAATGATCTGTGTTTCATTGTAACAAAGATACTTTTATTATATGCGTACTATATAACGAGAATACGTTTCAAATTGCAAGGTGAATTTTGCTCATTAAAACTTTCAAAGATATAAAACTTTATTTTACTCGTAGTGTAATGAGAACAAATGTTCAATTAATTCATAGACAATTTATTCAGTTTATGGTTTCAATGTTCAGTTTTAATCGTAAACAACTTGAAGCGTTATCATAATTTAATATATCGTTTGTAGGAGCTTGTTGCAATTAAAATAAACTAGTTCATTCAAACAATTTTAAACAAACGAATTACGTAACTAATTCACCAAGGATCTATAATCACAGATGTATAAATAATAAAACACAATATGTGATGCTTTTCACACAATTTGATATTATTCAGATAATGACCGGTTTCGCCCATCGCGAGAATAATCATCTGATACAATACCAATCAAAGCAACGCTAATTGTACAACACGTTTATTAAATAATTGCCAGAAATATATTACAAATGGTTGAACATATAAAAAAATGATAGAATCGTACACAAATTTAACACATTTATTTTTATTTAATAAATCGACTGAAGGTATTTGATGGAATTTTAATATCAAATTTGAATTGAAACTTTTTACAAATCCACATGTTTACATATATTACACGAATTATAAACATGTGGAATCGTTCATAGATTCGCTAATTCAAATCTATATCCATGTTAAATTTAATAAAATGAAAATAGTTCCAAATAAGTACTAGTTTTTATAGTTTATATTATTTCGCATTTTTAATTTATTTTCTATAACATCCTGCAAATTATTTTCTTAGCTCTCGAATCACTTTTTTTAGATAACTGGTAACTTTTAATTACAAACAAGCAAAACCAGTCCCGATCTGAAATATATAAAATTGTGATCATAGGACTTAAAAGTATTAACTCTTTTTCCATCAATTTTCTAAGAGTTTTTTTCATTTTATAAGAGCAAGCAATAAATTTACTTTAAAAAATAATTTTAAGCTCAAAATACTCTCATTAATCAGATTATTTTACCAGAAATAGGTAATCTTGTTTTAATTCAATGTCTTGAGAAATATCTCAGAATATTTATATTGCTTTTATTTCGTAAATCAATTTCAAAATTCAAATTCACAAATTCAATACTATGATCAGAAGAATTGAATATTTTTCGTAACTCATTGTTTTTTTTTTCCTTTTTTCAGAATGTCTCCTCTAATTCTGCTCGTGCTAGCAATATCATCAGCGACAAGCCCGGCGCTATGCTCGCCATCTAAGTCCATCCACGACGAACTAGTCAACAGAGAGCCAACGCTGCATCCATCAGAACCGACTCCAGACTCCCAACCGCACTCACTAGACGTTCACCAAGACTTAGAAGTATCAGAAGGAACTTCACAGAACTCTGAAGATGGAGACGACAGCTTAAGACACGTGTCGAAAAGATCGCCAGCGTATAATTTTGGTCTCGGAAAGAAACGAGCGTATACGTATGTTTCAGAATATAAGCGATTGCCTGTTTATAATTTCGGACTAGGTAAAAGGAGCAGAGGCTATGAGTTTGGATTGGGGAAAAGCGATTCAAACGAAAATCCTGAAGAGGTGGAGCAGGACTATCGAGATAATGAAGACGATCAGATTGGAATCGAACAAGATGATGGAGATGTTGTCAATGATAATGAACATGATGATACAGTATATGGTATGTTTGATAACCATTTATTAAATTACTTGAAATTTTGTGATTCAAATACTTTTAGGTTTACCACTTTTTAGCTGTTAACTATCACTTATTGGTGGAAGCACATTGTATCTTAAAAAATATAAATTATTTTCAAATAGTATTTCCAAAATTTATTTGATGATCAGGACTAGTTGCATTGTCAACTGAATTATAAACAAGCCAATTTATACAACAATTTTAAGTTATTAATTATAAAATTTGAAAATTTAAACCTTTATACCATTCCACATGTTTTGTCACTATCGACCCGGGTTTCGGCTCTCGGCATCTTCAGGCATTCTATCACACAGATTTAACTTAACTGACAGGCAAAACATGTAGAATCGTACAAAGTTTTAAAAATTCAAATTTGATATTTGAATTCCATCAAGCACCTTCCGTCGATATCATATGTTAAACTAAGCATTTAAAACCAAAGGTTCGAAAGCTCAGAGAACAATTTACATGCAATCACACAATATACATCTATATCATAGGCTCTCAACCTGGGGGTCACGAAGGGTTTTTCGGGGGGTCGCCAACTTAAATGGTTACTTAAAACATATTTTTTTGTATGCTTTTGGATTGTATGGGGGGTCGCCACCCGAAAAGTTTGGGAGCCTGTGATCTATATGAAATAAAAAGTGAAAATCGCTCTGTGATATTTTGCAATCAAAATTAATTTAAATCAATAATCCATTCCAAAAGTTCAGAAAATCATGTAAAACGTATTAGCAAGAATGTCGAGGGGAATTTTTTTAATATAATATTTAAAATTATCCGCACTTAAATATTTTATGGAAGAAAATGTAATTATTATTGAAATTTTAATGTTAGTCAAAAGGTTGTGAAGAAATAAATGGTTAGCCATGGACGTCCCAGTAATTTTTGAAACACAAAAAAGGTAAAATCAATTTTTCAAGGAAAAAATATTCATAAATACACATTAACTTTACCATTCTCGTGGGTAGACAAAGCCTCCCCAACTGTCACTTTATCTTATCCCTTTCTGTGTCAAAATAAAGCACACTTTCTTGTTCTGAGTATTTGATACACACCATACAAACTTCAGCGTTATAGAACATCTATAATGGAGAGATATAAATATACACGATAAAAAAAAATAGCAATGTATTTTAGTTCTACAAAATTATTATTTTTTAAGATATAGTTGATAGATATTTCGGTTCACGCCATCGTCAGAACTATGCTTAAACGAACATTTGCTTACCAATATATAGCTGTGTAGAAAACGTACACAATACATCTTCTCTCGTGTTTTAACGACCTAGCTTGTTTCTTGCTCGCAAAAAGACGGCTATATCAATAAGTTTACATATGGCACGGAAATGGTCCATTACGGAAACAAAACGGCCCCCCGTAGTGGGTTAAGCAATGGCGATCGACATATATTAGTTTGTTCGTTAAGAATCCTTTGTGATCGTCAGTTGATCTTGAATTGAGATGGAGTCGTTTTTACGGATGACTTGAAAAACGATTGTCTTTATTAAAAAATAAAAAGATGCATTTAAATATATGAAAGGCATAAAAACTGTTATTTTATTGTATTATGAGAGAATAAATTCATTTTACTTATGGTCTTATTTGTTTATTTAATTACATTGGAGAATATATTTTTTTTTTGGCTGAATTTCGCTTAAAGCTTCTATAATTTCATAAGGAATCATCAATTATACCTATAATTTTCATATTTAATCAATAAATTGATTTCATATTGCAAATATCTTTAGTCTGTCTGTATATTTCATACTGTACAGTCACATGTTTTATTTGATTTCTTAAAACGCTACACGATTCAATATAAATAATCATTATATAAGTCCTTTCGAATTTATTTGATAATGTATGAAACCTCTTTATCGGGTAAAGAGTTTTTTAACAAGACCTCAATCAGGTTTATTTAGCGCAGCCTCCCTTTGGGATAAACTGATTTGTTGTGGTAAAACAATTTGAGGTTTCTTTGAACGCGTATTTTCTCTAAAAGCTTCAGTAAAGGCTTTCGCGTCATTTTTAATGAAAACAAGCTTAAACGTTTTCAGAAAGTCTTTATAGCTGATACCTCCATGTCTACACTATTCAAATTCTCTGAGATAAAACTTAACATAACGTTTTTTTAATCATAATGTAACTATTCAATAAATTGTTAATCCCGTCGTGTATGCAGCCTAATTTTTCATTTCTGTACTGTAATAACAATATTTGTTCCTATTGCTATTTACCCTTGAGTTGATCTGATCTAACATTAAAAAATCATGTTGTTTTTATTTATTACATACACTGTTAAGCCTACGGTGTGCTTATTTCAAAATTTCTAATTAAAATGTATTTAAGCAATTGATATAAATCTTGTGAATATCAAAATTTTACCAGACTTCTTTTGTAATTTGAAAAAAATTGTATTACAATAAACCCTCGTCTTAAAAAATACCCAAAACTAAAATATATTTTTTTTTCAAAATTTATAATTGAATTAAATAAATAAGAAATATGATGGCTTAACATTTGCTGCCGGAAAAACATTCATTTAACGCAGATGAAGATGTTCAATTATTGTATCAAAATACGAGGAATCATATAATGTGTTATCAGGAAATTTTAGACATAAAAAGTCAATTATTAAACTCCAGTTTTATTCTCAACGACCAACTTAGTCCTCCCAATTCCCCCTTGTCATATCCCTTACATTAGATTCGGTTAATGAGTTGACAGACTCTAAATTAAATTCTTATATTACGTCACCTGATGTTTGATTCTAATAGTTACCAACTTGAATCATAAAGGTATCTCTAAGTATAAAATTACCTAATTGCATTTTAAAGATATTTGATTATTATTTTGTATAGAATCCTTTCAATAAAGACTCATTAACAGTATTTATTGTTAATATAACTCATCACTGGCAATTGATTACCATTATAATTAAATCAATAATATTGTAAGTATTTTTTAAGACGTTAACTGTCACTTTTTGATATGGCATACTTTTTTAAATAATAAAAACAAATTTTATTGATGTAAATCAATATTTGTATAAATAAAATTGCTTGTAATGTGTGTCCTATCAGTTGATTGTGCTCGCAATGAGCGAAGCCGGTTCTGATCATTAAATATATTGTGGAATTGAATATTAAAATATGTTTTTTTGTTATTTTAAATATTTTAACTTATTTTAGCTGTTTGTTTGGATCATAGCTCGAGGGTTTGTGTTTTTCTTTGGTGTATAATATATGCCCCTGTTTATTGTTTGTCAGTTCCTTCAATTCCGTGTGATATAATGCCTGAAGATACCGAAAGGTGCTACCCGGGTTACTAATGACAATAATAATTCAAATTTAAATACTATTAAACAAAATTAGTGGTGTACCCTTTTGAATAATAAAATAAGTGGTCACATTAAATACATCTCACATTTATAAGCAGTATCGTGTCAATACAATATACATTAGTACTTAACAATGATGAATCTGTTCTAAGATCACATTTCGTTTATATTATTACTTAAAAACTTTTTCTTGTTTACAGATGTGATATTTTTTGTGCTCTAAAGTATGAGTAAATGTCAAAAATGTAATTTGTGAAAAAAAAACATTTTAGCGATAAGGGTTTCTCAGTTCCATCTTATTCGCATTTTGGTGTAAAGGTCACCCACGGAGGGTGTAATGCCGGGCCATTAAAAACACGTAAAAGTGGTGTCAGTAAAAATTTTCTGAAAAATCTTGCCGTAGTAACGTGTCGTATTCATAGGGGCTAATTACGTTTTTTCCATGGTCTTTATAAGTTTCTTAGGACCAAACCATTCTTTACAAAAAAAAACTTTAGAAAATGAATTTATAATATATTTTAAGCTTAGATGTTCTTTTATAAACCAGAAGTTCATCATAATTTTAAACATTTCCACCACTAAGATAATATTCGACGGATTTTGTTATGACATGTTTGCCTACCTCACAACAAAATGGCGTCCGTGGAATTTTATTTTAGGGTATTCATAGGCATCTAAGCGAACGGAAATCAATACTATCTAAAACTAACTCATTTCACTTTATAAATATGGCGTTAATATTATACTTACTATTTCACTATAAAAGTAACTAATAAAACTTGTTGAATTTATCAAGAGGCTGTATCTATTTTATTTCTCATATTTCTTGTTATTTAAAGTACACAACTTTGGCATCTGAACATTTCTTTCTTAGTTCTTTTTCTTACGTACTGTATATGCATATATTTATATGTGTGTACGTTTGTATGCATATGTTTCCGTTTGAATCAATATGTATATTATGTGGGGATACAAATATAATAATAATGTATGTGATGTCCAAGTGAACCGAATTCACTGAGGATTGCTCAGCTCTGCAGAGAATTTCGTCTATCAACAACGATACAACAATTGTACAACAAATATGTATATACATATGACATAAAGGAGACTTGAAGAATTATGATGCTAACTCGCCATAAATCTAAACGATCCATCAATTTGATTTTTAAAAAATTTATATCATATACGAGTTTTTTATATATCTAAAAACTGATGATAACAACGTAAAATTATAGGCTTGTGACGAGTTTTATAATTTTTTGTAGAAATAACAATTTAGAACTCATCCTTTTTTATTTTACTTCTTGAATTTTTTTCTTTTTGAACTTAAATGAATTTGATCATAAATCAGCTCATCATAGATTTAAAATAGCTATACTTTTTGAACCAGTTGTAAACATCCAAAAAAATGCTTCATCGTCGAAGAACGTATCTAAAAAAATCATAAAATGGAAAAAAAAACAAGTATTATTCGTTGATGACTATCGAATAATGAATACGCTTCTTTTAAACCTGATAAAAACAAATATACATTCCATTATTTGCATTTATAGCCAATTTTTTTCGAAAAAAAAGAATCAAATTATTTTTATGAAAGCAAAACAAAATGTCAACTCTTTCAGTGGCAATTGAAAGTTGTCAAAAATGTCAGCACAAAATAAAGTGATTTGGAAAATTTCATTTTCATTCTATTTTTCGTTTAATTCACACGATATTTTTACGGAAAATATTTTCTTTACAGTTTTATTGCAAATGCTCCGAAATCTGAATATTAAATATTTAATCAAAACAAAAGTTATTTAGAGAAATAGTCTATTAATAAAAATAGATAAATAAACACGTGCTTATTTTGAAATTTAGTTGATGTAAAATTAATTGTTTATTTAAATTTTTTTTTTGCAATTATAACGTTTACCTTAGTACAGCGTTGTCCAACAGAAATCGTTTGGTGGGCCAAATAAAATTTTACCGGTAAATGGTGAACCGCATAAAAAACAAAACAAACGTAATAAAAACAATTTATTAATTAATTATTACAATGACACTTTTTAATTGAAAAACAACCAAAAAACTTCAAAAACATTTTATTTACTTAACAATTAATTAATTAAATTGTGCCGCGTGTTGGACATGGCTGCTTTAGTATAAGAGTTAATATTTATCAATGAGTACAATTGAACCCCTTGCACTCAAATGCCTCTGTTTTGCTTGGTTTATTTAACACTATCCATACAAACGATCTATGTGATTATAAAAATCTACCAAAATACAAAAATGTAAACGAATCGTTGCCACGAAAACTTTATCCTCTAACAATTATACAGTCTCCTGTCTTCCTGGCTGTACATGTACAATATTCATTGTGATAAAACAAAGAAACATATCGATAATATCGTTTGGTTTCGAGAAGGAAAATGGACGTGATTTATCGTTTCGAATAATACAAACTGTAAGAACTGATTCATTTGCAATCGTAAAAAAAACGTGAACACGTCGACTTGGTATTGCGCATTGAAAATTTGTTGGCACAATATTCGCGTTTTGTTTATGATAATATTTGCGACCTGCGTTCCACCTGCGTTCCATAAACCAATTTTCGTGACAAGCTTTTTTAATAATTCATCCATTTCTTAGATTTTTACTGTTCAGTAAATTTCAATTGTAGTTTATTTTCTTCGAAGGGTCGTCATTCTTTGGTAAACACTATAACAGTGAAACTAGGATTTTACGTTCTTTGGTGACGCTGCTAAAAAACTAAAAATGCCAGAAAACTTCGATTAATGTGTTTACTATCACGTCAAAACATTAATCAAAAAAAGCCGAACTTAATTGTTTCATTTTTAAGGTGCTGATTCTCACTTGGTGGAAAGACATTTTTATTAAATAAATAATACATATATTTTCAGGTGACAATGCTCGCGATGAGCGAAACTGCTGTTGATCATTTTATCATTAAATTTTAGAAATATTTTCTCCCCCCATCTAGAACCCTTCAAACTCGCTTAATATTCCAATAGCAAATTTATCTATATCTTTGAAAAGATAAAATGATTATGTTTTGTCTAAACTCTCTTCGAGATATAAAGAGTTACAATGGTCTATTATTCAAAATATTCCCTATAGCGTAAAACAGATATACTTTGGGAATTTTTATCCATTTTTTTAGAATTCTATCTGTGTATTGATTTGTTATAATTAGCACATTTACGGTTAAATGAATGTGCTCTAAGTACACACCGAGGCTGAATACCGTAAAATTAATACAATTGCAAGGTTTTTCTTATAAAGATCAACATAACATTTACCCCATTGAGAAATATTTGTAAAAATTAATAAAATTATTTTTCTATCCTTCTTTACTATACTCTTGTTAAAAAAATAAGAGAATATTTTTCCATCATTAATTGGAATGCAGTCACCCTGTGTTCTTTATTCAAACAATCACTTAAGGATATTAATATTCTCATAAAACCAATGTGTTACCAACATATTGGCAGACATTGCGGCATGAAATTTTGTTTTTTTTTCTTTTGCATACCATTGTGATGTGTTTTATAATTATTCCTTCGAATAAGCCATAAAATATTACATTTATTAAACGGGTAAACTTCATAATTGCCTGAATTGCCAGCAATAAATAGTTTTGATGAGTTAATTAGTTCCTCATAATTGTAAAAAATATGTATTGCTTTTACAGCATAGTGGCGATTTATAAATAGTAGCATCGGAAATCGAAAAGGCAAACAACCAAACAAGCTGAGTCAAAATTTACTATAATATATGAGAAAATTTGTATTCTTCTCTATCCACTCTCGTCCATGTGAAATATGTCGACATTCAAAGCAATAATGATGAATATTTTTAGCCACGGTGAAAAAATAGCAGTGTATTTTAGCTCAACAAAAAATATAAGGTATAAAGTTGATCGTTAGTTCTGACGGCTATAAATATAGCAAAGTATTTTTGTAGAACTATAATACATTGCTATTTTTCACTGTGTTACAATGGAGTTCTATCAAGTAAATGCCAAATCAATCGATAATATTTCAATGCTCTAATCAGTGGCAAGCTAGTTCTACACTTCAGATGAACAAATAATTCATGGCGGCAATTTCTTGAAAAAGTGTTTGATGATAAAATCGTTAAAAGTAAACTTTACAATATCACATTTTTTAAAAAAGGAATTAAATAACTCAAGATGACATGGTGAATACACGAAAGTGTTAAATGAGACAAACCAAATTTATTCCAAATATTTTTTTTGTTCGTCACTGACGACCCGGGTCCGTGTGATAGAATGCATTAAAATACCGAAAGGCGAAACCCGGATAGTTATTGACAAGAAATGTAGATTCATACAATGTTTCAACAATTCAAATTTAATATTAAAATTCCATCAACCACAAACTGTTTGATGACTGGCACTGATATACCACCTGTGTTTGTAAGCGAATAAATTGTTGAATTGTGCACAGTTTCAACAATTTAAATATGATGTTAAAATATCATCGAGCAGCTCTAGTCATTATCGTAAATAAATTCAATCAAACCTTCAATTAATCGAATAGATATGCTTTTTATTTGATACACGAATATGAAAGCCGGAGGATACAGGAGAGCATAAACGTCATACTTGTTGAATAAAACTTTCAATTAACTGAGAAAATAATTTTAAAAATCTGATAAATTCATGCTTATTACTAGGTCGTTGAGTCGTTAAAAAAATACGACTCCGAAACTGACATTGACCAACAACACTGCTCCGATCCAAAAAGGTGTAATTTTTCAGATTATTTGTCCTTCTTTCCTATTTATGTGCATTAAATTCAAGATCATCCAAGAAATCGTCCTATTGAAAAAGCTCTCCCGGCCGTAACACCGCGACTTCACAATATCGACCAGAACACCCCGGAATAACAAAAAAAAGCCCTGCTGATTACCCCGTTTTTTTTAAATAATAAAAAAAACTTTATTGAATCACGATGTCATATGGCATTATTCTTTTGTAATTTACATAAAGGTTTATCTCTGCAAGTGAGCTTTTTTTATAGGTCAGAGCTTTTGCGATTGAAAATGTGTGGGAGTTACGTTAATAAATATATTTGTGTAAATCGTAAAATAAAACTTTTACTCCATGAAACAACTTTTCTATTATTATGTTATTATTTCTTTGCTAACATTTTGAATTCTCAAAATATTATCGTGCGTGTTCTTTTCTATTTCATTGCTGCTTTTGTCACGTCATTACATTGTTGAAAAATCAGTCTATTTTACTTTTTGAATAAATATAAATACACAGCTGTTTTTTTATTTAGATTTCAGATGTTGTTATCACTAATTCATCATCATTATTGTCTAGATATTTTTTTCAAGCAATACTGTTCAACTTTTCTATTTCGAAGGAAAATATGCATAGAAATGCTATGATATGATTAAAGGCTAACCACACGCTCTCGTTATGCCGTATTTTAAGGATTTGGCAATAAATGAAAGCATACTAATTTTACAAGTCTTATTAAGGATTTTTACCCAATCAATCAATATATTCACTAATAAAACTATTTGAAGCTATTTTTTCGATATTCGTTACCAGGTACAATTTTACATCGATCGCACGTTACCGTATTCGTCGTTAATTTAAAATTGATATTGTTCGATTTTCTCGATCATTAGTCCCGCTATAAATATATTCGCTTTAGACTGTTTGTATTGAATATTTCCTGTTCCGTTATTTATAGATGCGTTCAAGGCCTTCTCAAAATATAAAATCATTTTTTTACTCCTGCGTTATAAATGAATCTCACTTTTAAGGTGTTAACTGTCACTTCTTGATGGAAAGGCATGATATTTTAAATAATAAAAACACATTTTTTTAGTACTTATTTCCACAACATATTTTTTGATCAGGACCGGTTTCGCTCATCGCAAGCATTATCAACTTGATCAGTTGATAATGCTCGCGATGAGCGAAACCGGTCCTGATCAAAAAATATATATCGGAAATAAGTACTAAAAAAATGTGTTTTTATTATATAAAATAAATGAATCTGTTGAAAAAACATTAAGCGATTTTTAGAGCTCTTTTTTTAACACGGTGAAAAAAATAGCAATGTATTTTAGTTCTATAAAATTATTATTTTTTAAGATATAGTTGATAGCTATTTCGGCTCACGCCATAATCAGAACTATGCTTAAACGAACATTTGCTTACCTATATATAGCTGTGTAGAAAACGTACACCTCTTCTCTCCTGTTTTAACGATCTAGCTTGTTTCTTGCTTCCAAAAAGACGGCTATATCAATAAGTTTACATATGGCACGGAAATGGTCCATTACGGAAACAAAACGGCTCCCCGTAGCGGGTTAAGCAATGTTGATCGACATGTATTAGTTTTTTCGTTAAGAATCCCTTGTGATTGTTGATATCTATTGATTTCCAGCTGTTCTAATGCCGTCATCTTGCGACCTTTATTACAAAGATGCAAACACTTAGGCGCTGAGTTTGAATTTATATTATGTGATTCCTTTATAACGTGATTAGCGAATTGTGAATCTGTTTTTTTTTACTGTTGAATGATCTTACATGTTCCTTAGCTCAAGTGGATATACTTCTACCTGTCTGTCCTATATAAACGGATAAACATGAGCCACAGGACATTTTATAAATACTGCTTCTGTCAAGTTATTAATATTATCTTTACTATTTTTAAGATGTTTTAAGAGTTTTTAATTTCCCGATTAATTTTTTGCAAATGCTACCTAGGTAATTGATTGATTTAAAGAAGCGGTTATCCTGAATTGTGTTCGTGTAAATGAGTTTTCTTTTAAATTGAATTGCCAAACTGAAAACAATGCGATAGGGACAGCTTTCGCTCATCGCAAACATTATTGACTGATTAAAGTGGAACAACTCATTACCTATTAAAGTCATTTTTTGAATGAGGACTATGAAGTTATTGGAAAAAAATATTTTTTATAGTTTTCCCGTATTTTCGTTTTTTTCATGTTCTCTTGAAAAATATAAAATCGAATTTATAGTTTATTTCAACATCGATTATTATATACCAATTAGGCAAATATTTCAACATTTTTTACTAAAATATGTATAATTTTCGTACGTTAATTGCAAAGAAACTCCCACTTGTTCCTTTGTTACTATGTTGTGAATATTTTCGAAGCATTTTTTACTCATAATAGAGATTCATTTTGGATAGGTTTTTGATTTTAAATTTGTAGATAATTAATTTGAATGTCTTCATAACATTTTATTCGTAAACTGTTTTAATTCATTTAGATATAATTTATGATATCGACTTGATAGAATTTCAAATTTCAAATTTGAATCATAACAACAGAACTGATTAGTCCACTAGTAGTAGAACAAGTTAGTGAGTTCTGTTGTAGCCATATTATGATGTAGAATGCCTGAAGATCGTACAAAGTTTCAACAATTCAAATTTTATTTAGACATATTTTGTATTATTACTTGTAATTTTTTTTTAGGCCTTGAACCATCTGTTTTGTATACTTTGTAACTAATAACTATTATTTTTTATAAATAGTCTTGTATTCATTTTTATTGTATCAGTATGTAAAGGGCGCGATGAGCTAAACCCGTTGTGATCGTAATATTATATTTTTTTAAAGCCATAACGTTAATAATGCGCCTTGAGTTTATTTACTCTCTTATAAAATAGGTAGCCAAAATTATTTACGATGCTTTTTTTCTCTTCAACGAAAAATTTTGCCTCAAGCAGCTTTTTCTGCCTATTTATTCATGTTTAATTTCTGGTAACATTTTTCAATAACATTAAAACAGCGTAAAATAAACTCCAATTTGGTAATAGCAATCCCAAAGAAACAAATGTTTTTTTCTCATATTACATTTGAAGAAGACATACAAAGGCTTTTACTTGCCGAGAAACCTTCGTATGAAACATTTGAAAGGTCATTAAAATTCAAAATATGAGATTTAACTTAAAATCTTTCCCATATTGATAAACAATATTAGGTCAAAAATGAAAAATTCATATTAAAGTAACCTTTTTAATTTATCTATGCTATATCCGTTACATAAAACTGGTTTAATTAGTCAACAAACGCAAAAGTTTTTGACTTACTTTACGTCACTTGATATTTAATCTCACCAATTAAAATAAATAGGTATCAGTAAATTTCAATTTGCGTTTTTATCGTAAAAACCTTTCATGAAAATCTCATTGACTAAACGTAAAATTATCATAAACTAAATTCAATGTCATTATAATTAAATCAACAGTTTTTTAAAATCATTTCAGATAAACATTTAGCTCCTAGCTTTATGTTATTTTTCCTGTATAATTCAACTTGTATATAATTGATTCAAACGGTTAACTACTTGCTAGTTCTGATGCATCCATGTGAAACCCAGGTTTTGAGTGAAAAAACATATATAAACCTACAAAATTTCCATAATTCAAATGTTATAAATTGTCATACAGGTACTTTATTTTGTTTTAAATACAGTATTTCAATATTGACAAATGGATAAATTTCCGAGATCCTGTCATTGATTATTGTGTAGTGCATTCCCGAAAACACTGCTGTTGGCATATTAATAACATTAAAACAATTATTGTAATTAACTAAAGACACTCTCGGAATCGAATTAAAAAATGTCATATATTATTTGCTGTGATAAATATATATTTTTGAGTACATATTTTTTATAGAATTCTCAAAAATAAATTATGCAAGGCTTGAGTGAGCTTTTGATTTTCACGTATTCTTCCCACTTTACAATCCATTTCAATAAATCAATTTGTGTCTTCAGAATATGATTATTTTTATCCTATTTTCTTATTCATTCGTTTCAAACAAAAATATCACATGTCATTGTGTTTTTCATACTTGATAAAAAGTACTAAGAAAATACACCGTGAATTTGGGAAAATAAAAAATCTGCCTAAGGCGATAACTTCAGAAATGAGTTTTTGTTTCATTCATAAAATATGCGGAGAAATTGCATATTTTTATTGATGTCATATTTTTTCAATCATAATTTATTCGTTCTATTACTGTCTTTATAGAAAATTACCGATTTGATTTGGGATAAAAAACAAAAAGAAATTCGGTCTGTTTTCAAGAACTTGAATACATCTTACAGTTTTTTTTATTAATATTCCGAATGTCATCACCAATTAGCAATGATATAGAGCAGTGCGGCACACTTCACGATCACGGCACACTTCACGATTTCAGAATTTCGCGACACATCACAAGCAAAAATTTGTAGATTGCTTTTTTTTATTGAATTTAGAGTAATAAACTAATGTACTTAATCATTAAACCTTGATTCGTTAATTTATTAAAAATAAGAACAATCTTAATTAACGATATATTATATATTTAAATTAAATTATCGCAATTCTCTCAAAAAATAAACAACAAAAACGTGGAGCAGAAACATGAGGATGATTTTTGGACGGTAATATATCGGACTATTTTTTTACAAATCACCAAACGCAAAGCTTGTTAATGTAAGAAAATTATCTTCAGAATGACTTCCTAGGTATGTATTATACCAGAATAATATATGCGGTCTTATTAGAAACTGAATGCATTAAAACCTTTTTGAATACATGATACCGCGGCACACCTATCGTCATATCGCGGCACACCGATTGAAGAGCACTGACCAAGGGAAAATTTTTCTAAAAAATAATTTATGCTTGTGAGATAACATGTTAAATATTATGAGCTCTATTTATAATTCAAATTATTGACTCCGGAACTAAAAGGGAGTAAATAAAATAATCACAACACTTTTTCGATGTTTTCGATATCGTAAAGGCTCATTAATTGATTAGCTCTTATAGTTTTGAGAATTATAATGGCACAGAAATATTTCATAAAATAAATAATAGAGGAGTAAAAATGAAATTTTAAGATTTCTTAGAAATAAATAAATCACTAACCAATTATATACAAATAAAAAATTCAATAGAACAGCTTACTCAGTACTATTAAATTTATTTTGTTTATGATATTCACCTCTGAACACGAGTAATAAGTAGTTCTATGGAAATATTATCATCTGATGCACTACATACTAATGCAAAACTATTTATACAAATTTAAAGTTGATAATAAACAGATAAATATTTTAAATAATAAAAACACATTTTTTAGTACTTATTTCCACAATATATTTTTTGATCAGGACCGGTTTCGCTCATCGCGAGCATTATCAACTGATTTCTTGAAACTGTAAATACTTTAATTGCATCCTATCTCGGTGTTTTTTTCTCCATTTTTATACGGTACCATAACCATAAGACAGTGGCCTGATTGTCCGCTTTGTCTTATGGTTTTTTTTTTATAAATATCGATAGTTTCTCTTAGAATCCTTGGTGCATAGAGGGCTATTGATAGTTTTGACATTGAAAATTGATACATTAACATCGACTTATGAGTTGTTTGTTACAAATGGTGTAGCTACCATTTTGTGTAGTTAATAATTATTTTTGTTTACCTATCGTTTTTTTATCTTTAACCACCAAGAAAAAGTCGAACGATCAAAGCGCCAGATAATCTTAAAGTTCTCTCTTCGGAGTTGTGTACTCGTGTACTTCTTTCTTTAATCGGTTTCAATATATTCGTACATCGCTCAGGTATTCTGTAAGTGAAGGGATGTATACGAATATGTCAAAAGATGAAACTAGTTGGGTTAGAATGCTGTTGTCAAATTGACGATAATTGGGTGACTAAAATTGTGATTGAAAACCTTCATTGACTATTTAGTTACTGAGCATCGCTGTTTATTTAATCCATTGACTTCTAACGTCTCAAATGTTAAGACCACTAATTTCAGTGTATTGATACATGACACAAATAAATTAAGCGTAACCTATTCTCTACTGAACGATACAAAAGAAATTCTTATTTCAATATTTTTTTGAATCCGTTGTCAGGAAAATTGTGCTTTATTTCATAATATTTTTAGTAATATAAACGCTTTTTAAGTACTATTTCCACAACATATTTATGATCAAGACCGGTTTTACACATCGCGAGCATTCCACTACCTACTTGCCCATATAGCAACAATCAAAATACGACTGACTTCAAACTTAACTGCAAGAAAAACAACATTGATTTTTAGAATACATAATATTAACATATGTTTATTAAAATAACGTCAAAAACATTGTTTTGCAAATATCCAGCAATATAAACTACTAGTTGAATCAATATTTTTTTCTGTTATTAAAATTTGGGCTCTCATGGATTTTTACGACGGATATTATACCAATATTCAAAAAGTTCTTAAAAAATAATCTAAATCCCAGTGGCAGCTGGGCAAAGCTATTATAGAAGACGCGTGTTTTGCTTAAAACAAAATAATAATCGTAAAAATATGAATCAGTTCTCCATTTATACTTATAGAACGTTTTTTTTATTTTCCTCTTTTTTTATGAAAAAATATATGCGTCGAACTTTTCATGTCTATTCTATTACATACAAATCATTTATTTTTACTGCCCAGTTTTAGAAACGAATTTAAGCATCTAGTCAAGAGTAACATAGTTCACAATGTGGTCGTTCTTTAAGCTTGAATTCAGAATAAAAGCTTTGTTCACTGAACAGCGAGATATTATACTGAACTCTTGCAGGCTAAGAAAAATATTTTTTATAAATATTTCTGTTACCTTAAAATACTGTACTTCAAACGAACTAATCTATTTTCTTCATTAACTCATTCGCCGCTGAGCCGTTTAAAGGATATTCCAACACCTAGACTTCAAAAATGTATATAGTGGAAATTTGGAAAGTTTCAAAAGGTTAAATTTCAAAAAGATTTCCTTTAAAATAAAGGTTTGATCACTTTTAAGGTGTTAACTGTCACTTCTTGATGGAAAGGCATGATATTTTAAATAATAAAACCACATTTTTTTAGTACTTATTTCCACAATATATTTTTTGATCAGGACCAGTTTCGCTCATCGCTCTGTTCAATGCTCATTATCAACTGATGCTCGCGATGAGTGAAACCGGTCCTAATCAAAAAATATATTGTGGAAATAAGTACTAAAAAAATGTGTTTTTATTATTTAAAATAAAGGTTTGAACCAAAACACGGTGAAAAAATAGCACTGATTTTTAGATCAGTAAAATACTGTACTTCAAACGAACTAATCTATTTTCTTCATTAACTCATTCGCCTCTGAGCCGTTTAAAGGATATTCCAACACCTAGACTTCAAAAATGTATATAGTGGAAATTTGGAAAGTTTCAAAAGGTTAAATTTCAAAAAGATTTCCTTTAAAATAAAGGTTTGATCACTTTTAAGGTGTTAACAGTCACTTCTTGATGGAAAGGCATGATATTTTAAATAATAAAACCACATTTTTTTAGTACTTATTTCCACAATATATTTTTTGATCAGGACCAGTTTCGCTCATCGCTCTGTTCAATGCTCATTATCAACTGATGCTCGCGATGAGTGAAACCGGTCCTGATCAAAAAATATATTGTGGAAATAAGTACTAAAAAAATGTGTTTTTATTATTCAAAATAAAGGTTTGAGCCAAAACACGGTGAAAAAATAGCACTGATTTTTAGATCTAAAAAACTGTATTTTTTCACCGCAAATGCCAACTCAATCAAAAAAAAGTCACAGTATTTCGTTCATTGAAATTGTTCACCCATTTTTTTATTACATCAATAGTTTTTAATTTATTTAGCCAACAATAAAAAATACATATTTATAGCAAAAGTGATTTAGTTTTACCAACAAAAATATGTTACTGGTAAAAAAATATTATTCCATTAATATATAAAAAAATAATTAAAACTTATATGTGTAATATTATAAATGAAAATTGTAGCATACATATTAAAATTTTGAACGGTTTATACCCGAAAAAATATTTACTCTCCTATTAATTAATATCTTTTACTTAGTTGCAATCACAATCACTGACTTACGATATAATTGCTATTACATAAAGTCGCCCTTAGTCATTGTTGTTTGTTTCAAAATGGCGTAAAGGTTGATTTTCATCTTACAATTATATCACTTGACTAATTGAAAGTTAACAATGGGGAGACACGACACTTAAATTAAATTAGCCGTCGTATAAATCTGGTTTAAAAATAATCATAACCTTTGATTTTAAATGTAATCAAAAAATATGATTAAAAAAATAAAACATTGCAAAGTCGATGACATGATACCGAAATAGCATTAACTCGAATTTTTTGTAATGAGTTTTACTTTCATGAACAGGCAGATTTTTTTGTTTCAGCCTGCTCTGAAACTCTATTAAAGTTTATCTAACACAATTATGTTTTTTAAGTATTCACTGTTAGAATATTATTTACTTTTCTCATCTGAGAAAGTATTAAATATTTGTTTCTTAGGAATGCGTCATTGGCCTATAAATAATACCAATGGCACGTTACATATACAAATACTGGGTTGTCAAATTTAATAATTAAAATATTTTATACATATAGCGATATTTATTAGAATCACATAACTACAGTTGACATATTTTGTATTAAAATCAGTGTTACATTGATTTTAAAAAGAGTTTCCTTGTATTACCGAAACGCGTTGCTAATAGAATTACGCCACGCGATGAAAATCCCGGCTCTAGGTTTTTGACCGTCCTTATACTTACTGGCATGTTAAAAGAAAATCGAAATAAATATGACTTGTGTATCATTTCATTGAGAATTGTTATGCAATCAAACATAAATTAAAATATATTAAATCTGTAATGTATTTTTGATTCTTATTATTTTAATTTACCGATAGCAGGTAACAAAGTTGCAATGGATAGCTAAAATGCATTATCTTGTAAACTATTGATCTAAGCGCTAATCGTAAACTTATAGTTTTTATTTATTAATGTTGATCATTTATGTTTCTTTAAAATATCTTCAACTTTTATTATGATGTAGTGTAAATAAATTATATTTGTGTTACAAAAATTGCGCTATTTTGTAAACTCTTTGTAGATTTCCTTTCTAATTTAAATATCTCCTCTCTTAAATTTCTAGAAAATATTTTTTTTTTCGAAGTTATGTAATATTTACAAAACAATTTTTCACCGCTATAGACGATATTTTTTCGATCATCGTTATATACTTTTAGATCCTATCAGGTTACCGTTCGGCTAACATTGACTGACACTTTCTCGTTTTCTTTAATAGCGTTTTATTTATTCGCTCAAATTTGATGTCTCTTTTTTTCATTTCAGGTGCGCAGTCAAAGAGAGGGCGGCCTTACGGATTCGGGCTGGGTAAACGCGATGCGTCTTTATATGACAACACCATCTCTGGCAAATACGATGGCAAAGAGGATTCGTATGATTACTCTCCTGATAGGTACCCCAATGAACTTGAAGAGGACAAACGAAGTCCCGCGTATGAATTTGGTCTGGGCAAAAGAATACCGTCTTATGAGTTCGGTTTGGGCAAAAGAATACCTTCGTATGAGTTCGGTTTGGGCAAAAGAATACCGTCGTATGAATTCGGGCTTGGAAAAAGAATACCTTCTTATGAATTCGGTTTGGGCAAAAGAGCGCCAGCTTATGAGTTCGGACTCGGCAAAAGAACACCGGCTTATGAATTTGGACTCGGCAAAAGAGCGCCAGCGTACGAATTTGGATTAGGCAAAAGATCGCCTTCATATGAATTCGGGCTCGGTAAAAGAGCGCCGGCTTACGAGTTCGGACTCGGCAAAAGAGCGCCAGCTTACGAGTTCGGACTTGGCAAAAGAGCGCCGGCTTATGAGTTCGGACTAGGAAAGAAAGCATCTTACGAATTCGGACTAGGAAAAAGATTGCCGTCATACGAATTCGGACTGGGTAAAAGATCTCCAGCTTACGAGTTCGGTCTTGGCAAAAGAGCTCCAGCATACGAATTCGGTTTAGGTAAAAGAACGCCATCGTACGAATTCGGACTGGGTAAAAGATCTCCAGCTTACGAGTTCGGTCTTGGCAAAAGAGCTCCAGCTTACGAGTTCGGTCTTGGCAAAAGAGCTCCAGCATACGAATTCGGTTTAGGTAAAAGAACGCCATCGTACGAATTCGGTCTCGGAAAAAAAGCTGGTTACGACTTCGGCTTAGGAAAAAGGGCTTCATATGAGTTTGGACTGGGAAAAAAATCCTCGAACGCTGGATTAGGGAAACGATTACAGAACCAGCGATCCTTACAATTATACGACTTCGCCCTCGGCAGAAGACAGCGTGACCTGAACCGCTTCAACTTCGGTTTGGGCAAGAGATCTGTCAAAGATGACGAGACTTCCACCGCGAACCTCCAGCAGCTCGATATGAATGACCTTCCTGATGATGACTCGTCTTAAGCTAATTAATTTATATATTCCAAAACCAAGCGGGGACTGTTATCATTCTATATAAATTGTATATTATGTCCTTTGTAATATTAACACATTTGAACAATGGTCTGGTTTATGACAACATTCCCCTACGTATACTAAAGTATTTATAACAAATGACGATGTATGATAATGGTTTAATAAATCTAGTCAATTTGAAAGAAAACACAATTACTCGCATTTTATAAAAATTGTATTGACATACAATAATTTTTTAACAACCCCCTTTTGTATTTATTATTTCATTATAAACAGCTTATTAATTTTATGTAGTGCTATGTAATGTATTATTATTGACAATTTTTGACTAGGTTTCATGAATTTACTCTAATTAATTTATAGATTATATTAATAATAATATGATGTTGCTTCGTTAAATTTTATTGTCCAGTTGTATATTTTTTCACACTCCCATTAAATTCTGTGGAATTTAAATGTCACAATCTAAAAAAATGTTTTGGCTATAATAAACCTTATCAGTAAATAGTAGAATAAAAATCGATTGAATCTTAGCTTTTTCATTTGTAATACAGCAGGAAAATACCTATATTTTTTTGTGATTGATTGACACGTCGAGAAAAATATTTTTTATGAATTCTTCAATATGACATATCAAAGATTTTTTTTATTAACGTATTATAAAGTGGCTGTCTTTTTCAAACATTCTTATATTATTGTAATCAAAAGCAAATTTTATAACTCACTCGATTTTTAAATGTATTTTATAAAAAATAATACAAATATTCTTATAACACATCTTCATAAAACGTGCCAAATTTGATGTATAATTTGAAGATCATTAAGCTCTCTTGAAAAGCTTTTATGAAAAAGCAGCTTACGTCAAACATTTTGGGGCCCTATGCTTATCACACAAAAGTATTGAATTAGTTCAAATGACTTTTTGTATTAATTTAACAGTATTTTTATACTAACTTAAAGCTTTTTAAAATGTTTTTAAATGTATATTCCGAGACCTAGTCATTTTTTTTAATAACTTTTTTGTATGAAAATATTGAACGCATTCTGTGGTTTCAGTATTAAATTATTACGTTTGTAAAATATTAATATTTAAAAAATGTAGAACGATCAGACTGAAAGATTTTTGTCGAATTATTTCTGAATATTATATAATTGACTTTTTTTAAATTAGAATACTAAGTGTGGACGCCTTTTTAAGTATATATTTCAACAAAACATTCTGACAGCTGAATAATTTACGGAGCATAATCGCATAAATGTTGAGATTTTCTGTTTCACAAATATCAATTTATTTCCAATATGGGAGCCGATATTTTTGGCCGTGAAGCGCAACGCCCGGGGTATAAAACTGTTATCATAATATCTCACGCTTCAAGGCATGCCTGGAAAATGTGAAGAACTATCTTATAATCTTTCTTGAAGATATATTTATATTTTTAGCAAGAAAATGTGACGCAGAGCTCAGATATCTTTTTTAGAAATCAATCCGTGATTCGTAATCCAAAGGTTGTTTACTTATCGTGTTTTTATTGTAGAAGGAACAAAATGCTCTCATATTATATTTTACTTGAGGAAATTTCTGCGTCTTTCGCTTGATTCTTTCGCACAATTTTTATATGCAATTATTGACCCACTGTGCTATTTTGGAACAGAGAAAAATAACATTCTTAATTCAAATTTAGAATAAACCTTTTCGTTGCTTGAAATAATTATTTTAAGACAAATCTTGTTTTAATTCGCTGTATTATAGAGTTTACCATTTTTAAATATGGTATTAGTACAGCCATACTCAACAATTTATTTACTCTGGTAAAATATGTTAAAAAACACCCTTATTTATACCAACCATTACGAAAAACTAGGTGATAATCTTTAAATTATCTCATTTATGTGGAGTCCTGTGTAGGACGCGGGCTGTAAATTGAGTATGGCTGTTTTAAAACGTCTTTTTAACATCACGAAAACGACACAATTTTAAAATCAAAATAAATAAACAATAACGCTATTCAAACATAATGTCAGGCTGCAATGCTACCACAATAATGTTTCATTCATACGAAGTTAATAGTAAAATGGTGAGGAACAAAATATAAGAGAAAATTTTTGCCTGAAAAGAGCGTTTGTTGTTTTAAAATGGTTGTAATTAAATGGAGCGTAAGCAAATCTTTTCTGTAGTTAGATAACAACCTCAGAATAACGAAAAGTCAAATTTAACGTTTATAAAATAATATGTATCGTAGTCGATTGTTAATCCAGAAAATCTCAAACAAATTAGTCCGGGATTATCGCTCGCTATTCGTTACAACGCGGCTGTCGGTATTTCCAGCGTCAATGGTACGTCAATTCAGATTTACGTCAATTTCATGCTAAACAGTCCACCTTTTTTACCTTCGTTGTTTCATTCTAGAATGATAAAAGAGACTTTAGGTTTTTATGACTTTGAAGTTTTAAATAGCCCAAATTCTAATGAATTTTTCTTTCATTTTATCGTTACCTTAAAAATGAAAATGAATTTCCAGTGTTTGATCAACGTTGTAATAATATGATGTTCCTAATTTGCATTTGAAAGTATCTAAAAGCGTATTTTAAATTTATTTTGAACGTAACACTTTAAAGTTAATAACACACAAAGTTATTCACTAAAATTCTATCTTTTATTTAATTAAATGTTGAAAAATACTACAATATCACTTTTATTTTACAGCTGAATAATAAATATTCCTTTTTATAAGTATTTCTATTCTCTGTTAAAAATTTTATGACTAAAATAGTTAAAAATATATATAAATATACATAAAAAAATATAATCTCACATATATATGTATTCAAATTCAATATTTTCAAATAATTTATGAGTATGCAGTATTTTGTAGCTACTCCTTCATAAAACGAAATCAAATAACATTTTACTGTGTAATACCAACAAACTAAACCCTCTTATTGCCGCCAAAATTTGATATATCTTTTGCCGAACTTACTGAGCTAGTCGAAGCCGACGTAATTACTAAATATATATCTCGTTGATTAAAAAAAAAAAACTAGCATATTATTTCAAGAATAAAGTAAGCTTAACCATTTTTGTGCCGTAAACAAATAAATTACTCTATAATCTCGTGCACTACAGGCCGGCAAAAGTAAATTTCGAAAAAGAAAGAGCGTTTAAGTTTGACTGTTTAAAATAATTTAATATTTTATACACACAGTGACATTTCTCGAAAACATGGTGAAATATTAAGACACGATATATTGTCAACAGTTATAGACCAAAATATTAAGACGCGATAGCTTGTCAAGAGTAATAGACTATAAAAAGATATTTATTATAGTAGATTATTTTGTTTTTTTTTTTTTCAAATAAATTGCCGGCCTTCCAGGTCCCGCCTTGTGAAAAAATTTCGTAATTAAAAAGTTTATAGCCATGCAGATTTCATAAATTTTACTTATTAATTATGTATGCAAAAATTGCATCATACAATGTGTTGTCTCCGAAAAGCTCGGCAACAAAAGGGTTTCGTATCGTTTTATAATTATTTATTAACAGAAATGCCATAAACATGTTAAAATGAAACTCACATTCACCCAGTGTTATAGACTTTTAATAGAATAGAAATACTTTTGTATTCCTTAATTTTCTTATTTTTGTGTGATTAGTTTCCATATGTTACAATTAAAGGGTGTTGGGAATAGATTGTTACAAATATTAAACATTAGTTACGCGCAAATCTTAAAAAAAGAGATAAATGTATTGTCAAACGATTTGTAAATGTGATGTATTTATTTTATTATATTATATAATACATATATATATTTAAAATGTTATTGTAAATCTTACTGTGTACAAAAAGATATCATTAAATCTAAATAAAATTCAGCATGAGAAAAAAATTCAACAACGGTTTTAGTTCTCATGCTTTTTTCTGTATTTAAAATGAATTTTTATTTTGAACTTGTTCCGCATACATTTAGGTCTAACCCAGAACACAAATACACTTACATATTTTCGATTTTTTTGTGTTTATCGTACCGAAGAAATATTTTCTCGGTCTTAAATTGAAAGATATAATAACAAAAACAATGACAACACTGAACAATAATGTTGAAACAATTACAGTTATCAATGAAGACAATGATCAACATATTTGTACAATATAGTGATAGTTCATTTTAATTGCCACGCTATGCGTAATAATTATGCTTATAGCTTCCTTAATATAATCACAAAAAAAATGTGAACTGGCCACCGAGATCGCGCAATTTAGCGCCTTTAAACGTTTTCCTTTGGAGCTATCTTAAGTCTTTGCAAATAACCCGCAAACAATTGACGCTCTTAAAGACAACATAGCAAACGCTATCCAGCAAATTCAGAAAGATTTATGAATCAAAGTTATTGAAAATTGGACCTTTAGTATACCTCCTACCAAGCCAAGCCGCGGCGAACATTTAAACGACGTTACATTTGACACTTAATACTAAAAAATATACTTTCAAATTTTAAAAAATGGGTACATATCCCACAGCACAATTAGTTTCATTTATATTAACACAAATTTCAAGCGTCCCAATTGATAGACCCTTTTTAAATGAGTTAAAATAGTATACGAATAATAATTTGTGGCATCTTTTATCTTTTTTTATTTTTTATGGAATAGCTAGGTAGTGAAATAAGAATGGCCACTTATGAATTGGCTGGACTAAAAATTGGGAGACAAGACATTAACTGGTTAGTAGCTTTTCGATTACCTAGGGGTTAGACTTTCCGGAATAAAACTGTAGATACACATAACATTTGTTGCGCTACTGGATACCGTCGTATATTATTACTGGATAGGAAAATAGAAATATGTATGCACAGATGAAAGTAAGTATAACACAATAAATCAGTTTACAAAAGTTAACATGTAGATGAACGTTAGTTTTCAAACCCATATTTAGTCTTTTTCCAAAACAATTAAAAATTAATCGTAGAATATGATTTACCGAGCCAATCTTATTGATATTAAAATTCAACGACAATTTTTTCACATTTTTTTAATATTAAATAAACCTTTCGTGACAATGAAAACTGTTATATCAACTGTCAATGTTTTTGTAGTTACATTGTTTTGACACTTACCGAAATGATCATGCGAAAAAAAATTGATAGACTTACTTACTTTACACGTTCCCTGCTGAATTACAAAAAAAATATTCCAGTATCAAGTTTTCAAGAATGAATTCAATAGTGAGATTTTCAGAACAAATCTGATTATATTTCAACACAAACATTACAACATACATAAAAGGGTTAACACAATGATATCTTGGAATATTAATATCAAAACAATGAAAATAGACAACTCAACAATTTATACGTAAGCAGTCAATAGGTTAATAATATATGTAACACAAAAAATATATATGTTATTATTTAATTACCTGTGCATCTGAAGTCAGTCGAAGGAAAAAATATATACATGAAACCACGTTTTTCCGTTTTTGAAGAGACTAATTTTTAAAAACGTCATTAGAGGGAAAACGTAAATTCGGGGTTGAGAAATAAATATTTAGGTAATCACGCTAATTGGTTTGGTAAGTTTACTTGGGCTAGTTTACAGCCCTTTCAATCTTATAAATCGATAAGAAAGTTTTTTCATATACGTTTTCAAGGTTACTTTTAATCGTCATGCATTAAATTAATATACTATATATTCATTTTAATTCTATATATTTTTTAAACGTAAGTTACGGGAAATAGAAAACTAAAAGCGGGTACTAAAAGAACGGGATTTTTCAAAAACTTTAATCCCGGATACGTAGAAACGGGGTTTTGCTACATGCAATAAAATCTAACCGCAAAATATCGTTGAATAAAATTTAAAGTTCGCCACAAAAAGTTCGTAGATCATATATATGAAGAAAATATTTAGAATCGCGATTTTGTTGTGTTGAAAAAAGCTATTTTTTTTAATATTAAATATTCCCAATAAATTCATATTCTCGTCGATTTTTAATATTGCTGGTAGATTGCAAGAATTACGATAAAGATTGAAAAGTTTCATAAAAAAAACGTCTGCTTCTATCTAACAGGCAAAAGCTTACGGTATCGTGATTTTCCGATCTTTTCATCTCGATTGAAATGTATTTAGAAATAATTAAAAAAGGCTTTACGGTTACTGTAGTGATAGTATCTAATTCCAAGAAAATTGTACATCCATTTTTTCGTTATATTTCAGGAATAGAAAATGTCAGTCTATAAATCGATAGATTTTTATTTGTAACAAAATACGCTTTCAAGCCTGTATCTGAATTGCTCAGACGCTAATTTCGGTGTGTTGATAGATAATATTCAAATATTTAAGAGAGAACATTGTCAAAACTGGCTAATATTTGTACTGAAATATAGCCTGATATGGCACGAAAGTCTCATTAAATGTGGCATAAATACTGCTGAATCTTTTTTTTAATATTAAATGTAGCATAACCTTTACAAGACTCTAATAAAAGTATTCCGGAAAAACAGTCTAACAAAAAAACGTTATAAAACTGTTTCCATTAATTGAATTTAGCCGTCAAAGCCATGTATAGAAGTTTTTGTATATCTAAAAAGGGCCAAAGTTTTGTCTACAATCGAAAATAGATACAAGTTTCAATTTCTATCCATGACAACATTGCCAACATAACATTTTTTTTCATCTTTCGCATATTAAATATCCTGTTTAAGACAGACAGTATGATTGAGTTTACTTCCAATTCCTTTTACCTCATTCACATATCGCGTGTTTTCTTGGGTTTTTTTTATATCAACTTAATCTAGGGCCTAAGATCCAAAACACCCTAACGTCAGAATTTCTTATTACAATTTACTCGCTGCAGAACTGAGTAACCCACAGTGAATCCGCGTAATACTCTAAATTTATATAAATAGTCTTGCCATCGTTTTTATTGTATCAGTTGATTATACTTGCGTGATGTCCTTATATAATATTATCGACTTTGTCGTCATAGTTTTAAATTGTATTTTATTAATTTTAATATATTGTCTTTCCACGAATCAGTGACTTGTTACACTTAACTCATTCCCAGCTGAACTGTGTGTGAATATACTTTTCCAACATCGAATAATTTAAAAATATTTCAATAAAATTGGTTTATAACAATCTTATTGTGATTATATCATATTATCATGATTAACTAAGCAATATTTTAATAATACAAAACAAATAACTTATACAGTTATTTATAAAATTGCGGAAATAGTACTTACTAAGTAATTTGTTTTATATTCTTAATGAATTTATTGGTAAAAGGTAAGCAAAGATTCTATCGCTGCGATATACAATAAAAGACCAAGATCTGTTTGCATATAACATTGTTATCGATCAAACAAAACCTCTCCGATATTAAAAATAACAAGAGAGGTAGAATTCTTTTTGTTATGGTTGCTGTAAATCAAATGTTGTACATACATTCCGGACGATCACTTTTTACTGATTTCGATGATGCGATTCCTGCTTGAACGGGCTAACCAGGGACGTAGAATTTATAGTCACCATCTTATTTTTATTTCAAGCGCCATTTTGTATAAATCATTTCTCAAAATCAAATCACTTTTTTTACTGGTGTTTCTAATAGTTTTCGCCAGTTTGTTTCGCAAACATGCAATTGTATAAATTATTCAATGCAATTTTTAGTAATGCTTCCACATTTTAATTTTATTCTGATCACAACCGGTTTCGCTCATCGCAAGCATCATCAACTGGTACTAGATAAATTATGATAAGGCTATTCATGTAAAGTTTGAATTAATAATTACATTGTATACAAAATAATTAGGCATGAGCGTGAATATATTATTTAAATTTTTAAAGAATTCAAATATGCCTATTGAGAATCATTTGAATGCGCGTTGATCCCCATGAAAAGGAATATTCAGTAACCCTTGATAATATTCAATTGTATATTCAATTCCAGACAATAAACAATTATGAAAGTTGTTTGTTCTTAATAATTAATCTAAAATATAAAATCAGTCTCACATTTAAGGTGTCAACTGTGACTTCTTGATGGAAATTTACTACTTATTTACAAAATACATTTTATTATTAGGACCCGTTTGAAGGATGAGCTGAAGCAGTCCTGGTCTGTCCTGGAATAAGTTCTATAAAATGTGTTCTTATTTTTTATAGCCAGTCTGCCAATGAGGATGCCGATTGTAAGAGCGGTATCAATTTTCAGTATTTTTTCGAATATTGACATATTTCACGTGGACGAGAGTGAGTTCAGACGAACATCAATTTTTTTCATATGTAAAAGTAGATTTTGCATGAGCTTTCTTAGTTGACTCCTTTGTAATTTTCAATTTTAATTTCAAATGTTACCTTTTATAAATTTTTTCTACGTTGCAAAAATAATATTTTTTAACGTATATGTATTAAATAAATAAAATAAATATACAATTGGTAACAACTAACTACGTTAATTTTTTAATGTTTAAAGTTCTTGTGGCTTTTAATAGTATTCCTAATCCGGCACTGGTTGACGTGATACAGAGTTAAAAATAACAGTCGGATATATGTATAATATTTAATATTTTACGAAACTTAATACTATATTTTACTAGCATACTAGGAATTTCTAGGGTAATAAACAATGGAGTATTTAAGACTCTCTAACTATCAGCATTACAATAACAACATATCTTTATAGAAAACAATTTCTATCATGTTTCAAGCAAATTTAGTATCGAATTTTGTATCTATAATAATATATCAAAGCAACAAAATCCTGACGTGACTTTCTATGTTATAATTAATCAGAATTCCGTATTTATATGTCAAAATAACATAACATAGAGGTTATTCGTTGGGAAGGCATTTTACTTTGCTTGGTCGCCATTTTGTAAAAAATGAATTTTGAAAGCTCTAATTTTTCATAGAAAAATATAAAATAAACTGACGTGCTTAAATTGTAAATACATTTTATCAATGTCAATCATCAATTTTTGACACGATTTGTAAAAGAACATAAATTTTTGAGTAAAAATAATGTGCCGTCAAATCTCAGTATTTATCGATTTATCAATAAGTTCATACGAAGATCTAATTGAACACAATTCTTGGCTACAACGAAGGATAATATCAGTTAAAATTATTGATCCATCTCCCAAAAAGTTTAATAAACAATCCACCAACTCAATTCGATACAGTATTCAATAAATAAGACTCGACATATCAACTTTGTGGAAAATTACACGCAAAGGTTTGCATTTTTTCCATTATAAATTCAATTTACACAGCTTCTTTCATCAGACCAGTTTTATTTAATACCTCATACATATGCCAATGCCACGGCTTGTCCATGGTAACTCTGTTATTGATAAAAAAAATTGTAATGAGTGATGATGCCCAATGCAATTAAAATAAATAAGATAATAAGCGATATATACAGTTTTCTGCAATGAAAAATCCTCCAATTATTTAACAGTCGCCTTTGTACCAATTAAAAATGACAGTATGGTTAGTTATGTGACCTGGAGGAATCATAATATCCTTATTTTTTGAAGATGAATATAACGTTTCGGTAATTGTTAATGGTGATCGATATCGTAATGTAGTTCATAATTTTTATCATGAGAATTAGATGTTTTAAGCTTTATAGTCATTTGGTTTCAACAATACGGATCGAATTAACACTCAAGCAACCGCACATTTCGCGCAGAAAGAACGCCTGTGACCGCACATTTTTCGATACTTTGCTATTTTTTGCGACATTAGGAATTATGCTTATAACTTTTTACTCAGTTGAGTGAATTTAATAAAATAAGAAGTATTGTGTAGAGTATAGTATAATTTATGTAATTTTAAAACATTTGGCTTAAAAATAAAATTATCAAGCTACAAATCCATGATTCAATTATATTTTTTTCATAAAAATCAAAAAAAATATCTTTTAACACTCATATAAACCCACAAAGGAATGTCAAATTCTTTAGAAATCTTACACCATGTTACACATTATTGTGTGTTTATTATATGTGGAGTTTCTGAAACTGTGGATATTTTAAATAATAAAAACACATTTTTTAGTACTTATTTCCACAATATATTTTTTGATCAGGACCGGTTTCGCTCATCGCGAGCATTATCAACTGATACAATTTGCAAACAAGTCTATTTATACAAAACAAAAAATTAGGTTGAGTTAAAGGTAGCAGGTGTACAAAACCATGGGTACAAGAACTAGGACTTGAGGATCAGTTGATAATGCTCGCGATGAGCGAAACCGGTCCTGATCAAAAAATATATTGTGGAAATAAGTACTAAAAAATGTGTTTTTATTATTTAAAATATCATGCCTTTCCATCAAGAAGTGACAGTTAACACCTTAAAAGTGAAAAAAAAAACTGTGGATATGTTTATTTGTTTCTGTTATATTCTCATATCACTCGGTTGTCGGGAGTCTCGAAAAATAGACTCTAGCCGAAAGCGGGCGTTTATCGGCACAACTTGAGAGCCAAACAATATAATTTTTGAAATTTTCAAAGAAATTATGTGTGATATTTGGTCATACGGCCAATATTACAATGAAACTAAAGTAGTAAACCTTCTCGGTGAACACCCTATATAATAATATACTACACCAATATATATAAAAGGTTAATGTATCAAATTAAAAAATAAATATTCATAGTATCAATAGCGTTTCCTAACCTAACTTTTTATTTATTAAAAAAAGAATATAAAACTTTCAATCCATAAAAAAAAATGTTTATTTTAAGATTTAAAGTCTTTATAATACTGAAGTTTTTATTTTATCTCATAAAAGTTTACAAGAGAGATTTGAAGAGGCCAAAATATTAATTCCGAGTCGTGATTGACAAGATGAAGTTTACAGTGTTTAAACAATTCAAATTTAACATTTACAAAACAAATGATTATGCATAATAAATTAGTTTAAACTACAGCTGTAAAATCGCTGAAAAGCACGACTTTGATTCCGAGATTGACCAACAACACTAAAAAGTTTAATATTGTCAGGTTTTTTTCTTACCTTTATCCGCAAATTGTTCATTGAGATATTTTTCAAAATTGTCAAATCGCTCGTTTTTCACGACTCCGACTCCAGTTATAACACCGCGAATCTATGACCCTGAGTGCAGAACCCTAGTTTAATCAGTTTGTTTAATTATGCTCGTATTATATCCAAATAATTAAGTGCGCAATTTAAATCGTATTTTACAAATAACTCTTAATTTCCATTGTTACAATTTATTGAAAAGCTATATTATTTTGAGTGCCAGCCACTGGAAAACAAACAGCGTTTTCACTCTCAACTAAAAGCTACAAATATATGACCACTTTACGTTTCAGAACTCCATCGAACCGAAACATACAAAATATAATGCCTTCTTTATTATGTATGAAATATATGATTTACTATATCATCGACCTTCAAATTCTCAAATAATATACAAAGAAAGACAAGGATAACTATAAAGGCGTGCTAAAAAAACAAAAGAGGTTCATATTATTTTTTACGTTATAAATATTGTTAAAACCCTTTGCACTCGACAAACGGAGGCACGCAATTTGAAGTTGTCACTTCGATAACGGATAAAGAATCAAGAAATGTAAACATCAAATGAATTGTAAAAAATACATCAAAAATTACAATTCAATAACTCGTTGCCAAAGTGGTGACATTCGAGTTATAAGACAAAAACCAATGCTGCGTATATGACAATATTCGGTTGAAAAAAGTAATATTGAAATCCATAAATACCTTCTTCATGTTGTATCTGCTAAGAATCGAGCACCATATTTTTATTGTATTTATTATTAATATCATATTGAATTTAATAAAATATAATTTACGATATCGACTAAAACGGATTTCAATATCACAGTTGAATTGTTGAACCAGTGGACAATACCACATGATTGTAACCCACGACTCGGATTTCACTTCCTGACATCTTCGTGCATTCTAGTATGTATACAAATGCTATACAACTAATTAAAAGTAAACAGTTTGCATCTTACAACACATTACACAAAAAATATATACTCTCAAATATAATAAAATTCCAATATGGAGAAGGTAATCTTTTAACAAATACAGCCTAACGTATTTTTAACGTTTTTTACACATTTTTAAATACAAAAAAAAATATTGAAAAAGTTGTCACAATATCTACAAGTTGTAAACTTATTTTTTCTGCTAAAATATTCTACTTTCTTGCCGGATGTTATTTGTCAAATATATGTAAAATTTCATAACTGTTATTTCTCAATTTGCAACGCCACTGATCAATTTGTTGCGATATATCTTGGTTTCATAAAGAAAACAATAAATATATATGTTATCAAAATGATCCGCGTCTTTTTCCGCTGGTTGCGTTCAAGAAAATTTTATTCTCCTATGAAACATTGCTATTTATAAACAAATTAATCTTTCATAGATTTTTATTTTAAGCCTATCAGGTGTCCTCAAATTTATTTGTTTAATTGACTTTTTGATTTCATTTATATTCCATCGATACAAATTCTATTAATTAAAAAAGCAAAATTAAAGTCATTCCCCACTGAGCAACGAAATAATTTATTTAACACACATTGAAAAAATAACAATATATTTTAGTTATACAAAATTTATAAGTTATACAGCTGATAGCTATTTCGACTTACGCCTTCATAAGAACTATATTTAAACGTACATTTACTTATCTATATATATAGCGGCGTTATTAAATTCTATATTATTATTCTATAAATTCTATATAAAGATATTAAAACAGAATAAATTATGTATTTTGTACCATAGCTATGTATAGATAAATAATCTACGTTTAAGCATAGTTCTGATGAGGACGTAAGCCGAAACAGCTATAAACTACATTGCCATTTTTTCATCGTGTTATAATGGAGGTCTACTAAGAAAATGCCAATTCAATCAACAGATTTTTCAACCTTAAATAATTCAATAGTTTTAGTGTTTACTATACATATTTATGAAATTTATCAGTTAACGAGGGCTTACATACAGTTATCACCGTTACATTGAGTTTACATTGTCAACACACTGCAATCAGCCGTCTCAACAGTTGAGACGGTAGCAATAGAGGGTTAAGCCAATAACGTGGTTATTTGATAAATAATATAACTATTGTTTTCAATTTTTCAAGCGTTGGTTTCAGGGTTAAATTAAAGATCAACTAAACAATTCGACTAATATTTCGTTGCGAAATTTTTCAAAATCGTCTAATCGAAATAGTCCGGCCACAGCACCGAGACTCTACCACTCCGATTCCGGCCAAAACACTTTGACTCCACAGCCCTGGTTTTTATTGAAAATTTTAATAATAGGTTGTACAAAAATAAAAAGAAGATCATTCAACAGTAAAAAAACAGATTCACAATTCGCTAATCACGTTATTAAGGAATCACATAATATAAATTCAAACTCAGCGCCTAAGTGTTTGCATCTTTGTAGTAAGGGTCGCAGAATGACGCCTTTGGAACAGCTGGACAAATCCATCACAAAGGATTCTTAACGAACAAACTAATATATTATTAATTTATGATATCGACTGAAGGTGCTTGATGGAACTTCAATATTAAATTTGAATTGTTGCAACTTTGTACGATTCCATATGTCTTATCACAAACGACCCTGAATACCTGAAGATGCCGAAGGGTGAAACCCGGGTCGTTGGTGATAAGACATATGGAATCGTACAAAGTTGCAACAATTCAAATTTTATATATTATTGTCCCCATTAGTTCAACCTATTCCCAGGGTGTGGTCTGATTCGCTTCCGTAATGACCACTTCCGTGCCACATGTAAACTTATTGTCATATCCGCCTTTTGTTTCATTTACAATTTTTGAAAAATTAGCTTTATTGTGAGAAAGAAAAGCTAGGCCGTTAAAACAGGAGAGAAGATGTATTGTGTACCTTTTTTACTCGGCTATATATAGATAAGCAAATGTTAGTCTAAGCATAGTTCTGACGATGACGTGAGCCGAAATAGCTATCAACTATATTTTTTTTAAATAATTTTGTAGAACTAAAATACCGTAATTTTTTCACCGTGGTAACCTCTTACTTTTTACTTTGGAAAAAATAGAATGTACGCATTTCATATATTTCAACAAACAAACAAATCCTTAAAAGCGACTTAATTCATTCACATTTTGATATAATAATTATAAATAGTTTATACATACAGAGGCATGCCATTTGAATAATTAAATGCTTATTGTTATATGGGCAATGGCAAGTATTGTTTCTTTTGTATGTTTATCTACATCTGCTACAATATAATAAACTTCCCGTATAAATAATCATGATGTAAAAAAAAAATCTTTAACATATCCAGACAAAAAAAAGTAGAGGGCTTTCGATTTCCAATGTGTCATTTAAATGAAACAAAAAACGCGGAGAACGATAAAAAAACTTTTGGAAAGGTCATACTTCGTTCTGGGAGCATTTTCCTTGTTTTTTCGAAATAAAAATATTTGAGCGATCAATGAGATAAAACTATATAATATATTTAGGGTTCACTCAGAGGCGTTCGCAGGAATTTGGCTGCCAAATTGTAAACACAGATTGGTTGCCGACATAGGTTTATAGTCTTAAAAAATCATAGCTTGATTCAAAATACATTACAATTAGCAACAATCAAGTACTTTATTTAGTCCGTTGATTTATCCTCTCTACGAACTTTATACTGTAAAATTTCATTCATTGTAAATTGCTTGACCAAAAATTAATATCAAAACCAACTGACAGATACGAATATAAAAGCTACGATACGACTAACCTTTTTTAAGAGAGGTCTGCTTTTAAATAAATAAACACTAATTTATGTAAATAATGTTTTCAGACTACTTTTTTATTAAACAATTTTGAAAAATATCTCAACGAACAATTTACCGGATTGGTTGGTTGATTTTTAATGTAATACACATAAATAGGAAGGGTAGAAAAAAAACCTGACAAAACAAAAACATTTTTAGTCGGAGTTGTGTGTTTTTTTTAACAACTACCCAGCCCTGCTTTCATTAAATGTAATCGTAAGATTGATTCATTATTTAGTTAATGTATACGCTATTTTTATCATATATCAAAAATTAAAATTTGATGGGGCCACGAGACATTTCGTTAATGCTCTTGTGTATAATGCAGCCACGGTAAAATTTACATGAAAACCACTGCTCTTCATTGTAGAATAAGGTAACCCAAAACAAAAAAGAACAATGAATCTTTCGTTGTTTCATTATGCGACTTAAAGCTCGAAGAATTTTATAAAAATAAAATTACAAATTTTCAGGGAATTTGGAATGAAGTCATACAAAACGAACTTAATTAGGTATTAAAGCAAATGTTTTTTTTTATTCTTTTACTCAGGCTCAGTAAGGTTGCCAGCTTCGTCTAAAACAAATCCAGGAAAAATGTATGGCCCAAAACTGAAATTTGTATGTAGTGTCACAACATTTTCTACTGAAAAATTACTCAACATTACATAACGAATGATTTTCAAGTAAAAAAAAATCAAACGTTTAATAATAAAAATAACAACACAAAAATAGAAAAAATGTTTTTTATCGTTTTTTAAATTATCATACGAGTCTTAGGTAGCCCAATTGTGTACATGGAAATAATAATAAAATATTTCATAATACTCTTTATCATTTTATTTTCTTAATTTGGAGTATTGGTCATATCAGCCGTAAGCCATTTGAAGTTTAACCGAGTCCTGGACAGCGATTTCAATTTCGGGACAATCCCGACCTATCCGGGACGGTTAGCAACCCTATCTCTGATTAATACGGTATACGAAACAACATATTAGAAAGCCTATCGATGGAGATTTGTAACTTAAGCGACAAATATAAAATCAAAACGATCAACACAAAAAAGCTAAACGATAAATATCATTAACACGAAATAATACTGCGGTCCCGAAAATTCTGTGTAATTTCATACAAAACAAATTCATTTTACATAAAAGAAAATTTCGTATAACACAAAAAGACTTCGCACCTCAAACAAACTAAACATAATTTATGATATCGGCTTAGCGTGCTTATTGCAATTTGAATTGTTTAAAAGTGTCTTGCCACTTGTGACCCGGGTTTCGCCTTTCGACATCTTCGAGCATCCTATGATATGACACGAATTCAATAGAACTGACCGTTGAAACGTATTATGGCTAATATTTTTACAACATATTGGTATTTATCACTACGCTAAGTTTTTCTTTTAATTAATCAATAGTTTAGTTTATATGATTTGCTTGACAATTACTGACTTTCAATATAGATATGTTATATTACGACATTCAAAAGAATGATGTGTTTTTGTTAATTTGCTTACCGTCAATTTCGTTCATGACGAAAAAATGTTTCGTGCCCTTAAATTTCGTGTCAAACGATTTTGATCTCACTTCCATTATCCTTTACAACCACTGCCCAATTATACTGGAGACATTTCTGTGGGTTTCACAATAATTATTCTCTTTTAATTAAATTAATTGTTTACAGATCAGAAACAAAAATAGTATTACATTAATGGGAACGATGACAAAATAAAACAGCGGTGAAAACATAAAACGCAATTTAAAATTAAAAATAGCTTGTCATGACCGTTTAGGTAATGAGGGCAACAGACGATTTTGAAATTCTTACATATTTTTCTGTTTGTTTTACTTATTTACACAATTAAAATATAAGAAAATATTTTACTTTTTGTTAGATGTAATATAATGTAAACTTTATGCAAATATTAAAGACTAACATGTTTAAAGTCATTAACCGAAAAACAAATTCTGCCAAAATCTTTCAATAGATATATACATATAGTGGCGTATTCGCTTCATAACAGTGTCATGAACTTAATATTACAAGTGCCCAAGAAGTTTTTTTTTGTTGCCTTATTGCAATATATACCAACGATCAATATTTTTTAACGAATAAAGCTTGCGTGAAGTTTGAAAGAGGGGCCAAAAATTCTAGCTACACCGCTGAATACGTGCATATATATTTCAAATATGTAATGTGTAATTATGTCCATATTGCGAAACCTAACACAAGCATACGGAAACAAATGAATAAATTTTCTGTCTTTGAAAGAGTCGCTTGTAAGCAAAACCCGTTATGTTCAATCAGCGAAATTAATAATAAATGACGTTTTTGTTGTTTATGCCAAAATTTTAGTTTTTTCGATAGAATATTTCTTTCATCATATTTTATTTCCAATACAGAAAATTCTGCAAATTTTTAGTTGTCAGTTTTATATTATTTTTAATAATGATAAGCGAATTTAAAATGGAAACATCGTCATTTATTTGATTGTACCTAACACTCTGGATATAATTTAAATCTTAAACATTATATTTCTTATGTTTTTGTGATGTTTTGCAAAATATTTATTGTTACATATTCTGTTTAATAACTGATTATTCCCACATTTTTTTAATAATGTGGATTTTTTATCGCTTTTTGCTTGTTATAACTTCATGTCTAATGTAATACGTATATAATTACTGTAAGAAGAGGTTGTCTGGCTGTAAAGGTTGATATATTATTATATATGTATTTTTTTCGATATTTGTACAACATTTTAGCATGAAATCCATCTTTGCAATGTGGACAAATCGGTTTTTGCTTTCAGATGCTTAACACGTTATTTGATTGTGTAGTCTTAGTATTTTTTTTTAATTTATATACTTGCTTGGCTTAAAAATAATATTTGCTACGGGCACCATCTTTTTTTATAAAATGAAATTCAAGTTCGCCCAAATGCAGAAGTAACAATTAATCACATGTCATGGAATGTCGGAGAGGTCTACCAGTACGATATGGTGGTTGACAGTAAAGTAGCCTTTTGAGAAGTACACAAGGAATGGGAATGACCCTGCACACCTCAGAAGTGGAACAAACAGGATGTATCGTTACTAGGGGAAGCTATATTGAATAAAATAAAACAATCAAGTCACGTTTTTATTTATTTATTTATCCACATAAATCAGTATTACTTATGAGTATGATTTACATGTGATTACACTAGCCATTATAATCATATATTTTCAAACACAGATGGTCGCTCACAACATTTCTGAAGTCACACAAAAACTTCATAATTTTCAATAATAATTAATACCACATGAAACATTTCTGTTTTAAATTGGCTTACAACTATTTCCTTGATTGTGATTTAAAACCCAGGGATTCAGAAATATAAAGAAAAATCGTATCATCTGTGGCAAAACGGCCATTTTGAATTTAGTGTTGTCAGTTTATAACTAAAAATTCCTCACTCACTTTTATAACGTAAATCAATATTGAACTTCAAGGACGTCAAATAAATTACTATTGTTATTAAGCATGTTTCAAAATTATTTATCAACAATAATACTTTAATTTATGATATCGACTGAAGATGCTTGATGGAACTCCAATATTAAATTTGAATCGTACAAAGTTGCAACAATTCAAATTTAATAATACTTTATTTTAAATGTCTCACAAAGTAATGAATATCAACGTTCTAGCCTTTCTAATTATTGACGCCAACGACATGAATTGAATTATTAAACTAAAGCAAAGCATTGTTTTAATTTTTACTGAATAATTTGAAATTACTTCTTCAGTTTCCGAATCCCTCTGTTAAGTCGTGAAATGGTGTCAGTGATAAAATAAATACAATACGATTTACATTATTTCATCGAAAAGCATTGAAGGAAATGAAATATCTAACAAGTCTAAGTGGATAAACTTAGTTCCAATGTTGACCCTCAAAAATTGTTTTCAACAGAGTTAATTAATATAGAATGACAACAACGAGATTATTAGTAAGTTATTATATCCTGATTTAATCCAAATAGATAATATTGTTACATTTTATATACATTTGATATCCAATACATGAGTCATACTCTATTAATTTTAGTGTATCAATATTGTGCTGAATTATAGAAAATTATTTCAGATAATCCTTTTTACACTATGATACTGTAAAACTAAATAACATGTAGTATCCTAGAAACGTTTCTTTTACACTTTCTATAAGAGGTCCTCCGGCAGCAAAGGTCTACGTCTTGGTTCCGAGTACGCGCATTCGTTTATAGCCAAAGATAGAAAAATACTTAGGATTATGTCTCCGGAAGTCATAGCTTGACTTTCGATTGAGCTTAGCGAGTATAGTAAAACTACGATTTAATAGATCACTTTACATATTCCAATCGGGTAATTAAGTAAATCTGTCTTTTCATATGTTTGGCAATGCCACGTTTACTGTAAGCACTGATAAAAATTAACCTGCGGTATATGAAGATTGAAATGAAATAATTCTTCATTGAAGAAAGTTTTCACCATCTGACTGCTTATGTCTCAAGTGATACCTGATTGCAGTGTGTTGATAGTTGATTATTAAAAATATAAGAGTTAACCTGTTCCCTGTCAAGCCTCGTAAAGAATATAACAAAACTGAAAGATTTTAAAAAACTTTCAACTGTAATGTTGGTAAAAACATTTATGGGGGATAAAAGGGCAAATTAGGCTATATTTAAGATAAAAATTGGCTTATATATGTATTTAAGCATTTATCACTCTATTTTTTTTTGACGATTATTTATCAAAACACTAAAATTAGGTGTATCAATAGCTTTGATGTTAGCAACTAGAGAGTTAACAGAGTGAAATTTTTTTTGTATAAACTAATTTATTTATTAAAATATATTCCGATTTTTCTTGATAATCTACATAAGTTTGATTAAGTGGCATACCGGCAATATATACCGTTGCCCGATGGCACACGGGCCTCTCTATATGTTAGAAAATAGGGGGCTCACAGTAAAATTATGAATACATAAAATCGTGATGAAAAAATAAAAAAAAACTTACATTGGGAACAAATTTATTTTTGTACTGTGGGTGTCTTTTGATTTCTGATAATCAATATTTTTACACCCAGTCCGCCTTTGGTTAACACTTACTATTGAATTAATTATTGAGATATTCAATTTTCCAATAATCTTTAAGTGGCAAAGCAGGAAACGGTTTATTAAGCAGCAATGTCTTTTCAAAGACAGGTTTTGCAACAAAGAAACAAGAAATTTCGAAAAAAAACATACTCTATTAGAAGTCTATATGAATGAACAAGAATAATTTACGGAAGCATATCAAATCACTCGACAATAATTTATTATAAACCTAGAATTTCAAGAGAACAAACTGCGTTATTCGATCTAGAGAGCCAAGACTAACTTCTTATAGAAACATTTCAAAATAAAAGAAAGCTATTACAAGTAAATAATACTTCAACATAACATATGCACATCAAAAAATAAAACAAAAATCTGATACCAAGTGACTTTCATTAAAATGTCATTTCGCTCCTTCGAAACGTAATAAAATTACACTATTCAGTTCTTTAAGTGAGTATTAAAATATATTATAATATAAATATTAATAAAACAAAAACTATTCAATCCATTCCACAACAAAAAAAAACATTGGGTGCCTATATACTGATGATAAAGTCTGAAAATCAAACATCAACCTATAATCGATCAGCGTGTTGCCGCAATCACAACAGATTTCACTTTTTAAAATAGCAGGCAGTTACAAAATCGTGTTACCAAGTGGTCAAAATCATTTGAATATCTTCAAAATGATTGCATAATCAGTGAATCTACACTAACAGAAAAAAAATATTTATCTTTAATTTAACTAGTGTGATTATTGTATTCATCGTTTTTGTGTTGGTGAGCAATAGCGCCAACTTGATCTCCAGACTGGATCTAGAGAAAGGTTCTATTGATAAAACTTGAAATGGAGTGCTAAAAAAATAATTATATAACTATGTCTATGTCTTCCGATTGATTCTTTAATAGGCCAAAATCATTTTGATTGTGATCATATTAACATACATCTGTCTTTTAAGTGTAGCATTCTCAATAATAAAATATAAATATAATTTTAAAAAAACTATCCAAAAAATCCTTACTCAAGAATGGATAAGAGCACCCGTTATAATAAAGTATTGATGCATAGATCAAGAAGAAAAAAACCACAGAGCTAAGATATATCTTTTTACATTAAGATATATTTTTAAAAGCAGTTTGAAGTAAGTTTATGGTACTGGTTAATTATACGGTATTATTTTTTGTCATTATTAAAAGATGAAAAATAATTCTTGTGAAACAAAATACTTTGCTATTGAAACAGAATTTTACAAAATTTAATCAGGAGTATATTTTATTAACTGTTAATGACAGTAGAAATTCCAATTGTATATTTATCAAAGAAAACTAGTGATTTTCAACATTCAGACAAATTTAAAACTTTGTATAATTCTACAAGTTTTATCACTCACAACCTGGGTTATCAATATAATCAAATTATCAGTTATAAAAATTTCTTTGGCTATATTTCCTCTTGCATAAAAGCGATGCAAAATATTTAATGACCATCAGTTTTATTGCATATGTGTGGTAGAATGCCTAATGATATTGAAAGGTGAAGTCAGTGGCAAAACTTGTAGAAGTGTTTACAGTTTGAAAGATTGAAATTTAATATTGAAATACCATCGAGCACCCACCTTTGATATCATAAATTACATCAAACAAACAATGACTAGATATAAAGTTGTTTTATGGTTGATAATACTGTACATCAAATGATAGTGTATAAAAAAAAAAGACAGCTTACCAAAGAAAAAGAGAATTATCAACTGCACAAAATGTATCAGTATAATTAACAAGTACCAATTGTCATTAAGATTTTTCAGATTAAATAAATAAATATCTATATCACACAGAAACTTCTCATCAAAGTATAATTTGCAATATTAAAATGACATTAAAACATTTTCAGTGCTAAAAATTTTTAAACTTTAATAAATTTGACATAGATGTCAATCACTTAAGAGTAATAAATTTAAAATTATTAAAATATAACATGCACAAAGTCTTAAATCAGAACGCTTCCATACAAATCGAGACAAATTTATTTTCTTAGCAGTCAATAATTTAAAAAAATATTAGCACAATTTAATAAAATATACAATTAAATTTAATTATATACATTGTAAAAGAAGAATGATTTGGCAAGCATATCAGTACAAAAATTAACTTAACAGAAATAGTATAGGAGGTGATATGAATAAAAGACTTTAATCAATAAATGGCACATTATATAAATATCATACTGAAATTTGATGAATACAGTTGATTTATATGAAATCGGATACTGAAATATTCAAACAATCGACAATTTTGAATTAACCAATTTCACCACTTCCCTGACATGGCCGAGTATACTCATCTAAATAAACATATACACTCTTTTTTCGGCAACATTGAATATACTTGCTAAATAAACACATTTTTTTTTTAATTTAATACCTCCTGTAGAATTTCTTATATTCATAGATTGTGTGGTTGTTCAGCTAACTATATATTGAAATTTGAAACCACCGTTCATTCTGAGAATGTATTGGTTTATTTTTGTGTATTTTGCATGTATGTATATATAAATGTATAGTTATTGGCTGGCTATAACTTTCTAGATATTTAATATTTAGAAAGACTCAAAATAGGTTTGTGTGCATTAATGATTTGTATTTTCATTTTGTTTAACATAAAATTCATTTTTGAGACTATTTCTTAGTTTTTATCATTTATCTAGATGAAGTGCAAAAATACAGTAATTGGCCATATTTTTTATAGCAAGTTCATATTTTCCAAGTAAAATAATTCGACAAAAAGCTAGTAAAAAATATATATATATGTGCAAAGATATAGGAGAATTTTTTAAGCATTTGTGCATTAAAAGTGGGTTTACTCAAGGATTTTTTTAAGAAATTATATAAAATCACAGATTCTTAGGTTTGAAAGTCGAAATGACAAATTAAAAATAGGTTGGTGGTGCTATAAACGGTGAAAAATGTGAGATAAGGATGACTGATACCTTATTTTATCGCTAGAAGTTGAAATGGCCAATTACTATAACATGGCCAAGAACTGATCTATTCACCCTATGTATAGCAAAATTTAGCATAACAAAATAAACATATGTCACATTTTTTATAATAAACACAATAGCTTTTATAGAATAGTTTCCAGGTGTAGTAATTATTTGTGTCCTTTTGGGATTTCAATGTAACCAATAACTTGTATCTTACTTTGCTGTACAAAATATAAGCAGACACGTGTGACTTGATTTATTGTTGCAACATACATTTAGTGATTTTTATAGTAGGGAATTTTTGTGGGTTGCATCCCAGATTTCATACTTCCAACTGTAGTTTATAAGTATTTTTAACAGTTGAAAACTGAGAAAAGAAAATTGAAAATCCATCAGGGAAGTGGTTAATTAACCCAATTGCTTGTTTTGTTTTCAAGTGCTAATTTTACCATTGTTCCTTGAAACGTCAAATGGCATACTAAAAATATTTGGTAAAATTCTAAAATTTTGTCAGTGTAAAATTTACCAATACTATTTTTTTTTTTTAATATAGATGAGCACAATTTTGAGATCGCAATTCGTCCAATAGTTTCAAGACATTTTGTAAATTTTTCAGTGATCTTTTGTTTTTGTTATAAATAATTTTTATTCTTACAGTTAAAAAAGCTTTGTTGAACAGACCCGTTCAGTTGCATATGTGAACACCAATAATAAAGTATCACTCGTGAATAGAGTTACCCATATGACAATATTTATTCTAATGTACTTTTGTTGCCGTTTTGAGATTTATGCAAAAATATCACAAACTAAAAAAGAAACATTTGAAATTTTTCCCAGTGTTGCAGCGATGACAGAATTTTATAGGGTAACTTTATAACGTTTAAAACAAACTGTTATTTTTTAATGTGCTAAACATTTCAAATAGTCATTCTGATTAATATATAATATATTACGCTAAAAAAATCTAACAAAAATTAGCGTTGTATACACATAAAAAAGAATATTTCTTTTCAACAGAGGAGAGCTACACTCGTAATAACGATTCGTTAAAATAAATTTATAAATTAATAAAACAAAATGGCAGTAGATAACTGTTATTGCAGAAACCAAAATTTCCAACAATAATGGAGTCATGACAATCATATTAGATATATGCATAACATGTTTGAAATAAATCCCACAAACATCTAAAATATTACATACTGAGATCATATATTTATCATTTACAAAATCAGTGAAAACTACTTGATTACAGATACTGTAAGAAAATTCCGTTTTAACTATTTTAAAGATGTGAAATTTTCTAGAAAAGTGTCTATGATATCCAATACCGATGGCCAAAAATCAACACTAATATGATTTTATATTGATACAATTGTTGTTAATCACTGGTTGATACGTCAATATAAAGATAAGGCATAGTGAAATATCAGAAAAGTTAACCTTTAGATGGTTAAATAGAAAGTCCGTACAAAAAATAGTGAATAACCCATACATAATGTGAGAGATTATACACTTTTTATTCCAAAGATATAGATGAGTCTTTTAGAATAGTTAGAGGGTTTAAGGGTTTTTTGATTGAATTGAAGTGCCAAACTACAAAGAAACAAGTTAGTGCTTAGTACTATTTCACAATTTTAAAATATTAACAGCAGGACTGTTTTAGCCCATTGCGAGCATTATCAACTGACTAAACATTGTTTTATTTATTTAAATACAATGCCTTTCCAGTGACAAGAAGCAACAATTAAAAACTTAAAAGTGAAACAACTCAGTACCTATTAATGCCTTTTTTTAAATAAATCTTATGAAGTGGTATTACTTGAAGCTTTCCAATATTTATCGGTTCCCGCACTCATCATTTTTTTTTCAGGGTCCCATAAAATACATTAAATCTGGGTTTCACTTTTCATATCAAAGATGGACATGCATGAGGTCAACAAAGCCATGTATATAAAGAACAATACATTAGTGTAATTCTCACACAGTACTTACTACACAAATTCAATTTTAATAAAATCTATGGGTAGCATTGAAGTAGTTTTTTTATATTTTGTAAATGTGCTTTTAGAGACTGAAGATTTCTACAAAACGGCTCAAAACAATGTAGTTTGAAAGCCGTCTCATATCACTAAAAAATGATAAGTCATTGGGTATTTCGTGTGATTCTTCATTCACTGGTAACATTCATAAAATTCTTGAATCGAGTTATCAATCTGCAAACCAATCTGGGGAAAGAAATATCTATATTAAGAGCTGAATTTGCCCAAATCTGGTATATACGTATCAAGTTGAAGAAATCTACCACCCAGAACACAAGTATCTTTTTCATTTTTCATATACACGTGAACTTGCTTTGTAAAAAGCATAACAGCCTTCCTGGGATAACTTCGAGGCTAAATTTCCGAACATAAATCTCTATTATTTATAGTGCATATATCTGTGAGCGAAAGGGATCGAATGTTGAGTCTTAAAAATTGAAAAACAAGTTAATCATACCAAAATTAACAACAATAAGCGTATGCATGAATGAAGAACAACAGACCAGTCAGAGAATGCTACAGAATAGATACTTTGAAACATCGCACACACTTGATACAATTGCAAATCTTATTTCAGTCCTGCTGAAAAGTACGGATTTTGAACTTCACGCCCTTTTCCTTTCACACTCAGATACGTTCAATTAAAAAAAACAATTACACATTTAAAATGTTTACCCTACATCGGTAGTATGTTAATTATCTTTACTCTAATTTGAGCAGTGCCCTCCTGAGTTAAGAAGCACTCGACTAGATTGCATCAACTCTCTTGCCTTACATTTGGTAAAAAGTATTTTGCCATTTTTCGGGTGTTATTTAAATTTTTTGATGTGATTTATTCGCTACGTATCAACCAGATCATTTAAAACATTGTTGGAAAAAAAATGCTTAACACACTTGTTTTATCTATATGTATTGAGTATTAATTATTGTGCTATAAAGAATATACTCAAAATCTCCATTACAAACTGTCCCACGTATTATAATAAATAATTCAAGAGTTCCACTAAACGCATTCATTTGCTGATTTGCCAAGGATGCACGATGCACAATTACAACAGTCCTCAAACACGGTGATTCCAGTGAGGTGCATATAATTATTAATAACGAACAATATTATCCTCTAACGAGAACCATAGGTGCAGATTCAAAAGTGTGAAGAAGACTAGGACACGGCCCAGAGTGAATGATTAAAACCCTCCGTCCGCCGCGTCTCGTTCGTCGTCTCACGTGATGAGCCTGGGGGCGTGCAACCCGTGCACCTGGTGATCCAGAGGAGGCTGGTGGTGTCTGTACGTGTCTTCGGGCGACTCTTCTATGTTAGGAGTGGAAGAGGACGCTCCGGCATTTACAGGCGGAGGGATCGGCGGATCGGTGACACCGGCGGATGCCAATGAGCTGTTAGGTCCTCGAGTGGAGCTGCCCGGCGGCGTTGCCCAATCGTGAAGGGTTCCGGCCGTGGCTAAGCGATGCGTGAGTCGGTGTGCGATTGAAAATCCTCCGCTGCCTTCCAATTGCGTCAGAACTATTATCACTTGTCTGGAAAACAATCATTTTAATATAATTAAATACTATGAAGTCCTGCTTAGAAGCCAAAGATAGAATCAATATGGTAGTTTGAGCATTTTGAGTTTGCTTTTACCTTATACACAAATGGCACAGAATTAAAGTTATTATTTGTATAATGTATAATAAATTATAATGCAATCATAATTAATTTGAATGTTTTATCACCAAAAACCCAGGATGTGACATTCAGCATCTTCAGGCATTAATTCAAGTCAATGTAAAATTTGCAATTAAGAAAAACTTTTTTTCGTATTATGTAAAATCTTAAGTCCAATTCATTTAAATGTTGACGGAACAAGAACGACCATGTTTATAATGAAATATAGTGCCCACGACTGCCTAAATAGATTTTCCAAACAGTACATACCTGTGCAGCGGAGGAACGGAATCTATAGTCTTAAGTTCTCCTCTCGTGGAGACCACATTGTAACTTTCTTGACAATCACATTTCACATGAATCCATCTGTTAGCGTGTCGGTTCTCTACCATGACTACCAATCCTGCCCAGCCCTGAAAAATAGTTCAATACACATTTATGACTGCTGTCTTTATCTTCTTTTCGTCCTGCATACCTTTAGACCTCAGCAATGTAACATAAAATCTGTATACTCTCATAATCTCCATCGTCATTTGTTTATTTCCAGAAATGGACAACAAAAATTCATTAGATCTCACATTTTCTATGAGACCGTTTTCCCTGTCTTTACTGAGAGTATCATGAAGGGGCTTTTTGATTATGTTACCTTATAATAATTATAAGGTAATATAAGATATTATAATACCTTAAGATATTATATTACCTTAGTAAGATAGTAAGCAGTCATTCCCTGTCGACCTTCATGCCTCTGTCCCCTCGCAAGTGTCAATCCGATGATGGCATCGGCCAGCACGTGAGGTGGCGGAGTCACCCTCTGCAGAAGAAGCCTCTTGGAAGAATGAACAGCGAGAACGTGTCGGGGGAAAGACCTAGCCTCCTCCAGGCCAGTGTGCCAGTGATTGAAAGCCAAACAGACGACTACGTACAGATCGCGCTCCAGCATCTTGTGACAGCCCACAAAACCTCGCACCTAAACATTATGACATAACTCATAAATTTTAATCATAAAAAACTCTATACACTCTGTAAACTCATAACCCAGCAATTTCCTGTTATTTAAATCCACTGACTGCCAATGGCTCACCTGTTGAGACAGTTAATTGCATTATATCGATACTTGATATAAAATCTTCCATATACAAGCTAACTTTTATGTTAAAATATAACCTGATAATTTCCATAAGTTTATTTTACACAAATTCTACAGAATTCATTTTTGAAATCTTTTGGTGATGGAATATACTTTATACGACTTAACAGGGAACAGGTGAATGGCTGTTAAACCTCTCATTATTAAGACTTTAGATTGTATCGGTTAAAAGATTATTTTTGCAATATTGAATTATTCATCATTGATTCAAAAATAATTTTAATAACTACTGATTTGATTAGAATGACATTCAATTTTGGAAATTATAACCTTACAAACAATACCGTCAATTTTTTTTTGATAGAAGGTTCTTTAATAGGTAATGTTATAATTTTGCACACAAATAGTTAGTCTATAGCATAGTAATAATATTTTGATTACCTGTCTTTTACTATGAGCTACCAATTTCCCTGGATGAGGAGCTGCACCGGCACGGGCTCTGAACACAACGACACACAAGTCCAGTTGAGATCTCTGCGCCTTGGCTGAACTCCTGGAAATTAAGACAAAAATATTAATCAACCAACAGTACTATTTCTTGTGCTTTTGGTAAAAAAGTGTTGACAATACTAAATTTAAAAACTCTAGGTGGTCTGCTTCCACAAAAGGTCGCCAAACATATCTTTTCTTCCCAAACGTAACCTGGAGGCTCGAAGTGAAATGCCTTTCACCTGGACACTGGGCTTGCCAATTCATAACCGGCCATGGCAAGTTCAACGGCAAACTATTTGGGCTGGGTAAATTGGTTGAAAGGCCGGACTGCACTTGTGGACACAACCATCAGGACGCTAATCACGTACTGTGGGACTGCCCCGAGATGAATGCCGAACGAGCAGAGCTGTTTGCTGTGGTCCGTCCTCATATGGGCCCAATAGGCCACGCTGACTTAGTATCAACCAAGGCCAACTTTGAAGCATTCGATAAATTTGCAAGATCATACGGGGAATGAGACATTCTCGATTCGTCTTTAGATTCAACGCGTAGCACATTAAACTCTTCCGCCACGGCGCATTTTCAGTACGCAGATACACAGGATACCTAATATCACGTAGACTAAGTGGCTGAGCAAGTCACATTTTCTTTTTTTTTTTTTTTTTTTCTCTCTTCTTTTAAGCAAAATAGTGCATGGTTTAACGATCGGTCCGTGAAGCTCTGTATCGGGCCAAGGGTGTGAGGAGTGAAATCGATTCTTTTTATTAGTATTGCGTTATGGAAGGCGGCCGTGTAACAACGGCTGCATACACATAACGGGTGAAGGTGGGACAACCAACTATATAAATTTAAAAACTTGTATCAACACACAAGTTGTCTTTGCATTTTTGGCAACTGTGAATATATATGATTTTATTATTCATATGCGTGACACCCAAGTTTCACACCCACAGTCAACATTGAAACATATTGTTTGGATACTCGATTATCTTGAAGTCATTATTCATGTAAACTTCTATCCCACCATCGTTGGTCATGTACAAAACCGGTGAACCTCTAAAGGCTAATATTAAAGTATATTCTGATACACATAGATTGTTTAATTCTTTGACTGCTATGTTTTTCAAAATTACAGCCAGAAATGCTATCAATTATTTTCATAAAGAAAAGTAAAATATTTTTTTTTATACTTTAAACTATTTTTATTGATTATTGATTTCGACCATTATGCCGATGTCAAAGCAATTTTCAATGTTATAACAAACCACCATACAACGTTATTCAGCAGGCAAAGGGTTAAATATTCATTGGTCCTACATTAAATTATATCATTTATATTTTTAAATAAACAGTTTTACAGCTGAGAATTGTGATTGCACCAAATGATAAAATGACAATCACTTATAATTTATGATATCGACTGAAGGTGCTTGATGGAATATCAAAATCAAATTTGAATTGTTACAATTTTGTACGATTCCATATGTTTTGTCAGTTCTGTTGTATCCGTGTGATAGAATGCCTGAAGATGCTGAAAAGCGAAACCTAAGTCGTTAGTGACAAATCATATGGAATCTTACAAAATTGTAACAATTCAAATTTGACAGTCACTTATGTCCGAGACGTCGAATTTAAATTGAAAAATGCTAAATTGACCTTGTTGCGACCAAGCCCAGATTAATCTGATTGCTTGGGAGAAGCTCTTACCACTAGACTTCCATCAAGCCTCGATGAACGATTAAAATGACACGGTAATAAACGAACCTCTGTCCTTCTTGAAATAGTGTGAAATCAGCTTCGGTGGGTTGCAAAACGGTAAGAAGCAAGCAGGAAAGATGCCTCGTTGATGCAAGAGGGGGTAGAGTGCCAGTGAGACGGACTTCGTGCCATCCCACGCGAACTTTACAGATGTCTATACAGTCAAAGTATCTGAAATATGCAGATAACAATGGGTTATGAGATCTTATCAATTATTGCACAACCTTCATCTTCTACATAGTTTTTTACCTAGGATAAACTCAAGTAAAGTGTTATTAACATATCTGAGACTTGAAAACAATAAAATGAAAAAATTTGCATTTCTACTATTCAAAAAATAACCAGAACTCTCGCCACTAGGTTACCACGTATTAACCATTCCTGACAGATGATATCTTATTACAGTACTTCAGCAATGGAATTAACGCGTAAATATATATAAGGTAATCACCCAAACTAAATTATATCGAAAAATGTTTTAAATTGCAATAATACAGTTTAGTAACCAAATTAAATGACATTTGTTAACTTTACTCAATCATAATATGAAAATCTGCTTACTTGAGAACATCGTCAAAAGAGATCCAAAATACTCCTTGGTCATCATCAGTATCTTTGGGTGCCTGTAAAGCTCTCCGCAAGGGTTCGGTCCAAAGTGGACAGGCGTGGCTGTAAGATCCTCGCCACGTGTAATGTCCCCACGGGTTTCGCAGTCTCAACAATCGAAGAGCTCCCGGAGCGTCCCGAACATCCAGGACTGAGTAAGCGTGTCTCGGACGGAGACCCAAGCGTTGGTATTCGTCCTCATCCACCTAGATTTATAATAAAATTAATATATTTACTAATTTTAACAACTGACATCTTAAATTGTTGCTATAAAAATGTGCATATTCCAACCTTCATATTGCCCCCGCCGCAAGAAGCCCCCATGAGGAATCTGGCCTGTCTGGAGGAGAGTAATTGAGCCCAAACTAGATCTCGGTCTAACTCCTCTTCGCCTGCTCCGGCACCCGCCTGAAGAGGCACTGATTCACAAGGAGCCCCAGTCAATGTGCAAAGACCTACACAAATTAAATTTTAGGTAAATATTTATCTGATTCACCCAATAGAGTGTATCACACCAAAGAATTATCTTCTCAATAATACATTTAGACATATAACACCAGAATAATAGCAACATTAAACAATAACAGTTTAACGAATACATTAATCAAAAACTATAATAATTAATTTAATTAAAAAAAATGGTAATAATTCGTTACAATGTACAAATAACAGATTGAATGAACTAAATCTAGATGTGTGATAGGATTTTCACGATTATTTCTGCCAGTTATCTTGTATAAATTCGATAATGATACAAACCTTCAATTGCTCTGCCGGAAACCAACGCTTCATAGCAGCCGTGTAATTTAGCAACTGCTTTCTCAATCAAAGGCACCCATAATTGTTTCCGCTTCGCCTAAACATTCAAAACAGACAAACATTTTAACCAACCATTTATTGTAGGCAACTCATTTTCATCAAGAAGGTGTAAAATTAAAGCATCAAAACACAGCGGATCATTAACTATATTATCAAGAAATTTTAGAAATTATCAGAGATCAATTGAATTCAATTTTTATATTAAACAATCAAATAAACCTTCTTAATTCCCCTTTGCTATATCCTTTACATGAGATTAATTAACAAGTCTGACATTCTCAAAAATTACCCAATTAAATTTTAATGCTAGTTGATTATTGTAAAAACCTTTCTCATAAAATATTTAGCTATATTGTGTATAAAATTATTACTTCCCAACCTGGCAGAAATTGTTAGGGTGTCAAATTAATAATACCCATTTCGGGCACCAAAATAAAATTTGAGCTTTTAGAATTAAGCAAAGTTTATATTTATTGATTGAATTGGCATTCACTTGGTAGAACTCCATTATAACACGGTGAAAAAATAGCAATGTAATTTAGTTCTCACGGCTCACGCCATCGTCAGAACAATGCTTAAGCGAACATTTCCTTATCTATATATAGCTGTGTAGAAAAGGTACACAATACATCTTCTGTCCTGTTTTAACGACCTACAGCAAGTTAGGTTAAGCAAATATAATAAATTTTAATATAAAAATATCCATGGATTTATGCCATTTAATATGTATCCAGTAATATTTTATTTGCTGTCTTTACAGATAAAAATAATTTCTTTTTTAGCCATACTGTTAAACCCCTAAATAAACCTACTATAAATCCACCAACTTTTATATTATTGTTATTTATTCAAATATTATAACAATCATACAATATAAAGGATGATAATTACCTGTGAGTAAACAAGATGTCCCCGTTTGTCACAAGGCAAGAGGTCATCGACTAAAACCGTTGTCCACCGCCCGTCCTTACAAAGTCTCAACTGATAGGCTCCTTGAGGAGAAACGCCTTCTCCTCGAAGAACAATTCCTCGCACGAGAGAATCTCGCTCTGCTAACACGGCTAAGGCGCTCAAAAGCCAACAGTTACCTAGCACACCTAGAAAAGAAAAAAATATATATACAAACCAAAATGTCCCATACACCGAAACTCCGATTTAAAACAATAAGTTGTTAATGGTACCTTGTGAGATATCACTTGGCCTAGGATGTCTAAAAACGGCCCAGGGCAGGTGACCTTGATCAGCTTCCACGTGTATTTTCTGCGGTCGAAGCCAACGAGCAGCCGGTTGTTCAGCCCCTCCACCGCCTCCTGAGTAATAGAGCGACCGAGGACCGGCCACAAAACTCTCGTCCACAAACTGACTGCCCCTCTGAAGTGCAAAAAGTTATGCTAATATCATTTCGTTCAATATTACCCAAAACTTATACAAAGGATCCACAATAATGCGGTAAATATATTTACAACATAAAGTTTAAATTTATTAACTATTTCCACGTTGTTAATAAAATTATTATACATAAATTGGCTGTCATTATGATCAAATAAATAGTTTTAAAAGTGTTTCAAATATATATTTGGATTCTAGCCTGTGTGATTCTGCTTGTATATAACCAATGCATTCATTTTATAGAATGCCTGAAGATACAAAGAGGTGAAACTCAGGTCGTAAGTGACAAAACATTATTATATGCACAAAGTTTCAACAATTCAAAGTATTCCATATTGAATAAATAGTTCGACTTTTTTATGACTTAAGAAGCCATTTCAGACTAAAGGTATCATAAATAAATATATTCAGTGGAACCCCAATCATATGTTCCGACATCCATTGTTTTCCGGCATTCGGAGTATTTTTTTTTCAGCATTACTTGAAAATCAAAAATCAGGGTTAAACTGCATTGTCTAAAAATACAATAAACAATCTGATAAATCGACAAAGCTCATCAACTATATTCTAACAAATATAAAATAAAATTGCAATTCAATATTTTCACCAAATAGCAATATCCGTAAATTTTAAATGAAATAATTACCTGCATGCATTGAGTGAGTATTTCTTGCCACTGGGCCCACGCTAACGTTTCTTCTTTTAACCTCAACGTTTCCATTTGAGTGCTCTCCTGTCGTCCAGGATCACCGAAAGCTGTAAGTAATTCACAAAATAATCATTTCTGGTTACATCACCACTATTGTCGATTGAAATTTCCCATGATCAAAAAGTATCTGTAGATATGTCGACTACCTCATGTAAAACACAGTAAATCAAATTATTAAATAGAAAAAATAATATAAGGCGACAATATAATATTTACACCTCCTAGAGATGGTGTACAAAGCTATGAGATAGCAGATATCTATATTTATTTTTACAGTAAAAACCTGTCAAAAATAGTCACATAGTAACAATATATAATATACAACCAACCTCCATCAACAATTTGGATCATATCCGTGGTAACAGTAATGCTGGCATTAGCTAAATTCCCTGCAAGTAAACCAGCTTGAGCTCTCGTCGATTGACACATCTCACATTGCAATGCTAGAGGAGCGTTGGTGAAGGTACAGACTGCACAGTGCCATTCGGACTGAGACAATTGGTCCACTAAGACACTGGAAGATGACGATATTGAAGAGGCATTCGGGCTTGCTGTGTGGCGGCTACTGTAAATTATAAGAGAAAAAAATCAGTACTGACGTGAGCAAACCTACACAGGAGGGTGGGTTAGATGGATCTCACAGTTGAACGATGCAACTGCATAAAATCAACTTAAATAATATTTTTTTGATTAATATTTCAATCGGTATGCATTTATGTTTTGGAGGGCAGCCGAGTTGAGATTTGGGGCAACATTGGTTGTTCAACATGAGCCATTATGTTTCCTGCTGTGCTATATAGAGGATATTTCAAAAATGAATTCATCAAATTTGAACTGTTGAAACTTTGTACATTTCCACATGTTTTGTCATATATATTTATATCAAGGTTTAGAGTCTATATTTTTACTGTGTAATTCCTCTTGTATAATATATAACTGATGCAATCTTTTTATTGTTTCAGCAATTGTAGATATATGTAGAACAAAGTTACGGAGATTATTGATTCAAATCAGGCTATATTTTGAAGGAAAAATTATCTTACATATGAAATTTTTAACACTGTCAATAATAGTCTAATATTTTTTATAATTTACCATCTACACACTGTAACCTGCCATCTAAACAGTTGAGACATTAGCAGTCAGAGGGAAAAGGTGTTTCAAGAGTGATTTCTGATTTATAAGTAAGCATCACTCAAGTGGATTTCATATACAATAATGTAATATAGCAGCTGAAGTCCAAATGATTTTTTTATTTAAAAAAATATGTTAATAAGAAAATGATGTAGCACTAACCTCCTATGTTCACTCGGTTGGTGAGACCTCGGAACGGCTCCGGCAGATCTCCTCGGAACGGGAGGAGCTGGCAGAGGACTTCGTCTTCCATCAGATAATCGACTCACTCGAGTCTCACTTGCCTGACTGGGACCTTTAAAGTAAATATTTAGAAAATTTATTGTTAAAACAAATATAATCGTGGAACGCATCTAAGTAAAAGACTGTTAGAAATCATAGTGTAGTTTTTACCTGAATCTTCACTAGTAATACTCAATGCTGGCAGAAGTGAGTTAGGTGCATGCCTAGGAACTGGTGGCGTTTTGCACGCAAGACAAAAGTTAACGGAGAGCGGATTGCGTAACGTACACGAACTGCATGACCTAAAATATTACACATTCATTAATCATCATTTTCATGAATGAATTCTGGGCAGGGCAGGTGCGGTTTATATAACCTCTTCCAATATAAGCCAAAAGGGTACTAGTGATAAATCACTGGTATTCAGAAGAGCAAAAAAATTGAAACATCGTGTCAATGAGAACAACTCCGTTTCTTTATCACTTCTATTCATATATTGGAATGTATATAAAGTGATAAAGAAATAAAATTGTTCTCATTGGCACAATGGTTTTTCACTTTTTTGGATCTCCTGAATATCAGCAATTTGTCACTAACACTATTTTGGCTTAGTACGGACAATATATTCAACGAATTTGAAAGATTGCAAAATGTTAGTCAACACTTCTTTCTCTATTAGGCAACTAACAAACAAGCAAGCTTGTTAATTCACCACATATCATTAAAATGCGATTAAGAGTACTGCAGTTCGGGATGAAAACAATAAAAAAATAACTTCTGCGTATCAACTGCACGAAATCAAAAAACACTCCCAGATAATTAAAATCAAAAATCTACACATATGCACAAAAAATACAATTTAAATCAACAAAGCCACATATTCGAATGACCCATTTAACCATTTCTCACTAAAACATAAATAATATTTTGTGCTTATTTCTTACCAACCCATCAAAAGTTGATACCCTCTCATGCAAGAAATAACAACTTGCAGCACAGGAGTAGATAGAATAAAATCACATGGATACGTAACCTCAATCAGAGGAATATTATCCAAGGCATCGGTGATGAGTCCATCATCGTTCGCCTAATAGAAGACGACATTTAGAGAAATATAAGATACAAAAAAGCATAGAAGAATTTGAAAGATGACAAAAGATTTTGAGCACAGACTAAAATAAAACGATATTTTTTATCAAGTTCAAAAATTTGTATGAAATCACATAGAATTTTTGGAAACCGCAGTATTATTTCATGTTAACAGACATACCTCATTAAGCATTTATGTGTTAACGTTTTCGACTGTCTATTAAAAAAAACTAACAGGTTCAATAAACTTTTGTTATACATCTATAATGCTATCAGAAATAAAAGACTAAATTATGATAAAATTGTAATTTACAAAAAGTGGTAAAATTTTGTATACAAAATCTATGGTTGAAAAGACATTTTATGATTCATAGACTAGAATATAAATCATTTTTTGTTAGCTGGCAATATGGGTACCTTTATGTCGAGAACAAATTTGAAATAATATAAATACTATAAAATTTTAGGTGTCCCTGGTTCTGCATTACATCAGCTGTTTCTTGATCTCCATTGTCTTTATAATAGAAATGATTGATAAAATGTCATTATATTTAAATTATGTACAATAGTTAAGAAAACTTATTGTTAAAAATGGTGGGTTGGAATGATGTTAAATCATTTTATTGTATTCAATGTAGGGTTATATGTAAGTTCGGAAATGCTGTGCTGGAGTTAATGATGCAAATTAAAAGCGGCAATTACCAAAACTCTCCCTTCCTCAGAGTGGGATCTTGCCTGTTTTGTGTTGAACGAAGGCGAGATCCACCGCATGCCACGCAAACCGCCACTCCGCTGGAGTTTAGCAATGTGCACTTCTTGCATGTCCAGCCCTCTGCAAATAGAAACATTCATAAAAGTAACTCTAATGTGAAAAATATTGTCCTGGTCCATTCTGATTAGCTCTATGCCTTTGATCAGCCATTATAAGTTTTTCTACATCCAACAATCATGTCAAAATTTTTCATCAGGGGAGAAGTATTTGACCAATAGTCATATCATCTTGAGAATTTTTTCTCGTTCGATGTTCGGATGTAATTAACATTCTGGGCCATATTGCCGCAGTGTCATATAGTGCTATCAACTAACTGACTAAGCTAAAAAAAAACTAGGCTACGAAATAGCAATGACCAATTATCTATCAGATGGTCCAGCAATTAAGAGTCAAAACTGTTTTGACTCTTAATTTAAATGTTTCCTATTAATTCTCCCAAAACCACAATGCTGCGTCTCTTGAGACACTACAACGGTGGGCAAATGTGGCTCATTGTTGAGATAAATGGGCTTCCATTGAAAATTTAAAATCTGATTTACAATATATGGCTGTGAATGTTTATACTTATCAATTATGTTCATAAAGCCAAAATATCGTTAACCAATTAATGTCTCACAGATTTGCTGCAAATGAGTTTGACCAATTTTTTACCAAAGATTAAACCAAAGATCTTCATTTAATGGGTTTTTTTTTTTTTTTACAACATCAGTAGGAAATGTCACTTCAATAAAAAATTTTAAATTTTAATTAGTGAATTATTACTATGTGTACAAAAAAAAACCTAATGCTTACCCACCTGTGTTTAATATTATATTGACTATATTCTTACTTATGACAACTTCATGAAAATTCACATCAGATTAAAGACAAGGCATTAATGAAATTACCTGTTCCTGCCGCGAATATCATTTCATCATTGCACAGGTCCTGGTCGAGCGACGCAATAGGAACCAGGGTTCTAACCGGATGCGGACTCTGCCCCGCTGCTGTGCCACTAATTGTAACTCCGCTAGCCGTCGCAACTGTTCCTGATGCCGAATCGCCAATCCGCAGAGTGCAATCGGAACCTTCGGCGCCGGTTTCCAATCTGAAATCAGAAATACGCAAATTCATAGTGTTGCATAAACATAACAAAATACAATTATACTAAATACACATCAGACTTTACAAGCAACTAATTTAAAAGTCAAACGACAAGAATTTTATTTACTTACACATAGTCCAAATAAAAATTATAACGTTTAGTACAATTTTATCTTGTGAAGATCAATCATCGTGAGCATTATCAACTGATATAATACAAACTAAAACAAGGCTATTTATAAAAATTTGAATTGATAATTACCAGGTATCCCAAAAAAAATGGGTCAAGAACTAAGAAATAATGTTCAGGTAACCATACCAAGTATAATTTATGATATCGACTGAAGGTGCTTGATGGAATTTCAATATCAAATTTGAATTATTAAAACTTTGTACGATTCCACATGTTTTGTCACTAACAACCCGGTTTTCGTCTTTTGGCATCTCCATCTACAGTCAGTTCAGACTGAGCCAGTCACAAAACATATGGAATCGTACAAAGTTTTAACAATTTAAATTTCATACCAAATATATTTGAATATTTAAAGTAAAATAGTTCACAAATAAAATAACTACCAATTTGTAATAAAAAATAAAACCAAATTAAAAGTCCGCTGAGAGTTAAGAAATAATTATAAAAATTTTGTCAACAATCGAATTAAAACTACTATACAATAATTTTAAGAAGCATAATGAAATGAAATGTGTAAACTATTTTCTTAGTTCTTGAGCCATTTGTTTTGTTTGCCTACCATCAGGGATTAATTTATAATAAACTAAGTCTTATTTTAATTTCTATTGCATCACTTAATAATGCTCACAATGAGTGAAGTCAGTTGAGGTCTTTATAATATAAAATTGGGAGGCTATACTAAAAATTGTATTTTACTATTTAAATACAAAACTTAAAAAAGTAAAGTTAATTATAGCTTAGTTTTATTTCTGCCTTTCTTACAAAAATTAACAACAATATCCCCACATGAATGATGCAATGAAACACAGCAATGTTTAATAAAATAAACTACAAATTTAAATACAAATACCGGTCTAAAACCTTATGCTAAAAATTTCACAACATAGAGTTAGAAAATATACAAATCAAATTGTAATTAAATTAAATTTTAAAAATGAAATTTGAGAATCACTCATTCGATTCGGATTAAGGTATTATATTAAAATATTACATCAAAATACAGAGGATCATAAATAAGATATAATATAGAAAGAACACAATAACATATTAAACCCTTTTTCTGCTGAGAGATGTAAAGGACATTCCAACCCAAACTATTTAAAAATTTAATTCAGTGGTGTTGCTGTTAAACAAACTTCAGGGCAAATCAAACTTTATTTCAATAAACAAATTAGATATACAGTTGAGTGTCAACTATTAACGCACTGAAATCAGCCGTCTCAACAGTCAAGACGCTAACAGTCAGAGGGATAATATTTTAACTATACATAAAATAATTTATGACAGAATAAGTGGGACAATGTTTCATCTATCTCTTTTGGAACAGTATAAAAAGCTAAGCTTAGATTTAGTTTAATCATAGTTCTAACGATGGTGTAAGCTGAAATAGCTATATATATATATTTATAGCTTTGTAAAGCTAAATATTTTGATATTTTTACCTTATTTTAATGGTGTCCAACCAAGCAAATGCCCATTCAACTAACACTTGATAAAAATGTACCACTGTACTTGGTATTTTTCAAATTTAATAAATAGGGCTTAAGGAGACCTCGAGCTTTCGGAGCAAAGTTAAGCATTCATGAACATAATAGATAATTAGGAAAAACTATAGAAAAAAATATGGTAAATTAGGAACCAAACTAAGGGTGAACAATAAAAAAAACTCGAAAAGATGCAGAGACCACAAAATGTTTTATAACCTGACATCCCTATGAGTGAGAGTGGTCAAGGCCGGGCGAGTGAGACTGGGAGCTCTCATTCTGGCTCCGCAGACGTCACACCGTGACGCCCACGCTCGGTTATATGCATACGAGCATGAAGGACATGACCACATACGACCACCGACACTGCAAATCATTTATTAAACAATTTCACTGACAAACGCAATCGCAAAGGCTAAGCTCTTTTGTTCTTCATACCCACATAATTAAAATACCGTAATTCAATAATGTTTCAAATAGTTTTTAAATCAAGAAATCACCTAGGCATTATTTTATTTTGATAAAAATCACGTTAGAAACATATTATCACCCGAAAGTAGAAATATCTTGACTAGCAGAACTAAGGTAAAAAACATTATATAAACAGTTTATAAACACTTATTTTACTTGTTACTAGATGTGACAAAATTTCACATATTCCCATTGAAGAATCAAAACGCAAAACACACTCTTGATAACACAAACTGTGAAATAAATATTTTATAAAATTCACGGTTTCTTATCATAGAATGAGGCTTTTTTGTTAGTCCCTTTATTTGATAAAATGTGAACCTATTTTCATAGAAAGGGATAAAGAAGTCTTTAAGGATTTAGTAATATTATCAACCAGTTTAATTAAATATTCAGCAATAAATTTAACTGTAAAACATTTCCACTTCATTACTTTTTCAGCTCAAATGTAATTACGTATTAACTGCCAATAGAATTTTCATAAATTCTGTATAAGCATCAAAATTATGTTTTCAAATATTAACTAGTCATAGCAAAATTTGACAAGATAATCCCACATTTAAATAATGAAATGCAGTATTATTTCCATAATATATTTTACAATCAAGACCTCATTGCGAGCGAAACCGGTTCGATTGTGGAAATAGTACTATAAAAAGTGATAATATTTATCTTTCAGTTTTCATCTACTTCTGATGATTCTAAATTAGACACCCCCAATATTACAAAATAAGCAAAATTATGAATAATGACAATAATGTCAGCAATATAATTATCGATAAATGAAACTCCACTCACTTGTTGGTTTGCTCGTGCTCTGTTTCATTCCCTCTCAAAGGAGCCGATTTCGCACTTCTCAACAGCAAAGAATCTTCGATGCCATCGCCGATTCCGCTGGCGTCCCGTCTCACCCCGATGTGAGAAGTTCTCATGTTGCTACTGTCAGCTACAGAAGTCACCTGCGAAACGCTAGCCGTATCCGAAAGTCTCTCATTGACCGGTACGACACCGTTAACACGAGCATACTCACTTTCAAAACCTAACATAGGGGAATCTTTACCGATATCGGCGTTCAGCAATCTGATGTCATCAGAAGTTGTTATATAACTGTAATTAGAGTCGTTCACTTGCAATTGTAAATTTAAATCTTTGTATTTTCCCTTATTCGGAAGTGCATAAATAACCCCTTCGCATTCATCCCACACTTCATCTTTATCGGACGAGTTCGGGTCAGAAGTCCTATCGTATATCAACTTAGACGAGGCATCTCCGTCTGCTATGCTGTGACGATTCACATTCGTGTAACTTCCGGGTCGGTCCGGTTTCCCGTCGGTGCGAGAAGACAATTTCAAAGCGTCAGCGTTCGATAAATCGAAGCATTCATGCAGACTTCTTCTACTCGATACGACTTTTCCAGACGGTAAAGGACCAGAACCGGTCGGGTTTGCCTGTTCGGAGAGCGACCTTTGGTAAGTCGGGCGGTCCGGGTGAGAGTAATCACTAAAGCTCGCATCTCTATAAGGGGAGACACCCGAGAGACGGCTTTCAGGCCAATCTGGAACCGTTATGACCACTCCTCCGTTAGAGGGTGCGGGCAAAGTGCCATTTCTTCTCCTCACGCTTTCACTTCTACCGAGAGTGGTGACAGACCATCCGCCCGTTTTGAGGATTCGGGCAGGAGTGGAATGTCTGGGAGCCAAACAAACTTCGCAGCTGCTTCTCGCATCCGGATTGTCAAGGGTGCATTTACTGCAAGTCCATTTCTTGCCAACACGTCGCAGAATACTCCTATCACCGGAACCATTAGATTCCCAGTCGTTACTGCCCTCAGCCTTCTTTCGGCAGCGCTGACCTCCTGGAGAGTACGGATCAGCCGGCTGACGGCCGCGAGTTACGCTTTTGAATCCATTATCGTAGTAGAGGGCGGATGCAGCATCCGACACAGACAGGCTGCCAGGCCTAGCGAGTCGGCGATCGTCGCGAACACTATCTTCGGTGGCATTTCGCATCCTAGCAACCCGGGCGTGGGCCAGTGCTCGGTCATGAGTCACCGACCCATGTGAGTGCGATCGGGTCACCCCTGTGGGCATCTTCCTGTCGGCCTGGTGAGGAGTGGGGTCTCCGTCGAGGGTAGGCATCCGGGGAGCTTCCTGGCAGCTGTTCTCTTTCCGGCTCATCACTGTTATCGTGTTGCATCTCGGGACCGTCAGGCCGTCGGGACGGCAACCCCTGGACCCGTCTGAAATAAAAAAAATACTATGCTATAATACTAGTACAGTGATCACCAAACAGTAGCTTGCCGATAGATTGCATAAGATATTTTATCATATTTATAAAGTCCCTGTTTGAATGAGAAGCTGGAAAATAAATTGCTACAAGGAGAAAATCATGTCCAGATTCTTTCAAGCTTGTGAAAACAGTTTGATCTGCGGTTTAGTGACTTTAAAAAGTTGAGCTGCTTACACAATTTGTTTCAGCTCCATTCATAAATTTTGATATTGAAAAACTATCCAGCTGTATCGTCAAAAACTTTCAAGAAAATGGCCCTTGATCAGAAATGGAATTGATAGAATTTCAATGAGATTTGTCGCTAAAAAGTGTTGCCTCAACTGTAAAATCTGTTGTATGGCCTTTCATCTCTAAAGATAAGTATCGAATTTTAGTTTGAGTTGGACTCAAAATAAAGGCATTGTTTGTATAAAGGTGGTTAAGATTAAATATAAAAACAGACTCACAAATGTACATCTTGATAATCGCATTCAGATTGAAGTGAAAAGGTACTCAACGAGAAATGAAAAAATTGAATGCCGTTCCTTTCACTAATTATTTTTATATTTATTTCTACTCACACCTATTTTCAATTACTATTTTGTTTGTAAATAAATAATTAAAGTACGCATTTTATGTTTTATTGGAAATCTTGTTTTAATTTTTTTAAAGTAATATATAATGACATTATGTATGATACGACTAGGCTGATAATACAAAACTATAAAGAAGGAATATTGATAGTTCACTAGACAATTTCAATTTCTGAAAGTAGCTCAAATCCTATTGAGTAAAAATGTACCACTGAACTAGTATAGTAAGACAACTGAGTATAATTAATTCAACAACAACATAACAAACCTGCGTTGAGCAGAGAGCGCTCTACAGGCGTCATGCGTTTAGTTTGATACACTCGGGCGTGGGGAGCGAGGGTGTCGCACGCCGGACAGCGCCACCCTGCTGAAGCGCAGTGCAGCAGACACTGCCGACACCACCACAAGCGAGACAGCAGAGGCTCCGAACCGAACAGGCATCTGGAAACCATCAATTATGATACAGATATAAAATAATCACAAGTTAGGTTTTAAAATTTACGATGATTACCTTTAAAATTATTGAGAATACAGTATTTGACTACATAATTTTAAAGATACCAATTACCGTTCATTACCCTTGGCCACCATCATCATTTCACTATTGAATTGAATAAATGTTTTCTTAGATCACTATGTAATGAACATTTAATTCTTACATGATGGACAATTTACTTGAGTTGTAATATATAGACAATAGAATTTCATAAGATGATGAAATACATGTTGTTGCACAAAATATTATAAGATTTTTACAGCCCCTATAATTATAGTACTGCCATAAGTAAAACCCAGTAATAAGCAAAGGTATCTTTCAAATATAAAAAGCTGAGAGATTGGAAACTCTATGCAAAAATTTAACGCAAAGAGAGAAAAAAAAAAATATTCTTTCATACTTTTAAAATATATTTTTAGCTACTAAAATTAAATTAAATTAAAGAAGTAATTTCAATTATATTTAAATAGTAAAACACAAAATTCGGTACTATTTCCACACATTACTATTTAACTGTCATTTCTTGATGGAAATACATGCTATTTTAAATAATAAAAACACATTTTAAGTACTATTGCCACAATATGTTTTGTGATCAGGGCTGGTTTCACTCATCAACTGATGAATCATGAGTCATCAACCATCCAATCTATTAATTAATGAATTAGTTGATAATGCAATGCAGGGCAAAACCGGTTCTGATCATTAAATATATTGTAGAAATAGTATTAAATAAAATGTATTTTTATTATTTAAAAAAAAAACTATTCCACAATTGTCAGCAAAATTTTAAGAACATATTTAACTTCATTTAGATGTATTTTTTATGACAACCTGTGAATTATTTTTCCTCGAACCAATATTTTTGTATATGTGGTAATTAATTTGAAATTTTTTTGAATAGTTTTTTTAAATTGTTTTGAATCACTTGATAAATGAAACCGATCCTGATCTTGATAAGATGAAATTTTATTTAACATTGAATTTTATTATTGAAATACAATTTCTTTCTATCAAGAAGTAAGGGTCTCGAAAGAATCAATTAAGGTTCTCATGGGTTACGGGGATTTTAAGGGTTACAGAATGTTTTTCCTTGTTTGCAATTGGCAGAACATAACAGCACACTGAGCACTGATAATCCCATCATTATAACCTGTAGCTGTCGTCAATCCAAAATGGTTCATATCTCTGGCTACTATTATCCTCCACACCAACAAATATACCTTATTGATAAGATAATACAATACACAATAATAAAAAATAATCAATATTAGAACAATTGTATCCATATAAAAGATGCAAATGAAATCAAAAAAGTGAATCTCTCACTGCTTTAATGGATAAATCTATAATCGGTCCCAAAAAAAATAGGTTTAGTGGTTTTTGAATTAAGTAAAAATATTGTAAACATTCTTAGAAATTCATGTCCATAGAGATGATATCTGTAAGAATGATTAAAACAGTAAATATTCGGGCTGATTTGAGAACAATTCACATGTGTATTATGTGCAATAGATTGCAGCTTTTTTGGTAAAATATCAAGTAACATTGAACAATATGTTTTATAAAATAGTGAATGCATATGATATCAAGCAATAAATACAACATTAGAAAACCAGAATATTCACTAATTAAGTAAAATTTTCAATAAAATTAACATTTATCATATGAATCGCAACCAATTAATGTTTGCGAAGTTTAATTATTCATTTTTTTTAACATAAAATGTTGAATGAAAAATTGCCCAATAATGTTTTTCTCTATATCAATAGTTAAAAATTAACTAAATGATTGATTTAATATGAATATTCAATTTTCTGTTAACATTTCTTAACCTAAACGGTGAAATGAGAAAAATCAATATACCTAGCATTATATACAACTGTCAATTCAGATGAACAATGAAAATAGCGGTTTCCGCGAATTTTCTATATATACCTATTTTTGTCGGCAGCCAGAAGCCGCGCTGGGGCTTCAGGTAAGTCTTCTGGATCTCCGTTAGCAGAAGGGGGTGTCTCGACTCCTTTGCAGCCAGGAATATCCTCGCTATCTCTAGTTGACGTTTGATTGTTGTCATGACTTCCTATAGGCAACCTTTTGACTCCGCATTTTATACATTTTACACTCTCTGTGGGGTTTATCTGGCCGCATGAATCACAATGCCATTGCAGCACTGAAGCAATAGAACCCATTTTAACACACACATGGCTAATTTACCACGATACCACTTTAATTTTAAAATATTATTATCCTCGGATTCCTTACAAGAAAAACTGAAAACAGCTGATCCACCATATTTGTATATTACATTTGTTGCCTGTGGTATAAATTACTATACTTTATTATTTTCATCAATCCCATCGTTGCAAGTAAATCAATTTCATCAATATTTCAGAAATGCGTAATTTTTCTACAAATGTAATGAAAATCTTGTAATTTCAACTCTCAAGTATTATCTTTTGAGCGAAAAATTTTGTGAATCCAGTTTGTTCTACTAATTTTACAATATAATTGTTGAGTAAAAATATGACACCTTTGTACAATATCGTTGTAATATTTTTAGAAGACGAAGAAGAAACCTTGACAAATCAACGACCTTCCTTGCCCTAGAAAGATTTGTCAATTGGGTGCTGTCAGTTTTTCGTTTCGATCGGTCAGTTTTTAATTCACGATTAGTAATTTTTTTGGAGCCATGAGTAGGCTAATTCAAAAATGTGCTAAGCTTATTTCAGGCAAAAGCACCAACAGTACCGTGAGTAATCGTTGTATTCAAAAATGTTGAGGTATTCAAAAAGAGAAAAATAAACCTCACTTCTATCATTTTTCGTATTTCAGAATTTATACCCATCAATTACTTTGACATCTAAAAATAATTATGCGACCGAAGCTACTTTCGAAACAAAGGTAAGATTTCAGCAAACATTACCTTTTTATCTTTCAATTACATTATTTTTGTAATAACATATGGTTTTTCGTGAAGAACATTTGGTTTATTTAATGGAAAACCAATTCAAAACATATATATGATCTATATAAAACTGTAATATGGTGATAATTAGCGAACACGTTCTGATAGAAAATTCCGATGCCTGTAACTTGACTTCTCCCAAAATCTATTTTGATTGTTACATAAGTAATGCAATAATATGCTTTTCAAAGCATCTGTTAAGTATATATCAGTTGCAGTGTTCTGCTGTCAAATTTCACGGTACCTGTATTTTTAGTTAATTTTTATTTACTTATTGATAAGTAATTTAAAATTGAAAGTAGATTTCTAAATCGATATGTGCTATTTCACACTATAATAAAAACACATTTTCATGCATCCTAATGAAAGTGATAATAAAATTAATACTTATTTAAAAAATCACCATTTCGTAACTCTTGATAAACCTTGTTTTCCCGTATTATTTTCTGGTTAATTCATGGCTTAATAATAAATACTCATTAATTATTTATTTTAATCTTTGTCGGGAAATTTTTGAAAAAAGCTTTCAATGGTATCATATTTAAGTGTATACTGAATCAACACTCGAGTAAATATAACATAGTTTATTCAATTCCAAAATGAATTTATTCAACCATATTAATTTATATTTAATTATCAGTCCCTACCAAGTTAAAAGAACATTAGATTATAGTACAGCAAAAAGAGTGAAAAAATATTGTGTCAATCAGAACTCCTTTTCCTTATCACTTCTTTCCATATATTAGAGTGTATGCACAAGAAAGCGGTAATAAAGAAACATTGTTCCCATTGACACAATATTTTATTACCCTGAGTATATTTTATCTTGAGATTGAAAGGTTTTCCAGTGAACTGATATTTCGATAGTTTTTACTCATGACCTTTAATATGCTTTCTTATTTACACAATAATATTTGACATGCCACATTCCATAATGCCCGTAGTCACAAACTTATTATTTTGTTCATCATTTTTAATTTTCACAGCCGTTCCGCTTGCACAAATTGGATTCCGGTCCATCGACAACGGTAACTGTGACAAAAGATGAAGCCATTTCCATGTACAAGCAGATGGTTACCATCCGAAGAATCGAGACAGCAGCCGGCAACCTCTATCAAGAAAAAATCATTAGAGGTTTCTGCCATCTATACTCGGGTAAGTTCCACTATGTGTATGAAACAAAAGTAATTTTAAATAATGGCGTTGAATGTTTCAGGGGATTTGCTAAAGCTACAGCAAAAATTAATTCAGTTGCAAATCGGGCAAGCTCTATTGTCTTAATTTATTTATGTATATTTTTATACACAGTAAAAAATAGATAATACTGACACCATCAAAAATTGATTTACATATTTTTGCTCAAAGACATAAATGTCAGCAAAGTATTGCTTATTCCACACGCTGGTTGTATTAAGATGAACTTGTTTTTTATATTAAAAATATTGAACCAATATTTACTTATAATATTAGCAACAAATTTGGCATTGACAGTGTCATATCATGTAAACCTGTAAAAAAATCCATATATGCTAATATAGGATTGAATTGACTTCATCAATAATTATGTTTTACAAAAATTCATGTGTGAAACCATCTTAATCAGTATGTGTTGCAATTGATTGAGAATACTCACAATTCATACAGCCCTGGAGGATAGATAAGAAGTTAAATTCGTAATTGCTCATGTAATTCAATCAGAAGAATGGAGATGCGTATTATAGAGATATTCTATACTTTATTCGGTATTGGTATAACAACACATAATAGTGTTCTGCTAATAGAAAATCAAATCCGTCTGTGTTTTTCATACCATAATTTAAAACAATTAATTTACAAAATCTTTCACTTTAGGAGTGGTTTTACTCATCGCGAGCATTAGCAACTCGCTAATCTTCATATTACACTATTATGTTAATAGTATCGTACATTGTGTTTTATTTATTTTAATATAATACCTTTCCCAAAAAGTGACATTTAACACTTAAAATGTGAATATTGTTTGATTTAAGGTCAGGAAGCGGTAGCTGTAGGTATGCGCGCTGCAATGCGTCCACCAGATTCAATCATCTCCGCTTATCGCGTGCATGGATGGACATACTTGATGGGTGTGTCGCCTCTTGGAGTACTGGCAGAACTCACTGGTAGAAAATCTGGCTGCGCCAGAGGAAAGGGAGGCTCTATGCACATGTATGCACCCAATTTCTATGGTGGAAACGGTATTGTTGGCGCACAGGTACAAAATTTTTTCTGTTTCGATTTTGAGTATTCTTTCTAAATTACTTTTTATAAATATGTGTTTTGCAGCTAGATTAATTCAAATTTATATTGAGTGAAAGTGATCAGGTTTATCACACAAATCGACAACCACTCTTTGTCTATTTTTAGGTACCACTAGGTGTCGGTGTAGCTTTTGCAGCCCATTACAATAACACTGGAGGAGTTTGCATGGCTCTATACGGAGATGGAGCAGCTAACCAAGGGCAAATCTTTGAAGTCTACAATATCGCTAAACTCTGGAAGATACCTTGCATCTTTGTCTGTGAGAATAATGGCTATGGTGAGACTATTATAGTACAGTTGAACTATTTTATTATTGGATTGGATACTAAAAATTTTGAACATGAAAATGATTCAACATTTGAAAATTCTGAAAATCATTCTATAGATGTCTCTAATTTTAATTTATTTATAAAAATCCATAAATGTTTTCATGGTGGCGTTTGCATACCTGCACACCATTGGCATCTCAAGTGGTTAAATTGACAAAAAAATATTTATATCATCAGGTATGGGCACAAGCGCAGAACGTGCATCAGCCAGCACTGCCTATTATACCCGAGGAGATTATGTTCCCGGTATCTGGGTTGATGGCATGGATGTGCTCGCTTCGAGGGAAGCCACCCGTTTTGCCATTGAACACTGCACTAGTGGAAAAGGTATTTTTATACAAATATATTTTTTTTTACTTTGACCTGATATTTTCTTACATGTATCTTAAAATTACTGGGACATAAAATAGTTTTCTTATAAATGTTATGTATTCTACAAATTACTAACAGTTTAAACATAATTGATATATCTGAAAAGAAGAACAATTACAAATACAACAAAATTGGAGTTATTTGCGTGCAAAAAAATTCATGTAGTGTAGGCCGTGTTACTAAAATCGTTCTTTTCAGGACCAATGGTGATGGAAATGGTGACATACCGTTACTCCGGACACTCCATGTCCGATCCTGGCACAAGCTACAGAACCAGAGATGAGATTCAAGAAGTTCGTCAGACAAGAGATCCCATCACGTCCTTCAAGGAAAAGATGGTTTCCAGTGGACTCGCTACCGCTGATGAAATTAAGGTTCGTTCTCTACCCACTACTGAATGTAATCCAAAAATATCAGTTGTCTACAAGGTGTCTGCAGCATTATTTTCGCTACATACTATTTATAATTTTATTCTTCACCAAAATTTTTTCTATTCCAGAAAATCTGTTTTTTTTTCTTTTTCAAAATCTTATCTTTATTGAAGTTACCTGTTTGTGGTGTTGATTCAAGACATTTAAGAGATTGTTTCCACACTGAAAACAGAAAATTATCTTATTTTTCACTCTGTATTCATACTATGTATCTAAATTAATTTTCTTTCAGCATTCAAACTGAAACACCTTTCTCAGCCGACGTAGCCTAGCAGAAAGTCTTTCATTTCGCTAATATTTTCGGTTCAAGTGTAGCTTTATAAATATATTCATATATTATTTTATTTTAATGTAGGTGATCTGGAGGCATGGGTCTCTGCGGTAAATGTTATACTATAAATAAGCAATTTACTTCTCAACACAATTATATTGGTTTTATCATTTACCATTTTAAAAAGCTTATTCTATATGCAATAAATATACTGAGAGTTTTTGTTAATTTTAAATTGTTAGCTAAAAATTTCATGAATTTTATCATTTGATTTGCATTGTAAACAAGATACTATTTTTATCTTTATGGCTAGAAAATATCTCGCTACACATTTGTTTTTTTGTTATATTGATTTAGGTGCTGCAACATTAATGCAGGGTGGTCTCATATAACAATTCAGGAAGCTTATTCCGTTGTGAATATGACTGTTTTTGTTTTGCAGAAAATCGAAAATGACGCCAAAGTGCTCATTGACGACACCGTGAAGGCTGCCAAAGCCGACAAGGAAATCTCTTTAGCCGAACTCTCTACCGATGTCTATTCAAATTGCCTTGAACCTTTAATAAGGCATATCTTGCCAAACAATCCACTCCACCATGTCAACCAATCTAAACCGCGGAATATGTGAACAATTAAATTTTAATCTCCACCAGTCGCAAATATTTTGTATCAACCGTTTTTTAACTATTTATACTTTCATTTAATTCTTTAATAGATATTTTAAATTTATTTTGAAATTTTTCAGTCTTAATTTTATTTTGGAATCTAGTCATAATTGTATAGCTTAAAATACTTTTTAATTCTCGGAGTGTAAAATAAATAGACTGTTCCAATTCATTACGACAAATAAAGTTGTGATTTAATTTATTTATGACTACTATCATAATATTTAAGGCTTCGTCTGATTAAAAATGCAATTTTTTAAGATTCATATTTGATTACATCTTTCCTAATGGATATCCTCTTCTGAAATCACCACACCTAATGTTGAATAACAAATATCTTTTTTGATCAAAGTAAATGTTTCAATTTGACAATTTACTATACACGTTACGGTGCTTTTCGGGCCACAAACAATAGCAATTAATGTGATCATGTCATTTGAATCAAAATAACTAACATTGGCCATAAAATCACATCTTCTTATTGAAATTTAACAATAACTGTGGCTTCAAATAATTGGCTTTTGAATATTCTTCAAAATTTTCATTAACATGTGCATCTAATTACTGAAATGATTATCATAAGATTTTCTGAAAAATTTATAAATATGACCACAACTCGACTGCTAGCGCCGATAAAGATTAAGGTAAATCAGCATTGGTAACTGTAATGCTTGATATGTAATGCAGGGTGTTTGTTGGGAAGGTTTACTTTATTATTACTGTATCCTTAGCGTAAATTAAAGCAAAATGATTTCATGCTGTTAAATGTTTTATGGAATCTTGGGAATTACATATGAAAGACAATGTCCGCCTCTGTAAGCCTCAAACATACAGGTTCTTTTCATAATATTTTTATCAAATTTTCATGCATTTCAATCCGTGTTTCATTAATTTCATCACAAATATTTTGTTTTAGTTGCTCAAGGGTTTCTGGGTTGTTGGCATATAAGCCTTGCTTTTTAAATATGCAAAAAAGAAGTCTAAGGCTGTTAAATCCGGCAACTGTGGAGACCAATTGACATAAACATTCGTTGTGGAAATAGATATCTCAGTTATTCCATCGTAACATGGCTGTATGTGAAATTGCACTTTCGAAATAAAAAATCTTGTTGAAACCAAGAAGTATAATTGGGGTTAATGGATCGTTTTGAACACTTTCTTGGACAGCAATGTTTTAGCAGATCTTCTTGTACACTGTGACCCAGGGTTGTGTTTATCTTCAAAATCATTCACTCAGCAATAGTTATGATTTATTTTATGGCACATTATTTGTACTCAAAATTTCACATAACTCTCCAATCATCAGAATGGTTTATGATTGGCTTTTTACGATTACGACATGTTATTTTATCCAATATTTTTCCATAATAAATTGGTCATGTCTATTCTTCACAACTGCCAAATATGAACTATCAAAATTTACCTTTATCAAAATGGCGACTAAAAAAGTGGTAAACCTTCCTGGCAAACATTGCATAATAGCTGTCCGCTATGAATTTTAATATAATACATAACAATAATATGATAACTCCACATCGCTTAAAAATCGCACACATCTAAATGAGTATTTTATTATCGATCATTATTTAATGCACTATAAGGAGTCAGCGACAACTTCAAAGTCTGTCGGCTATCTTCTTTATAACCGAATAATATAAATACCTGTCCTGCACTTTTTTAATCCAAGTTCATTAATTTTGTAATGATTTGTTTATAATATATCAATTACATCTCCTATATAAATGAATCAAAAAAATTACAAATGTAAACAATATGTATGTTCTTAAAACTAACCGTTTCCATAAGGAAACCATACGTTATGTAACTAATTACACAAAGCGCTGTGCTAACTTTTTCCTCTATTTTATTCTATGTTGATATTTGAATAATTATTTCTATCACGATCGATTGGCTCTTTGTAACTCATCAAAATTTTTTTACAGAAATATTTATGCAGTTCAACATGGAAAATTTATGCAAATTATATTAACCATCTCGGATGCCATCAATTTTTACTCTTGGTTTCTTTTTTAGTTTTTATGGAAAAGTTAAGAAAGTTTATTGATTCAATTGGCATTTACTTGGTAGAACTCTATTATGAAGGTGAAAAAATAGCAAGGTATTTTAGTTCTACAGAAAATATAAGATATATAGTTGATAGAACTATATCACAACATAGTTCTGATTAGGGCATAAGCCGAAATAGCTATCAACCATATACCTAATAATTTTTGAAGAGCTAAAATACATTGCTATTTTTTCACCGTATTAAAAATGATAACAAAACTCAATTTTATTCTTTCAGGGCTGCCATGCAAAATAAAATATACATAGTAGACTGAAAGAAAGAGATAGAGTTTATAAATTTGTAATTTTCAGTGTGTTGTATAGATTTTATATGTAATTTTATTGTTTGGAAGATTTTTATCAAAAAAAGTATGAATTTTTTAAAATAATACTGACTCCGAATTAGACAGATGTTCTACTTAGATGTAAATATATGAAAAATCATCCTACATTTGAAAATTTGGGAAATCAAATGTCTGCTTAAAATTAAATTTTTAAAAATCTAATATGTCTCCGTGCCTGCACATTATTGGTGTCTACGTGGATAATATACCATTTGCAAGAATATGTGGCAATTCTAACATGTCTTTATGATGTATTATCGTTTCAAACTGAATGTGAAGCATGCCCTCAAAACCCCTATTATGTAATCTTCAAAATTGTTGCTTTTTTAGTATGTTTTTGTTTATTTATTTTAAAATAATTGCTGAGTCTAATATTATTCATCTCAAAATAATTATTTAAAACTAGTTGGTTTGGTAATGTAGCAAACAAAACATTTTGTTTTATATCATACAACTTGAAATTTCACATTTCAAGTGTACAAAAATATATAATATTTTTACTTTATTACATTGTATTGAATTTTTTCCAGGTAGTGGAAAAAGAGGTGAAGACTGAAGTGGACGAAGCTACCAAGAGATCAAAATCTGATCCAGAAATTCCCCTCTCCGAGCTGACGGCCGACATTTATTCGAGACCCCAAGAGAACACCGTTCGCAGCACGCTACCCATTAACCCGTTCAAACACATTAACCTTTCCACTCCGCAAAATCTTTAATTATGCGATCAAAATAGAAACGCTCAATTCAAAATAATTTCAGTTGCATACTGTTATTTATTTAATATTTATTTAATTAATACTTTAAAAAAGAGACAATTCACTCAAGTCAAACCAATCTACTGCGATCTGTGCAATTTGGATGCAATAATCAAAGATTTTTTTTATTAGCATTACAATTCACTTCCAGCATTTTATATCTATACCTCATTACTAGCAGTGTGTGGAAGGGGTGGGGTCCCTTATGTTTTTATACATACAACATTTAATGTAATTTAAACCATATTTTTCATACAATAGTCCTCGAAGGCTGTTCTAAATTGACTTGAATTTTAACAGTTATAAGCATAGTTAGTTTGAAATAGTGCAATAGACATAATGATGATCTTATTTCATATTTAACATGCTAAAATACTTTAATATATCAGTTTGTTATGGTATCCAATTGAAGCCGAGCTTACAAATGAATGGATGTAAATATGTAAAACGATCTGAGATTAATTAATCACAAAACAATAGCGATATGTGAAACCTATTATTTATAAGTTGTTAAAAGTGCATATTTTATAATATTCAATTATTAGATAAATTTTGTTAAAATGAATGATCTGTATCTCACTTTTATAATGTGAATTTAGAATGTTGTAAATTATGATCATACAAGTATTGAAAGATTTGAAAATATTTCTAACAAAATCTTCGGGTGCACTTGTAATTTCGTATACAAATTAAAGAACAATAAATCTTTGTATGTATATATAAATAATGTTTTTATAGATAGTTTGGTGTACATGTAACGGAAAAACTATAATTTTAGTGTTGTCAATGGATTGGCTACACAGTGGCAACGTGTAGCCAATTAATGATCAATATACATTTAAAATTCATATTTTTGTTCAATCCACCTCTAATTCCATTGTATATTTTTTTTCAGTTTTAATTTTATATTGAAAATTGTAAAGAAGATATTTTTTCACGGTGATAAGCACAAAGAAAAAATATATAGGTCTTAGAATATCATCACTTAGATAACTATTGAATCACTGCTGAACATTGTTTTTACCGTTCCTCCATTATCCACCATGCCGCTATAATTGAAAATTTGCCTAAAGTGGTACTTTTTATTCCTCTTTAGCTACATAATCACACATAATTTATTGCTGTATTTATTATTTCGACAAGATTATTTTTTTGATTAAATTGAAATAAAATGTTAATTTACCATAAAATAACTGACATTGAAGCTAACTTAAACTGCCATATGTTGCATGGCGTGCAATTTGGCATACAGTCCATCTTTTCGTATGAGTTCATCGTGTGTACCGCTTTCTGCAATTCTTCCTCTCTCTACAACACAAATCGTGTGGGCATTTCTGATAGTGCTGAGTCGATGAGCGATCACAATACAAGTACGACCAGCCCCCGCTTTATCGAGTGCCTCTTGAACCATCTACACAAAGACAACAGGAAAGCCGTTCATTAACAGAGATATCAAAGCTCATTAAACAGATGTTATTAAAATAAACAGTTACGTTTCGATATTAATGAAAAGAGAGACGACCTTTTCACTTTGGGTGTCAAGAGCGGAAGTCGCCTCATCCAACAACAACACCCTAGGGTTGCGAACGAGCGCCCTCGCAATGGCAATCCTCTGTTTTTGCCCACCAGAAAGCTGTGTGCCCTTAGAACCCAAACGAGTCTCGTAACCCTAAAAGTAAAAGTAAAGTAAAAGAATACTATCTTTTATTTATGCCAACATTTCACAATTTGTATAGAATCAAGACAAACTTAAAAACATGTAAAGCACTATAAAAATCTTATTCAAACCGTCTCACATCATTTGTGTAAAGTTTGCTCAGAAAAATGATGTGGAAAAACACTAACCAACGGCAGTGCCAAGACAAAATTGTGGATGTTCGCTTGCTTTGCGGCACTGACAATCTCATACATTGGAACCTCTCGCATGTTGTCGCCGTATGCAATATTCTCAGCAATACTTCTATCGAAGAGCACAGGCTCTTGAGACACCAGACCTAGTTGCGCTCGCAAACGTTCCAAAGGGATTTTTTCCACTATATCCATGCCGTCCAAACTCTACGCATACATTTTTAACATTAATAGGTATATTATATCGCAATCCAATAAATTTATAGTTTACTTCTGTTGAATAGAATATGTATTCAAACTTAGACAAAATTATTATTTATTATTTAAGTCAAATAATTTTATTTTGAGGACTTTCTGTAATAAACTCTTTATAGATTAGAATCTATCATACATTTAGGTTTGTGTACAGAAATAAAAAATTTGATCTCTGAAAAAATTTTGACAAAAACTATCAATACTTTACCACAGTTCCCCAAGTGGGGTCGTACAGTCTCTGAATGAGTTGAACACAAGTTGATTTTCCGCAGCCTGAATGTCCCACCAGCGCTACTGTCTTGCCCTTTTCAATTTTGAGATCCAAACCGCGCAATATTTCAATTCCCGGACGAGTGGGATAAGAGAATTCGACTTTTTTGTATGCTATATCTCCTTCGGCTCTCTAAGGAGAAAAAAACTTTATAATTACCCTAAGTACATCTTTATGACAAATGTGACATTTCAATGTAATGTTGATATTTCTTCCACAATTTTACACCATTGGCTATTTTCTTTGTAACAATTTTTTTTTATATTAGGTACATTATCAACTGTGATGGTGAACCTTTTCATGAGCACATGCCAAAATTTCACAAATATTATTTTTCAGCCAAACTTTTGAATATTAAAAGCAGTTGAATAACATAAACGTTACAATTTTTGTCATGGGAATGAACTCAACAACAGTAAAAACAGCGCTCATTTATTTATCAATTTGTACATTTTATAACAATTCATTATTTATATCTCCTCCATATTTCAGTCGTTCAGCTGCAGTTGATATTGTCCAGTTTTTTGAATAACATTAAAAAATTGTAATTCTTCTTGTGCAAGGTTAAGTGACCAATGTGCCAGCAAGCTCGCCAATCCTGTCCTAAGCCGTCGCGATAAATGAATTTATAAATTTATATTTAAGTTTCATCAAAACTAGTAAAATATAAAAGTACCCAATTTTCCAATGTATCACAATTAGGGGACGAGACGACTCTGGGTTTTCTGTCAAAGAGCATAAACAACCTCGCCGCTGAGAGTTTGGCAGAATTGAAATTGGGGGCAAACGCAAGGGCCTGGCCTAACATCCATGAACCGAATATTAAAGCTTCAGAGACCCTGAGAAAAAGAAAAAACATTATTATTTATTCGTCATCCCTTACACCCTTGACATGAAAGTTTTTTTTTTCACAAAAGTGGAAAAGAAAAAATAATTTCCTTTGAGATTACCACAGTATCTTTAATTCCTTATCTCTGTGAACCGAGTATAAGTCTATAATATAAACTTCTTAATTTTTAATATTAAAAAACACTAGAGTAACTAAAAATTACAGATTGGAGCCACTCACTTGATCACATTTTTGTATTCCATTTCTTTTTCAGCTACAAGATGTCCACCGTACGAAAGAGAAATAGCGTATCCAAAAAATGGTACACATTGACCAAGAGAGAAGACAAACCCCCTGAGACGGGTTTTAGTTCGGGCCATTTTTGCTGCTTCATTTATTTCTGTCATGTAGCGCTTCAAGAAGGCTTGCTCTTGTCCTAAAACCATTATGATTTGCTGTAACTACACCCTCAGTATCATACATACACACAAATATGTCATATTATAGGAGTTTTACCTACCAATAAAACTCTTATTGTGTTTCCAGCAATGCCCAAGATCCCCTGAGATGATGCGTCTCTGTTTTTCAAGCCACGCGTCCAAACCCTACGTTGGCAACACCTTTTCGTCTCCCCTCTCTTCCCTACCCAAGCCACGCCATCCGGGTGACGCCGTTATGTATGTCATTGTCACTCAAGGTGCACCGGGTAGGGGTTACCTGGATCTTGGACATTGCTGGAAACACAATAAGAGTTTTATTGGTAGGTAAAACTCCTATATTGTGTGTTCTGGCAGCAATGTCCAAGATCCCCTGAGTGAATGTTTGTCATCACCTGGTGGCTCGTGGGGGAAGAGTTATGTCATCAATGTGAGATCTTAACCAGTCTTCAGCTGATGGTCCGGGTACGATCTTGTGGCCATCTAGACTGGTTGGAAAGGGTTAGTGATAAGGCCTTCCATCGAATGTGATCACTCTCGCCAGTTATTACCTCTCGTCTAGGCTGTCCTGGAGGCCGGCTTATCGGGCCCCATAGCTGTAAAAAATATTACTTGGAGGTCTCCGCCTTTCTTTCGACTTCCTTTTGAGGCTTAAACCAGTTGGCGAAGCCAATATATTGGGGCTATATTTTGCGCGTGCCAACCCGATTGCTGATGGGTAGTTGACCCGAACGCAGGCCATAGAGTTATCTGGTCCCGTTCCTCTCTAAGCCCGCTGTCTGAATATCTGAGCAATGTGTTGAACTCCATGAACTTGTCTAACCGATGTAAGTAGTAGCAATGTTGCCGTCCTACAAGACACTTCATATAGGCTGGATGTAGGTGGAGTGGTTGCCTTCAAGTGACGGACTTCCTCCTGACATCCCATATAGAGGCTTTCAGGGTCTTTACTCTGGCTAGGGATATGGCTCGGAGTACACGCCTCACCAGGGCGTTTCCGCTAATGTCCACGCCGCCCACTGGCTTGCAGAAGGTTGTTATGGCTGACTTGTGCACCCCAATTGTGGAGTACGCCAAGCCTTCTCGGAGGTAGAGGTGAGCTAAGTACCTGGCAACTTGTTCCGGATGGGGTGATTTGAGACCACTGATCTAAGGTTACATCAGGTGGTCCATCTAACCCATGCCAATCGGTACGCTATCATCAGGGTGGACTGACGCTACCCTGATGATAGCAGCCCTTTTCCTTCAGGGCTCCACTCGGGAATTAGACTCTCCCACCCGAGCGTCAGGTCTTGTATTTTGGAGATGGTCGGCCGGTTGACATGCCCACCCGCACTTATGCCAAGTTGGGTATCGTGTGTGGCAGCCCTGTCGCTCTCCTCTGAAGGTCTGCTCCCGAGAATGGTTTCTTACAGTCTGGTACGACGAGGAGATATCTCCCTCCCGCCGTGTTCAGGTGGGCCAATACTTGGGGAATCATGTTCGGGTGGGTAAAGACCCACACCAGTTCGTAGTCCCACAAGCGGCTGAAAGCGTTGTGATACAGAGCGCCGCAGTCGGAGCTGTCGTGAGATACATACCTGGGAATTACTCGCGACTCTTTTGACGATCTCGGGCGTGCCTCTGTGATCGAAGATCTGCTCTGTTGCTGTACCGGGAATGTGCCACTCGGGAACTTGTGTTCCGTGAGATAGGCGGTCGGCCGTGCCGTTGTAAATTCCCGGTAGGTACTGCGCAGTTAGGGAGATGCCGTACTTGTCGACCAATGCAACCATCTCCTGTGTCAGTAAGAACAGGTCTAGCAACCTTGTGTCTCCTTCTTTGTTTATATATAAGACTACTAACCTGTTGTCCAACTGTAAAAGTACCTCTGCTCCTCTTATTTCATCGGCTGGCAGTTTGGTTGCCAATATCACCGCATACAGCTCCTTCCGATTGGAGTGCCATGACCGATGCTGTCACTTCCACTGTGCCGACATGAGGGTGTCGTTCAGTTGAGCTCCCCAACCTGCATCTGCTGCGTCCGTGGTTCGGAAGTGGCGAAAAATTGGTCTGTGCAGTGGGTGTTGCCGCTCTAATTGTCTGTACCCACCAATTCAACTCCTCTATGGCTGGACCTAGAATCGCAACCCTAAGGTGAGGCGGCAGATGGTGCAATTGGCGGATGTGTCGTTGTAGGTGACGGCAATGCAGCCGTCCTCGGGGAGTGACGAAGGATATGAAGTTTAGTCTGCCTAGCAGGCGTTGAGCTGATTTGAGGGACCATTCCTGCTTCTGTGTCATCTCTTGCACTGCGTTGCGGAGAGCTATGCACTTTTCGTGGGATATGCTCTTGGTGTAAGTGCCCCATTCGATCCCCAGGAATTCCAGTTTCTGGCAGGATACAGGGATTGACTTCTTGAAGTTTACTGTCCAACCTAGCTTTTTTAGAAACCCTACGATCTCTAATGCTTGAGAGGTTAGGACTGTTTTGGATTGATTTGCAATCAAGAAGTCGTCCATATACGTAATCCTCCGAATGTCTCGGTCCCGAAGTTTTTCAGCTACCCAATTCGTCAGTAATGTGAACATTCGTGGAGCCGCTGATAGACTGAAGGTGAGGCTTGTGAACCGGATCAGCTCGTCTCTGAGGCAGGGCGGAGGAGTTGCCGATGTCGCTTCGCTATAAGAAGATGGAGGTATGCCTGATGCAGGTCTATCTTTATCATTCAGTTGTTCCTCTGCAGGGACTGCGGAACTCAGCCATGGTTGAACAGCTTGAAAGGTTCGGGGTCCAAAAAGAAAACCATTCAACATCTTCAAGTAGAAGATTGGTCGTTCTCCGCCATCCGTTTCCTGACTAAAAATAACTTCTAGAGGTAGCTGGGCGTTCCGTCTGCCGCTTCCAAGTTTTACAGTTCCTTTAACACAGTTACTTGGGCCTGCATCTTGCCCGTTACCTGCGTCTGGAATTCCTGCAGTAGCTGTGGTGTCTGAGGGAGAAGGGCGGCTTCAGGGTGAATGGAATGCGCCCCCCCCCCCTAACATCCACAGAAGGGGTAAGGGGGCTCCTTCTGCCTTCCAAACTTCTACAAGGTGTCGCAGGCAACCCCCTTGAAGGGTTTGGCGTCATCTGGGGCGGCGCCCCCCTCGAAGATTCTTTCTTTTGTGCAATTCCCTGTTTTTTTTTTGGTAGGGGGCCTTCGATTGTACCTTGCTGAAGGTCTACCACTGCTGGCCCTCCTAACACTGGGTGTCGGGACTTGCTCCCGAAAGGGCAACCTATCATTCTCAGGCGAGGGTCTAGGTCTCGCCAGCCTTTCCTGCAACCTGGGGAGGGATTTTCGCCAGTCTGTCCCTGACGTGTTCCTCCTTCGCCTTGGCCCGGATGGTTTTGGCGGTGCTGGATCTGTTCGGCCCTCTCCCCACACACTATTTGCATAATGTCTTCGGTTATAAGTTGGTGGGAAGAGTCTCTTTCGAACTTTTCTTCGATTGACTGAAGCAGCCCCGCGGGTGTAAGAGGAACCGTCTTATATAGTCTTCATGCAAAGACAACGATACATCACGCATGATTACGATATGTATATATATATAATATATATTAAAAGTCACGTCACTTTGGAAGCACTACAGTGGTTTACGCACGGATGCTAATTTAGTGACTTTAAAAATAGTCAACACGTGTCGATGTTTACGGATTTGTTTTTGTAGCGACAATCGCGTTCAAAAACAACGTCATCAATGACATACATAACGGCGTCACCCAGATGGCGTGGCTTGGGTAGGGAAGAGAGGGGAGAAGAAAAGGTGTTGCCAACGTAGGGTTTGGACGCGTGGCTCGAAAAACAGAGACGCATCATCTCAGAGGATCTTGGACATTGCTACCAGAACACACAATATATATATTGAATAAATCCTCGACAGTACCCTTGCAGAATATAGTATAGCAACCAATGTTGTCATGGTAATCGATGGAATGCTTCTTTCATAGACAGGCAAACACAATGTGACAAATAGAGAAAAACAAAGTTTCTGCACTGATTTCTAAAGCAACCAAACTATAACTAGGTGTGATTACTTCACTACCAAGTTATTCCAGCTTTGCCAGTAATTAAAAAACCTCAATGCAAACACAGTAACATTATCATGGATGCTGATTACAATAAAAATACAATTCATTGTAGTATTCAAAGAGTTAATGCATCCTATGGAGAGTGATAGATTCTCAACTAATAAAAGCTCTTCCATTATCGTAGGCTTGTTTTTCTTACATTTATCACTCTTGAAGTGAATTAAGTTGTAGCGTAAGATGGTTTTTATTACCGAAATTGAGGAAAATTCTACTAACCCATCATAAAAAACAGAATAGTTCTTCCAAAAAAAACACCAGCTCACCTAAACTAGCAACTGTTTTTATATTAGAAATAGCCTCAGTCGCGATCTTTGTTGCATTCTCCATTGCCTCCTTTTCTCGCATACCTTCCCCTGCCATTATGGCAGACTCCATAAAAACTGCTCCCAAAATAATGGGTATAGTAGTAGCAGATACCAGAGTCATCTTCCAAGAAAAATTGAGTGCCATAATTATGCCTATGGCGAGACAGGACCCGGCTTGTAGTAAGGACGCAATTCTTAATCCTGTTGCCTGTTTGTAAATTTTAGTCATATTTTAAGTGCTGATAAAACAAATATGAATTCAAATATTAGTTACAATGCTCAATATACCTTTAGGTGCAGACATGGTTTTAAATATCAGTGAAACTTACCCCTTGCACAGCGCCACAATCTCCAGCGAGACGAGCACTCAAAGCTCCAACTGAGTTTGTATCGTCATCATACCAACCCATCTCTTGACGCAACATGGCCTCGAAGGTTAATGACCTGTATTCAATTTTAAATATAACTATTAAATCTTTTCTAGTGTTTTCAATATTCTTCCTTTCTTGGATGATTAAAGATTATTGGAATATATTATGTAATAATGATTTCTTTATTTAACCTGAGACGTGATGTCATTCTTGCTCCTGAGACGCTGAAGACAACCATTTGAATAAATGTTGAAAATCCTGTGACAATTCCGATCACCAGAAACCACATGCTGTATATAAGAGTTCTTCCCAACACTGTGTCTCTGTCATCCAATGAAAGCACCTGTATACACAACATTTACAATTCTTTATATCCACTGTTTTGACTCTCACAATCATTAAACAAATCATTGTTTTTATTAATTTTATCACAATGAATGTTATTCATTTATATAAATATAAATACCCCATAGATATCTCCAAATACAAAAGCGAATGCAGGTAAAGTGGCCCCGAGAAATAAGGAAGCCATACATCCGAAGATAATCAAATACCATTCGGGACCATTCAGTGCCATGATTCGACAGAAATCTGCGGACTTCGCAAGAGAAACGTCATCCAGTGATTCCATTGATGATGTAATGCTGGTAGCGGAAGGGATTCCTGATGCGAAAGACATCCTCATGGACGCTCGTGAAGCACGAGCATACACACTTTTACGAGACATGACAACGCGCTCCTCTTCTGGTCTGGGCTTATCGACTATAAACAATATAATAAGAGTGTTGGTGTTAAACAAACTCAACAACCCGGGTTTCGCCTTTCGGCATCTTCAGGCATTCTAAACATGTGGAATCAAACAAAGATGTAACAATTCGAATTCCATCAAGCACACTATTATTTTTGAAGGTCAACTATCAATACACTGTAATCCATCTCAAGTATTGAGATGTACGTATACAGTGTGTTAATATTGGGGCCTTTTGGAATATAACGAAATTTTTCATAATATATTTAGATTTAAAATTTGATCTATCTAAGTTGTAAGGGGCTACCATGATTTTTCATTGTAGTTTACTGATGAAAATAATTCATTTTTAAGGTGTTAACTGTCGCTTCTTGATATTTTAAATAACAAAAACATATTTTTTAATACTTATTTCCCCAATATATTTTTTCATCAGGACCAGTTTCGCTCATCGTGAGCATTAAATTGTGGAAATAAGTACTAAAAAATATGTTTTTATTATTTAAAAAACAAAAAAAATCAAAATTATTATTAGAACTATAAAAATTAAAAACCTTTATCATCAGATGTAAAATCAGGGACATCAGCCATTACAAGCTTGTAATAATTATTTTGTAATGCCATCAGTTCAGAATGTGTTCCTAATTCCAAGACTACCCCTTTGTCAATGAAGACGATGATGTCAGCATTTGTTATTGTCGATAACCTGTAAAAAGGATTACATTCATGCAGCATGATTCTACTCTTTGTTTTAATTAGCCAAACTCTATTTTCGAAAAGTAAGTTGCCATTAATTGGGTAAGAATTACTAAGCATTTAGCTCTACAAGACTTATATAAGGTTGTTAATAGTTCAAGGGATGAAAAGTACAACCGTGACCATGACCAAGTAAGATTAACAAGGAGACAAGGATCAAATTTTTGGATCACGACTCTTCTACGGTTCTGATTTTAGTAATTTTTGAAGGTGGATCAATCAAACAATGCAATAGAAAGTTATTATGCGAGCATTTATTAAAAATTTCACTGAATAACAAAAACTGTTGAGATCGCGGCTGGTGTACTTACTCTCTATGAGAGGAAGTTGTCAACTATTTTTATTGCTGACTTATTCAGACAGAAGCTAAATATTTTTTTTCTGTCATTGGATTCCAGTGAAATCCAAATTTAGGCATTCATCAGCAGGAAGGATTTTAAAAATTAAAAATCAAAGTGGAGTGACAATTTATTAAAAGTACCAAGAAGAAAATATAATTAACCTAAGCTAAAAAAAAAAAATAATTGAGCAAAGTTTTATTGGATTTTGAAAAATACTTATTAATTTAAAATCATCATTTTTGGGTGGAAAAATTGTAACCAACAAATTCAAGGACAGTGCTGAGCAGCTTCATCATTACTAGAAACTCATATTAAGATTAATTAATAGTTGATAAATAATTTTTGTTTAAAAGGTCATATCGTCACCTGTGTGTTATGACGAGTGTTGTTCTTCCAACAATGGCAGCGTCTAATGCTTCCTGCACTTTAGCCTGGGAATGCAAGTCGAGAGCAGAAGTGGCTTCATCCAGCAATAACAGCGGAGGCTTCCGGAGGAGAGCTCGAGCGATCGCAATTCGCTGTTTCTGACCACCCGACAGCTGAGCCCCTCGCTCACCGACTAAAGTATCATATCCCTACCAAAATAAATTTTTATTGAATATATTTAATTTTTTTGTCGTTTTCCAACCAGGAGTATATTAATTGTTAATGGAGATATCACAACAGAGATTTTTCTACTTTAAATGCTTGTTACCGAACCTTCATTTTGCAGAGACAATATTGATAGAAAATAGACAGAACTAATGGTTTACAGAAATGGATTGATAAATTGATATAACCCATTTTCATCGTTACCAAAGCCAATGCCGTTGATCACTCAATCACGAGCAGGTTTTACTGTCATAATAAAATGTAAGTGAATAAATGTCTTGTAAAGAGTAAAGTACCTCAGGCAGTTTTGAAATGAAATCGTGACAGTTTGCAGATCTGGCCGCTGCTATAATATCATGCTGGCTGCTTGCAGGATTTCCGTATCTGAAAGATTTTATTATTTCATTATTGAATAAATGAATTATATTACATAAATAAAATTTTTAACATGGCAATAACCATCATGGTAAATTGAATTGTGTATGCCCCACCTAATATTTTCCATGATTGTTGTGGCAAACAAAATAGGCTCCTGTGATACGACACCAATCTGTTGCCGTAGCCATTTTACTTTGATATCTTTGATGTCAATACCGTCCAAGGTGATTCTGCCAACGGCCGGGTTGTACATGCGCTGCAAAAGTTGAATGGTCGTCGATTTGCCACATCCTGATGGACCAACCAGAGCGACTGTCTTTCCGGCTGGGATTCGTAAATTTAAGCCGCGAAGAATCTTCAATACAAAAAACTCGAGTTGATCATTAAATTATGTAAAAGTTTTCTTAGCTACAATGCAGTATGAAGTTTTAATCATAAAATGTTCATTATATGATAAAATTATTAACCTTTATATCCGGCCTGGCAGGATATTGGAAGTGAACATTCTCAAACATAATATCTCCTATGAAAAAATTGGGGACAATCCCTTCTTCAGATAGACTATCGATACCCGATTTATGATCTAGAATGCTGAAAATTGTGGATGCAGAACCGCGTGCTGCATTAAACGCATCCAAATGTGGAGAAGTGAGACCAAGATTCTGAGCTCCCGCTAAAACTCCAAAAAATACCTGAAAATTTTGTTTTTATTTTTAAACTCTCTTATAACCAGGAAAATTTGCCAAAAATATGTAACACAATCTTTGAATAGACAAATAATACTCGTCACATCAATATTCATAGAACATCACATCAGTCAGCTGATGTCATGGAAATGATAATAGATAAAATGATGTCAACGCCTTACAATTATGAGAACTGCAGGTGTGTATTCTTTTTCTTCTTTATATTTATCATTGAAAATGAGGGTGACTCCATAGTAGAATGCGATAGCATAGCTCAAATATATGATGAGCCACATGATTCCCGAACCGATTCCAGAATACAGACCTTTGCGACTTCCCATTTCTGTCGCCGGTGATAATTTTTCCCTATATCTGAAACATGTTCAAATAGAATTTATCAAAGTGTTGTTTTAGGATATAAAGAAAAAATATTACCCAATATTTATGCGCTTGGGCAAAACTTAAGTAACTGTTTTTCAAAATGCTATGAAGTTACACACTTAATCAAATATAAATGATTCAATAACTCCTGAAAACTGATATTGTTCCCATTGCCATTCAATAAATTGAAAATCTGACATGAATATATTCATTTTTGTTTATTCATTATTCAGATAATTTTTTGTTGATATTGCCCTTTGTTAATTCAATACTATGCAGTTATCAGTTTATGCCCAAACACCACCAATAAATACTGCACATTCGTTAATTTTATCCACTATTGATTAATTAATTCCACTCATATGTATGATATTTATGAAGAAATATTTCACCTGTCGATCTCCTTTTGTTGACCTCCAAAAGCGATGACTGTTCTAACAGCTCCGAGAACTTCTTCAGCAACCATTCCTGCCCCTCCATATGCATGCAGCTCTTTCACTGTCAATGTACTCTGGACCTGAATTAATATCATACATCAAACAATCTGCAGTGGTAATATGCTTTTTGTGATTATGTCCTCTTCCAATGTGGAGCATGAAACATCTTTATAGTAGCTTCTTATGATAATTGGATGTTACTATTTATATGAGAGTAAAAATAAAAAGACAGAACAAGTTGCTGATTAATTGCTCTCACTTTGTACTGAAATATATTGCACGATAAGTGTTACTTTTTTATGTAATGCAATAATGTTTCAAAAATGCTTTTTCAATCAAATACAAAATTATAGATTCACTTATAGTATATAAAAAGAATTTGTATTTACTCTGGCAACAATAGCAGTAGCGATGATGATGATTGGAGTACTGCTCATGACAACGAGAGTCAATTTCCAGCCATAGGTGAATGAAATGATAACAGCATATATGAATGATGACACCAAGTAAGTGAATATGCCAATTTTTTCCCCCATGCCGTCTTTCATCTTTTCCATATCACTGAAATTAATAATGTTGCTCACATCACTAACACTTCAAAACGGAATTTTAAATAAAGGTAGAAAAATATCTTTTCTATTTTTCTTATCTAACATATAATTTTAACTCACTCTGTCACTTTGGTTGCGAAGTTCATTGAAGTATTCGTATCATACCAAGTCATATCCTGCCGAAGAATGGCTGTCAAAAGCTTTTCACGGACCTTTACTATCTAAAATAAATACATATATGTATAAATATATAAACATTGAGGAAAGACCTATTCATATTCATATAATAATGCAAAAAATATTATTTAGCTTACCTGACTGAGAGCAGCATAATTAAGTATATCAATAGCACAGATACCGAAAATCAACATAAAAACAGTCAATGAGATCGAACCCGAGGCATAAGCGATGGAGTCCTCGATCATAGCATCATAATTTTCTTGTGATGTCGCATTTGTTCTACAAAAATATAAAATTATTTTCCTCTTCAAAACAATGAATTTATAACAGGGCAAGAATAAATATTCAATAAGAATCCTCACAATATTCGGCCTCCTCCAAACAATTTCAAGAGAGTCGTCGGAGTAGATCTTCCGATGGTGACAGTACGATCTACCAGAAGCGTGGTGAATTCTCCATAAAGGATGACACTGATGGGAGTACCAAAACCCATTATGGCTGACATAATAATACCTATCCACAAAGCTATCCATTCTATGGCAGTGGCGAAACGAAACTAAAAAAAATCAGTTTACATTTATCAAATTAATTTGCACTGCACCTAAAACACAGTGAATTTATGTGGCTTTTACCAACCAATTTGAAAAATCCGATGATCTCAGAATTATATTCTTCCACCTCTTCGATAATGACATCTCTGAAAAATTAAAAGCATGAAATATTATAATAAAATGTAAAATGAGCAATTATATATGTATAAACATTATATATGTATAAACAGTTATCTGACATTTTTAAGGAAGGTAGATATAACTACAGATGTATGTTGATATGAAATTTGGTTACAGCTATTTCAGCATCATACTATCAACAACAGTTCTGGTGTGAAAGTGAAAGAGCTATCAACAGCCTTATAAAATTTAAATACTTTGTTATTTTTAGCCAGGTGAAACAAAAATTTTGTAAGATGACAACTTGTTATTAGTGTAATCTTTATTTAATACTTACAACGTAGAAAGGGGAAAACTAGATATGCTGGCCCGAAATGCAGATGTGGTGACTGCTGTAACTCTCCGTTTATAAGACACAGGACGCTCTTTCTTAGGTTCCTCATATGGAACATCTTCATGACCCATTTTCAATAGTGCTAGCTCATCGGTATCTTGAATTTCTTCAGCAACTTCATCCCTCCATTCCACCTTTTTATCCTCTTTCTTTGGAATATTTTCATCATCACTCATGATAGATATATACTATATAAAAACAATCAAATTTTAAGAACATTGGTTATTCATTCTTTAAATAATTTAAAATAAATTCATGTAGACGTAGTTAGCTGATGAAGCCAGTTTAATGCTAGTATATGTTAAACATGAAGACTGTGCTCACCGCATCTTAGAGATTTGGCAAACGCGGCAATGGTCATGTCATGCACTGCCTGCTTGCATTGCGCAATTAATCCGCAGCAGACAACATTAATGATTGCATACTAAATACAATATCTTAAAACTTCAAAAATGTTTGAATGATTCAAATTTCACAACATCATAAGATTGTCTATCCTTGTATAATGCCTATTTGTGTGAAAATCTTTATTCATTCAATGTTTTTATCATACTATGGTTTAAATTAAAAATACATATCTGTGATATCAATGAGTTTGTTTTATATAATATCTTGAAAGTTTAATGTTTGGCAAACAGAACATATTTATGATATCAACTGAATGTGCTTGATGAATTTTGATATACAAATTTGAATTGTTGAAACTTTGTATGTTTCCACGTATTTTGTCACTAGCGACCATATTTATTGCATTTCTTATCACATAACACAGATCTCAAATGCAATTTGCCTCCATGTGTCCCATCTATGACAGTGAAAATGTAATTTAATAATATGATGGAATGCATGAAGATGCCAAAAGGCATAACCTGGGTCGTCAAAACATATGCAAATATACAAGGCTTCAACAATTCAAAAATCAGAATTTTGTTTTATATTTATGTTTTGCATGCCTACATTTTATTTGCTTTATTACAATACACAGCAATATAATAATTCATCACAAAAGTTTTTCAAATTTACCTAAGTTTCTGGAATCAATAAATAATTACCACCTTTGCTTTTTTTCACAGAAAATAATTGAATAAATACAACAGTATATATGATTCATCAAATCGGATAATATTATTATCATTTGTTTGAAAATTACTTACAATCTCGAAACAAATGAGACCAACTAATTTTTCTAAATCAAATTGTTCTCAATTTGAAATTAAATGAAATGAAGTAAGAACAAAGGCGATTAGATTATTATAATTTTTAGTTGGTAAACGGTGTTTACTGTTACTTCTGGATGGAAAAGCATGATATTTTAAATTATAAAATCACATTTTTTAGTACTATTTCCTCAATTTATTTATGATCAAAGAAAAATGTTGAGATAAACAGACTACAAAACCCATTTACAATCTGTTGTTTATGGTATTGTACAGCTGTTTTAAGATGATGTGTAAAAGAATCGCCTTCGAGTATTTAATTTGACATATCATTGCTCTGTTCCTTTGTTATTCTTACAATATCGTCTATCGCAATGAATTGTGACATGAAGAATGAAGATTTGATTCTTCAATTGCGTTCAAAGTTAAATACTGACCATATCAAGTTATGGCAAGATCCATATTACTTTGAAAATGATGATAAGGGTGACGTTGAGATTGAGGTTAGCTTGCTTTGTTATGATTTATTATCACATATAGGTTCATTCAAACATCCTGAGATAATACACGTTCATAAATTTTTTATTCGTTGGGTAAAACTATTCTATTTTACAGCAATACGAAGCCAACAAATGTTAAAATGTAGATTCCATTATAAAATTTTAATTCCGCTTGTAAGTAATAAGTATTTCCTAAAATTATGAATATTTTAATAAATTGAGTCGTCATTTTTATTTCAGGTGCTAGCTAAGAAATATGCCAATGAATTTGGCTTGAAAGATGAGCTAGTGTTGTCTGCTCTGAAAGAATTGCGGAGTCATTCTCTGGAAAGAGCGAAGGCAAATGATGAATTCAAGGAGACAGGAATTGCCCTCCTCCGTGTCAAAGTGCCGCCACAGCCCGATGGAAATAAACAAATAAATCTTAAAATAAAACTAGAAGCCGTTGGTGATGATCTCATAAAAGCTGTGTCTGCAAAAATATTTGTTGATTCTGTCAGGTCTGTCACATTAAAACCTCCCCAAACTTAAGCATTCCTTAAGCATATTTGATAAACATGCTACACTTATCAAATTCAATAAATACCATCAACAACAATGGAAATAATTTATACAAAATCCTTACAAGAAAATATTTAAATCCATTTTTTACCTGCTTAAAGACATTTTTAACTAATTTGAGATTAAAACACTTTAAATCACAATTTCACACGCCTCAATACCTCAAATTAGTCAAGATGCTGTCATGGAAAAAATACATTAGCTTTTGTTTTCCTAGAACTTTGAATAACGAGAACCTGTTTACTGAAAAAAATATGATAAAAATTTGTTTATTCCGAGAATAGCATATTGATAGTATAAAGTATTGATTTATGACTAGATTTAACATATTTAGGTAAAAGTTTCATGTGCTGTGGTAATTTTTTAGTTATATGACTTTGTTCACAAGAAAGAACATACACAACTAACCCCAATACATGCAATAGCTCAACAAGATAATGACAGTTAACATGTTCTTGTCTAGATCTCTACAAGTTTGTATTAAGTAATAATTATTCATTTGCAGAATCAAGCTGATCCATCAAGGACGTGTTATCAAACGTGACATAGACTTAACTTCTCAAAAAATAAAAAATGGAGCCCAAATTCTCACTGTTCTATTGGCAGGTAAGAGCACAATCCCTTTAGACTTATAGCCAAGTAGTGATTATAGATTTTGCACACCATTGTTTTTGGCCGTAGTGTCCTCGGGTTCTCGACTAAGTGTGGGTAGTTTCATTAATTGATTTATCAGTCAGTTTATTTATAATATCATGTCTAATAGTCTTTTTTACTTACTAAAATCTTAATCCTAGCCTTGATATGTTTGACATATATGCAATAATGAATATACTGTCAAAAGCTTTCAAAAATTATAATCATTTTTTGCGTAAAAATTGTTAAACCAGTGGATCAACCCCAATGAATTTTTCGCATATAGTGACAGATAGATCAGCACTATAAGAATGAAAGTGTTAATCAAAAGTTTTTCTCGTAGAACAATCTTTTCTAAAATAAGCTCCATTATTACATGTTACAAAAACATCATAATTTACTTCTGTATCACCTTTTGCTTTCTTTAAATACTATTGAAATCATTTGCCATCTCCATTTTTTGTCTTCATCAAATATAAGAATGGAATATTTTTAACTGGATGCATGGATGCTATTTAAGCCTATGCAGTATCCATTTTCCAGTCTCCATGTTCCTCAGCTCAATCTTCTCCAACCTTTTAACATCTATGGACTAGTGAAAATTGAATCAATTCTTAACTTATGGCAGGGAATATATCATATAATATATTTTTTTTCGCAGTTTCTGTGTAGTATTAAATAAAATAATATTTGGCTGCAGGCAGCCAATATAAATGTGAAAATCAAACTGAATATATTAATTTTTAATGCCATCTATGGGACTTCTAAAATTTTTAGTTTTATTTCTTTTTTTAATTTTGTTTGAAATTCGGCATACATCCAAAGTGACGGAAGGGAACCTGCTTCTAGTTGAGAATTGACTGTATTGTACAACTGTAAATGTTTGCTTAGAATAATATAGTAATAATAAAAATACAGTAATGTAGATACTGGGAAAATTCACATGTTTTCAGATCATTACTAGAAAATTTACTGTTCATCAAGGAGAAATTTGAATGTTTTCACAGTTTCGCAGACTGACAATTTGACTATAGTTAACCTGTGCCAGTCTATGGACCAAATGTTGAAAATAATCCGAAATATCAGCCAGAGGAAAAAAGACTGCATTCCTTTGCTGTAAATATATTACCAACTTTCACGTATTTTAATTTCAGATAGCCCCACTGGTCTGCGAAAAATTGATGACATCTATTCCGAGATGCAACTTGCAAGACAAGATGCTGAGTTATTATCAGACAGTGTTGATAATGATCATTATATGCAGGTATGTGGGCGTCCGTTTATTCTGACTCAATTTATCTTAATTATTACTTAGTCTACTGAACCCTCAACTGTTTGTCTAAAATACATTTTGCTTGGGTTTTTTATAATTATAGATTTCTATTTGAATATATTCTGAAGTATGAAAATCCTGTTGAAAATTTGATTTCAATAATTAAGGGAGGAGCTAAAACAATGACCCATAAGTCAAAAGTATCTGTCGAGACACAATCGTGTAAAGTTTTTAATGTTTTTTTTTTTTTCTATCTATGACGATGGCGTGAGCCGAAATAGCTATCAACTATATTTGTTAAAAATAATTTTGTAGAACTAAAATACATTGCTATTTTTTCACCGTGTTATAATGGAGTTCTACCAAGTGAATGCCAATTCAATCAATAACTTCAGTCTATATCGTAAATTATTTTAACATTTATGATATCTACTGAAGGTGCTTGATAGAATTTCAACAATTGAAATTTATTTTAACAAAATGTCATTGATATTTTTACATTTTATATATGCATAGATCTATTGTGAATACATTTTTATGAAAAAATCTTTTAATATTAATTACTTCATCTAACATAACAAATTCAAAAAATAACAATGTGCTAACTCGGATCTAATGGTCGTTTGTCATATTTCAACGGGCAGAAAGCTAAGTAGTGTACTAAATCATGCAGGTGAAATAAGACTATAGTAGGACAAGGTAGATTCCGCACTTTTTTCTAAATATTACTAATGATGAATTCATTGCCTAATTTTGGTTATTTAAATTTTGCTAGCTAGAAGACCAACATGGCAATACTGTGAAACTACCACCTGGTGAAAAAAAAGCTCTAATGATCGCAATGACGCTACACGAACGAGGCCGGACAGAATTAAAATTGAAAAACTATTCGCTAGCACTAGTGCTACTCTCTGAGGCTGATAATCAATTCAGGTATTAATTTTATCAATAATTAAATTCTGCTCTTCAAGTATTCCTACGAAAAGAAGTCTTAAGGTTTTTAAATCCAATGATCGAGGAGGCCTATCAAAATATTTTATTGTGGAAATAGATCTTTCAATAATTCCATTATAACACTGGCTGTATTTGAAAATTCCACCGTTTTGTTAGAATCACATATTCATCAAGCCCAGTGCATCCAATAACAGTTACCATAACACCACGTTAATCTAAAAATGGTATAAGGTAGGGGTTAATAATCGAGGTTACCACAAAATAATTATGTATATATATTAACCGATATAAAATCTGCTTTTTATTATAGTGGCTGTAATGCTGATATTCTTAAAACGGTCGACAACTATGCTCTCCTGAACCTGGACATTTCTTGGTGCTACCTTTGTCTGCAAAGCATCACTCATATTCCGGACGCTGAATCTAGATTGAAACTTTGTGAGAAAAAGTTTCACGAGAGCTATGGACAAAATTTAGAAAGACTCATCGCCCTCAAAGGAACGAGTGGTTAGTCAACTAGTTGACCAACATACTGTAGATTAATCAAGTTGCCAGTTACATTTGCATCATAACCGGTTAAAACAATATAGACAAATACTTTTTTAATGCTTTAAAATTGATTTAGCCCAAGCTTGCTCGGTTGACTTTTTTACAAAAGCAATAAACTTATAATTTTTAATATTTGTAATGTATCTGTATCAAATAAATAAATGTGACTCAACAGAAAACAGATTAACATATTTTCATGAAATAGACTATATGGGAGGTATTTTCTCGTTGACAACAATTTATTTCTGTATCTTCCCATACATGTTCATTAGCAAGATTGTAAAGTATTTGATGATGTGTGTTTTACTTTCAGGTAATGAGAAGGCGTTATTTATGCGACTGCACTTACTTCAAGCTATCGTTCTTTATCATCAGAACAAGAGAGCGGCAGCCAAAACTCTTTTAGATAGAGCTGAACAGGAGCTGAACGTATTAAAAGTGGACGACACCTCTTTGTGCAATATGATGGACATGGGATACACTTTGGTGGAGGCGAGAATGGCTTTGAGGGCTTGCGAAGGGAATGTTCAAGCTGCCGTTGAATTCGTCAATAAAAGGAGGCAGCAGAAGGCCGACAGCAAGAAAAAAGCTAAGGAAGAAAGGTTAATTTCATCTTGGTTTTCAGATTTCATTTCCACACTGGCATCTTCATCTTAAATCATATATATTTTCACAGAAACAATAAGCGGAGCTCTAACGATGCAATCATCAGGTGAATTGATATTTTCGCATATAGCGGACAGTACAGCATTTATTTTTCATCATCAGATGTAGAAATGTACACTTGTGACGAGTGGAATAAGAACAGGATGTGGGCACCTAATCACCTGTGTAAACTCAGTGTTAAGAAATAATATAAAAATGATGAATGGAAATTTTTTGGTAGTATATGTACCGTCAATTGCTGCAACTTTGTATATCATCCTAAATTTGACTCAAACATTTTGAATTTTTTTTTTTAAGTATGGCGGCTTTGGTATAAAGGTATTCGAATGTACTGAAACTGTACAAAAATAGTAAAAAAACCTATTATTTTCATTACACTGCAAACGGTGATCATCTTATTCTTATGATCTCTGCAATATTGATGAATAACTTTCTCCATTCGTTTTTTTTTTTTGCAATATTATTTACTATCAATTTTGTCATTTCAGAGAGAGTAGAGCTCTTGGAAAATGCTTAGATGGTCAGCAATATGTCTCGATGCCCTTTGTGAAATTGCTGATAGACATGGGCTACTCCAAGAATAAAGCCATTTTGGCTTTGAAGAATAGCAATAATCATGTTTCCAATGCGGTGCAAATCATCTTAGAGCAACCCCATCTGGTAAACAGTCATTTAAATATCTTTCACCATTATGTGTTTTTTTTTTTTATCTTCCTTTAGTTACAAATCTAACCGTTTGACTGCTATCGTTCAATTATTGAGCAAGCTGATTCCAGTGTTGAAACATGATACCCAAAAATATAAAAGTGTTAAAATAGTATCAAAACTTTTGTATACAAACTATTGTTTGTGTTGAAATATTGCCAGATGATTATAATTCCATCTGTTTGTCAAATTGCAAATTAGTTCAGATTTCAAATATAAATAAATATTTATATGTGCTATTTTAGCTACTCCATAGATGTCTTCACACGTTGACATAAAATATTCATTGAATTTTCTGATGGAACATAAGTGTAGAAATTCATATTTGTACACTGGAGTGTGCAAATATTGCTTATGGCTTGGCAATGGTTGCCACTCTGTACACCATTTTTTTTTTTAATACATACCTTAATTTATCTTTTCAGCTTAATGAAAACGACCTTCCAAAGAGCGTGCTGGACAGCAACATAGTGAATGAACATGCCCTAAACACGGTAATTTTTCTATTAATATTCAACATATATTATGGCATTGACTTTTCTTTATAACTCAAAAGCCACTACTATTGAAATGTAATTTTAGATGTATATTTTTCAATATCAATCATAGTTGAATTTAAATTTTTCGCCCTATGTATTTGAGGAATACACTAATGCTTCATCCATTATCAATGCGACTAATTTAATTGTGTGCCATCGTTTGTCAAGTGCAGAGTTGATAGATTTCACAAATTTTAAAACAAGTACAAGAATTAACAAAACACACTATCAAGTTCATTCATTTTTATCCCTTTCACAATCTTTTCTAATGTCTTTTAATTTTACTAATTCTGTGTTGCATCAAAATGTTTTAACTTATCTTGTTTCCAGTTGGTTGCAATGGGTTTCGATAGCAATATGGCAGGAAACGCATTGAAAGAGTTCACTAATAATATTGAACAGGCCGCAGAAATACTCACTTCCCAGGGAGGACTTTTCTTTTCTACAATGAATGGTAAGCTTTCAACTTTTTATTCGGTAACATTTCATTTGCAAAAAACTGTTATATATCATCAAAGCAATTAAAATTTGATATTCAGAATTTTGCGGCAAGAAAAACAATATTGGCATTTAAAAAAACTTTAATGAAAAATGTGATGATTTAACTAAAATTTCACTTATTCATTATCATTCATTTGACCTATCCCTTTTCTCCTTTAATGCATATACGCACTGTAGATTTTTTAAAAATTTAATTCATTTTTAATACCTAATGCCTTTTTTCTTTCACACACATATGTAAACTTAACGATTAAAAATCAGCATAGTACAATGTAACCCGATCTTTCATTACTGCATGTCCTCATGTTTCCTGATTTGTTGATTTCCTCAATCTGTCTAAATATTTTGGTTCCACCTTAAATATTATAATATCTTGTCTTTTTTTTGTTGAATATTTCCTGTTTCGTCATTTACAGAGTCCTATTGGCCTTTGAAATAATAAAAACATTTATTTATTCCAAAAATACAGATGATTAGTAGATAGAATACCAAACAAACTTGAGGGCTTTTTTTGTTTAAATTGAAGTGCCCGACTGCAAAGAAACAACCTTGTGTTTAGTTCTATTTCCACAATTTTTCAATATTAAGATAAGGAATAGATTCGCTCATCCTGAACAGTGTCACTTAAATGATTTCATACTTATAAATAAAAAAATCAATATTTTCGTTCTCTCATTTACAGATAACAGTCCTTCTGGAAGTAGTTTTGCAGGATCGTCCTCCTCTTCAAACACTGAGAAAATTGCAAAAGAAAAGGAAACCATTAAAAAGTAAACACGTCCCTGACTCTGAATATGTTTGTCACTTGATATAGACCTTAAGAAAAAGTGTCAATATTTACATAATGGAAACATCCATTAGCGGAAATCGATAAGCTATTATTTTAGCTTTATACACAAAAAACAAGTAATATCAGATGTAATAGTAAAAGTCAAGTAATAAAAGGCCAAATACCGATGACGCATTGAGTCACTGGGATATGGGTATTATAAATCTGTTATTATTCAATTCAGTGCCCTAATGATTGTTAATCGGTAGAGAAAACTTGCTTGTGTATTAAAAACAAAATGTCTTGTTGGCTACATTTTATCTTTGTATATTTTCAGAAAACTTGAAGTCCAAGCTGCCTTTCATAGAATTTCAGAAGGAATCGAAGATAGCGACGATAGTTACTTAGATTTAACCCTCGTTGAAGAAGAAGAGTTTCTTAAGCAATACAAAACACTTCTTATTTAACCTATTTACTGCTGAGCCATGTTAAGGATATTCCAACATCAAATATTTCAAAAATTAATTTACAATTGTAGGTGTTCGACAAACTAGTGGAGATAAATCAGGTTATATTTCAACACAAAAATTAATTTGTACACAAACACCTCCATGTTTTAGAGTTTCTTCCAATAAACTGCAATCAGATGTCTCAATGTTAACGTTAAGATTAGTAACATGTATTTTTTGATTCATAAATGAAAGAATTATACTATTTTCAAGTGCTTATATGTTTTCAGTTATAACACTAGTGGAGGTTTGCTGCAAAAGCATACTTTTCATAAAGTGATGCTATATTTAAAAACAGTGTTTTCTCTTGTTTTATTTACAGTGTGTAATCGTGTAATAATTGTTTTTTCTAGTCTTAATGGTATATTGTAATTTAAGATGAAATTGTTATATAAGAGTTTATGAATTTCATAGAGTGAATATATGTATTTATTAATACTTTATAGTTTATTGTACAAAAGAAATTGGCCCATACATAAGCCAAATATATACTCTTTCTAAATTCATTTACAAAGTTACATTTGATGCCCCCGATTCTCCGTTTTTCAAACAACCCCGAGGGAAAAATTCAGAAAGCCTCATCACTTTGTATAACTCATTTATTTAATAAGACTGCTGAGTTGTTTCTTTACAGCTTGGAAAAATGATCAAACTCGCTTACTATTCTAATGATCTTAGGTAATTTTGTTATCCATACTGTTGCATTGTAGTGAGACATCAAAAGTCATTATGACTAGAAATCATGAGCTATTCTACTAAGCATCCACACGTGAGTCTCATATGAGGCCAAATTGAGAATTATGCCATCCTTGATATAATATCAAATTGTAAATTCTGTGGGCATAAATTTTTTCTTTTTCTAAATAGGAGAACCAGTCTACCAACGGGGATGCTAATGGTAAGAGCATTAACAATTTTCAACAGTATTGCTTCCGATTTCGACATGTACAATCTGGACGAAAGTGAGTTCAGACAAATACTATTTTCAATGTATTCAAGCGGATTTTGCCTGAGCTTGCTTGGTTAACTTCCTCATTTTCGTTGCTATTTTTTCTTTTTACATCCCAATGTTTTTTATTTTTAATATTTTCTACATTGCAAAAGCAATAAACTTATAATTTTTTTATAAGTATATGTACCAATAAAATAATATTCTTTTCATGACCTATTTGAATAGAGTAAAAACGAATAATATTTATGATGGAGACAAAATATTAGCATAATTTATATATAGGAAAAATGATGAATGACACGCCAGAACAATATAAAATGAACGAAACATGAGGTAAACGAATGCGGTAACGTACGATCAGGGTTCTACTGTATTGATTTATTTTATATTATAAGCATCTCTAGTACGCAGCTTTTTAATCAATACTTTTAATTAATTAATAGTGTAATCAATTCAAAAAATTCTAAACTACTTTATTTTCCAAAAATAAACTGAAATGTTCCCAAGATCTCATTATAAATCAATGATTTTTTCTACTATACTTTTTTTTGTTATCTTAAGTTATTTTTAGTTTAATTTGCGCATTAACAAGTATGTCATTTAAAATAAACATAATTGTCCTCCAACACAATGAATTTCACATTGTGTTCTCATGTGCCTATACAGAAAATAAATGTTTATTTTATACAAACTATTGTTATTTTATTAAACTTTTCCATGCCTTTTTTAAAGTAGTTATTTTTTTCTCACTTAGGCCGTTTCCTGCTGAATCACATTACAGTTATTTACAGAGATCAAGTGATCCAATACTGTCACATATCTTGGACTCACTTTAGACAGTACACTTAAATTCAATGAGCACACCGCAATTAAAAAAGTTTGTGGTGTAAAAGCAAAACTAAACTTTATGCTCAATTCGAGAGTGAGCTTACTCTCAAAAGCAAGGTGCTCCATATAGGTGCTACAGCAATAATTGCTATACATTACTACAGCATGGGCTTATGCTCATCACAAACATCTGAAGACTGTTGAGACGTAGCTGTTAATGGGATTGAGACTTCTAGCAGTCACTATACAGTCATGACAATGGCAAGAAACTGAAATAACTGTCAACATCATGCGCAACTATATACTTAGGTATTTTTCCTTCAATATAATTGAGCTCTACCAAGTAAATTTCAATTCCAATAAAAATACACAATAAATTACATTTAAATGCCTTCGCACCAAAGTAGTGGCATTAGAGTACAAAGAGTTGATAAAAGTTTTCCTACAAGAGCTGCTTATCCCTCAGTTGATTAACCTCTCTTACACATAGAGAGTGGGGATAAAGCTAGGTCAGAACTTGTAACTAGCTAACTGCTCCTGCTATGCCCTGTTTTACACAGATGAGAAATATTTTAAATCACCTACATGTTTCTGCTCGTCATAATTTAATATCAAATGTTCAATAATCAAAAACATATAATTACAATTAATTTTATTATAAACATAGATAATAATTTATTACAAATAACATGGTAAATGCTCTTCGGCTGGTTTTTATTATTTTGATTCTCATTTCCTAAAAAATAATCGTACAAAATATATTTCTTCGTTATTTAACCATTTTACAATGCTGCAAACGTATTTATAATTAAACAGTTCAAATAAATGAAGGCTTATGCACTAAATTCGTTTGCGCCAGAAATACTTATTTAACCACTTAACTGTCAACGCAAAATATTTTATCTAGCACTCCATACCAGTAATTTATAATTTGAATGGGTAGATCGTTTCAATTTTATCCAGAAAATCGCCATAATGCGCAGTAACCAATAATTTATCAATTACAAGAAATGGCACACCAGTGGATCACTGGAGTGTCAAGTGAACAAGCATGTGATGTACCTGTGTGTGCTAATGGTAAAAAAATACACCCATTTCTTTGTCCATACAACACTACAAGGACTGTCAAAAGTTAGTTGAATATTTTTTTGCATCCTCCAATTATAATTATTGTCCAGTCTTGCCTGTTTATCTATGGTATTGGTGTTAGCTTTTAACACAATATAATTAACATAATTTTGATTTTGTTAGCGTTTGAGTCTTTTTTAAATTTAGCTCTAATAAACAAACACTAGAGCAGTGGTAGGCAACCTACTACCCACGAGTAATTGAATTACCCACTATGACATTTTGAACTACCCATCAAGAAAATATAATGATTTTTTTTTATATTTTATGAAATTATTTATTCATTGAAAATACCAAGAATTTTAAAAAAAAATCAAAGCCAAGGTAGTCACTAATAAAATTATTTTTTTATAGTTTGTTTAATAAGATAAATTTGTATTTACACATACATACGTGTATATATTTCATTTTATGATAGTAAAATTGTTTTTTAAGAAATTGTTATTTTTTTAACTTTTACCCACTTATCAAATGCAATTTTTTACTCAGTTTCTCAAAAGGTTACCAACCACTGCACTAGAGTATATATGCAAATTATTCAAAATAGATTTAGCTACATAATTTCATCTCTGATATTATCAACAATTAGAGACAACTATTTCAATGAACATGACATTATTTTTTATGTATTCAAATTTATCAAGGCTGGTGTGAGGGATAAAAATGTGTTGGCGTCGAATAGTAGCATCTAGGTTTTTTCTTTCAGTCTCGGATATGACATCACCTACTGATCTTCTGTCTCCATTGTTTATGGTAGCTGGGATTTTATTTTGAGCAAACTTTTCATCAAAGTTTTCTTTTTTCTTGACCATTAAAGTTTTCACAATGTCTATTGGCTAGAATAAAAAAATTTTGCTCATTCAAATTCATTAGTTTTAAAACCAAAGGGAATAACAAATTATTACAAATTTTAGTTAAATAATATATGTTAAAATTTTTGATAGTCTGCATTAATGCTCTGCAAATCTAGCCAAAATATTTTTTTGTGTGCAGGGTGACATCTCTTGGTATTGTATTTAACCTATTCCTTGCTAAGAGGCATCATGGGTATTCTGAACCTAACTTTTTCAAAAATTAGTTCACTAGTTTTTGTGTTACAAAACTTAAAAAAAAAGAGATTATCATGACAAATAAGACTATATTTCAATACAAAAATTGGCTCTTACACAACACAGTTTCAACACTGTTAATTGACGTATATTTTTGAATGTCAACTGATAACAAACTGCAGTCAGCTGTCTCAACAGTTGAGATGTTATAAGTCAAGGAGTGAAATTCTTAGATGTTACATATTTTTAAGTATTATAAAAGAAGGCATTGCTTCGCAGGATTGGCATGATTATTACAGGCAGTCATATTTTATGCATAAATGCGCCATAATAAACAATGGAAAGATTATTTTATATCAACTATAATTAATGAATTTTTTATTCCATGCGGTGTGTTATTAGATGTGACATATGTTTCACTTCAGACTAACTCTGTCGTAAGGTTTCATTATTGAGTTAAGTAATGAGTCTAATTCTCAAACTTAAAATGAAGAGTGGGATGAGACTATTTCCTTTTTACTATGAGTAGGAAGAGGGTTAGAATCAAAAAATTACAGCACTGTTTATTATAACACTACTATTTACAAATTGATTACTAGTGCTAGAGATGAAAATTCCAAGAAATATTTTAAGTGTCATTTAATAATTGATTGCTCTCAATAGATTTATTGATTTTTAGTTATTCATTATAATGCCTCTAATATTTATTTGATGATGTATTTTTTACTGTTTTATGTTTTTTAAAATTATAACCATTTTCAATCATCCAGTAACAACAAGTGGAATAACAATATTATCAATTTAATTTTTACTAAGATATTTACTTGAAATAAAGATAACAGTGAGGCGTTCACTTACCTTAACGCTTAGGTTACGTTTCGTCGCCTGATCTTTGAGTATGATATTCGCTTGAAGCGCAGGCGGCCATTCAAGTAACGGATCGCATTCCCCAGGGACAATAAATACAGAAGCTGTCAGATGACGTCCTCTCCATTTTCCTAGACCATTCAAATAAAGCTCGGCCTGTTCACAACATTAAAATTATAGTTTACATATATTATTGACAATAATTGAGCTGAGAGATTCTGGTATATCATGCAAGAAAGAAAAGCAAATGGCAGGGCACAGGGAAGCATGAAGGCATCATGTGGTGGCCACATCCTCCACACCAGTAATGAATAAGATCAAAGAAGAAGAATAAAACTATTATAAGACAAATTAAAAAAAAAAATGGTTCATCCCTGAATAGTTTTGATTTCTTAGGGTAGCCATTACGTGGAAAGCAAAAATTACAAGAATAAACAAAATTGAGAAACTTTAAGAATAGAGGAAGCATTGGCCAGTCAAGAAAGCAATTTTCTGTGTGAAAGTGAATAAGTTCAGATGATTTGTGTTTTAGATTTCCTTGTTTTTTTTACTTTAATAATTTCTTCTTGCTATAATTTACGATATTGACTAACGGTGTTTGAAGCAATTTCAATATCAAATTGGATTGACTCAAACTATGTACGATTCCACAAATTTCGTCACTCATGTCCCGGGTTTCACATTTTGATTTCTTCAGGTATTCTACATTGTTATAGTAGTTGAGTATTGTCTAAACATCTAATCAGGTTTTACTGGTGGTAAGATTATCTTTTTCAAATTTGAGTGTCATTATAATCAACCTTGTAGTTATTAAAAAAATTTTCATGTATATATTTAACTTCTAGATTTAGGTTTTATTTTTTTGTAATTCATCTTGAATATAATCGATACAAACTGTTTACTGATTGTCAATTCTACTGCATTCGTGTGATAAGATAACTAAAGATGCCGAAATGTATAAGGTTACAACAATTCAAATATAAATTTAATTTAATTTGACAGTGTACCATACCTGAATTGTGTATCCATATTGACTTGTTTTAAAAAGTGGACTTAAGAGGCATGAGTCATTTTCGATGGAATCCTTTAACTTGTCTTCATAATTATCTATTCTCCACAGTAAATGTCCTGAAAAATAGTGGTGCATGAAAACATAAATGATTACAGAAGAATAAATATATTTTTGTAATTGGCTTATTTTATGATAACTAATATTAAACATTATTCATTATCGAAATGTTAATTAAATTGTTCTTTGTAAATCCTCATACTTGATAACATGCAATTTGGACCTGTAATCCATCTAAAGTAGTTTTTCGAGATAAAACATGTGCTCTGATTACAGATATCTTTTATTTGAAGCTAATTCAGTTTAACATATTGGATATTTTATACTTTATTGTGAAATCATGAACACTTTGTGAATAGAACATGCATCGGTAACCTTAGACCCATGTGTCACCAATTCACCCATTTGATAATTTCAAGTGACTCATTTAAGTACCGCAAATAAAGCATATTTTACACAAGTCATAATGTAGATTTTTTATACAAACATCATAAAATCACATGAATACAGTTTTAACTTGCCTGTGGAATCAGATACAATATGATGGATGTCATGGTTGTTGGATGGATGCCGTTGCCGCTGTAGGATCGTTACCATTTTTGACAATTGGTTTACACTCTTTTGCAGATTTTCTAATTTAACGGAATCCTCTTCTACTGCAGCTTTCAAGGACTTGCTTTCGAAATGTACAAGTTGATACTTGGATGCATCGTCAAAATTGCGACTCAGTTTTTCTGAGACATCTGCATTAGATCTTTCAATATTTTTAATTCTCTCTTTGCACATTGCAAAATCTTGAGAGATCAATTCTTCCGCTTCAACTCTTTCTCGCTCTAGTCGCATCACTTGTTCATTTCTCTGCTGTTTTTCAAGAATTATGTCATTTCTTAAGGATTCAATCAACGTTTCTGTAAAATAAATGTGATTATTTAATATGCTTAAAATATTTAAATTTAAAATCATTGAAAACTTAAACTACAATAATAATATCTTATGCTAACACTTTGACTGGTAACATCTCATCCTATTAAGATGACTGATTGAAGAATGTTGATAGTTGATAATCAAATTATAGTTTAAAGGAATAAAAGTTTTGTATTCAAATATAGCTGGATTTGTCTGTCGAATTTCCATTAGTTTCGTTAACACAACACTATTGGAATGGAAGTGTTGGAATATCTTTTATTGATTGCTTTAACCCGTTGAGTAGTGAGCTATTTTTTTACGAAATAAGTTTTTTGGTTCATTTTAAATATTTTTTTTACACTTCATATAAAATTATGTGTTTTTTTTGTATTTCAATCTAGAAAGAATATTTATTATTATATGACGTAGTAAATAAAGTTGTACAATTGAGAAATACATAGAAATAAATGTAAATAAATTTATTCACTATGAATTTTCTAGAAACAATTACTTTATTTTGAGCCTAAAAAAATAATTGCAGTCTGAAAAAAACATAGTTCGATATTGACACGATTCCTAGAAAGAAAGCGGTTGAACAGACAGTAAATTTTATGATTGAAAGTGTGTAAAGTGTAATTTCCGTGAATTTTTTTTTTCGTAAAATTCTTTTATTAATTTGAAACAAATAAAAACTGTAAGCCCGACTGCTTAAAATTATTGACAGATATGTGCAGCATGAATATCTGAAGAAACTATAATTATTCAACAAAAAATACGGAACTTGCAATTGATAAAAGACATCACAATATTTGGACGTACGTGTACGGCCATACTCCTTAAAGGGTTAAGACTATTAACTTTCTATATAATTGAATATCATCACACTGCAATCTACTGTCTCAACATTTGGGACATTCACAATCAGTGGCTTTATCCCCAAGCGTGTAAGTCACAAGTGACTGACCCTTATCTGACTGAACATACCCATAAGTTAATATTACCCACCAAATCCTTGTAATGCTCTTATTTTGCCATCTTGACCATTCACAATCAGCTCCAAATGACTCCTTTCGATCTGTTCACGTTCTATGCTCTTTTGCATAGAATTAATTTGCATTTCTAACTGGGACGCGTGACTGGAATATTTCTGTAACATAATACTTGATTCACAGTGAAATATTTTTGAAATTAGTTGATATATTATAATATTAATAATTATTGTTGAAATATTTACTTCATTTATTGAATAACAAGACTCTACTGATGAACTGTGATACTCTAGAATCACATCAAATAATATGCAATTGCCATTATTAAGTTAATATATTATACTCACTTGAGTGCTTTTCTGAACATGCTCCAACTCTTTTTCTATTCTATTGATGGACATTGATTTTTTCAAAGATTCTTCATCTAATGTTTTACGAAGGGTTGTGAGTGTTGCTAGTAATATTTGGTTCCTTTCTTCTGACAAATTGTACTGTCTTTTTAATTTACTGACTTCATTTTGCAATTGTTCTCTTTGAAGTTTTTCCTCTGTCAGTGATGACCTAGTCATTAAAATTGGATAATGATTTTTTTGTGAAAATTCCATTACTTGAGGTCATTACTTTTATTAATGAGCAGTCTATTGCTATATCCTCTACTTGTGATCAACAATCTGAATAAGCGACACACCGGTGTGTTGTTAGCTTTAGACATGTTAATTCTTACATTGGTACACCGTTTGATGTTTAATCCCACCATTACCCATCCATTTAATATAAGCAGGTACCTCTGAGTATTGAATTTGTCAGTTATATTTTTAATGTGGTTGATTATTGTGAAAGTCTCTCATTTTATATTTATAAGGCTGTATTAGTTATAAAATTATCTTTTTTAAATTTTAGTGACATTTTCATCAAATCAGAAGATATTCAAATTATTTCACATGTATATTTATCACCTAGCTTTGAAGTTTACATTTTTCACAATTGATCTAGTATGTATATAAGCACATTTTTTTTTAGTACTTATTTCCACAATATATTTTTTGATCAGAACCTCATTGCAATCATTATCAACTGATCTAAAATACTATATTAGATATATTAGTTGATAATGCTCGCGATGAGCGGAAAATTCCGGTTCTGATCAAAAAAACATTGTGGAAATGAGTACTAAAAAATGTGTTTTTATTATTTAAAATATTATGCTTTTCCATCAAGAAGACAGTTAACACCTTAAAAGTGATGCATATAAGCAATGCCACCTGAATGTCAAGTTTATTTTTTCCAAATATTAGAAAGCCTGAAAATGGCTAAAGGTGAAACCTGGGTCTTGCTTGACAAAACTTATGGATGTATACAGTTTTAATGGTTCAATAAAAGAAAAACATTTTAAAATCTTTTCACTTGTTAGAGTAAATTTTGATAAGGATAAATAACTGATGGTTGACTGAAATTTCTCAAGTAAAACAATATTTTTTATAGCAATTAAGAATTATATTTTTTTTATAAATTATGTGTAGTATTTTAAAACTATATTTCTTTATAAATCCCTAGATCAGATCATTTAAAACCAACCTTAACCATTCCAGTTTTTTTTCGAATTCCTTTCTACCATCAGGTTGAACTGTTTCACGTCGAAGAGTTGATACAGCTGATGGAGGAAGTGATGGATGTTTGGATGCAGGATGACCAACAATCCAGATCGGGCACTGTAGAGCATGTGCTTGTAAGAGCCGACGTTCCAGCCAAGCACCGCATCGATCAGGACATTCCTTTAATATACTGCCACACTGCTTTATGTGACCCTCAAATATTTGAAAAAAGATATCATCCTTTTAAATCATCCATATAACATTAAAAAACAACTCATAAAAATGATCTTACACATTCTGAGAAAGCCAATTTTGATACAACAAGCCGTCAATAGCTGAAATGTTGAATTAACCCACTGACTCCTGGTGTGTCAACTGTAGAGATGACACATCATTTCCTAAACATCACATATTGATGTGTGGGTTTGATAAAATGTTAAATGATTAACCCTTTTACCCTAAAAGCTCCAATATATCAGCGAATCTATGATATACTAAAAGTAAGTCTTTAATAATATATAAAATACACACTGACATAAAAAAACAACTTGGACCTAAATATAACAGGTAGCCTTCTATCGACAAACTAAAGATATTTATGAAGTTTGATTACATAATATTTACACAATTTATTGTTGTATTGATAGCATGTACATGACAGATGTACATGAGTTTTATCATATAAATTGTTAAAAATCAGTTGAGGCTAAAAGGGTTTAAATACATTGATTTACCAAACAATTTTCCATTATAAATTTTCCATATTTAATGACTGTCAAAATACATATATACCAAAACTGTGACCAAACAAAGTAGTAAGCCTTCTCAGTGTATACCTCTTTTGATATGTTATTCTAAAAGCCAACACCAATACCATAAATAAAAAATCAAGTCTCAAAAAAATAATATCGAAGTAGCGCACAAAGAAATATAAGTCAAGATTCTAACAATCCATAATTTGTTAGTAATATATTACTTACTTGTAATGATTGGGTGGTTTCAAATTGCTCATTGCAAAAATAACAAATAGGACTTGTTTTTACAAGCTTGACATTTTCATGTACATTCATTTTGATTGAATGTTTACCATTTATTGTGATAGAAGTATTGTTTTTATGACATTTGCTTTAAAAAACAATATGCACAGGCAACAATTTTAGTAAGAACATAAACTCTTTTAATGAAATAATTGGTATTACTATGTTATCAATATGTGCCGTAATTATAACAGAACCGAATCAGTTGTTTCAGCTACATTTTTGAAAATGATTTGTAATATAAGCCCAGATTCAATTTTTTCCAAGGAATGCTGAAAAAAATCAAAAATATGAGAAAGTTTTAAATAACACTTTTTTTTTATTTTCACTTCATAACATATACATATTTTAAAAGTCCCCTTCTTAGATTTATTCTTCATGGTGGAAATATATTACATTTAACACCTGACTGCTAACGTCTCAACCGATGAGTCTCCTGAATGCAATATGTTGATAGTTGGCATGTAAATATATCAGAAAGTTAACAGTGTCAAAACTGTTCTAAAAGAGCTAACTTTTGTAATGAAATATAGCCTGATTTGTTATGAGAATCTCCACAAATTCTATCATCACTGGCTGTACTAAAATAGTTTTTTGAAATATACAGTTTTGGAATATCATTTACGTGGATCAGCAGATAACAAGTTGAATAAATAAAATGCAATATTCAGTTAGTTGATATTGTTTGTGATGATTATAAAATTGTAGAAATAATACTAAGCACTGAAATGTTTCTTTGCACTCTGCACCTGTCAACACATGAAAACATTTATGTCAATGATGGAACTGTGCAAATCTGTTTGTATATAAGCGAAGAAAACCATTTATTATATATCAGTTCTATTGCATTAGTGTGATAGAATGTCTGAAGATGCCGTAAGGCGAAACCCATTAAAGCTTATGGAATTGTACAATGTTTCATAAAATCAAATTCTGTCTCTTTTTTCATTTTATTTTGTATGTGTTAAGTACTTTTTTAAGTTTTTATTTTAAACTAATTAAGTATTATATTCATAAAAGTAACCTGTTTTTTATTATTATTTTCACATAAATTTGAAGATATTCAAATAAAAAAACAGTGTAAAAACTATTATATATATAATATATATATATTTATGGGATCAGGACCTGCTTCACTCATCGTGAGAGTAATCAATATATATATTATATATATATAATATTTATTTGAATTATTGAATCATTGTATGATTCCAAATGTATGTTGTAAAATCCTTTCATCAATGATTTATAAACGGTATTTCTGTTTATAAAACTTTTCATATGCAAATTGAGTGTCATTATAATCAAATCAATAGTTTTGAAAGACTTTGAAAGAGAAAGTTTTTTTGTTTTATATTTGAATCCTAACCATAGAATGTGTGTTTTTCCTTTGTAATTAAAGACTCTTGTATACAACCGATGAAAACTGTTTATTGTGTGTCAGTTCTGTTGCATCCATGTGATAGAATGCCTGAAGATGCCGAAAGGCGAAACTCGAGTCGAGTGACAAAACATGTGGAATCACACGTACACAGTTTCAACAGCTCAAATTTGATAATAAAGTTTCACCAAGCACCCTCAATCAATATAGTAATTATATATTTTTTTGATTTTTAAAAAAAGCCTAATTTCACTCTGTTACAAGTTCATTGGATTTCTAGATTACTTATCAGTGAAACGTCACAATACCTGTGCAAGGTGGGTCTCCTTATCTTTCTCGTTAAACAAAATCATACATTGGTATTTTACTATCAATAATCAGTGTGTAAGGCATTACAAAATGCCTGTCTGTCTTATCTCATTTAGATGAGCATTTCCCCAACCTTTTTACATCTGCAAATCAGCGATAATTGTAAAAATATTTCTCAGACTGATATCACAAGAATAAAAAAAGTATTATTTTTTCAATACAGTGAAAAAATAACAATGTATTTTAGTTCTACAAAATTTATAAGATATATAGTTGATAGCTATTTCGAAAGCAGCACTGAAAGAAAAATTTCATCACCACTGCGTTATACAAACCATCAATTTATGATATACCTCATAAACAAAACCACAAAATGAATATTTAATTAGTATTGAATGACGTTTCCTTTAATTTCCAGCAAATGATTTTAAAAATGCCCAACAACAACAACCGACTAGTGGTTGGTAAATGCTGATCTAGATGATGCTTAAATCACCACACTTGAAGGGTTCGAATCCTCATCAGTAATATGTGATTTACACAACTTATGATTACGTTGTTACATTATCAGTGATGGATTACGTACTTGGGAAAGTCTAGGTACAATATTATTTGGAAAACCTGTTTTTTGGAAAGCAAAATGCATTAGGAATTTTAGTTTTATTTGATACATGAATATATAAATATAAAAATCTCTTTAATATGTTTACAAACTCTTCTAAGCAAATATATCTGATTATTAACAGCATAGACTAAATCATAAATTAGATACACTACACGATTTTGTTTAAATTCTCTTTGGTACTCAATGTTTTACCCACTGTACGCATTGCACTTGCTAAGACTTCATTTTATTCTACTGAATGTATACACTCTAGGTCTAGCGTATAGGAATTTGAAATAAGTAATAATGATTTAAGAAGAGAATATATGAAAAAGCTTCAGGAAGAAATTGGCTCCAAAGTAATCATGGTCAGTTATTAATTGGTTGACTCGAAATTCAATAGTCAAAACTTTGATTATCTCAATTTGCTACTTCTTTCAGTTAGTCCTTTAAAGAATTTCGATAAAAACATATTCAACAATAAATTTAATAGCATGTTGGTTTCCCATCACTACCTGTTATGTCAGTGCCACTAATGCTTCGTGGCCTCCTTCCATAACGTTATAGACAGGAAAAATTATTTCACCCTTCACATTCATGGCCGGAACATAGCTGCACAGCACTGATTAATGAAATGACTTTCCGCGTATTTATTTCAAGATGAGTGTAATGAGCTTGGGTACTCAAATTGAGTCGATATTAAGTTTCCTGTGTATATACTGAGAAATCATCCTTATAGAAAAAAATATTGACTTTAGTGAGGAATCATGGTTATGGCAATCCCCAAGTACACGATTAAAATTTTCAAAATGCCCGCCCATGGACGTCCGGTAGCGATAATATTTTTTATGACAATATGTCACAAAAAAAATCGTACGCTGGTTATAACAAAATATGAATAATTTTATATTTACTTTTTTGTAACAGAATCGCGCATTTTCAGCATAATTTTTCCAAAAAGCTCGGCAACCAAAGGGTTAACAGTGTTCAAAATTTGGAAAATTTAAACATGTTCTAATAATCTTCGGAAGTTTACTGGACACTAACAAATCTTAATGAATTTTTGAAATATGTATTTGTATTTAACCAACGAATTATGTACTAGCAATAAATTTGTCGTTATTGAAAATACTTGGCGACGGAAATATATAATAAAAAAAAACGAGCTATAAGCTAAGTAGTTGTCATAAAGTACGTGACTTATTTGACAGACAGTTACCCAAATACCAAGAGCATTTTTTCTCCAGTACTTTTTTTATAAACGTATGCCAACTAGACATGTATGAATAGGCATTTTTTAAGGAAAAACATGGCCGCGTCTCATAACTCAAGTAATAGGTAATAAATCGTCTTATTTAAGTCTACTTCTCGAGAAGAGTTGCAATTGGTTCATATGTTTCGTACCACACGTATTTTAAAAACATTACCTTAATTCGTTAAAATTGTTGATATAATAGCATAAAGAATGAAAATTGAATTAAACAAAATAGTCATTTCTGCTGCATCCGTGTGATAGAATATCTGAATATGCAGAAAGGCGAAACCCGGGTCGTTAGTGACAAAGCATGTGGAATCGTGCAAAGTTGTAACAATTCAAATTTGATATTGAAATTCCATCAAGCACCTTCAGTCGATATCATAAATTAAACAGAATACTTTTTTTTATTAATAAAATGAGTATTTACTTTGTAGAACTACATCGTAGCACGGTGAAAAAATAGCTAAATAGCAGATCTATAATTCTGATGAGGATGTCAGCCGAAATAGCTATCAACTATTCATTTCAAAATAAGATATTTTAAAAATAATATGTACTATTTAAAACATTTGAAAGTGTGATATTTTTTTAAATATTCCTCTGGGTGAAGTTTTGGTTTCCTCTCACAAGTTTCACAAAAGTCTGTGGTCTCTTTTTTTCTCCTGGAACCCTTCTGTACCATGTTATCCTTGAAAAATACTATACCAGAACTTATCAGAAGAAAGAAAGTTTCCCAAACTGTACGCCGCGGCGCCCTGGGGTGCCGAAGCTGTTCTATAGGGCGACGTAAAAAAATTAACATGTTTTCAAAATTTTATTTCGATATTATCCGCTTGAAAGTCTTCGAAAATTTCTTTCAAGCAGATAATATCGATAAATTCTCATGGATTTCCATTTAGAGCAGTGGTCGTCAACCTTTTTATTACTACCGCCCACTTTTTTGTCTCTGAAGAAATAATAATTTCTAATCTAATTTGTAAGTTTGTAACTAAAAAATCCTGTAGCAACTCCTTAATTAATTTTAATATTTTCATCATATTCAAATGTCATTGAATCAAATGGGTGATATGCATGATATAATTAACATATCAGAGTGTGATATTTTAAAAAATATCAACTATTTAAAACATTTTAAAGTATGATATTTCTTAAAACATTCCCCTGGGTGAAGGCCAGGTTTCCTCTCACAAGTGTCGCAGAAGTATGTAGTCTCTTTTCTTCCTCCTGGAACCTTTCTGCCAGAACATACTATACAATCCTTATGTTTTTTTTTGCCAAAATATGAAATGGCGTCCATTCAAGCACTATTTAGCGTCACATGTAGAAAGACGCACTGGTTTTGATTTAGGTGCACGAATGTCTCCAATTAGATTTATAAGTATAACCTTTCTAAATTTTCTATGGGATATTTGTTTTAGGTTTGCTAGATCAACCAACTAATACGGCAAATCGTCTAATCCAGGGATTCCCAACCTTTTTATACTCTAGAGGGCATTCTAAAATATCGGTAGGGTGGCGGGCACCACCCATTTTTTCTACGGGTATTTATGATTAAACGTGATTAATAAATCAAAAAAACGATCTCTACGTTTATTGTCACTATATAATAAACCTAGTTACTCAAAAAAATCAAAACCTTAACAAATATATAAAAATAATTTACATTTTTATTTAGTGTTTATGAAAAAATCTGTTACGTTCAAATAGCGGTGGGCACACACGAATTGTTCCGCGGGCGCCATGGTGCCCGCGGGCACGGGGTTGGGAATCCCTGGTCTAATCGAAAAAATAACCAGTCACTCATTTTTCACGACTCCGATTCGGGTCATAACACCACAACTTCACAACTCCCCGTGAAGTGTTTTCTTCCACACATAAAACCTTAAGTTAGTAGAGTCTTTAGTTTAGCTTTTTATATCTAGTTTAGCTAGCTCTCATGCGAAAAAGATATATGAACACTTCTGTCCCCACCCTAGCTACATAAATAGACAGGAAATTAGAATGCACGATTCACTGGTGGTTATGGTGGAGCCATAAAGATTGATAAGACTGCAAATGTAGGGGTGGAACATTGTTATATTTTATGCACTAAGAAAATGATTTGAAGTTAATTCTATGAGTATTCCTAACGTAAGTAGTGTAAAATTAAAGAGAAACACCAGAATGTAATTGATTTGATATATTTTTGAGCCCGCAAATCTGCCTCCTGAAAAAATACCACGTTTGCCCCTTACCATATCGGGACCTGTTAAGTTCATACATTAGCCGGTTTCGTCAGATTTTATGAATTGAACATATTGCCATATAGGAAATGACAATGACAATACATGTTCATATAATTTTATAAGTGGCTAGTAAATTAATGGCTGAAGATAAATTTTGTACGTGCAGTAGCGTGCTTATGTGCATTCAGAGATAATCATAACAAAAATAATTATATAAGCAAGCTATAACTCCATCGTAACGTGACGTATGTGATGTGAAGATTATAGTTTTCTATTGTCATTGTCATGGTAAAATAACATTTTTTTTTTATTATCACAGTTTACAATTTTGACGTAGGAACTAACAATGCAACGATTTTGTATATTTGTTGTTTAAGCGATATAAACTCCCAACTGATGAATATAAAGAACGTTGAAGCAGAAAAAAGGTTTTTTACAACAACAAAAAAAAAACGCAAGGGCTGGGAGTCCTTAAAAAAACTGGACTCCGACATCGACCAAAAACACGACTTTGACCGACAACACTATAACGGCTAAAAAAGTTTAATTTTTTTAATTTTTCAGACGTTTCATAAATTTTTGCATTATTGGGAATAATGTACATTGTAAAATTATAATATTGTTAAAATACAGTTAGCGAAAGAACCCAACTAAGCATTATTTCAATTTAAAGCATATTTTTTCACTGAGTGTCTATCACCGTGACGGACGTATTTTTTGAGCAGCGTTAGGGGAAGTGTTAATATCAGATAAAAGCGGCAAAACCTTCTCAGAGGCAAGAAAAGCACCTCGCAGGGGACCATGAAAACGTAGAAGCAACACCTTGTAAGTGACAAACGATGAAGAAAAACTCATCTAAATGAAAATGAATATCATACCTTAACCTCTGTGCTTTTTTTTGGCCACTCGGCGTAACCATTTGGGTTTACCACTGGTGCTTACCGTATGAGCTTTACCACTGGGCTTTACCATTATGGATTTATCTCATGGCATCACCAATTGGGACTAGGCGCTGTGCTTAACCAATTCGGTCTCGACCTCTGGGCTTTACCATTTGGGATTTACCACTCGATTTTTCCGTTTAGGATTCGCCGCTGGGATTTACCACTGGGAATTACCAGATGGACTTAGCCACTGGGATCAGGAAGATAAAGTTTTAGGCAGTCAGGTTAGATTTTATTACGTTAAATGAATTTAAAATAGATGAAGGATTGCTTATTTTGCAGTTGAGAGCAGTGAAAGCAACGAGTAAAGAGAAAGTTTGAAAGTTAAAGCGTTCACAAACACGCTGCTTTTGATGGAATCAGAAGACTCGATTGAACTTTAAAATTGTTTGAGAACAAGATCACAACGCAATTAATTTAAAACAAAGGATTGTTAATACCTGTTGGATTGATCATTGGCTGGCGTTCATTTCTCTGCGACGGCTTCGCCGGGTATCCGACCATCAAACCAAAATATCATCGGGTATAAAAGACAACACCTCCTCCGACTGCAACGACTCAATAGCAATATCTCGTAAGTGACAAACAATGAAGAAAGACTCTTCTAAGTGAAAATGAATATCATACCTAACAGCTGTGCCTTTCTTTTTTGGCCTCTTGGCGTAACCATTTGGGTTTACCACTGGGGCTTACCATTTGAGCTTTACCACTGGACTTTACAATTTTGGATTTATCTCATGGCATCACCAGTTGGAACTAGGCGCTGGGCTTAACCATTTCGGTCTCGACCTCCGGGCTTTACCATTTGGGATTCACCACTCGATATTTCCATTTGGGATTCGCCGCTGGGATTTAGCGTATGGGATTTACCACTGGGAGTTACCAGCCGGACTTAGCCACTGGGCTCAGGAAGATAAAGTTTTAGGCAGTCAAGTTAGATTTTCTTAAGTTAAATGAATTTATTGATTGAATTGGCATTCACTTGATAGAACTCCATAACAACACGGTGAAAAAATAGCAATGTAATATAGTTCTACAAAAGTTTGTAGAAATAAAGTACATTGCTATATTTTGACCGTTTTAAATGAATTTAAAATAGATGAAGGATTGCTTATATTGCAGTTGAAAACAGAGAAAGCAACGAATAAAGAGAAAGTTAATAGGTTCACGTGGCTTTTGACGGAAGCAGAGGACTTGAGTGAAGTGTGAAATAATTCGAGGACAAGATCACAATGCAGTCAATTTAAAGCAATAGATTTTTAACTACTGTTGGATAGATTTTACATTAAATGAATTTAAAATACACGGAGGATTGCATATATTGCATTTGAGAGCAGGGAAAGCAACGAGTAAAGAGAAAGTTTGAAAGCTAATGCGTTCACGAACACGTGGCTTTTGACGGTAACAGAATACTCGACTGAAATGTGAAATATTTTTAGAAAAAGATTATAACGCAGTTAATTTAAAACAAAGGATTGGTCATACCTGTTGATCGTTGGCTGGCGTACGTTTCCCTGCGATGGCTTCAGCTAGTCCGGACACTAAGCAGCGGCGGCAACACACACTCAACAAATTTAGACAAAACTTTAACTTTCACAAAATTCAAACTATAAATATAATCGCACTACACGTCACAGCACTGGAGGAAGTTTCGAGTCGTATCGACTGTTTACGACAAGTGTATCTCGGCCGAGAGTCAATTAGGGAATGAAATAGAAAGTGAACGAAATGTGTTCTTATAGCTTTTCGATTTCACCTTAAATGTGTTCATTAAATTGGAATATAATGCCATCTATTATGCATGAAATGAAGCTTTTAATCGTGAATAATAACAACAGTGACATTATCGCTTTTAATCGCGTTCAACTAATGATTATCAACTGTTGAACGAAGCTGGTTATGCTTTTAAAGGTATGTAAAGTTAAAATAGAACTAAGCATTGTGTTTTACTTTTTAAATACAATACCTTTCAACCAAAAAGAGACAGTAACTACCTTTAAGTAATAAATGAATAATGCACGGCCCGACCTAGCTTTTATGTCGCCGTGGGAAAAATATGCTTACCACTATCATTATTGTTGTATTATAAAAATAAAATACAGTGATTTTTCGTAGTAATTTTTCATAGGAATGTCCAATTCACCTCTAGTATATTATTTTACAATAATCGGCCATTACGATGTGTTAAACGAATTCTAACTATCTAAAAAAGGAGGTTTTTATGCTCAGATTAAGGATAAAGGTCATTGATATCGTAGATTTTAAATGGTCTGTAGTAATTTGTCAATGCCATCGAAAGGTCATCTCTATCTTATCTACCTTTAGAGTGATGCCAATGTATGAATTTTCTATACATCAATTTGTGTCGCCTACCAAATCTTCCACCCCGAACAAAAGGCACCTATGTCTGATCATATATCTAGACATATAAATATGACAATAAGGAAAGGGAATCAAAATATGATTGGAGTCGCGAAAAACGAGCGACTCTTTCGATTGGGCGATTTTGAAATTATCTCGACGCACAATTTGACGGATTTGTTAGTTGATCTTTAATAATAATGCACATGAATAGGAAAGGTAGGAAAAAACCTGACCGAATTAAACTTTTTTTGTTCGTTTCGTGATGTTGTTCAATATTGGTGAAAGAGTCGCATTTTTGGTCGATGTCGGAGTAATGTTTTCTTAACGAAAAGGTTTTATCACGTCAATATTCGGTCTTTTGTGTCAGTTTTATAAAGTTTTAGATATGAAGGTTTTAGTTTGTGTAATGTAACCAAATAATCCACGACTTGTGAAATTTTCCATATTTCTTTTTTTTATATTTCCATAGTTTGATTCACTTATTCATGCAGTAAAAGGTTGTATACAACTGATTCAAAGCGACGCCTAAGTCAGTATTGAACATAATGATTCCGCTAACTATTGTTGAAATCGGTAGTAAAGAAACTTAAGTCAACGAATGTCATTATCTAATGTCCCTTATTACGGAGTAGCACTTCAATGTCAAGTTCTCCCTCTGATTGGCCTTCTAATTAATTAAGATGCAATAACTACTTTTTTTCTAATTATACCTAGTAATACATGTGATTTTTTACCAGAGCCAGACTGGCTTGCTTTTGAAAAATATGTATATGAGACAGAACAAAAGCAAAATAACCCACATATAATTGCAACAGATAAAAATGCGATAAATTTAACCATGTGTCTGTAGGTATTGTTAAAGTTCTATTATGTAGAGAAGTGCTCCAAAACCTTTGGTTCTATACAACACACCAACGTTATTTTCCAAAACTTTATATATATATTAAAATGTACATTATATATCGTAGACTTATTTGATTTTTTCTTCTGTTAGAAAAATGCGCGGGAGCACACCTTACACTACCTTGCGGCACACCGGTTACGGAGCACTGGTATGTTGTATTTAATTATATATTATACCATATGCCGTCAATTGCCAAAACTTTGACTGGAGTAGGCTGCGAACAAATATGTTTCGTTGGCGACCTACTCTAGGCAAAGTTGCAGCAGTTAACTGTATTTTTTAACTCCAGGGCTGAACAATCGGAGTCGTGTTTTTATGTTAACGTTTATGTAACGACCCCACAACTCCGGCTTAACTCTCCGGTCAATATTAAGGAACATTCAAAGGCAGGGCCAAGTTAAAGATCGAGAATGAATGTTTTAAAATGGCGGTGACATCACACATCCCACTGGCGAAAAATATGACCAATGCTTAATTTCTTAAATGATATGTGAGAAACATTTTTTTCAGATCCATCTCTGACTCTCTGACACGGTTATTAATTTGACATAGATCTACGAGCGCTTAAAAATAATATAATAGTTTGAAGCAGAAGATTTAATCTGTTAACCTTTCCTCAAAGATTGATTTGAATCGCTTGTTATTTTTTAATTAATTAATCTTGAAAAAACATAATAAAAACATTGTCTACGTCAGCAAAATTATTCTTAAATAATTATAAAGTATCAATTATTGAAATATATTAATCACTTCATTACAAAATGGCATTGATTATCAATCGGTTTTTTTGAGTTGGGAGATGGTAATTAAATCAGTTTTTTTCAAGTATGTGCAAGATTTCTTAACGATGTTAAGTGCGAAAATGATAACTTTGGTATGTTGGTAGATATGGAACCATGTGCGACACAATCAGTAAAATAAAAATGTATTAACCCCTGAACGCTAATATCTCACTTTCAAGATGTATCTGTCACTTTTTGATGGAAAGGTATGCTGTTTGAAATGATACGTTTTATTTGAATTGTTACAATTTTGTACGATTCCACATGTTTTGTCACTAACGACCCGGGTTTCGCCTTTCGGCATCTTCAGGCATTCTATCACACGGATGCAACAGAGCTGGCGTATGATAGAATGCCTGAAGACGCCGAAAGGCGAAACCCGGGTCGTTAGTGACAAAACATGTGGAATCGTTTAAAATTGTAACAATTCAAATTTGATATTGAAATTCCATCAACCACCTTTAGTCGATATCATAAATTAATACATTTTATGTTCAGTACCGGTTTCGCGCATCGCGAGCATTATTAACTGACACAAATGACAATCGGGCCTATTCATACAAAAAAGAGTTGATAGTAAGCAGGCACGCAAAATCAAAGGTTCGAGAAGTTATTATGATTATGAAAATTTCCCACTTATTCTTGCTGGTCAGTATTTCACGATTGTACACTTAATGGATAATTGATTTGTTTTTATTTTGTTTGTAAATTAACAAGAGGTTTTCAACATTTCATTTTTCAATTAATTTATTTCATTTGAATATATATTGAATGACTTCCTGTAAATTGTTTTCTTAGTTCTTGATCCATTTGTTTTGTTACCTGCTAACTTTTAACTAAAAGACGTATAAATAGGATTGTTTGTCATTTGTTTCCTTTGAAAATGCTCGCGATGAGCAAAACCGGTCCTAATCAAAAAAAATATTCTGGAAAAAGTACTAAAAATGGGTTTTATTATAATAAAAACTAACGTATCAACTGTTGAGACGGCTGAAAATCGATGGTCATTTTTTTATTGAGATAACGGTGTTACAACTGTTTTTTTAGAGCTTAATTATTTGTGTATTGAAATATTGTTATATTTGACTTGATTATAGTTATAAGAATTAAAACGGTGAAAAAATTACAATGTGTCTTAGTTCTACAAAATTATTTTTAAAAAATATAGTTGATAGCTATTTCGGCTCACGGCATCGTCAGAACTATACTTAAACTAACATTTGCTTATCTATATATAGCTGTGTAGAAAAGGTACACAATACATTTTCTCTCCTGTTTTAACGGCCTAGCCTGTTTCTTTTTCGCAGCAAAATTATTTTTTTTCAAAAATTGTAAATGAAACTAAAAAATGCGGCTATGACAATAAGTTTACATGTGGCACGGAAATGGTCCATTTCGGAAGCAAATCAGACCCTTTCCCCCCGTAGAGCGCCTTAATCAATGGGCTAACTAAAACTAATATATGATATTAGTTTTTTCATTAAGAATCCTTTGTGATATTTGATGTCTATTAATTTCCAGATGCTCCAAAGCGGTCATCCTACGACCCTTACTGCAAAGATGCAAACACTTAGGTTCTGAGTTTGAATTTATATTATGTGATTCCTTTATAACGTGATTAGCGAATTTTGAATCTGTTTTTTTACTATCGAATGATCGTATATGTTCCTTAGCTTAAGTAGATATACTCCTACCTGTCTGTCCGATGTAAACGGATAAACATGAGCCACAGGACATTTTATAAATACCGCTTCTGTCAAGTTGATTAATTTTATCTTTATTATTTTTAAGATGTCCGCCTAAATTATTGTTGACCTTGAAAGCTACGTTTACTAAATTTTTAATTTCCCGATGAATTTTTTCCCTAATGCTACCTTGGTAGTTGATTGATACACAGCTATATATATAGATAAGCAAATGTTAGTTTAAGCATAGTTCTGACGATGGCGTGCACCGAAATAGCTATCAACTATATTTTTTAAAAATAATTTTTAGAACTAAAATACATTGCTTTTTTTTCACCGTGTTATAATGGAGTTCTACCAAGTGAATGCCAATTCAATCAACATAAGAGTTAACTTTTGAAACAGTTGGGAAAATAAATAAGAATATCTTTTTTTATTAGTAATGAAAAACGCAATGCTTACTTTAATATTTTTAATTCGTTTCATAATACTCACGATGAGCGGAGCCATTCTATTCTGACCACTGTATATAAAATTACGCAATTTGTACAAAATATTGTGTTTTTTTTATTTACATTCAATGCATATCCACTAAAATGTGACAATTTACTCCTGAAATGTGGTCAGAATATACCTTACATGACTAACAGGGAATGGGTTAATTTAAATACACTATTCAAAATAAATTTCGGGTAACAAATAATTCGAAAGAGGCAATTTATTGAATAAAATTTAAATGATTTTTGAACCACATTTTATTACGCAATAATGAGTCATTTATTAAGAAGTGAATCTACAATAAATTGAGAAAATAAGGTTTTAAGTATTTTTGTTGACAGTTCACACATAATGGTCGCTTTTTGTATTCCTGTAAAGCAACTCAGCCTAGAGATTTTGCCAAATTCGGTACGAGCAGAATTAGCAACATGTTATACAACGATAAAAGATAAGGAACGCCTTCATCCAACTGTGGATCAAACCGATCAAAGATGATAATGTGAATAGTTTACTATAAAATTACAATTATATCATAGTGGATGTTTATATCTTATTCTGATTTGTCACTTGTGACTTGTCTTGTGTTATTTCGTAACATAGTTAATTCGCACAGGTAAATCTGGAATGCTGCACACAGCAAAATAACAACGCTATGAACTCCATTCGCCTTGTACAAAAAATAGCTTGCGCGGCGGCCATTCCTCGAGAAGTCCGCTCGGAGTGTGGTTGTCTCTGTCGCTTGCGTTATTGTTTTTAAACCCGTATTTATGTGCCTTAAATATACTGCGTTCGTAATAAATATCGTTCATTTTAATGTTTAAAATCCGAAAATGAACATTGGAGTTAAAATATAAGTGAACTTTTACGATAATTGTTTCAAAAGTTTGACACTTAGCAACAACTTCCATTCAAAAAGTTTATTACACTGCAACTTCAATCATAACCAAAATCCGTTGTTTACAAGACTTGTTGTGTTAAAGGAATTATTCCGAAACTTCAAATGTTAAGTAAGTTAGTGCTTCTGGTGTCCTGTGAATTTTGTTGACTTTTACTATTTCAAAAGGGACTTTTACGAAGTAAATATTTTTACATTCCAAGTAGTATTGCTTCATCTTCCAAACGGGTAAGTTTCAAAACAAACGTTTTTGAATATAATATAAAATTTTACAACTTACAATATATTATTTATTTACTCAACATTACCGGTCTGCTGTTGCATTCGAAAATATTTTGATGACATGTAACGTATTGATTTGTAATATATTATAGATAATATTTACTTTAAATGAAAAAACAAAAGATTTCTAACGTACCTACTGAAAGACTTTTTTCATTTCATCAGTGATATGATACTGATGACTTTTAATTGAATTTAATATTTCAGCTATAATTATTGGGCAAGCAATTTAAAACAGTGGCGTTCCTAGTTGTCGCATATTTTAAGTAATGTAGGAAAAGCAGGGCTCTAACTAATTAATCTATCTATCTGATTTTCCTGCCTACAAAACTAAGTGTTTAAGTAAACTATCGAAATTAGTTTCTATGATTTTTATTTCATTGAATTATTTACACTTGTTCACTGCTTATAATATATTTATTGTGTTGACTTTTAAGGTATCAACTATCATTTCTTCATGGAAATACATAATATTTCCACAATATTAAATCAATAACATCAGAACTAGTTTCACTCATCGGAGCATTATCAACTGATGACTACTTAGCATTTTATTTCATTATGTAAAAAAAAAATTATTTCTTATAATTGTTCATTAGAATTTGAGCTATTGAAAAATCTTCTAAATTATAGCTTTTTACACAGATAAATACTATTTTAATTCATTATCTTACCACAATACATTTATTTAATGATCAAAACTGGTTTCGCTCATCGCGAGCGTATCGACTGACAGAATACAAATTGAAACCGGTCCTGATCATCAAATTTACCACCAGTAAATGATATTTAACGTTATCCTTAGAAATGTCACTGATTTATTATGAATTTACAGTTCAAATACAGTTTCAGAATACTTCCTTACAGGTAGCTAGATTCTTTGTTAGATTCATAAATACTTACAACTTTTATGAAATATACTAACGTTACCAAATAGCTTCCCAACCTGAAACTCTAGATATTTAAAATCATCGAACACTGGCAGTCTGAATTTATCTGTGCTTTAACCTTTTGCACTCGAGCACTTTTTCGTATGTGCCTACCAGCAACTCGACACGTTTTTTTGCGAAAATCGTATACGCTACATGAATCAAAGTAATAAAAAAATTATATATAAAATTAAAAAATATATTTTTTTTTATCTTTTCTGTAAAATAGATATAAAATGGATAGAATTTACATATTTTTATTTTATTTGGAATTATTCATTTAATGGTATTTCACAAAGCAATCGCTCACATGTAATCCTGGCTTATTTACGCAGGTCTCGCAAAACAGCCGTGTTTCCGATCTCCCGCCAGAAATTTTTATATTTGAACATACTGCACAGCCCTTCTTAGTCCCTGAACGTAATCTATGTAATTTATCTGCAAGACGATCTTCTGTAGGAACAGTTAAAGTACGCACTCGGGATCCACCATGCATATCGATGACAACACTTATTGATATTAAGCAAGCCGACTATGTTTGGCTATGTTTTTTATCAGAAAATGACTCCCTAATGATCTGTTATTGTGATCTAGTTGAAATCGACAAATAAAAAATACTAAAAGTATACAAAAAATGATTTATACGAGTAATACGATAAACTTACAATGCCGCCTCTATGGCGGCATTCGAGTGCAAAGGGTTAATCATTCTGACTTTTTCCATAGGATTCATTAATTTTCTTGAGCGCTAAACGTCACTCAATATAAACAACGGTAACATTAGTTTTATTATACAATGCGTGAATGTTTTTATACGCATATCGTTATGAGAGAATTAAGGTAGGGCTTATTAGCCCCTTGTCAGCGGAGATATTTTCATGCGACCTCTACAAAGCATAAAACCTTTACAAGATTTTTTGATGCACTTGCCAAAATTCTTGGATTTGTTATAAACATCAATTCTATTAAAATCGTCAGAGAGTTCTTTATGAATCCGAAAATTGAAAAGTAATAATAACCTTAAATGAAAAGTTTTTCACAATGGTAACAATTATAAATAGATAATATTTTATGTATACACGATAGGGAAAACACGGTACATATTCATTCTTACAAAAATCTTCAAATAACCATGACAAGAATTAATTTTAATACTGAAATAATATTTCGTAAAATTATTGACTATATGTCAGCTCAAGGTAACCAGTGTTGCCAATGTCTTTATGTAACTGTATGAGATTTTTTTCAATACCTTTGAAGACGCTTTCCCAGTTGTTCCAATTTCGATTGTTTATTGTTATTATACTTTAAATAATAAAAACACATTTTTTTAGTACTTATTTCCACAATATATTTTTTGATCAGGACCGGTTTCGCTAATCGCGAGCATTATCAACTGATCACTGATGATGATTTACTAAAAAAATGTGTTTTTATTATTTAAAATATAATGCCTTTCCATCAAGAAGTGACAGTTAACACCTTAAAAGTGGTTATTATACTTGCATTGATCTTAGGTTATTGTAAAGAACTAACCAAACAAAATAAACTAGCGTGGATTGTCTTGTAGGCAACCTGGCAACATATGCAATGCGTACCGCTAGATGGCATGTGAAAGGATTTAAAAAGGCCTTTAAAATGAAAATATAAAAATGTCCAATTATCAATCTGATATTTAAGATGATAGGTTCCAAAGTTGAACCTCAAGAGATTCACTAATTTTCAAATATTCTTGCCTATATTATTATAGTCAAATATAATCTTTTTAATACACAATAGATTTACTAGTTTTGTTTTAATGGCACACTGAATGTGCTTTGAATTCCATGTTTTATGACACGTAAATTTATTTGGGTTGCCGACCGCTGTTTTAAAGAATAATTGTGTGTGCGGATAACGAGGTTATCGATTGGGATTGTGTGAAGGAAGACTGCGGAGGCGACTCGTCGCTTCAGAAAGCCTTCTCGGAAAATGGCCACTCCGCTTGCTTGATGTTAAAAATAATAAACGAGCTTAGAAAAATAACGATATGTAACACTCAAAAGTCAGCAATTTCCAAACATAATGCTACCACGCCTCCCTAATTTTTTATTTATTTATTTAATAGATATACCAATATAAACACGATTTAAATTATAATGACTTTCTATAAAACATGTTATAATTACATTATTATTATTACAATAAACAGAACAATAACAAGGTGTTGCATGATTTAGCGAAACCGAACCAAATACGAATATATCTATTGTATAAACATACCTATGAAAAATTATCTTTACATTGAATTACTAACCAATCTGTTTATTGTCACAAAGTTTTTCGAATCTTGGGAGCATTGTGGAGAGTGACAATCATAGCTCGTATTTGACTTTTTGCCATGTTAAAAATCTGTTTTGTTTATTTGACTAGGTTATTTTTATATATCAATATTATACATGCCTATGTAGGTAAATACATCTTTAGAAACTAAATATATAAAATTTAACAAAAATAAACATTTATTAACCGTATTATTACTGATACGTTACAAAGTTATTTATTTATAGATGATAGGTAAGAATTTTTTTTTCTTAGAAAGTTTTTGGCGCCTCACAGTTTGGAAACCGCTGCTTTAAGGACAAGACAAAGCGTTTGTAAAAATGTGGGTCACACCGTTATCTAATACTTTTAGCATTTTTTTAATTCTTCATATTAGAATTATAATTATGTCTCAAATGCACCACCGTATAGTAATAAGCCCCTGAAATAACACAATAAATAATTGAGGTTACTTCTTCAAACAGGATTAGCACATGATCAAAATTGATTTTAGATTATAATTGCCTGTATGAAGCGTAGATGTTAATTTACTTTATGACCTTTATTAAATATCATATTTCTGTATTATTACTTCCGATATTTTTTTATTGACTAATAACAAATTTGATGGTCATTGCCTCGTGTAAGTAAACGTGTCGATTATTTTTCGTGGATCATAATTTTACACTTTATATGGCTATTTTTTTATAAGCCTTCCATACCAACGTCTAAATATACATTAATGAAATTGCAACAATTAAATATAATGACTTGCTTTTTGAATTCGAGCATTGGATTCTAAAATTTAAAAATCGAACGCGTTTCACTAAAGAAAGTCAACAAATGAACTACATGACAAACATTCAAAACGCTACTAACGAATTCTTAAATGACGATAATTGCTTTTGAATATCGAATAGTACAATAGGCAGTTTAAATTTAATTGTATTCCAAACATAAGTCAGTCACCCGTGGCTGTGGTTGACCCTTAACATAAAAAAATTACATGAGATGTGTAAATTATTTTTATTAACTCTTATCTTCAGTTGCGATACAGTTCGAAGATTCACTATGGTTAAATTTCGTAAAACACTTAGTCTATGTGATTTATGCCATTATACCGCCATATATATCCCACTCGGGAAATTTTCGAATAGTTATACTACTCTGTTATGTCCGAAAATGTTGATATTCAATAAATAATTCATACTTAAATACTAAATTTAAATTAGTGACTGCTTTTACACTTGTGTCGTTAAATGGTAACTAATTTTGTAATAAATATTTTTTTTTTATTAAGATTTCGTACATCGCCCTTCAAACGTCCGTTAAATTGTAAAACAGTGGGTGATCGGTTAACGAACAAAATACGTTCCAAATCTATGATCGTTATCCGAATTGTTCATTAACCAATCATCGATTAAGCATAGATTTATATTATGTATTAGAAAGATTGTTTTAGTTCGTTATCCGAATAAAAAAATCTTTCGTGATAGTGTCCGATTTAGTCGCAGTCCGAACTGATCGTCAAGCTATGACTGTAATCCAAAGTTACTCTTCACTTTTAATTTAAGAATTTATATAATTTATGATATCGACTGAAGGTTCTTGACGGAATTTCAACTGTCAGTTCTATTGCATCCGTGAGATAGAATACCTGAAGATGCTGAAATGCGTAACCCATGTTGTTGGTGTCAAAACATGTGGAATCGTAGAAAGTGTCAACAATAAAAATGTATTAAATTATAGAATTGTTGTTTACTTCCGAAATAAATAGCCTTTCGATACAGTTCGACTAAAGATATTTCTGAAAGAAGTGAAATAAATCCGTGTCATATTTAGTAACGCCCCAAGTGGCATATCAAAGTTACCAATTTTTATTTTATTTCTAAAAATGAATTTCCACAGAGTTACCGCAAAATGAACCGAAAATAATAATTATATAAATCAGGTGATGTGGCTTTCTTGTTAACCCATTGACTTCGAACGTTTCAAATGTAGGCATCATATTATAGTGCATATATACTCAAATATATCTATAAAAACTTTCATACAAGATCTAATTTGTATATTGAAATATAGCCTGATTTTTTTTCTGATAATCTCCTTACGTTTTTTTCAACACTAATAAATTATTATTTTGAAATAATTGGTAAAGAAATATTCGTTAAGCAGGGACAGTTTAATTTTAATTGCACGAACTGTATTTTTCGATACTACATTCGTTGCAGAAACCACTGAAATATAAGAGCTTTCTTAATAACATTCATTACTTTGTATGTTTGCTGCTGTATTTATGTTAAAACGTTCCAGTACAAGCAAATTTCTGTATCAAAATATTGCCTGTTTTTTTGATAAACATATATTTATTAGTACTCTCTTCACAATATATTTTAGAAAATTGATTAGTTGACAATGCTCACAATGAGCGAATTGGCTCCTGACATAAAATATATTATAGAAATACTACCAAACATGTGACACCTTAAAAGTGATTGCCTTATTTGTCCCGATGAATATTTCATTACTTACTATCAGGGCGTGGAGTTGCGATGTTTTGTCCTAAGTCGTGTTTTTGTCAATGTCGGAGTTGGAGTCGGAGTCGTGAAAAACGAACGATTTCCTACTACTTTTTCAATTAGACGATTTTGAACGAACGAACAATTTGCCGAATTGGTTGGTTGTTCTTTAATTGAAAGATAAGAAAAACCTGACGAAAATAAACTATATTTAGTCGAAGTCGTGTTGTTGGTCATTGTTGGATTCGGGGTCTTGTTTTTTTTAACGACTCCACAACTCTGCTTACTATTCTTTTCCTTTCAACTCTTACACTACAAAATTATTTTTTTCAGTAGTTCAGCTTAGTGTCGATGGAATATTCTTTTTACGGTTCGGCAAGGAATGGGTTAATGGCAATCGTTTCTTTAAAAAAGTGAGACTCGTTAAAATGTCAAGTGTAACTTTCCCCGAAAAACTTTACCTTTTGTGTAGTGGCCTATAAAACTAAATAGATAATATTCTCATTATTATGACTAATGATGATTTCGGGTTTAGAGTATGAAAGTAATTTTTTCGATTTGTTCTGCTCTGGTGAAGAAACGGAGACAAAAAGCGAATGAGAACCAAATTAAAAATGGAAAACACTTTTGACAATAGTCTTCTACTCCGGTGCTTCCTAAATGTTTTGATTGGAAGAACCTGCCAGCTATGAAAAATTAAGCCACGCCGCAGTAAAATATTTAATTACATAGTTTTTAATGTGTCTTTACATAATAAATAATGTGAAATAAGACGCTTGAGAATAATGCGTTCGATATGTTATTAGGGAGAAGATTAGTTTGAAAATCATTTTATAGCATTTAGAAAATCCTTGCACTAGCCCTAGATTATTTGTCTTATTTAGAGATTTTCAGTCACATTTACACCATCTGTCTTCTAGCGTCTTAACCGTTGAGACAGATGATATATTGTTAATAGTTTATAGGAAATTTAAACACTCGTGTAAGAACTATTTAATTTTTTCTATCTTTACAATTATGTTATCATTACTTTTGTTTCGCAAATGTTTTTACAATATAAAAATGTTTCAACTCTAAGCCACAAAATGTGGAAAGTAGATTTGGGATGACAGTATATATAATAATATATACATAATGTCAGTTCACCTACATTACTCAACATTTTAACAATATAAATAAAAAGTTTTTTAAAAGAAAAATGGATCATTTTGCCACCCCCGCAAAACCCTACGTGAACCCCCTGCCTTCTCACAGTGGGTTGCAAAATATAGTTTGACAACCACTTTTATATTCCACAGAAGTCTAGGGTCGTCATCAGACGTCATTAAAAAACTTAAAAATTGCTAATAATATAAATCTTTTTTTAATATATCCGTTTCCGATTCTATTATATATACTCTTTATGGATTATTACATAAGTATTTCCATGAGAACTTCTAGTTAATGAAATGATTTCGCTAATACAACATGATTTTTATGAGCGGATGTGTGGGAGGGAATTTCAGACATCCATGCCATCGAGCAGAAGCCGATTAGAAAATCGTACTACCATGTTATTGACGTCAACCACTCGACCATGAACCCGATAGAGTGAAGATTCCATTCAAAATTGTCTGGTTTAAAAATGGTCAACAGCCTGTCTTCTAATATTATTTTCATATTATTTATTTATTGTTCAGTTGATCCAGGTGATTTTCTTGAAAGGGTTTTCTACGAGAATTGCTTGGTACGCAGTTGCTAAATCTACTTTCGGCGTAACAAACACCCATTATTTCGAGAAGAAACCCATTCATCTGGAACTCGAACCCATGAGATCCGTAACGATGCTAACGATGGAGACCAATGCGCCACAGACCCGACATTCATAAATACACATTTGTTAAGTAAATCCCTGATTCTACATTTTAGGGACTACGAAAAAGACGAGTGCAAAATACCTAATGTACAATTTATTTCTTTATTATATCTTTATAAAGTTAATTTTTAAAGTCTAATATTATTTTTTTTCATTTTTTACGTGTTAGCTGTCTCTTCTTGGTGGAAAGTTAATTATATTTAGATAAATAACACACAATGTTTGGTTTAGACCGCTAAATGCGGAATTATCTAACATTTTTCTTATGGGTGTATAGCCGGGACTTTTTAACTTAACTTTAATCGCTAAATATTTTTATTCGTAACCTATGAAAATTTAATTTAATATCTACCGTGATATTTATGTTTAACTTGGCATAGTTTATTATAGGTAGAACTGGTTTAGTTTGTTTACTATGAAATCTAGTACAAAGGCATCGGGAAGTGTAGGTCCCGATAACAAGGTACACCATTTCATAGTGATCAATCGATAGTCTCAAAGCTGCACCGCTTAGGCCAGCGCGTTGCGCTAGTTTACCTAATTGCTTCGGACCTTCAAAGTATAGCCGGGACTGCAAAAACGAAAGATCGGCGTTCCACTGTACACGCAAAAAAGAAAGCAATCATCACCTGGGCAGCCAAACGAATTTTAATAAAGAGTCAATTTTTCAGTGATGAGGACTGCACGTGTCGGTGATTGTCATTAGCTGACACTTGTGAAAAAGAAGAATTGCTTCTATCACTCCACAAGTCGGTCAAATGAGAATGAGAACCTAACCACAAGAAAAAAGCGATACTTATCTATAATATATAAATATCTACACTCACTTGGGTTGAATTATGACATACCTTCAAAGCATAACCGGTGTTTTGAGAGCGAGTCGCAAACAGTGGTTTGCGAGTCGCTTCCGGCTCATTATAAAGTTAATTAATAGATCATCTGTTATTATTAGACCTTTGCACTCGATGAAACCACGTATTATTTTTCAATATTAATTATAATTGGTCATTTTTTAACAATTTGCGTTCGGGGATGGACAACGTTGATTGTGTGCTGTAGTTTATCGAGTGCAAGGGGCTAATAATCACGGATCGTGAGTAAAGAAACATGTAGAATCGTATAAAATTTCAACAATTAAATTGAGAATATAGTTTATGATATCGACTGAAGGTGCTTGATGGAATTTCAATATCGAATTTGAGTTGTTACAACTTTGTACGATTCCACATGTTTTGTCACTAACGACCCGGTTTTCGCCTTTCGGCGTCTTCAGACATTCTATGACACGGATGCAACAAAATTGACACATTCTTGAAATAATGACACATTGACAAGATCTTTAATGAAAATTATCACAGGCAATTGTGTCAATTATTATTAGATTAATATTATTAAATTTGTTTTAGCTGCAATTTACTGCTTGCCTTGGATAAGTGTTTTCCTGTAATTAATAACTTTGGTATATAGACGATGCTAACTGTTTATTTTACGTCAGTTCTGTTGCATTCGTGTGATAGAATGCTTGAAGATGCCGAAAGGTGAAACCCGGGTCGTTAATGAAAATACATGTGGAATCGTACAAAGTTGTAACAATTCGAATTTGAGAATATAGTTTTCAATTTATCAAGGAGCTCACCGAAAGAAGTCAAATTTACATTTTTTTTTTATATATAAAATGCCAGTTAAAAACGTTTTGCATTTAACTGACAACTTATTCACCACTTACAAAACAGCAAATTCTTAAAAATGTTCATTGTGACGATTCTTTTAATAAAATATCCAAGTAGTCGAGGCTCCACTATATTTCCATTTTAAGATTTTAATTTTAGATTGCTAGTTTACAGCCACTGCTCTGTTGCTATTTAGTATACACTCATTGGCCACCGTAGACGGATAATGGAGAACTTGTATTTCTTTGCATAACCGAATGAGTTTCGTTATTATACCAACCTCACATATAATACCATACCTCGCGGCTCAATAATTTCTACACAAGTAACTTGCAAACGTTGTAACACATTATCAATATGTGACCACACCGCTTAGTTACTATTTAACAGAAAAAAGTTAAATTGACGTTCGGTTGTCTCATGAAACTCACATAAATGGGTCGATTGTACATTTGTAAAAAAGGCAACATTTTTAACCGGGCATCTTAAATAGAACAGCAAACAAAGTTATTACAGAGTTCTACTAATTTGATGACGATTCAATCAATTAACAACATAAGGCCATTACTGTAAATCCCGATCCTAATTTTGCACGAATTGTCAAACATGATATTATAAATTGAATCAACATTTTCAATGCGTCGACATTGTCATGCATTTTGTCAGAGTGAATTAAAAAAGCTAGAGGGCTGATAATACATTATTAAATTCGTTCAAATTATTTATACTTCCACAAGTTTTGTCACTCACGACCTTGGTTTCGTATTTCGGCATCTTCAGACATTTTATCACACGGGCGCAGTTTAACCGACAGTCAGTAAACAGTTCGCATCGCTTAAATGCTAGGAGCTTAATATATATGTCTGAAATAGTTTTACTAACTACTGATGTGATTATAATCACATTCAAGTTTGAAAATGATAATCTTATGACCAGTACAGCCTTATGATTTTTTAGCTTTCACAATCATTAACTATCGTCAAAATATAATTTTTAACTTTAAACCGTAGATTTAGCTATATTTTTTAAATGTTTGGGTTATAATGGGATTACATATCGAATGGCGTTTTATTTAATAAAAATACATTAAGTTATACCGATTGTTGACTTAATTACTGATCTTGTGTAAGGGCTATAACAATGTAGAATAAGGGATGCTTAGCTGCTCAATTGATAAAAGTAATGAACCCAACTGGACCCTATTAAATTTTTAAAAAATCTCAGTTACATAAATACATAATATATTTTTATACAATGTTTTTGTTAAGATGAACATCGAGTTATCAAACAAAATTAGATTCAATAGAATAACTGTTAACTGTCAATTCTTCACAGAAAGATTTTTTTTTTATAATAATTCAACAATTAGGCAATTATCTTAGCTAGTTTTATTCATTGATACTTTTCCAGCTGATTGAGAATTTATTCCTCTTATCGACGTTCACATTTATTTAACACATTTTATTCGATGACCCCTTTTTATATCGAAAGACGTATTGCGTTGGTCGATAAACCATCGCCATACCTGATTGCTAACGCCTTACAGTTTCAGTAAAAATGTCGTTTCGCGATCGCGGATGTTAATGCCATAAACTATTATATGAATGATTTCATAATTAAGTTCCAATCAAACGGGTTGAGAAGAAACCGAATAGGTAATCATAAGTTATTTCTTAACTCAACACGCCTATTCTTACATTATACTCAGTTGACATGCGAATCGTCGCATATTTATGTTTATATGACAAGCTTTTGGGTTCTGCTCAGGGAAATCATTTCAAAATTGGTTTCTTCGATATATGTAACCCAGAAAAGCAAAAGAAAAATATGTTTCATTGAATTAGGAAAGAGCAAATGCATACCCTTACCCCCCGAATCCATCTCCAGCTTTGAATAATAAAAACGCGACCCCAACTCCGATTTGAAATCATTCTATAACCATTAATAATTTCAAACTGTGATATTATTTGACAAGTCGAGTGCATGAATTGTTTATTCTCCTTAAGCGTAGACCTGCCAATAAATATTTCAATGATTAACAATGTTGAACAGTATTTTTCTTATGTCGACATATTCCACGTGAACGAGAGTAAGTCAGATGAAACTTTTTTGATGTATTAATGTAGATTTTACCTATGCTTGCTCAATAGAATTCGCTGCTTATTTCCAATGTCACCATTCTATATATCAAATCAACTTTTTAAAAATGTACAAAAATGTCAACGCTAGAACATCTCCTTCATCATCTATGTATAATACAATGTACACGTGATCAAAACATTCACAGTTTAATTATTATCCTTTATTTGTACAGTACATTTTATAACACAAATTATCAAAAAAAATATAATCAAAGGAGCTCTACAGCCCTGCAAACAGCTTATCCGCATTAGTTTATATTGTTACCTATAATTTTCTTCTGTTATTCAAAACATAATTAAATTCATTTTTTTAATAAAAAAAATTAAATATATATATTTATTCATAGTAGGTATGATAATTATCTAAATTTTCAGTGATGAATTTAATAGAAACCAGGGCTGTAGAGTCGGAGTCGTGTTGGTGGTGAAATGCCGAATTGCTTGGTTGATCTACAATTTAATCCAAATAAATAGAAAAAAATAGGTTAAAACCTGACAAAAATAAACTTTTTTTAGTCGTAGTCGTGTTTTTTTAATGACTCCATATCCCTGATGGCAACACAGGCCGATGTGCACTTTGATTACTCGCGCGAATGCTCGTTTGTTCCTTATTAGTCAAATAGCATTCTTTACGTTTGTTTGATTAGAAATTTGAAATGATATTACCGCCAAATCTAGGTCAAGTTTTAAAAATCCGTGTCTTAAAAACGAGAGAGTAAATTAATGTCATTAAACATTACAAATACCAACATAATGATAATCAGCAACTTGACTGAGTAGACAGAAGTATTTCGAATAGTGTAACAATTGATTTTACTATCAAAAATCACGGTCCTTTATAAAGAATTAGTCAAATATGTACATACCGTGTGAATTTAAATTATATGAATTATTAAAAAATCTCTAGCTACCATCATTTCAATTGTTGAGACGGCTTATAGCAGTGAGCCGATAGTTGACAGTTAACATGTGAATGCTGTCGTGAAAAAAATAATTTATGTATTTAAATATGGTTTGACGAAGGATGAATGTGATAAATGATAAATGAAAGGTATATTCGTGAACTCCACTTTTTTTTTGAATATTCGGTCTTGATATCATCATTTATTTTGTTCAGCAGAGAACAGGTTAATAAAGTATGGTATAGTTGCCGACAATAGTGAAATTCTTACCACTTAATTTTTCCTTTTAATGTGCTCACTGTCACTTCTTGATGAAAATGCTTTATATGTAAACAAAACAAAAACACAATGTTAAGTTAAGCTGTTCAACAATTTTACATCAGTATAATAAAGACCGGTTTCGCTCAACGCGAACATCACCAAACATTGTACACCTATTGACAAATATTTAAGTTCGAGTTATTTGATTGTTATATTTTACAAACCGTTGTTCCAGCTAATGGGTGTTTCATAATTATTTATAAACTCATAATTGTTTGGCTGTGGAGTAATTAAAAAAAAACACTTTGACTTCGATTCCAACTCCGACATTGACCAACAAAACAACTCTAACTAAAGAAAAATCGTTTTTCTCATACCTTTCCTATTTATGCGCATTAAACAAAAGATCAACCAATAAATCCGGCAGATTGTCCATTGAGATATTTTTCAAAATCGTCTAATCGAAAAATTACTCGGAGTCGCTAATTTTTCACAACTTCTACCATAACACCATGACTTAGAACTCAATTCCACAACCCTGGTTTATAATGCTCGCGATGAGTGAAACCGGTTCTGATCTTAATATTAAATTGTTGAATTGGCACTAAGCAATGTTTTTTTTATTATATGAACTTTTTTCCGATTTCAAAAATTGACCCTTGTTCATTTGAAAGAATCAAACAAACACAAAAAGTTGTTTATGGAAACACGTTCTGCAAAAAGATTTTTTAGTTAACCGTTAGAATGCTACGCGGCGCAAAAGCGCTGCGATCGTTTGTATCGAAAATTGCGCTGCGAGTTTCAGTGTGTTTTCGGTGCTCCGCGGGAGTGCACGTACGCTAACCTCGCGCGTAATTTGTAATGAGAGTGCATTCTTATACATTTAAAAATAACTTTTATCGTTTTTTATATTATTTTAAAATATCACTGCTCGAAACCATCGTAAGGGAAACAAAAATCGATATGCTGCACAGTTTTTGGCCTCGCACACTGTATCGGATAATTCTCGAGCAAAAAAGTGGACGCCGACAACAATATACGAAATGAAAGCCTTTATTGCTGTCATACTCGAAATGGGAATAACGAGAAGGCCAACAATTAGTAGTTATTAGTAGCTATTTGTGCGGCAAAACATAATTGTTGAGCTATTTTTTTTTTGATTTTTTATTTTCTAAAAGAAATAAAATACAATAATATTGATATCACTTTATGTTTAATAAACATTAATAAACAATAAACATTTTATCTTTATAATGCAAAAATAATTAATAAAATTGATTGATTTTGTCTAAGTTAGAGTGTTTTATTTGACACCATTATTTTTTCCTCTAAATTAATCAATATGTGTATAGCAATTTTCATTTATTTTTGCCAAAATTGCTTAGCACTAAAACGGTTAATAACTTTATAATTTGCCTATGGTAAACAAACCTTTTTTTTGACCCACACTATGCGCCTTAGGCGTCTAGCCGTAATTATCATTTTTTTTCACTATCGTAATATATAATTGCTAAAATCGTTTCATTCATTTAACACGCAGGTATTTTGTTTACACTACAATACACTTTTAATGAATATGAGCAATACATATTGTTGAATCCGTGGTGCAGTGGTCAATGTGGTTAAGTTTTCTCGATACATTTCACAGGTTCAATTCCCAGCACGAATAGGGCTTTTTCAGTCGATTTTGATCGAAGGCATGGGTGTTTAAAAATTAACCCCAACCCACCTGATACCCTAAAATATGTGGCGTAACCAGAGCCGTAAGCTGGACATAGTTCCTTAACCTTTTTTCATCCGCGGATCATCAAAAAATCCAAAAATGTTTTACAGACCATTAACATTGAATTAAAATAATTGTATTTATATATATATATAATATATATACAAATATTTATATAATTGATTTTTTTTCAAAGCAATTAATTTCGCAACACCGTATGCTGATATAACAATATTTGAATATGTTAAAACAGACAGTAATAAAAAAAATGTTCTTTAAAAATGCAACGTAAAATTAGATTGTTTCGGCTCACCCAAAAATCTTCGAGGACCACCAGTAGTCCATGGACCACCGGTTGAGAAACTATGAGCAAGACTGCTAGTGCTGTCTTAACCCTTCCTTTCTATTTTGAAAAGTCGTGTACATGAATTGTTTGTTCTTATAAATTGTATAACCAGTCTGCTAATGGAATGCTCTGAGTCTGGGTTAAAATAAATGACATTTCGAGTCAGCAATGAATGTGTTAAATGTTTTCTTTTTCTTTTCAATGCTAGATATATTTTACATAGTAAATTATGAAATCGATTGCATTGTGGACAGCACTAGTTAGTTGCACAAAAAATGTATGTGCAAACGCCTCAAACGGTGCGTGCGCATTGTGATACCTATCTCGATTACAGAAGTACCCATATTTATTATAGAATGTGTAAATTTTTTAATTAGAAACTTCAGAAATAATTTCTATCAATAATCATTATTCGAACACTGTTTCATTATGCTGCATTGCGCAACAGACTACCGACGCCTTTGGTATCGTTCATGAAGATTTCTCTAATTTTTTCTTCAGTTTAAATCACTGATACCAAACCTTTTTTGACATAGTATCCTCTTTTCGAAAAAATTACTCATCGCTCCCTGTTCAGAAAAAAAACACACCGACTTCAGTTCATGCGATTATTGCCCAGGTGGACGCTGGTTGGTCTTTAACACATGACCGCCGACAGGTTTTACGTAAAATAGTGAAAAAAAATGATAATATGCTTCTAAGTAGTATTTGATAAAATATTTCAGAATTGATTGTTTTTTTTTAAACTTTGAAATTTTTTTTACTTGAATTATTGGTTTTTGTATTTGCCGGTCACCGGTGACCCCATGGCGATCAACGTGTTAATGTGCTCTAAATTTGTCTTATCATTTCGACGCCTACCGGTAGGTAATACCGACCCCGTTAATAACCACTGGTTTAGATACTTGGCAAGGTAATAATGCTGAGAAGACTAAGTATATATATAATTTACGATATCAACTGAAAGTGCTTGGTGGAATTTCAATATCAAATTTGAATCGCCTTTCGGTATCTTCAGTCATAATGTCACACGGATGAAATAGAACTGTTTACATTTAACATCGGTTTTATACAAGCAGAATTATATAGGAATATTGGTATATATGAAAAAAAATACTACATATTTGATTATATATGATATAACCATCATTAAAGCCTAATAACTGCATAATGAGAATTCTTTACAATAAACAATTTCCATTAAAATGTAATTGGTAAATCTTATAGTGATATACCGTACATTAAATGTGTTGCTTAATGTGATACTTAATAACATAAATCTTTTCTAACATAGTGAAAAAAAGCAATATATTTTAGTTTTATAAAACTTATAAGATATAGTTTATAGCTATTTCGGCTATACTTCTGTCGAAGTATGTGTATGTTCCATGAGCCGAAATACCTATCAACTACATATTATACTATAAATTTTGTAAAACTTAAATACATTGCTTTTTTTTCAAACGGAAAAAGGGTTCACGATCGCTTCGACTGTATTACAAATTGATTCATAACGTTCGAAATTCAAAAGCTAATTGTTCATTAATTTATGGAATGGACATTCAAATAATAAATCATTACGCTAAGATTATTTTGTCAACAGTTCATTTTGAATTTTGAACACAATCATGAAATCGATTCGAATGGGTCAATGAAACACGTCAGATACTAATCGACTCAAAATCTTTGCAAGTACTGCCGATGTTGCAAATCTCACACAGCTTCGCTTGCAACATCGCAATATCACTGCTCCATTCACGTCAGTATGATTCACCATATTATTGTTGCGATTGCATGAAACTTGAACACAGGGCTGTAGAGTCGGAGTCGTGGAGACGCGGAGCTATGACCGGAGTTGAAATCGAAACGAAACGACCGCATTGAATAATTTACTACTGAATTGGTTGGTTGATATTTTATTTAATCTCTTCCATGCTAACGCCCCTACGTATGGGACGACAATGTGCAAGGCCTGTACGCGAGCGCCACAAACGTTGGGACGCGAACATTCATACGTCGGTAACGCAGGCATCTTTGGTTTTAAAATATCGCCCAATTCGTCCTGATACTACCACCTCCATAAACTTGTCAAAAGAATTAGGTTTAAATGCTTAAAACATCGATTTTTCGAACTCTTCAAATTTATTACGATCCCGCCAAATTAACATATCAGTTTGAAACTGCATGCTAAACTCGCGTCTAACTTCGCACTGAACTTTGCACCAATCTCGCGGCATTGCAATGTGACACTCCGTGACACGTGACAGTAATGGCGCTTGTTCGTTTGTGTTTGATTGGTGTCTTCGTTACGTCACGGTTATGGCGATTTACGAGTTAGTTATTTGTTAGGGATATATTGGTTAAGGTGATTGTGACAACATAGGGCATTTCTATGTGTTTTTTTAATGTTGTGAAACATTCCTTATGCATCTAGCTTCCTTAAAAGCGAACCCAATTATTTTTTATTGCTGTATTTATAGCTATATATGGAAAGAGAACATTTTGAAAAATAGCAACGCGGACAGATTTTGTTTGTACGAAAAAATATCGCGCCGATCGGGTTAATGCACATAAAAAGGCAATGTACGAAAAGATCTGAAAAAAATAAACTTTTTTAGTCGAAGTCCTGTTGTTGGTCAATGTCCGAGATCTTTTTTTCGTCATGTCGGAGGAGTGTTTTTGGCCAATGTCGGATTCGGAGTCGTGTTTTTTCTTAACGACTTCACAGCCCTGCTTGAGAACATAAGACCTTGTCTATCTGAACTCGACTAGTCCATAGTAAAGTTGATGGAGTATGAATACGAATATTTAAATATTATAAATACATTAACCCTTTGACACCTTGACTGTTGCGACAACTGATTGCAGTTTGTTGATAGTTGACACTAAAAACATAAAATACAATGAAACTACGTTGTAACATTCCCAGAATACATAATATCCCACTATTTGCATTTAGTTTTACAATCTCGTTTTATTTCAGTACATTCAATACCCGCATTACATTACATTTATATTTCCCACAATTTACGTTTGAAATATCTAAAACTCGAAAAAATCATAAACGTATTTAATTAAAAGCGCGACGATTTGAAATGTTTCAAATGAATATTAGGAAGCTGAAATATGAAAGGTGTTCACTGTCACTTCTTGGTGCAAAGCAAAGTTTTGACACTGTTCAATCTTTTAATAATTATAACTGTCAAACATTACCATAATGTTTAATTAACCTTTAAACGCCCAGCGGTCCCGTACGGGACCGGTGATTATGATACATTTCGCTATCGAACTACACTGATTTATGAAAATAGTATTCAAAATATGAATATTAGCTTATATAAATAATATTTTTATCGTGATGAATAATATAAACATATGTGTTACAATATTGGCTCTTGGTATGTGCGTTGTTATTTTAGGCGAACCATAATAAATCAGCTTAATCTACACTATTCACTACATTTTGATGGGGAAACAGATTTTTTTCATACAATACAAAGAATATTTTTTCTTTGAGGCAGTGGCTCGCAATCTGAGTGCGCAAACCCCTCAGAGAAATTTTTATTCTTTAACTTTAACGCGTAATTATATAAAATGTGAAAAATTACGTATAAAGCTTTAGTAAATTATAAACAATCTTTTATTTTGATAATGTTTCTTATTATACCCAAATATAATGACTAGATTTAGAGATATAATTATTTTTAGAACAACTGCGGGTCGCGCGAATATTTCACAAAAAAATGCTTGGGCGGTTAAAGGTTAATAATAAAACACATTTTTAGTACTATTTTCGCAATATATTTTATGATCAGGGTCGATTTCGCTCATCGCGAGTATCATCAATTGATATGACTGTTATTATTATTTTTTAATTAATTAGTTTAACTTAAAAATGAAAAATATTGGGTTGATGCAAAAGTTATGACCGTTTTTTACATATAAAATTAAACATTTTTTTTTTATTTATATTATTTATTTAATCAATTATATAATTTCCATCCGTTCTTAGTTTCCGTTTCCATCTTTCAATCAACTTATTAATACCACTAGTGTAAAATTTCGTGGATTTTGATGCGAAAAATGTATTAAGGGATGTTTTTACCTGTTCTATTGTATCAAATTTTTTATTATTTAAAAAATTTTGCAACGATCGGAATAAATGAAAATCGGAAGGAGCAAGATCTGGAGAATACGGTGGATGCTTGATAACATCCCAATTCAAGTCATTTAGCTTGTGTTGGGTCATCATAGCCACATGTGGTCGCGCGTTGTCATGATGAAACACTACCCCTTTTCTGTTTACCAATTCTGGTCTATCCTTTTGAAGGGCGATGTTTAATTTGGATAATTGCTGACAATATCGTTCTGCTGTAATCTTCTGATTGTGTTCCAAGAGTTCAAAATACACAATACCCTTGCAATCCCACCAAACACAAAGCATAACTTTTTTTTGATGGATTTCGGCCTTCGAAGTTGTTAATGGGGCTTGTCCAGGTATAGCCCAATGTCTTTTTCTTGTCACGTTGTTGTAAACGACCCATTTCTCATCTCCTGTTACCAAACGATGCAAAAAAGGTTCATGTTTTTGTCTCGCACTCAAAGCAACGCACGTTGAAACAAGATCCAATAAATTGGCAGCCGACAATTGATGAGGTATCCAAACGTCGTACCGCGAAACCATCCCCATACGCTTCAAATGTCTTAATACGGTTGTTTGGTTGACTTCCATCATCGACGCGATCTCCCTGGTGGTTAGACGTGGATTGGTGTCAATTATAACTTTTAACTTGTCGTCATCAGACTTCAATGGCCGCCCGGTACGTGGTTTATCAATTAGTGAAAAATCCCCAGATCGGAATTTTGTAAACCATCTTCGTACTTGTCGAACTTTGATGACATCTTCTCCATACACTTTTTTGGCCGCAAATTTTTTTGGTTGCCACACTCGCAGTATTGTCTTTACGAAATTCATAAAGTAAACAATGACGTAAATGCACTTTGTCGATCGACATTTTGAAAAAATACAAGGGCTCTTCACTGTACTCTGGCCAGGCCAAAACTGAATAGAAAGTAGAGGGAAAGGTTCCTTTATACAATTGAATCATTTAAAAGAAGATACTATTCATCATTTCTGAAGAATTTTTTTTTTTACCTAGGATCATAAAAAACGGTCATAATTTTTGCATCAACCCAATATATGCATTATGATTTTAACTGAGAGTCGACATTGCCAAAACATTCGTGATATTGCTAATTTTTTTATCGAAATTTAATATATAATCTCCACAAGTTTGGCTCAAATTCACAATTCTGATTTTTTTTTATATTAACCTGTCTAAAGCCGACGACCCACCGATGTGTCGTTTTCCTAAGAATTAATTCATTTCTAGATTCCTCTACATTGTTCAGCGGGGAACGGGTTAATTATGTTACTTATAAATTTATACATTTCGGATTATAAAAAAAACACGCGTAAAAACTGACGCAATTTACAAATAACTTGTTATTCTTGTAGCTTCATTCATGCACGAACGATTTTTTGCTGTTATATTTGCATCTTTATATTTCGAATCAATAATAGATTATATAAGAACGTCATCAGCATTAAAAAGCATTCGCGGTATTATATATGCTAATACAATTAATAATTTCAAGGTTTTGTCATCTGTAAAAAATTGCTAAGCGAGATTGATAAGCGCTCAATGTTAAGACAAAGGAAGAGAGAGTTAAGATATCGATCGAGGGTGCTTAATGAAATTTAAATCGTGTCATTCTAGCACATGGATGTATTTAGCTTCTGTCAGCTCAGCCACATAACACATATGACTCAGTAAGTTGGTAGATTGATGACATATAGATAGCTGTACGTGTGCTCGTGTCGTGAGTGACAAGACATGGAAGCGTATAAGAGAGAGTGTGTACGTGTGTGTACTTCGACGTTATTATTCATGCAGTCGCTTACAGATTTGAATTCTGCGCATGCGCTCACAGAAAATAAGTATGTACTTCGTTAAGAACTTTACCATGTCACTATAATCAAATCAAACGTTTATCTAGATTTTTTCAGACATACATTTGGCTCCTTGCCTATTTTTTTCTGTGTTATTCCGCTTGTTTACAACCTATGCATACTGTTTACTTTGTTTTGTTTTATTACATCCGCGTGACTAAATGCCTGAAGATGTCTAAAGGCGAAACCCGAACCGTGATTGACAAAATGTACAATATTCCAACACTTCAACTTTGATAATGAAATTCCATCAAGCGCCTTCAGTCTATATCGTTAATTATTAAACCTTACCCCCCACACACACACACAATCTCTCTTCGCGGGTGATAACAAACTTTGCGACGAAATACATGAAATGAAGTTTCACTGTCCATAATTACAGACAATATCGATACATGTAGAAGAAGAAACTGACGGCCTGAGGAGATTGTTTCCAAGTGTTGTATTATGCACACCCATCGCGACTGACGAATTAACCCAATGGGCGGAAGATTTCTCCGCTCCCCCAGGTCGTCGAAAAGCTCGATTTACTTATTCAATTTTTGCAGAGGGGATTAGAAAAGACGCAGGACGTTTATTTATTGTTGTTTTATTGTAATATTAATCAAAGTCCACGACTTATGATCGTTGACAGCTAATTCATTACTTCAGATTCAAAAACTTTATTATTTTTTATCGCTATGACTAACTAAACTTGTTTGAATAATAAATACTCATTAAAAAAGCGCCTGCGTATTCGTATAAGGCTGTGGTCGGCAAACTTATTGGCCAAAGAGCCAAATATGAACATTACAACAATTTAAAAAAATGGGAGCCACATCTGCTTGTTTATGGTAATCGGGAGCCAGTAATTGGAAGCCAAATCTGCTTGTAGCTTGTACTACATGGTTTGTGTTTACGTTTACGAAAACTAATAAAATTGAACTCGATGCCGTTACGTATTTTTACAACAATATAAAATTTTATTTACCTATCTATCTTTTAACTTAAACAAAAAAATTTACATGTTCTCGATTTATAGAAGAATTTTAATTTATCAAAATAAGATGTAATTTTTTTCTTACCAACCTTTTTTTTAAATGAAAATATTATTGCGCCTTCCGTGGATATTTGTGCGAGAGCCGCACTTAAGAAGCCAAAGAGCCACATGCGGCTCTGGAGCCGCACTTTGCCGACCACTGGCATAAGGTAAAAATATTTCTTATAAGTCATATTTCCATAACCAAGGTTTTGGAGTCGGAATCGTGGACTCGCGATGTTTTGACCGGAATCGTGAAGTCGCTGTGTTAGACGATTTTCAAAAATATCCCGATGAACAATTTGCCGGATTGCTTGGTTGATTTTTAATTTAATGCAAACAAATAGTAAAGGTAGGAAAAATCCCTACCGAATGAAACTTTGTTAAATTTAAATTGTTACAACTTTGTCGGATTCTATACGCTTTGTCACTAACGACCCAGGTTTCGCCTTTCGGCATCTTCAGGCTTCTATCACATGGATGCAACAGAACTGACGCACAATTCAATTCAAATTTGATATTTAAATTCCATCAAGCACCTTCAGTCCATATCATAAAATAAATTAAACTTTGTTAGTAGAGTGGTGTTCGCGTTTGTGATTTCTTTCAATTTGACAATCATTTCAGATTTACAATCTATTATATAATATATTGTAAATGCATCGTAAGTTTCGTTATGGAAAGAAACAATTCATGAACATTAAAGTCTGCGACAGCCGAAATGAAATAGCTATGTTTTCGGAATCGGCAGTTCTATTACTTATTATCAATCTACTATGATCAATATCGTTCTCGAACACTGACTGTTGCTATCGAATGAACACGTGCAAACGGTTATTTATTTTTTTCACTTGATGTATAAAATTACATCTGATTGAATAAACACCTGCGATTTACTGCGAGTCCTGTAAACGGCCATTCAGTGTCACTTTTATGGTTGTAAACTGTCGTTTCTTTGTAGAATGTCACTATATTTAAACAATAAAACAAACAGAAAGGAAAAATAGCAATATATTTTGTCACTTTTCTTTTTTTTTTAGTACTATTTCCAGAATATATTTTATGATCAGGGCCGGATTCGCTTATCGCAAGCTGCAACTGTCTGCTCTGCAACTATCGCAACTGATCAGTTAAAAAAAAAATTCCACGATTTTGATGTCATATCAATTGATAATACTCGCGATGAAAGAAAACCTGTTTCAATCTTGAAAATATTACTAAGCATTAGCCGTCTAGTGGTTGGGTCACATTAGTTTCTCTTAATATCCTAACATCACCTCGGGATAAAAATCGGCTGACAAATTGTTAAAATGTATTCTAGATTCATTGTTGTCTTTATAAAAGGTTCGCGAAAAAAATATGATGTATAATGATTCATATCAATTACTGGTGCGTTACAGAGTAATAGATACAGTGATGGGCCACTAATCAGAAAGATACAATGAATATATATTTAAAATTGGAATTCGTGGCTATTTATTCCTACATATCACCCATAACAACATTTGTTTCAGTTTTAGCATATTATTTGCTGTATTTGTAACTTTGTACATAACACATTAGAATCCTCTTTTTATCCCTCTAGTCACTTTATTTATCTTTACCGTGAGGTCGAGGAGTTTGTTTGTTGATTGTATTGTAAAATTAGACACTTTGGATGGCATTTGTAATAAAAAAATTAGACTTACTTATATAATTTGTGAAATACGTAAATAAACCAAAATTTTCATGATTATTAACCCGTTGCCTGCTACGCCCTGGAAACCATATTCCAATACCGATTACTTCAAAAATTTATTGAATAATTTTGGTGTTAAACAATCTTATGGAGATTATCAGAACAAATCAGGCATTAATGTTTTGAAATTGGATTTCACACGAAATTTTTAGTACTTTTAACGCTTTTTAAATATTATAATTAAAACACATTTTTAGTACTATTTCCACAATATATTTTAGGACCAGGACCGGTTTCGCTCATCGCGAGCATTATCAACTGATCTTGGTTGTTAATGCTCGCGCGGTCCTGATCATAAAATGTATTGTGGAAATAGTACAAAAGAATGTTTTTTTATTATTTAAAATATCATGCATTTCCATCAAGAATTGACAGATTGACAAGATCTAAAAAAACTATTGATTGAATTGGCACTTACTTGGTAGAACTCCTATAACACGGTGAAAAAATAGCAATGTATTTCAGTTCTACAAATTTAAAAAAATATAGTTGATAGATATAATATTTCGACTCACGCCAAAGTTCTGACGATGACGTGGGCCGAAATACCTATCAATTATATCTTTTAAAAAATTTAGAACTAAAATGCATTGCTATTTTTTCACCGTGTTCAAAAAAACTGTTATTATTATTTTATTTTTGACTATGAACTATCAATATTCTACTGGCAGAAAGTTAAATATTATAAAATCTTTGAACTATCAAAGCATCAGAAACTCTTAACAGGCCGATAACTCTAACTGTTACCCTAACTAGAGGAAATCTGCGCACTTGATATTGACGAGGTTTGGCTTTATCGGAGCGTTATTGTTGTTTGGGCCGCCGATTTTTTCAATCAATTTATCTCAACTTCATCATGTAATCAGAGTGAATCCCATTTTACAAAACATATCGTGATTGCGTTTTCCATTCAACGAAACCGGTTTAACATCGCTTAATTCATATAACAGGTTTACCCAAAAGATGCGGTTCAGCAATTTCATAAATATCGTTAAACTACACAATAACAAGTTGTCAAGTTCTTTTAACATATTTGACATGATTTAAATCTTGTTTAAATGGAGTATAAATGCAATTTGTCTTTGAATAGAAAAAGTATGAGTGTTTTTAATAATATTAATTACATGCTTTATTATTGCGTTGTATCAACGTTCTAGAGCAGGTCTCAGCAACCATAGACCCATAGAACACAAAGTGACCCTTTTGATAATCTCAAGTGACCATTTCGTGTTCAGAAAATTAAGCATAATGTATATACAAAAATAAATTATGTAAACATTTTAATTTGATTACAAAGATCTTGACATGATAACATCACGTTGAGCATAACTTCTTGCGATATTTTCATGTTTGAAAAATGAGTGCTTTGCCATTTTGTCCACGTTCGGTTCATCTTATAAAAGTGGGCAAATATTTTCAAATATAAAATTTATTTTATGTAAGAACGGGAACAGATTTATTACCGAAAATTCAAAAACTTATATATTTGTCTTAATGGCACTGCGTATAAACCAGACTTGACTAAATTGACGTCACAAACTCAGCATCTGCGAGCCATTAGTATAGAAAGATAACTTTTATGTTTTGAGTTTAAAAGCATACTTATACATATAGAATTCTCATTTAAATATATTTTATTTTTCACTGTCGGGTTGTTTTGATATGAAAGTAACCATTGACGCAAACCTTTTTTTTTATAGTAGCTCACAGCCGAAAAAGCTTACCGACGCCTGTTCTAGAGTAACAAGTTAGCATGCTCAAGGCAATTGATAAATGAATATGCAATCTGTGTGTATAGGTTTTGAAATATGTGACGTGTGTTTAAATGCCAGTATTTTTTATAATTCATTTAAAACACCGGCATTACAAATATAAAAACCGGTGTCAAAAAAATGATTAATTGATAATATCACTCGGGATCGCAAAAGTAACAAATCTAGATTGCTTTTAGATATTTTATGACAAATACTGGAATTCAAAAAAAGTATCGGCATAAAAAGCTGATTTTCATTCCAAACGTTTATTATTATTTCCATTATATCCAAATTATTTTTTAATCGTTTAAACTATTTATAACTTCAAACTTTGTCACTTATGGCCCGTTTTCGCCTTTTGGCATCTTCAGGCATTCTTTCGTACGGATAAAATATAATATCAATCTAACAATTGTAAATATGCGAAAAAGAAACACTGCTAGTAAACATACAATTATTGATTTACAAAACGTTATTCAAATAAATTTTCTGTTTGAATCCTGCTTTATAAAGTGAATAACACCTAGATATAGATAATTGGATCCTAATAAACAATCTAAATCCGCGGTCTTTTGGCTACTCTGGTGCGGCCCTTTGATCATACTTTTTTTGCCATCAGAAAATCGGCCTCATTTTCATCAAAGGCATTTTGAGTCAGCATTGAATGCGTGAACCACTGGTCAAATGATTTTATTTTACATTTTTAACTATTGTTACTTATTTTGTAGTGGATAATTCAATTACACACAGGTAGTAGATAGTCGATCACTGGACTAAACCATCCAATACTAATTAGCTACAAATTTATTGATTATATATGTGCTTTTCCATAAGGACTCGAATTGAACTCAATTACAAAAAAATAAATATCAAGATTAAGCATTCACTTATCTAGTCCTACAATATGACATATTAAAAATAATCACATTTGATAAATATATTATTTTATACTATTAGGCGTGCTTCCGCATTGTCAGTACGAATTCAAGCAGGCTTTTGACATGCCATCTACCTTGAATTATTGAAAAGTAAAAAAATGTTTAATAACATATTTAAACACGTGTAAAATCACTTGTCAGAATGAGATCTTTGATTATATTTGTTCAACTGCCGCAACTTTGCGTCTAATGAATCGTTAACAGAAAGTATGCGGACTTTTTCTTTTAATGTATTATAAGATTGGAAAATTTTTACGTGCGTGGCTTAACGTTTTCCCGTTATTTACATTTCAGTTTTACAATGCCGTTTTGTTTTACTACATTAATAACCCGCTTTTACATTTCTATTTCCCAGAATTTACGTTCGACATAAAAATTCAAATCAATTTTCGTACATATTTAATTAAATTTCGCGACGGCTTGAAATATTTTAAATAATAAAAGCTTTTTTTTGAACTTATTTCCACAGTATATTTTATGGTCAGGGCCAGTTTCGCTCATTGCGAGTGCTGTCAACTGAGGAATGAATTATCATTAGATAATGCTCGCCGTTACCCACTGCGCACATAAAATTTACAAAATTGTTTTTTTTTACTAAGGTTGCTGGCCATTGCTTTAAGCCAAATTAGGATGATAGGCAAAGATAAAGTTGCAGCATTTGATGAAAACGGACATACGTTTTATCACAATGAATGTTTTTGTCAGGGAAACGTATTTTACAGTTTACTTGGTACTGAAATTTAAAATGGAAAAATATTATATTTAGTTTATTCTTTTACCGTCTTATTTTTATATATAATAATTTAACATCTGCTTTAAACACACTAGTAATATTTGGTGTTAGATAATCTTTTATTTGGGCCGGCAAGGAACGGATTATAGAATGAATCCATAAATTTTGTTCTCTTTATCGAACTTGTTTTTAAATGTATTGTAGGTGCGATAACTGTACTAAATGTTGCCATGAAAAGGTTTATATTTTAATTATTAAATAATGCCGTCTTGGCATATACATCGAAATGGAAAAGTTCACACTGTAATGATAATTGGCCGACCTTCTTCTTGGGTTTTGCACAGTTTAATTCAATAAATTAAATTATGGCAAACTAGTATTGTTTAAACAGGGCTTATTTTCTGTTGTTTGTTGTCGGCAAAACCTTTGAAATGTTTATTTTTCTCATAATGTTTCTCGGAAAAAATGACTTCAATGCATGGTCAAACAAAAAAACCGCATTTATTATTTGAAAAAATATTATATATCCTTGTGCATTTCGGTAGGAAACTATCTAAATGACGATACCATAATTCGTATTTTTTCATTGAGAGTGAGAAACCCATAGAATATAATGTAAATAAAAATGGATTGTATTAGTTTAAACCAGTGCTGCAGAGTCACAGAGTTGGGAAAAACATGAGTAATGTAGTAACTTTTTTATAGTGGAAGTTGTGTTTTTGGTCAATGTCGAAGTGTCGGAGCCGGAGTAATGACTATTTATAGATATTTTTAACATCACTACAGCCCTGGCTTAATCCAGGGCTACAGGGTTTGCACATTGTTACTAATACATTGTTAACATTCTTTGTTAAATTAGCAGTTTCGTATATATTGTATGATTTCCGATATTTTTTTCCCTTTTATTAAACATTTGGTTTTTTATACATGCTTACTATCAATTCAAAATTTTGTATAAATATAGTTCTGACGATGGCGTGAGCCGAAATAGCTATCAACTATATTTGTTAAAATAATTTTGTAGAACTAAAATACATTGCTATTTTTTTCACCGTGTTATAAATATGCCGGTTTGTAATTTATATTCCATCAGTTGATAATACTCACGATGGGCGAAACCGGTCCTGGTCATTAAATATAACGATAATAAAATTTGTTTTTTTATTATTTAAAATATCATATCTCCATCAAGAAGTGACAGTTAACACCTTAAAATGAATTCACACTGTGTATGCCAAAATAGCTATCAACTATATGCCTTATAAATTATGCTATTTTTTCACCGTGTTATGATAATAATAAGAGTCTACCTAGTAAATGCCAATTCGATCAAAAACTATTTTTTTGCATAAATGGCCTCATAATTTGAATGGTCAAAACTTTGTACGATTCTACATGTTTTGTCTGGCAGTTCTGTAGCATCCGTGTGATAGAATGCCTGAAGATACCGTAAGGCAAAACCTTGGTCGTTAGTGATAAAACATGTGAAATTGTACAAAGTTTTAACAATTCGAATTTGATATAGAAATTTCTCCAAGCACCCTTCAGTCCATATCATGAATTATGAATAGCCTCGTTTTGATTTTAATTTTGTCGGTAAAACCGATTTTGAACATGACGATCTAAAGTTGTGGATAAAGTAAGTTGATGTTTGGGTGTGTTGACTTGCGATAAATTATTCATTGAGTGAATTTTTCCCTTCAGAAAACTTTTAAATCGTTAATTAAACGAAGATAAAAGGAATACCCGTCATAGCTAAAAATGTATCCGTATTTTAAAAATAAATCTACATGGTTATGAGTATTATTTAAAACTGGTTTTTCTTAATTTATACCGAACGTCATACAATGTAACTATATGAACTTCAAAATATCAAGGTGTTTTCGATTTCTATTCATTTATATTTGAGGACAAACTTCTTTCAAATTAAATTATTCATCATACCCGTGCTTTTTCATTTACGTCAAAAATAGTTATTAAAATTTTTATCGAATTCAAATTTCTATCGTGACTTAGAAAATAAAATGAAAAACGAGCATATTTTTATCGTATATGCACAATACACCCAGTCCTTTTTTTACGCGAATTTTTTTTACGCAAATTCGATGAAACCCGATTTTTTGGACGGCAGTTTTTCATACGTTTCTGGGACTTTTTCACGCGATATTTCAATTTTTGGAACCAAATTCTCAAATTATATGAAAGTTGTGATTTTTTTACGCGCCGTTTACTGGAACCAATTATCGCGTAAAAAAAAGGACTGGGTGTATTTGGTCTTAGGCAGACAATAATTAAGCGATTACATTTCGCCGCTCTAATCAAATATGCATCGTTTTCAGTGTGCAGTAATTGTTTTCGCAAATTTAACAGGCTTTCTTCATACATCACATTTTGTTTTCGCACGGGTTTTTTCCGTGATTTTGAAATATCAACAAATTTTAATTGTTACAACTTTGTACGATTCCACATGTTTTGTCACTAACGACCAAGGTTTCGCCTTTCGGCATCTTCAGGCATTCTATCACACGGATGCAACAGAACTGACTCGTTAGTGACAAAACATGTGGAATCGAACAAAGCTGTAACAATTCAAATTCGATATTGAATTTCCATCAAGCACCTTCAGTCGATATCATAAATTAGTTAATTAACACTTGATCATATTGTCTAATTAATATTTGACGAAGCTTCTGTTTTGTTTTGTTCTTCGTTTAACAAAGTTTAGAGCAGTGATTCTCACGTGAAATTTAACTATTAATAAAATTACAAATTTAATTGTACAAACAATTTTTTTTATACACCAATATTTACAATGATGCTGTTATGGTCGAAGCAAAATCCTCTGGTGGCCTTTTTCTCAGAGACTGAACATTATTCTTATGTTCGCTCATAGTAGTGATGATGAAGAAGAACTGATTCCACTAACGGCAAGTCGAATTCTTGGACTTAACCAAGCCAATAAACCTGGACACCTTCTCTTTTCTAATGATGACAATGTTTGATGAGCTGTAAAATTCCAGCGTGATTTAAAAATGATAAAGGCTCGTTATGTCGAATCATATATAATCTTAAAATAGTAAAATGGCACGGTATCATAACAAAATTAATAAAACATACGAAAAGTAAATTAAAATTGTATTCAAGCTTGACTTGTAGATGAACTGAAAGCAAAAAATTCCATCGACGAAAGCAATTCTTCACCACAAAATGACAACAGAAAACTGGCCACTTTATTTACCAATTTAACTATATCGACCACCGATCACTGAATATTTGTGTGTTGTTTAATTTATGTAGATAACGTCATTTTAATAAAATCTTTTTGAAGTACTTGTAAAATGTTCAGCATAGTCTATAAAAAGTTTCTTGTTTGCATGCAACTCAAAGAAGAGACGCGACGAATGACCGTGATCTTTGATCAGCTTTTGCTGGTGAATTTCTTTGAATGCCAATTAACATATATAACTTCCATCGGCATAAGATGCATTGTGAGTAGGGTTGCCACACGTCCCCTAAATACGGGACTGTCACCATATTTCACTTCTAACTTCTGTATGAATATTTGTCCCGTTTTCTCCCTAAATTGTACGTGAGGCAGTTTTTAATCTAAAAGATTATCAACCACAACTGCGTAGCAAATATAAAATTGAGTATGGAAGATAAATGGCTGATGTCTAGTGCTAATGTTTCATAAAGCTATACGAATACGTATTTGGCATCACAGCCCAGATTGCAAATGTGGAGAGAATATTTTCCCTAATATCAACTTGCTGGTCGGACGAAAAAAACAAGTGGAAACAACCGAACGATGCTTTGATTAACCGTTGTAATTCTAAAATGTCTTCCGCCCAATTTTATGATAACGTAAGAGATAAAATTATGTATTAAGAAAGTAAAATCAACTTTTACACATGTCTGCTTAATTTTTTAAATCTGAATAATATTTACTATAGCCCACCCAAGTTTTACATATTTAATTTAATTAACACCTAAACGTCCCGTATCAATGCTTGGCCAAGTATGGCAACCCTGACTATGAGATATTTACTAAGTGATTTATAAATTGAAAAATAAAAATAAGAGTCGACTAATTTTGAAATGCAGCAACATAAAAAACATATTTTCGATTTATTCGACGGTATTGAATAAAATTTACGACTATTTTATTCCATAAATTAATGTGATACGTGTTCCGCTTCTTTGAGAAACATCTTCAGCCAAACTGCATTGTAAGGTTATACTAATGGTCTGCAATTTAATTGCAGTAACGTTATGGAGTTCATAGTTTGTAAAATAGTTCACAAAATGAATTCGAAATGTTGGCGACCGCTGCTAGTTAAAATATGCGACAACCAATAGTGTCAATAAAGCTTCAAACTGTAAGTTTATTTCATCAAAAGCTTAAAATTATATATTTATTCCATCAAGCACCTTCATTCGATAGCATAAATTATATATTTTTATTATCACTTCATAAAATTCATTTTCCCAAAACAAATATTGTAAGTATCACGTAATTTCACTCTTAATGTGTTCGTCGAAACGATATTCAGTCAGTTAGCAATGTTTGGGATGAGCGAAATCGGTCCTGAACTCTGTTAACTGGTTATAAAATTTCTGAAATAGTACTTAATACCTTAAATCTTCAAACTCGCTTCCTACACTAATAACAGTTTAGCAATATCTTTAAATAAATAAAAAAGCCGTTTTTGTAAAGCGGCAATAACGCATAAATGAAACAATATGAAATATTCAATATCCTTAAGACCTAAATATTTATTTATATAATTTATAATTATATTGCTTATAATGATAAATGCGCTATTATTTACCATTGTTTTAATGTGTACATTGCGCGGACATTATAACATGAACGAAACATGCGGTAATGTAAGATTGGGGTTCCACTGTTTACAAGAAAGCAAATCGATCACGTGCTTTTATCTTCTGCAATTATTACAACATTAACACCGGAAGAAATATTAAACAAAATATTGAACGATAAACGAGAAAGTAACCCACTCATCCAAAACGAAATATTGTAAAAATTGACGTTTATGTTTATGTTTTATTCGCTCCGAAATAGTTGACACGGTTTAAATCGGCTCTTTTTTCTGACATCTTTATAATATTTCATCTGCCAACTCTACAATAATAATGTCTTGCTCATTTATCTTTCTGCATTAAAACGTTTTATATCCATTTCCGTGAAACGATTTCCACAAAAAATTGCAGTTTTAATTTATTAAGGCAGGGATTTCGAGTCTGCCGTGCTGGAACGTCGAGTGGTTTTTGTTATTGTTTTACAAACTTTAGCATTCATTTTTACTGTTGCAGTGGCGTAGCAACTTCAAAGAGTCATGCAATGCATGAAGGCCCAGTGAAAAGGGGGCCCACATTTCTACGTATTCAAATTAAAGTAACTCTATTTCATCTTGCAGCATTTAATTGCACACATGTCTACAACATTATTATAAAAAACATATTTCATAGTTCTGACGATAGCGTGAGCCGAAATAGCTATCAACTATATCTTATAAAAAAAATGTAGAACTAAAATACATTGCTATTTTTTCACCGTGTTATAATTGAGTTCTATCAAGTAAATGCCAATTCAATCAATAAACATATTTCATCTTCCTAAAATCCATTTCAAACATTTTAAATCATCGCATATATAATTAAATATTTTTAAATTGAATTTTACATATTTCAAACATGCATTGCAGGAAATAGAAGTCTAAAAGCTGATACTAAATGTAGCGAAATAACATGGCATTGTAAATTTTTTATGCAAATAACAGGAATACGTGAAAACATGAATTGGCGGCATATAATAACGGGGTTTTACTGTACTATCAAAGAAAATCTATCGGAGAATCCGGAATAAACGATCTTACATTGCTGGTCATTGAACACAGACTAACTTCGAAAATGACTCTTAAAGAACATATTTTTATATATATTTTATGATATCGACTGAAGGTGCTTGATGGAATTTCAATATCAAATTTAAATTGTTACAACTTTGTACGATTCTACATGTTTTGTCACTAACGAGTCAGTTTTGTTGCATCCGTGTGATAGAATGCCTGAGGATGCCGAAGGGCGAAGCCCGGGTCGTTAGTGACAAAACATATGGAGTCGTATAAAATTGTAACAATTCAAATTTAACATATTTTTAATTTGACAAATCTTAGTGACCAAAAAACGTATTTTTTGTTGACTTATTGTATTATATTACAAGAACAATAGTTATCATCATTTCATGTTTGTTTTTGGAAAATGATGGCTCCAAAAAATTTTACTACGACACTGTACTGCTGTATTCGAAAAATGAAAAATGAGACACTTGACTTTGCTTGAATGGCAAGGCACGTCAACTTATTGGCTTGTGACGTTTTAAACATTTTTTTTAAATCATATCTGCATACTTCGAATTTAACGTATACCCGATTCCATTTTCGAACGGGGATAACTTACCAAGGGGACCACCGTACAAAAATAAAGATTGTGTGGTCTTGTAAATTCTTTCACATAATATACTATTTTTGTAATATAAATATATCGTATCTAACACAAATCGTCCGCAAACGATACGAAATCAGGTTAACTAACATTTTTTAAAAAAAGTGCAAGAAAGCTGTCACTTTATCTTAAATTTTTTAAATGTACGGCTGTGTAGTTGTAAAAAAAGCCTAATATTGTCAGGTTTTTTTCCTACCTTTTCTACGTGTGTGCATTAAAGTAAAGATCAAAAAATCAACCCGACAAATAGCCTGATTTTACTATCTTGGGACGCAAACAAGGACGATTTATTTCTTCTTTTTCATTGAGACATTTTTAAAAATCATCCAATCGAAAAAGCACATAGTTGGAGACGCTCGTTTTTACGACGGCTAATCCAATTCCACAGCCTACTTGAATGTCTATTTGAATATTGGTGGTAGAATTTTTAAATTCACGGTAATCTGAAATAAAATTTTCCCACACATATTGTTAAATGAAAGAAAATACAAAGTGGCCAGTTACTTCGAAAATAAATATAATTTTATATATGTGACAACATTAAATGACGTATTTATGCGCTCACACCTGTGATATCTCTTGTCGATTGGTTAACTTGATTTAATCAACCACAAATTATCATATTCTTTTTTTACGCACGAGTAAAGATATTTTTTATTGAAAAGTATAAATATTTTCAATTCGGATTGTTGAAACTTTTTCATTTTCACATGTTTTGACACTCACTCACTCACTTGGTTTCACGTTTCGGAATCTTCAGGAATTCTATCACATGGATGGAATAGAACTAACACATAGTAAACGGTTTGCATCGAATTATACAAAAACAAATATAAAGACGAAGCCTATGAGCTAATGAAATATCTGAAACAATTTTAGTAACTAATGATTTGATTTTAATAACATTAAATACAATAGTTTGATTTGAATAACATAAAATGTTGTGTATGATCATTTATAAACAGTAATTATTTTCATGGAATTATACAAACTTTCAGCAATTCTAACTTGTTATTTAAATTCAACCAAGCTGTCTCATTCAATATCATAAATTGAGAAATAACAATTATTAATTTATATAAAAAAGTTTCTCGATCACTGTCCGCTTAGGTATAAAGAATATACCTTGATGACTAAACCACAATACAACATTCATCGAAAACCTTTCAATAAGAATCTTCCGCTAGAACCAACTACATCACAGATATTATGTAAACTTGATGTTGAGTATCATGAGGTCACGATAAAACATTTTTAATTTATTCACCATTGACAACCGCAAATCGACAAGAATAAATCGTAAATTATACAGCCACAAGAGGGCATACTTGAACATGATTTTACGAATGGAATTCTAAATTTGAATCTTTTTGACTTCCTATTGAAATTCGAAATTAATGTTCGACGAGTGCGTGCGTGTATTTCGCTTTCTTATACTTAATTTTTTTATTTTATTTTTAACTACCCATACACCTTGAAAAACAAACCGTTTAATATCATCGTAGAATACAGCGTTAAATCAACATTGGATCTTTATTCTTAATAAACTCTTATTAATACATTAAATTATATTTTGACGCCATTTTAAATGCAGCTTACATTGACAGTGATTACGTTTTTCAAAAATCGAACACTTTTTTAAAAACGTTGCCATGTTTTAAATAAACATTACTGGCAAATTTAACGATTACGAACGACCTGCTTTTGAATTCATTGCATTTGGTTTGCTAACACTAAAAATAGTAATTCAAACACAATAATAACTTTAAAATGAATATAAACGATAGGCAATAGCAATCCCGATTCAATATCAAGTTATTTTAATAAAAGCAATTAAAAATGACTTGAGATGAACACAAAAATTGTTTGTAAAAGATTGAGGTTACGCGTTAAGTTGCACTGGCGCCGCTAGGGGCGCGATGGTGCTTACGAATCGACATTTCAAGCGATCTTTTAAAGGGGATGGACGAAACTATAATGAAGTGATTTATATGTGAGGGAAACAAAATGAATACACTTTTAAAAATTTACCGCGGAAATAATTGTACTGTCTTAATGAAACCGAGGAAAAATAAATCATTCATGTTGGAAGCGTCAGACAAAAGAGAATGGTACGCAATCGACGGCTTGGGTAGCCCTGACATAAGAGATTGATACCTGTACATATTTGTATACATTATTAAAAATAATATTTTGAACCCTTTTATGGCGACACCATCACCACGTCTGTATTCGAAAATATTATGAAATCATAATCACGTGTCTCGGAAGTCACCTCAACACGATGAGGTTCACAGAAACTGTTATATCCTTGAATTCATCAGTATCTACAGGATTTTGATTCAATTTTTAAATCCTTCGACGATAAATAACAAATATTAAATAATCAAATTTTACCAACGTATAAAAATAAAATTTCGGAAGATTCGTTTGAACATATTTACCCAATTCATCCACATCAAAGTGTGTTTCTCGTTGGAAATCACGATCACGTCAGTCGTTTTCATATCGATTCAGCGCAGCTATTCCCAATTGTACCAATCAGTTACTAAACATATGTCCTCAATCAATAGCAATGCCTCTTTACACACGTTTGGTGTGAATTGAACGTGTGGATTTCGAATTGTTGCACGCAAACTATCTAAAATATCTTCACTCATGTGATCTTTTTATTTTTCCCAAAGATCATTTGGATTGGATGGAAAGCACATTGTTAATATTACTGCAAAAAGCGCACGTATTTGGTGAGCAGTATTCGATGAATCAGCGAGTGAAGTGTCCCAATTGGCATCGTTTTCACTATAAGCTTCACGATAAGTGACACATATTCGACCGTTTACTGTTCTCGATTCTCGGAAGGATCTAGGTCCACGTGTGCTGATTAACAGTAATCGCAAGTAAAAGCATTCTGCATTATATAGGTGAACAGTGTATAGACGGCTTAATGCGTCGGTTGAATATACATTGTAATGTCCTTCAACTGCTTTACCTTGTTTGCGACGTTGAATTTTTTTCTGATGCATTAACATCTGTAGAATGTTGGCACTTCAGAGTAAAGTAACGTCTTTGCAAACATATCACCCCTACACAATAAGAAAATTGCAGTTAACGTTGTGAAGTACACTCGCTGTCAATTTTCAAGGTGAACTGCCAAATGAGTAACTGTTGGATGCCGTTCGTGAATTGGAAATGATAAAATGCGTCATATTGCTTCATGTCTACTAATGTAGCGTCCCAGTTGATTTTGTTTGATTTATCGATAGATGCAGTTGAATTTCCCACTCGAAAAACTGCCATGTCGCTTCCTTTGTTGACATATGTATGTACATATGTATTGTATACAAATGTATTTGATGGATTTCACCGAATTACAATACTCGACATTGATGTGTGATTTGTAAGTTTTCGAGAGAAGCGGTGAATACGGTACAATCCAAAGATTATCAACTCCAACATCATTGTTTCGCAGTTTTAATGTGATGGATTTGCCACCATTTTCAATCGATCGTCGACGATAAAGTGGATATCAGTCATTTTCAGTGATAGTCTCGGCTAATAAGTTCTTTCTCTGAAAAATAAAAAAAATTGATTGATATAATACTATTCGAAGTCAAACAACAATTGGAATTCTAAAATTTACTCTTCTATTGTATATCACGCAAGATTTTTACAATACATAATATTTATTTCAATTCGTTCTGTCATTCGACATAAAACTAAAACAAAAACGTCTGTAAAAATTCAAACATTGAAATACTTTATTCGAAAATCGAAATTCGTTTCAAAATATTCAGTACCTTACGTAAGCACCTACTAAAAATTCCTACAGGTGAGTGCATGTGACAGATTTGTTTTTGGCGTTGCTATGGATACAATGTGTCATAAATGGCCATTCTGTATTACAATAGTCTTGTATGAAAACATATTTTTCGTAAATATTCAATTAATTTTTGTAATCAAATCAAATTCTGAGTATCCTATCTTTTGCCCGGTAGTCTAAGCAATAATTCGACAAAGTTTTATCGCAATTGGATTAATGGTGTAGGAATGCATAAAGGACAGACAGACAGACAGACATTCATTTATATATATATAGATAGATTATTCTACGTCCTTTGATTTTAATTTAGAAGCTGTTCGATATACGAATATTTTTTTGATTAGAAATGACTGAAATTAATTTTTAAAAATATTATGCTTTATGATTATGATTTTTACCAAGTTTCAATTGGTTTAAATACAGTGGGATATCGGTTAACGAACATAATCTGTTCCAGGACTATGTTCGTTAACCGATCAACCGATTTTTATATAATAAGTATATTAGAAACATCGTTTTAATGCGTTATCCGAATATGTGTTCGTTTTCCGATTTGTTCGCATTTCTAACTGTTTACCAAACGATCACTATATTGTCTAAATTCCGTTTCTCCTACCATTTTTTTTTTTTTAATATTTTACATTTTCGTTATTATTTTTCTTTTAAAAATAAACCATGTAAACAAAGACACTAAAACTAATTAATGCATTCGATCCCGGAGTCTTTTGATTCCGGGATTCCAGTCTAAAAATCTATAGTAAGTGTGGTTCCACAGCCCTGCTATATCAACATATTATAATCAATGTCTAAAAATTTGAGACGTTAGCACATTGGTCTAGTCATCTGTTCTCACTGCAATTATTTCAAAACAGAATATTCATATTTAATTTTTTTTTATCTCTCTTATGAGCTAAAGTCAAATGAGGAAAGTTCAAATTATTTAATAATTAAATGATTAAATTATTCAATACTAAGAAAGATAGTAAAAGTTGTAGTAACGAGGCCAGCTGCACATCCGAAAATAGAATTGATTTTCACTGATTCCTACATAATGATGCAAAAGAAAACGTTAAATCTGTGCCGGTCCTTGTACCGGTCCCTGTATACCCGGTTAGAAATAAAAACCCTGAGTCTAGAGCTAAATATATATCAAAAATGATTTTAATAGCTACTGAATTGATTACAATAACATTCAAATTTGGAAAAGATTATCATATACCCAATACAACCATGTGACACTGACGAGAATTATTTTAAATAATCAACAACCATAAAATTTTATTGGGAAATTTGAGAGGTGCCTTCTTCTTATTTTAAGTAAGTGGATTCTGGTAACATTGAAAAACAGATTTAATTTACCCTATTGACTGAGGCTGTTCTATAGAATTTCAATATCACACTCGAATTCTTGAAACAGTGTTACATTTCAATATGTTGATCATCTTCTGCACTTCTTTGAGTTCATTTGCACTCGTGATTAAATGTCTGAAGATGCCGATAGGAGAAATCCGTGTCATGAGTGACAAAACAGATAGTCTATTTATTATTGTAAGAATTTAATGTTTCAGATCGTTAGTTAATTGAACTAATTTCACTTGAAAGATATAGCAAGGGAGAAAAATCAAAGTTTAACTGCTCATTTAATAAAGGTACATAACTCAACTGGGCCCTGTTTATTTAATATTATAAGTTAAATTTATTTTTGGTATGTCGTTATTTTGTAATAAGTAGAATGAACTAGCTTGCTAATTGTTTTTTTAATTACATGCAATTACCCAACAACTTTTCGTCTTCGATGAAAAAATAACTTGCCAAATATTTCTTATGCCTGTCTCTTGCAATACTCGTACTCAATAGGGCCGTATTAAGGATAAAAGCAACGCAGGGCTTCTATAGTGCTTCTTTAAATTACATTTTTTTCGGTTTTTTATATCGGCAATAGAGAGGGTGGGGGGGGGTGGTTCGGTGACTTTCTCTCCGAACAACTAAAAAAATACTCATTTATACATTATTGCACTACCTTACCCAAATGGACGAAACACATAAATCGACGTTTGAAAATGAAAAAAACACTTTCAAGCTTTATTTTAACAAATTAACTTGAATTCATTAAATATGGTTTAAATGAAATAAGTATCTTTCCATGTATAATTATTGTCACTGACATAAAATCATCAACGTTTCTTTTATCCTTACAACCGCTAGAAAATTATAGCTTTCAAAAAAATAACGAAATATCGTTTTGTAAATATATTGTCACTTCGTGACATTATATTTACATAAAAAAAACTCAATATTTGGTACGATGTTCACAATGGCCGGTTTCGCTCACTATAAATTGTAATATATGTATTAAAATGAATAAATATCATTAAGATGACAACTAGGCTTTCCCATCATGACATTGAAAATTGATAATGTGAGAATTAAAAAGATGTGACAAAACCCACGACTTTTCGATAAAAAAATTAACATGAAAACAGATCTTGCCCACCAAGATACCGACTAAATTATAAAGTGTTGTAAAAAGTTTCATCTAAAATTTCTCAATAAAAAATGATGTGGACATCCGGGCATTGCTCACTTCGCCTACGCCTTATGCCGACACTGGTGCCTGATGTCAATTATATTGAATCTTTCCTAGCGTGCTAGATAAATAGGTATTCGAATCCGATAACGCAATTAGAAATTGAATATTATTGCCTTGTGTGGAGACTGTTTCCTGTTGGGACCGCCTTATCTTGTTCTTGCATTGTTGTCAATTTTCCGTCGCCACCCATTTCTGCTTGCAATTGAAAAGTGCAACGCACTGTCGACTTTTGGGAACGCAAATTAACCCTTTTAATATTTTATGAAAAAGTATATTTGCAACAAAAAATATCTTATTCATTTGAGCCATTTACGATATCGACTGAGATGTTTGATGGAATTTCATTAACAAATTTGAGTGGTTAACATCATGAACATTTCACAAGTTTTGTGACTGACGACCCGGGTTTCGTAAAAGAAGCGAGGGTTTGCGTTTGGTATTTTTAATACTATGACTAATAAAATATTATTTTCACATAACGAGTTAACGTTATGATATTGAAACGATCCCAAAATAAAAACGTAGGATATCATCAAATTTGTTTTATTGAAAATAGAATCTTCTTTGTTAATTGAGCGGAAAAAAAGTGCTAAAACCTTAATTACTAACACAATCGAAAATTTGTATCTGTGTTTAAGTTTTTAATGCAACATATTTATTTTCAACTGATTATCGTTAAAATTTCTCATTTCTCATAGCTAGCGACGGCGTCTTGACTTTTAAAAACACTAGTCTATGGCATTAAAATTCCATTTTCAAATAAATCAAACGAATGACAATTCGAAGAACTCTCTCGGCCAACAAAAAAAACTCCAAGCAACAAGTTTTTTTATGTATATTTTTTGTCGGATACAGTGAAACCTCGATTTTACATTTTCCAAGGGACCCTGAAAAAATAACGGTAATTGCGGGAAACGGTGAATGGGGGAAAGCTTCAAAAAATAATAAACAAGTAAAACCGTAAAAAACATTTATTTTTTAGTTACTTGTGCATACTGTGTATAAAATTTATTTTTGAAAAAAGTCCTTTATGTTAGTTTGCTTCTTTGTTATTTGTCACTTTAATCGGAACAAAGACTTGTTACTAAACTTGTGACTAAAAATGTATGTACAGGAATCATTATTACCATGAATTTTAAACAACTCTACATTTGCATCATAAACAATAATACGCGTGTGGTGAATTTCAACCCAAAAAATAGAACATGCATCCAATGCGTTACATCTAATATGTACAGCGGATTCCAACGTGTCTAGACATAACACCTGCACTCGGCTGTGTCAAACTTGCTTGCCGAGATAAGAAGAAATATGCAATAAAAATGGTCAATCGGGATAATATTTGTGACGGGACCAAAATATTTAGACGGTTTATCGAGGAAATCGGGGAAACGGTCAATGCGGGACTATTTAACATTGTTCTTATGGGAGTTTGACAGGACTATAAAAAATTAGCGTTCCAGCCGGGAAAACGTATTATGCGAGAACGGTTGATCGAGGTTCCACTGTATTAAAAATTATGAGCCGTGTATTGCTTGTAGCGTAAGCATTTTACATGCATTGTAATTTATATAAAATACGTATTGACTCTAGGAATATACATTCGCTGCACGCGTTGTATTGCACAGAAGCATCAATCATATGTTTTTGTTCCGACATCTTGTGAAGACCCCTCGACCCTAATTATAATATACCACAAAGAGTTATCATTGGTCACGTTTTTTACGTCCTATAAAGCAATTATAGTTGCGACTTGTAATTGCACTGTAATGAAGAGTGCCCATCTCAGAAAAGTTAAAAATCTCCCCAGGTGAAATCAACAGACAGACAAACATCAGCCTCGTGTAGATTGACATTACCTACTTGAAATTATAGTTCTCAATTTATAAATCATAATTTAATTTCGATTATCCCTGCTGTTGAAACTCATTAAGGATATAACAACGCAGAATATTTAAAAAATGCATTATATAGTGTCGGCATACTTAAAGTTAACAGGATTATAAGAAGAATCAGGATTTATTTCCATACAAAAAACAAAATTTGGATTATTAAAATTTTGTCGTCAGTTATGTTGCATACGTGTGAAAGAATGCCTGAAGATGCCAAAAGGCGAAACCCTGATCGTTAGTGACAAAACATGTGGAATCGTACGAAGTTTCAACAATTCAAATAAATGCATGTCTTAACACATTTCTTCAATATCAATTAATAATAATGTAGATTTAAAATATAACAGCATACCGCAAATTTCGGAATTCGCTTTGGTTTGACATCGCATTCATGATACTATACAAAGATTTCAGTTACATAAGACAACTTTCGCTTTTGCATAATGAAACATCCGATAATTTCGCCGATAGTTTTTATGTCGAAAAGTGAATTTTATTTAGTTTTTGTCGTCATCCCAAAAGCAAAAAGGCACTTTTGACATTGCGGTTTTGAGATATGAATGCAGTTCGTCCGTTGTTTTTTTCTTATTCCAATGTATTATTTCTGTATAAGACCGTGCTTCCCAAACTGTGGGCCGCGGATTTTCTGCGTTATGGTTAAGGTAGTCCGTGGGATTATTTTTTTTCAGATTTATGAAGCGGTGGCATGAATAAGTTTGATAAACACTTCTGTAACACATGAATATTTTAGCTGGTGTATGCAATTATGTTATATGATAATTACAATAAAACTATTGGTATAATTTATGATATCGACTGAAAGTACTTGATAGAGTTACTGGAATAGATATCACTGAAGATGCCGAAAGACGAAACCCGGGTCGGCAGTGACAAAACATGTGGAGTCGTACAAAATTTAAACAATTTAATTTAAAAAATATTGGTAGTGATAAATACTTTGGAGTCTTTAAAAAAACACGATTCCGATTCCGATATTGACCAAAAACACGACTCAATTCTAAATAAAAGACTGAGTATTTTTTTTTAAATTTTGTCAGATTTTTCCCTACTTTTCCTTTTTGTGTGCATTAAATTATTTTAATGCACACAAAAAGGAATCTTTATAGATTAACCAACCAATCTGGCAAATAATAATATATTTTTAAAAAAATCGTCTAATCGAAAAAGCGTCTCTCGTTTTTCACGACTCCGGCTCCAACCAAAACACCGAGACTCTACATTACTGACAGATTGTTGACTCGTAAGTTTAACGGTTTCTTCACAACCGTTACCGCACCCAAAAAGTAGTTCCATTTTTAAGTTGTTTATTACCGTTTTTGGCCGCTTAAAAAAGGGACTTTACGAGTTTATTGTTCTTGAATGATTGTTTATTATATTTTAAAATGGCGACATATCCAATTCAGATATCTACGGCATCAGATATCACGCTTACAGTGATGGTAATATTGGGGACATGCGATTATAAAATATATTATTTGTAATAATCTAAATAATGGTTGCATGCAATTCAGTGTCCAGAGAGTTAATTAAATAATTAACCCTTTTAATCTTTTTTAGATTTTTTAGCAATATTATCTTTATGATAAATAATTGTTTTCTATAGGTGCAAAAGCATTCAAATATATTTTGAAGAATTCATTTATTATTGATTGAATTGGCATTTACTTGGTAGACCTCCATTATAACACGGTGAAAAAATAGCAATGTATTTTAGTTCTACATTTTTTTTGTTAAGATATAGTTGATAGCTATTTCGGCTCACGCCATCGTCACAACGATGCTTAAGCGAACATTTGCTTATCTATATATACAGCTACATGCTACAGCGGCTGTGAAAATCACACGAATCCAACGATCAAATCATGCATAGAAGCGTTCGACATTGACGCCCCTTTCCGATTACACAAGACCTCGTCATGTCTTAAAACTGAAACCTCCCTAGATCCTCTCCCTCCCACAACACAGATCACCCTCGCCCATACTCACCTGTCTGGTGTCCGACTACGGTTCCGGGCAGCAGGAAGAGAAAACAGCACCCCCTGGACCACAATACTTCGCCGCCGAGATCGTCATTTTCCTTCATTGTTTTATTTTCTTTTGGATTGTATAGAATCACTGTATATTTTATGTATTTTGGTTTATATAGAATCCATGTTTTTGTTTTTTGTTACCTGGTGTTGCAAGTGACACGCAACCTGCGAGTCACTTGCCCTAAAAGAGATCGAAAAAGCGTCACGCAAAAAATCAAGCGTGACGCTTTTTAAAAAAAAAAGAGGATCCACCAAAAAAAAAATAATAAACACCAGCGACGAAAGGGAAAGAAGGGCGTTAAACGCGCCCTTAATTCCCATTGTAGTGTAATAAGATACTAGACTCGTTTAAGCATAGTTCTGACGATAGCGTGTGCCGAAATAGCTATCAACTATATCTTTAAAAAAATTGTTAAAAAAAAAACTAAAATATATTGCTATTTTTTTACCGTGTTAATTCATATATTATCCAAACTTATATATTGTATTGAAAGTAATGGTTCTTATGAGATTTTATGAGAACAGTTCGGCCGCACGCTACGCCGTCTAAGTTGTTCAAATTAAAAGTCGCATTCATGATCCGCCACTGATCTATGTCGTAATACCAATCGTAGATATAATTCGTTTGCTGTAAAAAAAATTATACGCCTTCGTATTTATGAGCACTAATATTCATTTCTAAAAAAAATAAGAAATTGTAATCACGTGGGACGAACGTCAGGTCGATGTATCGATACACCGCAGAAAAAAACGGTCCTTACTCTGAACAACACATTCACAAATTAAGTATAAATCAGCTCGCACCATAAAAGAATAACTCAATTATTTTGTTTTGTATTCACTCGAAAAGAAATTGTTGTTATGTTTTCAAAACATCGTACTATTCACTCGACAGACAAAATTAATAACTAATTAACAGAGCGCCCAAAATTACGCTCATTGCATTTATTAAACGAACAATTATAACTCCCTTGATTCTCTCTTGCTATATTCATGAGACTTGTCCAATAAGTCAATGAAAGGGCTGTGGAGTCTCTTTTTTCCTACATTTCCTATGTATGTGCATTAAATTAAAGATCACCCAACCATCTGGTAAACTGTTCATTGAGATATTTTTCAAAATCGTCTAATCGAAAAAGCGGTCGGAGTCGACTTGACCAACTACACGACCCCGACTCTACAACCCTGGTTTTATTATTAATTTAAAAAAAGCAAAAATTTTACGTATTGTGGTAATTATTAACACAAAAATTCAAAACAGTTAGCAGTGTCAAAATTTTCGTATGACAACTAATTTTTTGTATTGAAACATAGTCTGATTACTACTGATAATCTCCACAACTTTAGTTCAAACTTTCATTTCGAAGTTATTTTTTTTTTATATTAAGGAATATCCTTTCATGACTCAGCATGGAACGTGTTAATTACTTATAAATTTATACATTTCAGATTTTTTTTTTAAAACATTCGTAAACACTGACGCAATTTACAAATTACTTTTTATTCTTGTAGCTTCGCAAGTTCATGCACGGACGATTTTTTGCTGAAATATTTACATTAACAATATATTATATTTCGAATCGGTAAGAGATTATAAAGTCGCTCGTTTTTCACAACTCCGACTACATTAATCTAAAAACAAATCTTTCAATAGATCATATGATATTTAATCCCACTATAACCCACTCGCTGTGTATCTCTAAGTATTAATAAACTTAATTAAATTTGAACAGTACATAGTTGATTACTTTTAAAATCTCACACAATCAGTAAGCGGTGGTATTTATTAGATTATCTTTTCCAAATTTAAATACCATTATAATCTAATCGACACTTATTAAGATTATTTCAAATATTGTTGTATTTTTTTTTCTTTGTGTGATTCGTTTTTTTTTATGTGAGTAATGCTAACTGTTTAATGACTCCCAGTTTTATTGCATCTAGTTGTGATGGAATCGTAAAACGATAACAAGAAAATATTGTATTTGAAACGTTTTAAATTGTATGTTTTATCTTCTGAAATTAACCCCTTGAATTATGGTACCTTAAATACTGTAAGAATGTTCAGATTATAACCCAATCAAGCTTGCATATGATTCCTTACAACATGAATACAAGTAATGTATAGCTTCATAGAAATTCTTTTGCATCTTCCGAGCTATCTTTACAACAGTGCCTTCCAACCTAGGATGTAAGGATTACTGCCAAAAGAGGGCCAAAACTTATTAATATTTTTTTCAATATTATTTACAAAGAAATAAATTGTAGTATTTTAACTTAGCCAAACCTTGTTATTCAATTAACTGCATTTCTCAATATTTTTTTTGTAATAAAGCTATTATGTAATATATGATATCGACTGAAGGAACTTGATGGAATTTCAATATCAAATGTGAATTGCTGTCACACCCAGGTTTCACCTTTCGACATCTTCAGGTATTCCATCACACTGATGCAACGGAATTGTCGAGTTAGTCATAAACGTTAGAACAGGGTTGTTAGTGAAAAAACATGTGGAATCGTACAAAGTTTTAATAATCCAAAAAAGTTATTATGACTTAAAGCGTGTTTACATTTTCTTATTCATTGAAAAATAAAAGGTTGGGGGATCACGGGAAGAAAAGTTTTGGGAGACATAGTAGTATAATTGAGATAGTCGCTGATTTGGACAGTTATCGAAAAAGCAAAGCTCATCAGTCCATGCATTATTTGGTACAATTAACTTTCCTTTTTACTTTAAGACTGTTGATAATTTTCGTGTAACTGTTACCTAAATAGATAACTTAGTCATCTTTTTATAATTTTAATCACTCGTGCGAAATAACCAAACAAAAACAAAAATAATTTAATTACATTACGAATGTACTCAGCAATTCCACCTCCGCATTGTTCTAAAATCGGAACAATAGAACACATTTGCTGATTTGAATTTTTGATAGCAACCAAATAAAAACAAAAGAATTCCGACGAATCGAAATTAAAAATAAAAAATATTCATTTATTTTAGGCTAATAAATTTCATTTGAAATTTAAACCATGAACATGAACGTTTCTTTGGCAAATTATCCGTCGATGCTTATGTCATATTTTTTGCCTTAGTACTAACCAGAGCTGTGAAGTAGTTAAAAAAAACACAACTCCGACTCAAACTCACGACTAAAATTTAATTCACAATATGCTAACGTAATATCATCTTTGTATTTTGAACTCCGGAGAAGATACAAGTGTTTTCAAAACCTGTTTTTAAATCAACTCAATCTTTTGACGTATTTTTTGAATGTTTTTTTTCCTTCTTCCGATAATCCTCTTGTGTATTAATTTAATCCCCATTTGAATAATAATTTAATAATTTAGAAGCAAAAGGCTATGAAACCCATCTTTCTATGTGGTCGGCGATTATGACCTCTATCAAAAGCAATATAAATAAAAAACACATTATTGAGACAATTTTGACGAAACGCTTTTTGTCTTAATCCGTTTCCTGCTGAGCATTGTAAAATATATTTAAAAAAAATAAAGTAGTGTTAGTGTTAACAAACTAATAAAGATTAACGGGACAAATCGAGGTATATTTGATACAAAACTTACGTATGAACTGAGTGTCGACTACTAAGCCATCGACAATCTGTCGTCACAACAGTTGAGACTAGGGATTGCATTACCGGTTTACCTGTTAGCCGGTAAATGGCCTCAAATGCACCAGCGGTAATTACCAGTAAATTAAAAATTTACCGGTTTTTTTACCGAAAATGTTTATATCGCGAATTAATGCCAGATACAGGCAATTATAACAAGTTTTTATTACGATACTAGCGTGTTCCCGGCATGCGTTGCAATGCCACTCAAAAAAAAGAAACCGCGACTTTATGGAAGCGCCACGTCGGGAGCCTTTCGCCTTCTGATTGGATAAGTCGGACTTGAGGCGAGACCGGAGCCAATTAGAAGCGATAAGCTTAGGTTATGTGTTTCTTACCTAAATTTGACAGTGGTGGCCATATGTGTTTTTATTTATTGGAGTGCTTTTGGCTACACAATTTTTTTGTTTTTCTATCTGTTTCGTTTGTGCCGACTCTTTTGAAAGTTGTAGGATTTGTGGAATGTTTAAAAATAAAATAACTCCCAAATCTACCAACCAATCCGGCAAATTGTTAATTGAGATATTTTTCAAAATATGTTAATCAAAAAAGTAGTCGGTGTTACTCTTTGTTTACGACTCAGATGTATATATTGCTAATGTCTGTATGATGTGGGTATCAAACATACCGCATAAAAGAGCACGTTTTTTACACAGTAAGGGAAAGGTTAAGCGTGACCATTGTCAGTGTATCGGCAGCCCAACATCAAGGCTAATGATCAAGATTGTAATACAGTAGAACCTCGATTATCCGGACTAATTGGGGATAAAGATAGTCCGTAAAGTTCAAATCTGGATAATCGAAAAAATTATAATTGACAGGAAAGGAAAAGAGTATTCATCATTAATCATTTTTATTTCTTAAGATTAATGAATTGCTTTAATATTAAATTATTTTTTATTGAAAAAATCAATTATTGATTTCTGCTTAAAGCTCGCCTTTCTTTTCGACGCTGCCAAATCGCAAATACTTTCAAGACATGTAAGTTATCCTGAATTTCACTCTTCTTGACATTCAAACCACTTCATCATGGCGACATCTAAACATAAACAACAACAAAAAGTTTCAAAATGTGTAGGGCGCAATATTCCCCCCCCCCTCAAAAATCTCTTCTTCATCTTCTTGATCTTTTTCGTCTGAGGCATATATTTCTTTAATTATTTCCTCATCATTCAAAATTTGGAATTCAGAATCGTTTGAACAAAAAATTAATTCGTGATCAATTTTTCTATTGTAGAAACAGATTTTCGATGCGTGACTTGGCACGAGACTTCTTGGAACAATAAATAGCAAATGCAAAGACTAAAATGTTGAGGTTGTATTCCATCACGTTTGTAAACACTAGACGCAATTCGCAACGTGCATATCAGCAAACTCGTTATATTTTTCACTTTAAGGTGTTAACTGTCACTTCTTGATGGAAAGGCATGATATTTTAAATAATAAAAACACATTTTTTAGTACTTATTGGAACGCCCCTTACTGACCATATTTTCCCATCTCATCAATTCATCTTTAATTGACTATCATTAAAATTTTCAAGTATTAATTTATTTTGTTCCATTAAGTAGTAAGTGTGGGTTATTTTCGTCATTCAAATTTCCCACTCCTTACTTCCTTATTGATTGTTCAGAGCTCCTAATGGATTATTGATTTACCATAATTGTAATTGTAATTCTTAATAAGTGATTGTGAACATTTAATTTTTATACTAATTTACTTTATTTGTATCAATATTGTATGATTTTATGTAAATTGTTTCCTAGTTCTTGAACCCATGGTTTTGTACACCTGCTACCTTTAACTCAATTATTTTTTTGTTTTGTATAAATAGACTTGTTTGTAAATTGTATTCTATCAGTTGATAATGCTCGCGATGAGCGAAACCGGTCCTGATCAAAAAATATATTGTGGAAATAAGTACTAAAAAAATGTGTTTTTAATATTTAAAACGTTATATTTTTGTTTGTTTTGACCAATCCGGATAATCGAGGTTCTACTGTATTTTGAGGCGCATGCTTGGTTGTGCTCGGAAAAGACGAGTTCACCTGTTGCACGAATTATCTTAAATAACAGTCCTGCTTTTTCGAAACTCGTCCAGTCAGATTTTTTTTCATATGACTTATTAAAGTAATTAGATCCACTTGTCTTCGAAACTGCCCACTCGTCTTTATTTACCAAGACTCCGTTATATTAGAAATGTCGACAGAAATTTACTATTCATTTCCTTACTATGCAAATGAATAACTGCACAGCGAGTACAGTGACCAGTGGCGTGCGTAGATTTTGGTAACGTTGCTATATACTATATAAATAAAAATTATTTTTATCTAATAGACATTTTCTAGTTAGATAAAAACACTAAAGAATTGAGGTCTATATTTTTTTTACAATGTTGTTTAAAACTTGTTTGGCTTCCTCCATTGGCAGAACTATGATTAAACTCAATTTAAGCTTAACTTTATGTATTATTCAATAAAATATGGATATTACTGTCTCATCTACTCAAGCATCGACCAGTTATTTTAATAACTTAAATATATATTTTTGATTGATTGAATAGGCATTTACTTGGTAGCACTCCATTGTAACACGGTGAAAAAATCCAATGTATTTTGTAGAACTAAAATATATTACTATTTTTTCACCGCGACATATTTTTTTCATTTTAAAAGTTGTCAAGAAAACCGAAAAACCCCAATTAATTAAAAATTAGTTAGAATAATTATATTCAAATTTTAATTGCGCCTTATCACGTGAGTTACTTCTAATAAAAGTTTAAAAAGGAAAATACCTTCACTTAAAATAATCATCAGAATGAAAAGTGAAGAGATCATACAAACAACAATGTACGAAAACGTTTTTGTGATTTCATAGAAACTAAGAAAACTGTTTTGCTTCACGGTTTTGTTGAACTCTGTGGCGTAATTTTGTAAGCTGTTACTCCGCCATGTGGTCAAATTTCGAACTACTTACAGCAAGGTGTGTACGTAATGTGACGCATATCTATGCTGTGTACTCTACTCAACACAACCCAAAATGTGCCGTACAACGTTGTTCATGTGATGTATTCCATTCTTAGTTAGTAATTTTATAGTTTCAAAAGATAATGTCAGGCAAGGTATACCGAGCATCATTAATTGCAGAGGTTAAAGAGAGGTTATTTGCTTAGTGCTGGGGAGATTTTTCGCAACGTGTATCTCCAAGGCTTCTACATATCTGAGATGTTCATCAAAAAGTCTTCTTTCAACAGCTTCACGCTATGGCTACGTACTGTTCCCACATCCAATTCTCTATGGAGAGAGTTGTTGGGAATATACCATGGTGCATCGGTGATGATTTTCAGAGTTTTGTCATTTGGGTGTGTGTTTGCGCGTAATCGCAGTGTGCAAAAGAAATTTAATCACTTATTAGAGCAAGCTTGCTGTGACTATCAATCATTGAAAGAAAGTATCCTATTGACATCGACAGCTTGGTCTTCACTTTAAAATGTTGAGCGTCACTTCTGGGAGGAGTTAAAAAATGACAACGCATTTTTAGTACTATCTACATAGTACATTAAATGATCAGGACAGGTTTCTATTATCGCGAGCATTGCCAACAATAGAATACGAGTTACAAACAAGCCATCTATACAAATTTTTCAGTTAGAATTAGTAGGTATACATCAACCAACCAATGCAAGTAAACTTTTGGTTTTGTATACCTGCTAATTATGGACTTATTCTTTTTAGAAATAGCTTGGACTCCTTAGTTTTTTTTTAGGTTAAATGTCTTTAAAAATTGAATTTATTGTCTACCGTTAGTCTATGTTGTTTTCCATAATGAATATTGTTAATCAATATACCTTATGTTATATACAGTTAAATAAATTTATTTTTTTAATTTATCTACTGCACGTCACTGGTAGCTAGTGATTTTGTATATTTTTAGCATGTTGCGTGCATTTTATAACTAATGGGGAATTATTAAACGTTTCATTGTTATTTTCCACGCCGCGTCTTTATTTTTGTAAACAATTCAATGTCATGAGAAAAAGTTCTACGTTACAAACAAATGAAAAACATCCAGTTTATTACTAATGCAAACATTTTTATTAGAATAACGTGACGTGTGTAATTTGTGCATGCAAATCATTTGAGAAATTTAAAAATATTGTTAATTATCTCTTCCAGTGGTCGGCAATCTCATTAGTTAAACGGGCCAAATATAAACTACCAAATGTGACTCAGACAAATAGAATTAATCAGTGATATCAAAAATCTTTTGAAATTTTGGATTGAACAAGAAAGTTGTTAATAAATTTAAAAAATAATTGAACTCGTTTTACAAATACCATGAATTTTATATAGCATTAACACACTGACTGCTAACGTCTTAACTGTTGACAATATGTCAAAAATATACAGAAGTATCAATGCGTAGTTTTACATCTCCAAGCTAATCGTATCCAAGTATCGTCTGAATCTTAAAAATCCCCATAAGTTTATTTAACACTATTTATCACCATCAATACTAATTTCTTTCAAATTTTAATTGTTGAAACTTTGTACGATTCCAGATGTTTTGTTACTAACGACCCGGGTTTCGCCTTCCGACGACGTCGCTCGTTTTTCACGACCCCATTCCGACCATAACACCGCGACTCCACAGCCCTGATTAAAATTATTATATTTTAAAGCCTTTACTATCAACCCTCTCTGACTAGAGTCTTAAAAGTTTATTTTGAATCGTAAAAAAGAATGAAAATGAAAAGAAAAAATAACAATGAATTCAACTGAGCAAGGTCAGACAAAATCTACTATTATATTAATTTAAAAAAAGTGTTCGTTTGAACTCACTATTCACTATTGTCTACGTGGAATACATCTGAAGCAATGCTGATGATGTAAAAAAAATTTTAATGCTCTTACAAGTGGCATATCCCCATTAGCGGGCTGGTTATACAATTTATAAGTACAAACAATTCGTATCCACGACTAACTTTCAAAAAATGTCAGGAACATAAAATTTGACATTATCAACATATTTTCTTCAGAGTTTTCAAACTATTATGTAAGAATTCTTAATATAATATATGTCTTTATATACATTTTTATATGAATTTCTTCTGAACCTGTTCTACCGTGAGGGTTTATTTCAAATCCATTAAATCCCAAACGTTAGACCCACTCTCAAGCCTACTTCGTACCAAAACATTATATAATATATTAATATCAAAATTTTAACACCTGATAAAGGATCTGGTGGTACAGAATATAGATCACAAGATTTGCAATGCTTTATTGCAGGAAATCATAATGTGGTTATTTTAGGTTAACAGGCAGTTGACATCCTTGCAGATAAGTAACGATATAAACTAATCGCCTTTACGTGATCAAAGTTATTATTTGACCAAACCTTAGTTATATATAATTATGTCCTATTATACGTGAGCTAATCTTCATTTTAATTAATAACAGTGATCTATATGCTACTGGTTGTAAATGATATGATCATTATACACTGTTTATTTCATCTGGACATGTTAAATGAAGTAGTAAGACACGTGTATCTTGTAGCACGCAAACGTGCGCAAAATAAAAGTTAATAACCGGTTCCATGCTGTACTATTAAGAAAAACAGTGGTGAAAAATCATTTTAAACCAGGACTGTGGAGTTGTAGTCGTGAAAAACGAGCGACGTCGACTACTTTTTCGAATATACTATTTTGAAAAATGTCTCAATGAACAAGAGGAAATAACTAGTCACCGTTTGAGTCCCCAATACAGTAGACCAGTGGTCGGCAACCTTTTGAGAGACTGGGTAAAAAAAATACAATTTTTTAAAAACAGTTTTACTATCATAAAATGAAATATAAACAAGTATGTATGTGTAAATACAAATTTATCTTATAAAACAAATATATAAAAAAAATATATTTTTATTAGTGGTTACCTTGGTTTTGATTTTTTTTAATTATTGGTATTTTCAATGAATAAATAATTTTATAAAATATAAAAGAAAATCATCATCATATTTTCTTGGTGGGTAATTCAAAATGTTATAATGGGTTGCCGACCACTGCAGTAGACGAAGGAGACTCTTTCAAAATTTCTCGGGGAACCAGGGTTTTGAATTTGAATTTGAATTTAAATTGTCTAGAAATATAGAATCGCAAAGACTTGAAAATTGTTAGAAAAAAAGCACAAGAAAAGCTTTGTATATTAAATTTAAAAATTATTTATTTAAAAGAAAAATAAATAATTATTATTCGAGTTATTTGATAAAAATAACGTTTCAATAACTAAACAAATGAGGTGTAGTGTATTATGTTTAAGAAGTATGTTACTCAATATAACAATTAAGTTGAAAAAAACAGGTTGGAAACCTCTACTCAGCTATTGTTTGATTAAAAAAAATGTCATTTTCAAATCATATTTGGGGGGGAGGGGTCGACAGCTGGTGATAATGATGATGATAATGATAATATAAACAAGTTCATCACACCTGTAATGAGTGATTGATAAACCAGATAACAACACCTGTATGACAATGACGAACCACAAAATCAACTATTGACCAAATTCGGTCACCGCGCTCGGCTTACCGCCATCCGGTTGATACATTCGGAAAATTCGCTCGGGCACAGTGCGCACCGTGCCAATTTCACTTTCATTGTTGATATAAAAAAAATCGGTCACCATTCTCTAACAAAAACATTTTACCAACTCGCTAACATGATTATAAACAACGAGTCATGCATAAAGAGTGATATCGTTCAAATGCCGACCGATAGAGTGAGGACTGCTGTGTTGGTTAGTATTCCAAATTCAAATGATTCAGTAATGATCTGTGAATTTGATACTGAATCTACACACAAACATTTTTTGGAGGGTTTTTTGTACGGATTCGAAATAGCACGATTGAAATAAAAAAGAATCATTTTTTTAGCAAGGACTAAAAAACAAAAGATAATAAAAATACATATGTATAAACATACTATTATCAGTTGATAATGCTCGCGACGGGCGAAACCGGCCCTAATAAAAAAATGTTTTGTGGAAATAAGTAATAAACACATTTTTAGTATTTTAAATAATAAAAACACATTTTTTTAGTACTTATTTCCACAATATATTTTTTGATCAGGACCGGTTTCGCTCATCGCGAGCATTATCAACTGATCATTGCTCGCGATGAGCGAAACCGGTCCTGATCAAAAAATATATTGTGGAAATAAGTACTAAAAAATGTGTTTTTATTATTTAAAATATAATGCCTTTCCATCAAGAAGTGACAGTTAACACCTTAAAAGTGACATTTTTAGTACTTATTTTATGATCAGGACGGTTTCGCTCATCACAAGGATTATCAACTTATAAGTACTAAAAATGTGTTTTTATTATTTAAAATATCATGCCTTTCCATCAAAAAGTGACACTTAACACATTAAAAGTGATACTGCTTGTGGTCAATACTCTTGAATTTTTAGTTAATTTTAATTAATTGAATCTTTTTTACACTTTTTTGTACGGTAGTCTTTGGAGCGTATCTCCGTGCAAAAAAGTCCGAGTAATTATACAAAATTTGTATGGCTAAATACTTTGATATTTTACTGACGTATCACGCGAAATGATACGTAAGTATGCGTCCGATTTTTTTGATTGATTTGAAATAAAAGTGGACTTACCGGTGCTTGATTTTACTCGCCTCATATTCAGTAACATTCCGTAACAATTCCGTAGTAATCATACAATATGGCATTTCGATTATTCACTGTTTGACTGCGTAATGTACGTAATTGAACATATTTTTAATGACAGGTAGTGTCACTTTAGACATCATATGCAATTACAATGGATTGTGTTTTTTGTATCAGGGACATGAGGTAATGTAAAAAATATGCAATCGACCATTTTGCGACATTTTCAAAACTTTATCATTTTTTTTTTAAATAATAAAAACCAGGGCTGTGGAGTGGTTAAAAAACACGACTCATATAATTAATAATATTCTAGTACTTAGTATATGCTGTTATGGGTGACATTATAGGTGATTAGCCCACCAATCGAGCAAAATTTTCTGGAGCTAAATAATTCGATAATTTTACATTTAAAAAAAACTTTATCAAATTTTATTTTACATAAGCAGTTGCTAATTAACTGTCAAGATAAACCAATCATCTGACGTGGATTTTCCATGTTTTATTTTAATACACCAGTCCCATTAAATTAATATGCCCATTACATACTTGTTTTCTATTAATTAGTTTTAATATGTATGGAAAACTCATATATAAATGGAATCCTAATAGATAACTCATAACAATTAGAGCAGCGATGGAAAACCTAGTGCATGCTTGCCAGAGATGTCCTCTGGTAAATTTAGCTGGCACGTGTACTATTTATTTTAAAAGTACAGTGAAACCTCGATTTTACGTTTTCCAAGGGACCCTGGAAAAATAACGGTAAATGCGGGAAAACGGCTAAAGCGGGAAAGCTTCAAATAATAATAAACAAGTAAAATCGTAAAAAATATTTATTTATTTGTTACTTGTTCATACTGTATATAAATTTATTTTTTAAAAAAGTCCTTTATGTTCGTTTGCTTCTTTGTTATTTGGCACTTTAATCGGAACAAAGACTTGTTACTAAACTTGTGACTAAAAGTTTGTATGTACAGGAATCATTATTACTATGAATTTTAAACAACTTTATATTTGCATCATAAACAATAATACGCGTGTGGTGGATTTCAATCAAAAAAATAGCACATTCGTCCAATGCGTTACGTCTAACATGTACAGCTGATTCCAACGTGTCACCTACACTCACATAACGACATAACACCTGCACTCGGCTGTGTCAAACTTGCCGAGATACGGAGAAATATGCAATAGAAACGGTAAATCGGGATAATATTTGTGACGGGACCAAAATATTTAGACGGTTTATCGAGGAAATCGGGGGATCGGGTAACGGTCAATGCGGGATTATTTAACATTGGTTTTATGGGAGTTTGACGGGACTATAAAAAATAAGCGTTCCATCCGGGAAAACGTATTATGCGAGAACGGTTGATCGAGGTTCCACTGTATATCTAAGTATAGCTATAAAATAAACCATTATTTGTTATCAAATGTATACAACACAAATCAAAGTTATGAATAAGTGATTTCTATCCTTTTTGGTAATAAGCTCATTTCTATGACAATAAAAAAATGAATGAAAGGAAATTAAATTTGAATTGTTGTAATTTTGTACGATTCCACATGTTTTGTCACAAACGACCGGGGTTTCGCCCTTCGGCATCTTCAGGTATTCCATCACACGGATGCAATAGAAATCAATTCAAATTTGATATTGATATTCTATCAAGCACCTTCAATTGATATCATAAAAAAAGATAGGAAATTAGATGATAATTCTAATTTATTTATTTAAACACGAAAATCACCTCATACATGAAATCACTTTTAAGGCTACTTCACCGTCATTTCTTGGTGGAAAGGCGTTACGTAAAAAATATTTTTTTTTGTAATTTTTCAGTATAAATATTAAGACCGGTTTTGCTTGTGGCTAGTATCATCATCAGCGCCAGATTGTTTTATTGTATTATAAAATTGTGAAAATTATACTAAAATAGTGTTATATTTATTGAAATATGCTTTTCGACCATGAATTGACAGTTTACATTTTCATTTGTACATCTGTATGTATTGAAAATATTTTTAATCCTTTTTTCCTCAGCAAGCAGGAAGGTCGAATATTAATATTCGTGTAATTTTAGCACTCCCATACATAAAGGTTCAATAACACTGAATTATAGCATAGACTAAAAACAAGCAGCTTTTGAAAGAAATTTTTTCTCTATGCCTGGTTTGAATGGGTAAAATTCATTAAAAAATGAATTTTTGATGTATTTTATAGCACTGCAGATTTTGTGCTTTTTCCAAATGTCAATTAACTCAATACAGTACATAAATAATATAACGCAATGATTATTACTATTTCCACAATTTTATGTTATTTAGATTCGAACCGATTTCACTCATCGCGATCACTGGTGCTAATGCTTTAATTTTTAATCTAATTTAGTGTATAATGCTAGCGATGAGTGAAATCGGTACTGATTTTGGTAACAAAAAATATGGAGACATTACTAAACACTGTGTTTTAGTATTTAAATAAAATGCTTTTCCACCAAGGAATGACAGTTGGCACACATAAATTGAATTTAGTTATTCCAGAGGAAAAATATTATTCCTTTTGTTCAAATAGGAATGCACCCTGTCCAATAAGCATCTCATGATTGAATTTCTTCTTTCAGGATAGGTGAATGAATGAGTCATGTCAGACGGAGCTACGCAGTTGCGACTGCTACTATGGAAAGATTACCTGCTCAGAAAAAGAAAACCAGTGAGTAAACATTATGAATTGTATTATTAAACATGAATTTGCCTTAATTTAAATCAGCATTTGAATATATGGTCAGTAAATTATGTTTCCTTACAAATGTTTTTTTACAAATGTCTGATAAGTAGTAGTGATGCTATTTAACAGTACAGTATACAATAAACATAACTCACTGTCCGAGCAATGTTTCACTTAATTTTAGCTCAACCCTCCGCTGTTATAAAAACAATATACATATATTGATGGAATTGATTATTTGGTAGAATTCCAGCTTTAAATAGTGGATAAATAGCAATGTATTTTAGTTCTATAAAATTAATAAGATTTTTATTTGATAGTTATTTCGACATACATCCTCTTCAGAATTATCTAACTAACAATTCTGTCCACTGCTAGCTTTAGTTTTCAGCTTCTCTTCTATATAGTTAATAGCCATTTCAGCTTACATCTTCATCAGATAAATTTTGTGGATCTAAATTAGACTGCTATTTTTTCACCGTGAAATAAACATACCTCGAAAATTAGTTAACTTGTTAAAGTAAAATAAAAAAAGTTTTGTCAAATAAAAGGTATGCTTTAATTTATGATATCTTTATTAAAATTTGTTGAAAATTTTTCAATTATTTTCGAATGTTATTAAATCACTTAAGATATACAATAATGATACTGAAATGTATCTGTTAATGTACTGCATCTTGACAGGTGGTTAACATATTCTTTCCATATTTCCATTTTCCACTTTTATAATATAATGAATCAATGGTAATATACTTTCTTTCACTTTCAGGTGACAGTAGCTGGTATCGTATGGGCGACAGCCACTCTTCTTAGTCTTGTGATAGTCAGAAAAAATATTTATGCAGAACCAAAACAGTCTTGTAAGAAACTAAGTCACTTATTTTCACAATATTTTATCGAGGGCATACAAGTTCATATGCCGCATACCTAAAGTGACCATACGTCCCGTTTTGAACGGGACCGTCCCGTTTTTAGGTAGCCTGTCCCGTTGTCCCCAAGTACGGCTTCGGGACGTCGAAATGTCCCGTTTTCAACTACAGCTACTGAGTTCTATAAAATAAACGAAGAATATTTGAAGCAGTGGACTTTGTTCTTAGAAGAATTACAAATATTTAAATGTACAAATTTAACCAAAATACCTACGTGGCAATAAATTCAAGGTGTATTGGATACATTGATTCAAAAAGGATTTATTAATAGCAACCAAGACACGGAAATATTTGATGAGTTTTTACTTATTAATAACTATTTTACACCCCAAAACGTGACCGAATGAATATTGGAAACGTTTCAATCGAAAATCGTTGGATTGAATTGTTCCAACACTTTCATAATAATAATTTGAACCATAAAAACTTTAGAGTAATCATTGAATACATTTTATGTTTGCCCAGAACAAATGCACCCATAGAAAGAGTCTTTTCGCAGATGAAAAAGTTGTGGACGACGGAAAAAACGTAATTACAGGTCGGAGTACTTAAAGCGATGTTGTTAGTTAAAATAAATTTTAAAAAATCCTGCCAAGAATTCCATTCTTATTTAAAAGCAAACCCAGTTATACCTAAGAAAATGTGTTCATCAAAAAAATATAAAACAACGTAATTTATCAACATTCCTTTTCTTTTTATTAATACATAAAAACTATGAAAAAATACATGTTTTCTTGAATATCCATACTATTACGTAAAAATTGGTAAATGTCCCGTTTTGAGTACAAAAATAAATGGTCACATTACGCATGCCTGATGTGACCATATGTCCTGTTTTGAACTGGACTGTTCCATTTCCCTAAGAACTGCCTTGAGTCACTGATGTAGAATATTGCTTTCGAAAAAATAAATTCATTTTTTTTTTAATCGAAAGATACAGAGAAATCTGTTAGAATTGTAAGCAATTCTGAAGGCTCTTTGCTTAAATTGAAGTGCCAAATCGTAAAGAAACAACTTAGTATGTAGAACTATTTCCATAATTTTACAATATTTTATTATCAGGACCAGTTTCACTCATGAAATATGTTGTAGAAATAGTACTAGAAATGTGTTTTCATTATTTAAAATATTATGCCACCAATAAGTGACAGTTTACATGTTTAAAGTGAGAAAAAAATTCTTTGTATGTGAGCTATGATTCTTGGCCACTATTCTTCTTTATTGATTGAATTGACGTTTAATTGGAACTCCATTATAATACGGTGAAAAAATAATAATTTATTTTCGTATAGCTATAATACATTGCTATTGTTCGCTGTGTCATATTTCTTCTTTTCATCTTCAGGTCTTTATCCTGCACGTGCATTACCAAGTGCTGGTCTGACTCCATTTCTTCAATCGTTCATTTGCTCTGTGAGCAATGATTGTGTCAACAGAACTACATACCAGGGACTACCAGATTATTCCAATGCCAGGTAATTTATTCGATGTCATATGAGTAAAATGGTTTGTTTGAATCATTCAATATATATACACAATTCCATAAGTATCTTCATGCATTCTATCATACAGATGCAAGATCCAACCAATTTCGGTTATGTTGAATCCATGTGATAGAATAGCTGAAAATACGGTAAGGTGAAACTCTGGTCATGATTGACAAAACATGTGGAAATGCATAAAGTTTTGACAACTGAAAATAATTAGTGATGTATTTATTTCAATTATGTTGATAGTGTAAATGGGATTACCCCACAACCAGTGGTCCTAATTTTTCAAGAGATGGGAAAAAATATTAGTAGTCAGAGGTTTAAAAGTGTCACGACGCTACTTATTTTGACTGAGCCTGCTTATCAGTGACAGCCAGTGACAAGAACATTTGGAAGTACAAAAAAAGGTTCATCTATCTATGCAAGAAATCCATTCTCCAACTCTTTGATTTAAAAATTTTTCGATAGCACAAATATTAATGTCTTATATTAACGATACTGTTTCTTTACACTTAATGTCATTAGTGTTTTAAATTGAGTAAGCGAAAGTTATAAAGCATAGCTCATTTTCAACTGAAATGATCAGTGTTATAGTAAAAAAAAAACCAACAGCAGAGAGATTGAACACATTTCATACCTACTAACATAGCCAATGTAACAACAATGACTTTTAAGGTGTTAACTGTCACTTCTTAATGGAAAGGCATGATATTTTAAATAATAAAATCACATTTTTTTGGTACTTATTTCCACAATATATTTTTTGTTATATCTAATATAGTATTCTATCAGTTGATAATGCTCACGATGAGCGAATCCGTTCCTGCCCAAGAAATATGTTGTGGAAATAAGTACTAAAAAATGTGATTTTTTTATTTACAGAAAAAAAATGTAATAGCAATGTTTTCAATTATTATTTTATATCTCAAGCATACTTTGATTTATTGTAATAATATAGTGAAATGACGTTTATAGAGATAACTGCAGGATATTACTCAGAACCATATTCTCAGTAATGAACCGAATATTTATATCGTAATTAATAGCAACAACACTTCCTTCTTTCATGCGAAATAGTTTTTTTTATCATTATTTCCGATGTCATTTTTATCTACATTATACACTTGCACGATGTGGCATAAAGGCTTGATAAGCAATGAAGTAGTGAGAAATCTCTATTCTGAAGAATCATGGATTGGATGTGTAATTTATCAACTGAATTGATTAAAATTATATGTATTTTGTGAATTTCGTTTGACAATAAACACATTTTTTAATATGGTGAATCAACATGCCAGACTTGCGTTGCAGTGGTCGATGTCATTGGATTTTGTAACAGACCTCCCCGGCTCAAATCCCAGTACGAACAGCATTTTTTCTATCGACATATCGATTCACTTCTGAGACAACTTCTGTCAAAAAAGTCTTTCCCACCTATAGTACCTATTGTCGGTTAGCTAACCACTAGTCCTATCCTAGCTCTCTTTCCTGTCTATCTCTACTCTATTTGGAAATAAAGGTTGAGCAACCTAGAAACGAACAGTTCTCCAAACAAGAGCGGACCTGGATTTATAAAATAATATATTTTTTTTATATAACCAAATAGAGTAGAGATAGACAGGAAAGAGAGCTAGGATAGGACTAGTGGTTAGCTATATATATATATATATATAGATAATATCCATAATAGCATCCTTGAATGTGGAATTTGTAGGCATTCATCAGGGATTTCATCTATAATTGTAACTTAAATATTGTTTGTAGCGTACAATTCTCTTCACTATTTTTACTCCTATGTCACTAGCAGATGTCTCTGGTATTATTATTTACTATTTGGCTACTTTTCATGCATACTAGATTGCATTACACTCTATTTTAATGTGTGCATGTATGAGGAAATCGAAAAACTATAAGAGCTCCCATATTAGTTCATTTTGTAGACACTAGATGTCATTATACTGTACAAAAATGTGTGACAAGTACAATGTATATGGAATATAAAGATATTTTCATACGAGTTCAATCATCAATACCCAGGGGTGAAGCTGTGTGTGCAATCGTTTTTGTTTATATGAGGGTTACATCTCAGCTTTATTTACCTAGACTGGTGTAATCATAACTATCTAATTGATTGTCCATTGTGTTCATTGCTAGTTTTGGTTGTCCCATTGGATCAGGACCCAACATATAGGTCAAACGTTGATCTGTAGACAATTAAAAGCATTTTGTATGATTCAAACCCAAAATTAGCTCTGTTTTATTTAATGTATTTATTTTCTTTCACAGATTAAAACAATATCAATCACAGTTGCAACCACTGTTTGAGAACTCGAGCTTTATGGAAATTGCAGAATCGGTTCCTGGAGCCACACGCCTCCTTACGGTTCTTACCACAGTCATCGATCAACCTCTGCTACATCAAATAGCAAGTACGTATAAAATTGAATACTATTAAATAATTTCTCATTTCAATCAAACGCTGCCATCTGTTGGGTTTTTTTAAAACTATTTTTCTTAATTCTATAAATACCCACATATTTTTTTATTATTTCAGGAGATGGCTTGAAAGTGTCTGATATTTTTAAGGAACCAGAAAAAACTAAAAAACTACTACGAATGGACTTCAACTCGCTTAAGGAACCTTTTGATACAATTTTTGATTCATATATTAATTTTGAAAATGTAAGTAATTTATAAAATGTCTTTTTATTTTAGCATTTAGTATGCAAAAAGTGTCTAGCATGAATCATACAAAAACATTACTGCGTCTTCAGAATAATGTTATATGAAAATTCCATGAAGTCATATAGAGTGGTGGTGCATGCAACAATGGATAGCATAAGGAATATTAATGAGAGTTTTTGAATCGATTTATGTTTTTAGTATTTAAAGTGAAATATTTTTAGTTTCGAAATTTATTAGATACATTTCATAAACGTATTAGGGTTGCCACTTCTCTTATTTTGAAGATGAATACTTATATTTATGTTAAAAGAAATATAATCCGAAGGAGACTAGGAGATCAAGTAAACACATGTGTGAAAATCTAAAAAAAATATAATCATAATTTGTGATTATTTATTTTTGCAATACACATAGAAGTTGTGTTTTACCACATTTGGTGACCCTTGTTAAATTTGTTTGTCAATTTGGAAATAAATTCTAGTTTCAACCATTACCGAATATTTTTTGTGTTTCATTTTATGTTTAAAGAAATTAATATTTTTACACTAACGATGGCTTGAGAATGGTGGCCTATAAGTATATCATACACCAGTGTACCATTTACATTGAAAGGGTTAAAAAATAAACCACTGTATTCAAATGGAGCAATAATTAACCCTCTAACTGCACTGTCTCAGCTTTTGAGATGGTTGATTGTAGTGTCGATAATTGGTATTTAATAATTTAAGAATTTACAATGCTAAAATGTAAACATATTTGCCTGTTGAAATATATTCTGATTTTCTCGATAATCTCCTTAAGTTTGCTTAACACCTACACTGCTTAATTCATTTTTGAAACATGCGGGGTTGGAATATTCTTTATATGGCTCAGCCAGTACAGGTTAACATTTTGCATTCGAAGTATCATTTTGATAATGAATAAAGAATTAACAAATGTCACTCTCAAATGCATCGGAATATAGAATTTAAGTCATATTATAATTAATATTGAAAAAAATATATGATATTAATTACATTTCAATGAAGTCGGGACCAGAGTGGTGGTATTTGAGTTGTCAGAGAGAAAAAATTTAACCGCCTCTATAGTGGCATTCAAGTGCAAAAGGTTGCATGAAACATAAATTGGAAAAAATATTTTATTGAATAATATTTCGATTATTTTTTCAGATTATTGAACGAATGTCATCAGGAGAAAAATTGTCATGTGACATTGAAACCGTCAAAAGATTCTTCAATTCTACAAATGAGTCCCATATTGACTATGTCACTAAAGCCATCTGTAGTGTAGAGGAGAAAAAACTGCAGCAAATTCTCAACTTTTTACTGATGGAAATTGACATTAGAAAATATCTCAAAATGGTAAGGTTAAATTTTATTGTTATAGTCAAAGCTGTGGAGTCATTAAAAATAACATATTGTAGGAACTTAAAATGCAACAATTTTGTACATTTGTTGTATAAACAATGTAAACTCCCACAAGAGAAATGAATATGACGAACGTTGAAGCAGAAAAGAAAGTTTTTTAAAAAAACAGTTGAGACATTAGAAGTCAAAAATCTAATGTCTCAACTGTTGAGACAGCTGATTGCAAAGTGTTTATAGTTGATATGCAAAAAAGAATGAGCAGTGTTAAAAGTGTTGTGTAAAAGCTAATATTTCTATAGCCATATACTCTTATTTGTCTCGATAATCTCAACAAAATTGCTCTTTTAATAAAAGAAATGAACTAAGCTGTGCTCTTTTTAATTCTAAAATTTCCTTATAAAATATACTGACTGTACCATTCTGTGCTATCCCATATCATGTACACGCTTGAGAAAAAATGATACACCTTAAAACTCAAAACATTAGGAATACATACTCCTCCTAACAACATGAGACTACAAGTCATCATAAGTAGTTCTTCAAGAGCAAGAGTGCGATCACTTTTTTAAGATTTCTCAATTTTCATATCTTCTCTTCAAAAATCAGGGGTCATATTGTGGTTTGTAAAAAAGATGATTTTTATTGCATATTTCTTGGAAAGTAACCTGCAGGTAAGACGGTTAATTTGTATGCAGAAGATTTGACGTAGTTAACACTCCTTAAATTCTGTTAATCAAATGTTATTATAATACTCTCCAATCTGCTGTTTCAGTAATTGAGAGGTTAGAAGTCAGTAGGTTAATGATCATACCTGAGTAATACAACAAAGAAATTGCACATCTGGGAAGTAAAATGAAATATGTTCAAAGTTCCAGTGTTGCTATTTTTTTTTAGATTGGTGATATTTTAAATAAACTGAATGGCAACGCGACAATCTCAAACATCGGCGACATGGCAGACGCAGTCATGAGGCTCACTTCCATCGACAGCTATATTCCACAAGAGTTGCAGTTAAACAAGTGGCTGCAAATAGACTATTCTTCAAGAAAATCTGATTTCTCATACATCAGTATGGATCTGTAAGTGTCATAACTTTTTCTCCATTGGGAAATATTTGTTTCTAATTGGTAAAATTAATTATCTATCATGGTTTAAAAAAAATGATAGAAAATAATTCATCATTTTTTTAGTCTAGTCTAGGTCTAGAACAGACAGTTCACTTAAAATTTTACTGTGTTCGTATTATATACATCAGTGGTTCTATAGAAATATCTTGAAGTCGCACCAATACAAATCACAAAAATATTTTTCTTTAAATATCAATATTTACTATGAAGACGCAGCAAAATACTCTGGTGTCCACATATGAGAACCACTGGTCTGTAAAAATTTATTCTTTTTTCTCAAAATGATTCCTTGTTTGTTTTCAGGATATATCGATTTCTAAACGTTTTAGAGCCGATGTTTAGAGAGAGTGAAACCTTCAAATCTATCAGAGCATTTGTCGACGTGACTGGAAATATTCTCTCGGCTGTTCGTAATACACTCGATAAGACTGTTCAGGGATCACACTCCATGAATAGCCCTAACAGCAACGATACTGATGGAGAAAAATCTGTCGGCAATGCAATAGCCATGTTAATTTTTCCCAAAAAATCACAAAATACTGAAAAAAACCTTACTGAAAGTACCCGGTATCTACAACAACAAATACAGTTACTCACGAAAACAATTATGACCGTAACGGATGGTTTTACGACATCTTCCAAGCCTATAAATGTGTAAGTACCTAATTAAGAATCAGTGATTAAATAACCATTCAAACTTTACATAATTTATGATATCGACTGAAGGTGCTTGATGGGATTTCAATATCTGGAAAGCCTGAAGATGCCGAAAAGCGAAACCCGAGTCATTAGTGACAAAACATGTGGAATCGTACAAAGTTGTAACAATTCAAACTATACATGTTCATTTCCACAATTTTCGTCATTCACAACCTGTTTTTTGACTTTTTTTAAATAATAGAAACACATTTTTCAGTACTTATTCCACAAAATAGTTTATGATCAGAACTGGTTTCATTCATTGCAAGATCTGTTGATAATGGTCGCGATCATAAATATATTGTGTAAATATGTACTAAGAAATGTGTTTTTATTATTTAAAATATGTCTTCATCAAGAAGTGACAGTTAACAGCTAGTAAAGTTTTTTTGATAATAATATTATTTATGGTGCTTTAATCTATTCCCTGCTGAAGTTGGGTAAAGAATATTTCAACATTTCATATGTCAATAATTGATTTAGCACTGTTAGTGTCCGGCAAAGTTATGGAGATTATTGGAACAAATCGGGCTACACTTCAGTATAAAAATGAGCTCTGACACAAAATTTCAAACACTGTTAACAAACACTCTCATAGTATCAATTATCAATATTCTGCAACCTGCTGTCTCAACATTTGAAATGTTAAAAGTCAGAGCGTTAACATCCTTTACGAGAAATACTTTTCTTCAGAAGTAGAAGTAATCACTTGTTATCAGTTCTTATTAAATAATGTTAAATATTTCAAACCTTGATTGACTTTCTCAATATTTCAGTATAGATTCTTTACTGAACGTGGTGGCCAATTTACTGCCAAAGCAGACAAAGAACAGGTTCTTTTATTACTTAACTCTGATGAACAAGATGCTCATTGGCGCTCATAGTACTGTTAGGTCAAATTTGCATATGGAAGAAATTATGTATGAATCCTGCAAAAGACATCCTGAAGGCATCAAATTGATACGACAGCTCGGTCCCGATGTTGTTTCGAAGATCATTGATGGATTGGCAGATGGAGATAGAGTCCAAGTTAGTATTACATTGACACTTTGAATAATTTTCAGAATTCCCAATTGTAATCGACTACTTTTTGCTACACAATGAACTGTTTGCGATCCGGTTGCTAACCCTTGGCCTAGAGGATATTTCAACACCAGATAATTCGCTAGTATTGGTGTTCAATATATCAATGTTAATCAAATAAAAATACATACTTACATAAAAGACATTTTAATGAGATGGGTGTGGTTGTATGTCTTTACGTACATAACAAATCAACTTACATTTATACATAATTTTACAATATCAAGTTCAATGTTAAGTTACTATCGAAATAGTTTGCTCATTTGCAATTATTGCTACTACAAAATTATAAGGAATTTCCACTAAAAAATGACAGTTTACCGCTTAAAAGTTAAACAACTTAATACCTATTTAGATCATTTTGAAAGAATATATGCTATGAAGTTTTAATAATAAAAAATATTTGAAGCTTTTCTTGAAAAACATAGAATTGGGATTCCACTATATTCACATTAGTTAAATACATTATGTGGACACAAATATTCATAAATAAATATTTTTACTTTCTATTGAAACAGTTCTTGGCCTTCCACAAAAGACGTGGCCACGACTGATGAGTTTGAGAAGTACTGTGCTTGATAATAACAAATATAATGCAAATTTTATTTTCTTCTTCATTACAGGCATTAACAAGAAAAATAAAAAACCCCGGACAGATATTTTGTGATTTGAATCGCATCCAAACATTTCTCAAGTTATCAAAGAACGAAGCGACCGCTATCCGGCCACTAGTTTGCAATTCAGAATGGAGAAACTTCATTACAGACGTCATTGACAGTTTTGGCGTCTACAACTCCAGTAAAATGATTAATGAAATGGCATCCATGGTGGTCTCTGACACCCTCGGAAAGAATGTTGAAGATCAGTTTGTTGAAGTGAGAGATGTATTGAACAATGTGACAGCATTCTTCAACTTTGTCAATGATGAACAATTGATGCGAAATGTTCCGCAGCGCCCTATGGACTGGAAGTCTCTTTTTGATAATGACAGCTTTGCTGATATAATTAATGTTTTGAAAGCAAAGGCAAATATTTCTAACATAGTATTGTAAGTTTTTTTCTCGGTATACTGAACCTTTAGCATATCCAATTTTAATTAAATAAAAAATAACATATTACCTATAAACAATTTCATATATTCTTATTGATAGCTATTTTGGCTTCTTCCATCGTCAGAACTATGATTAAATTAAATTAAAGCATAGCTTTATATACTACTTAAGAAGAGATAGAATGTGTCCATTTATTAAATTGTACATCGATTGCAGAAAAATATCAATAAATAAAAATCTCATAATAAATAGAAAAATATTTCAGATTTGTGTCAGAAACATAAAAAGGTATTGTTCAACATATAGTTTTTACTATTTTCAGGGTGACAGTGCATAGCGCTTTGGCACGAGAGATAATTGCAGAGAACAGCATCTTGGAGACCTACATCTCACCGACTCTCATTCAGGTGACAACTGTACTCACAGTGTTGTCCAAACAAATCGATGACGTCCCACAGGATCTTATGGCCAACATTAAAAAGCATTTTGTCAGTCTTACTGAATTGACTCTTGCTACTCTTCACGATAAAGAAAAGGTATGGTTGTTACATTTCAAAGATATATTGTATACAGTCGTTGTTTGCGTAATTTTCAAAATGGACTATATATATATTCTTGTAAGATTATTTTTCTGCTATATTCAATGTGACTTTTGATGTTTTACAGACATTAAATGTGCTCACAGAAGACCCCAACATCATATTCTGTGGACTTGCCGAGAAATGTGTCAACAGCAGTAATTGCCGAAGCCTTATGGAAAGCAATCACTACGTTGTGTTCCCTTCTGATGCTGATCCGATTGAACTGAGTCGACTGCTCTGTCAGATCTCCTCAGCCATAACTGACAAACTTCAAAGTAGCTTGGAAGATGATAAATTCATTAAGCTTGTAGGTTATTTTGGTTATAACACCAAAAGTAATAAATATTTTTTCAATTGTGTAATATATAATTTATATTAACTCTGTACTTGAATGCCACCATAGAGGCAGCATTGATTTTTCTCTTTTAACTCGTACGCCACAATGTCATTGAAATATAATTTATATTTTCTAAATATTAATTATAATTGAGCTTTAATTTTTCAACCCTTTACATTTGAGAGTGACACTTATTAATTCTTTGAAGTGACTTCAACACGTAAACATGGTGTTGGCGCTACTACAAAAAATGACCGTAGACGCCCACCGATTCCAGTCATTGGATTTAGTTCACATTATTTATTTTTATTTTGAGGGACTTATTGCTCACAAGACATACACTTATTTATTTATGACTAGCAGTCTGAGCAACTGTGAAGTAAAGCCATTTAAGTAATGTAATATTTTATGGCATATTCTAGACACTAAATAATTACAATGCACATCACAGTGATATGGAAAACAATCAAACACATAGCTACAATGTCTGCCGATACGTAAATATGTATGTTTTATAAGAAAATTAACATATTTATATCATTTTTTTAATATAAAACAGAAATTATAAAATATACAGGGGTGAAATTCAAAGTAATGATTAAAAAAAAATCTCTCAGACCTTGTAATTTTATCAATTTCGAGTGAATCGGCTACATATTGGTACATATTTTGGATACATTCATCCCGTCGTAAATATATTAATAATGTACCATTCTTTGTCAAGTGTAAAGTGTTAATGATATATATTTGGGTTATAGATTTATTTTTGATGTAGTTTTCATGATGTTTATATATCCCACAGTTATATTCCTTTATGGATGGTACAGCAACAAAACCCAAAGATGGTGAGGTGAACTGGACTCTCATAATTAAAACAATGCAACAATTATACAGCAAGATGGCCACCCGATTTGGATTCATTTTCAATATAAACTCTGAGATCGACGAGGATGTTTGGTCTAATGCCAGATTGCTCTCGGATAGACTTCAGGAAACTTGGTTGATGGACGGCCAGCCAAATAATGTTTTACAACTCAGGTTATTTTCATATTCAGTAATATCCAAAACAATTTTGTCATTTTCACCAGACATATTAACCCTCTGACTGCTAATGTCTCAACTATTGAGACGGATGATTGAAGTGTATTGAACCTCCTAAAATATGAAAATGGTTATTGAGTCGAAACTTTAGATAGAGAGGTCATTTTTGTACTAAAATATGTTCTGATTTGTGCACTTCTGAATTATTTTCTTAAATATTCGGTGTTAGAATATTCATCATATAGCTCGTCAATAATTATATTCAAATCAAGAATAATCTCTCAATCATAAAGTGTGTGCTTGAATCGTATCCTTTATATCTAATTTCCCATATAAAGCCTAGTTTAATGGGTAATTAAACCTTCATCCTTTAAAGATGGGGTACCATTAGATTATAAAAATTCTTGACCCACCAACTGTTTATGTTTCAACAATAGAGGATCTGATTACTGTAATTGATTCTCAAAAATATTAAAAGTAATAGTAAAAATTTCATGTATGGGCTGTTTTTATGTTAAAATATTGTCAAATTTGCCTTGAAAATCTCCATTAATTATTTACCACCAACACTATTCAATTATTTTTCGAAGGGTAAAGCTAGCTGACTTACATGGCAATATACTAATCTACAATTTTCCTTCGTATTTATATACAATGGTTATCTATGTGAGCTAATTTGTTTTTTAAACTTCTAGTGTCAGTTTGTTCTCACGTTTCTTGGATACGCTGGATCAGAAGCTGTTTGCTTTTGATCAATTCCCGGTTTGGTCTCAAGTGAAAGTGAGAACTGATGCAGTCGACAGCTTATTGTACATCTTCAAACAGTTGATGAAAATGATAACAGGTCATTTATATTTTCATTTTAGAATTGTTATTTATTATTTACAATTATTCAAACGATTGTAAGTAATTTAAAAAGAAGTGGCTAATCACCCTTAATATTTTTACTTGACACAGTGAATAAGTACATTAAATATCATTGAAATCGTGGTCAGTTTCTAAAGGATTGAAAACGATCATAATTTTAACAAACTTAATAATTGTAGATATACCCCATCGAGTAAATAATGCCTTACAATACACTAAGCCTGAAACTGCTTCGCAAAGAAGTGTAAGACGTGTCACATCTAGTAAAGCAGCAAATAGAATAACAGAGTTATCAATTTTAATTTATAATAATGAACTTCCACAAAGATACTTCAGAATCCAATGAAAATGTACTTATTTCCTTATTTATTTAGTACTTTTTTAAAAAACGATATATTCATTTTATTCCACAGCTTTCATGGTGAGAGATGAATATTTTGAAATTGAGGAACTTCCTTTATCATCGAAATGTTTCATCGATTTTGGACTGAATTTTGTGCCGCTGATTCGAGATATTGCAATATCTGTAGCTACTAAGCCAAGCAATGTAAGTAAACAGAGTTTTGAAAAAATGTTTTATTTCTTGATAATCGAAATGGACATCAACTTAATTATCAAACAATGTAATTTGTAAAAGCAAATTGATTTGTTGTTTGAAACAAATGTTTCTCTAGTTTGTTATAAAATATTAAATAAATTTCTTCTTTTTTGAAATGTTACGGAAATACACGGATGCAACAGAACTGACGAATGCCTGAAGATGCCGAAAGGCGAAACCCGGGTCATTAGTGACAAAACATGTGGAATCGTACAAAGTTGTAACAATTCAAATTTGATATTGAAATTCCATCAAGCACCTTCAGTCGACATTATAAATTAAAAATTCTTCTCATTATTTCTTCCTTTTATTTTTTCTTTGTTTTATTTTATAAATTTTTTAGTTCTATTTCTAATGCTGTTAAGGTTTATAAAACAAACAACTTAATATTGAGGACTTTTATAAAAAAATAATGCTTTGAAGTAATACTAATAACGATATATTATTTGAAGCTTTTTCACATTTTTGATCCCTTAACCCCATTGGTGTTCCTTGAAAAACATAGAATCGCAGTTTTGCTGTGTTGAATTGAAATACAATGATAAATTCTAAGACACTATTGTTGAAATCAAATGTAGTTGGAAGCTATATTATATATTTAAAAAAATAAGTATGCTGTTTTCCAAATTTCAGGTCCCAGCCATTCTTAATATACTCAATGCCAAACCAAGCTGGCCTTGCTCTGAACACAGTTTGGGAGAAGTCTTAGAATTAAAAGGACCTGCTGCCACTGCCTTTACAGCTCTTGAAGAACTACTTTGTGAAAAAGAAAACCTCCGTAGCGAGTGGAAGAACTTTCAGCGTATTGGAAAACTTATAGCTATTGTAATTATGTATTATATCATAAAACAAAATTTAATTTGGCCATTTCTTTTTATGAGCATAATTTTCAATTGAACCGTATTTGCTGTCGCAAATCAAGGTATACGGTTTGTCACAAAGTTACTCCTTGGTAAAAAAATGTTTGAGTAAAGCAAAGAACAATAAAATTTTCCAATTGCATTATGACGCTAGTTGATTATGACAAAAACGTCTCATTAAAAATTTATTTGGTTGTATTGGTTATAAGATTACTTCTTCCTAACATTATAATCAAATTGGTAGTTATTAAAATTATTTCAGATATAATTTTAGCTACTAGATTTCGAATCTACATTTTTCCCAATTCCTCTACAATATAAGCTATTTGAAATAATAAAACATATCTTTAATACTATTTCTACGGTATATTTTATAATCAAGACGGGTTTCTCTCATCATGAGCATTATCAACTGATATACATTTTTTACTGAATCACAGTTTTCGCATACTTGTAAAATTCTTGATAATCCCATGACCAAACTGTACATATACACAAAATTTCAACATTTCAAATTTGAATTGAAATTCTTTTCAAATAAAGATTTAACCACAATATACAGCTATCCTGTTGATATATAATTAAAACCTTTGTTAGCCCTAGGTTAATATATTATTCTATTTGATTTTTTATAGAACAAAAATTTTACCACAAATATGACGCTTCCTGAGCATCCATTCCTCAGTCTTGCAGCAAACTTCAATCAATTCGTTGATAGTTGTGATGAAATCCAATCTACAATACAGATGGTTTTCGGTGACCCACCACAGTTTGAATCGAGCCGAGAATTCAGTTTACTTGCCGCGTGGAATGATATCTTGAGCCTCATCAAAAATGGCAATGATCACGCGTCTATCAAGTAAGTCCTATTCAACATTAAATATTAAAAAAAAAAAATTCTATTACAAACATTTCATTTTCTTATATAAAAAATTCAATGGCATTTTTGATGAAAGTACAAATAATCTTTCACCGCTTCTCAGACCACTACGATAGGTGAGTGCATTTTTGTGTTTACATTTATTCCCCAAAAAAACCCAGATTAACTCACACTTCCAGAAATGCATAAAATCAAAGTGCCGCATTTTAGACTTTATTAGCACAATATTAAGCTGGGGTGTTAAACAGAAGAGAAGATGTATTGTGTGCCTTTTCTACACAGCTATATATAGATAGGTAAATGTATCTTTAAACATAGTCCTGATGAAGGCGTAAGCCAAAATAACTATTAACTATTTATCTAATAAATTTTGTAGAACTAAAATACATTGCTATTTTTTCACTGTGTTATAATGGAGTACTGCCAAATAAATGCCAATTCAATCAATAATAACTATGTGATTTATTTTAAATAATAAAAACACATTTGTTAATACTTATTTCCACAAAATATTTTATGATCAGGATGGATTTTCTCATTGCAAGCATTATCAACTGATAAGTACTAAAAAATTTGTTTTTATTATTTAAAATATCTTGCCTTTCCATCAAGAAGTGACAGTTAACACTTTATAAGTGTATGTGATTTACCCTACTTAAATAAACACTATGTGGCCAACAACTATACTCATATTATGTTTGTTGATTTATTGCTTTATGGTAATAATTCTGACCAATAAAATTATTAGACAGATCCTCCAAAACATCGATACAATCCTCAACTCCACTGCCACAGATGAAGAGAAAGACGACATGTCATCTCCGGCAAAATTGTGGGAAGCAGCAATGGCTTGTGAAAAAGATGGAAACGATGTATGCCGGCATCTCTATTGGCCAGCCGTCCGACAATCGGTGCACTATCTCGCTGAAGCTGGACTGCAAGTTGTTTCTGATTTGATGGAATACTTTACCGAGATATCAGGTAAAATCAGCCATAATATTGCATTGTTATGTTTCAATTAAAATATGTCCATGCAAAGAGCTAACTTGTCATTATCAGTCAAAAAAACAAAAACATTACAAAAACTGATTCAAATAAATGATAGTGATTAATATTCATTCAACCATTTTTAATGTATCGATGTTTACAATTGCCAATAAGTTAAATATTCTGTAAATATTTTTAGTGAAAAATTTAATCGCAGTTCAAGTGGTTAATTTTAAATTCATTTATCACATTAGATCCCGGCGCCAATCTTCTTCAATTGATGGGATTCACAAAAAGAACCGGACCATACATAATGTATGGAAAGCTTCCTCAGATTATCGCAACTCTTTCTAACTCATTTATGGACCAGGGATTCATGAAACAGGTTATTTCCTTTTTACCAATATATTTTATATAATTTATGACAACTCTTAACTCATTCCCTGCTGAGCTACTTTTCAGCCATTGTCCTTTTAATTTAACTGTACTATATTTTTAAGCATCAACTATTGACACTGTAAAATCACCCGTCTTAACAATTCGGATGTTAGCAATCAGAAAGTTGACTTAGATATTTGAAAAGCATGATTCACTTCAATATTCTTTATAAAACTAACACGCAATAAAAACACAACTCATTACAGGTGCGGCAATCTATGGGAAAAAAATTCTGGGACTGTGAAAAACTTATGAACAGTTTGGTGTTACCCGTGGACGGATCTATTACTGAATCTGATATAAAGTTACTGATACCATATACCTGCCCCACTATTCTTCACTGGGTTTCTGTGCCAACCAATGAAAATGTTCTTTTGGATATCTTCTCCAAATCGGTAAGCAATTTGTAATCATTTTTTTTTTTTGTCACTTTTGTCTACAATTGTTTATGTCATCTTATAGGTGAGATAATTAATCAATTTCGATATTCAAATAGAATAATCCATTTTCACACAGTTTATTATTTTTAAATTATGAATTTATGAAAATTTTGGGAATAATAAATTAACACGACTCCAATATCAACCAAAAACATGAACATGTTGAAAAAGTTTTTTTTTACCTTTCCTATTTATGTGCATTAAATTGATGATCGCCAAATTGTTCATTGAGATATTCTTGAAAATCATCTAATCGAAAACGACTCCGACTCTGACCTAAACACTGCAACTCGAACAAAATATCTTCTATTCCATACACTGTTCATATTAACACTTTATGGTCGGGAAACGAAATATTTCGTTTTTTTTGTGGACTGTCGTTTGTTTGCGGAACCCGATAAAATTCGTTTTTGTATCCTGTCGGTCGTTTGCGGGACCCGTCTTCTCTCGGGCTTGTATTTCGGCGTGAAACAAAACGCACGGCAATACGACAAATACCCTTTTTTGACAAGTGGCAGGAAAACTCATGAGTGATTATAAACCCGAGTGTTCCTATTTGGAGACGCATGTTTCTCGATTTACGTCATTCAGATTTCAAACTTCCAGTGGCTCTAAACTTGCAGGAATTGTAAGTATATATTATTATTTATTATATAATTATATAGTAAAAATAAATATATTATCTTTTACATAGAATGTTTTAAAAATTTAATATTGATGAGATGTGGAGTGCCATTTACATAATTCAGAATAGGTTTTTATATTCAGCTTAGAAATATAATGAAATTACGATGTAATCAGAGTGTTTATAGTTTATTTTTAAAGATCAAATGTCACATATCATTTCTTTGAAAATTTCAATCAAAAATATTGTTTGGCTTAGAAGTTGTGTCGATTTTAAGAAAGTAATATTTTTTGCGCTAATCGCAAAAAACGCCCACTACAGGCTTGAGTATATTGCTCGAGGGGCCCGACCACAAAGTGTTAATAACTAATTTTAAAACTAAGACAGCATTTTCACAAAATCATTTACAGAAAGACCAAATGAAAATTAATTTATTCTCTCTGAATCCTACAATTGAATTGTTCATTTATCTGCATATTACTAAAAGCTACTAATGCTGAACTCAATTTCTTTTTTCAGCAATTCCTCTTCTACAACAAACCCGCTTCAACATTCACAGGGAATTTTGAAGAACTATTTGAAAGAACTTTGATTCTTCGAGATATAATGAATGGTATCTCAAAATTGAATAAGACCAGCTATTCTCTATGGACTGAAGAATGGGTTGATAGTTTTAGAAACATGGGACAAAGATTGACCTTCTTCAATACAATTTCAGATAAAAACTCAAAAGTTGATTTGATAAACAGCGCTTATGTAAAAACTGGACTGACTGAAATTTATCTCGCCAAAGTGACACTTATTTTAAATGACATCAAATCAAATTTGTCGATAATTGATTTGAAGAAAATAGAAATGAAAACTCCCGCCGAGCAAGCGGATTTCAAAATGTTTTTGAAACTATTTGACAGAAGACCAGGAGAAATGGTGGAAATGTTTATTTTCGCCATCACTGAAAGCTTAAAATTGTCTGGAGATTATAAGAAATTCAGTCTGATAAACAGTCTAGATGAAATGTGCAAAAATGAATCATACTTGAATGAAGAAAACATGTGGTTGAAAACCAACGATAAGGTTATCAGTCAACTTTGCAAGTGCAATTATAGAAATTATCTGGTAATGTCTGATGAAAATTTTGCATCAAACAACTCTACCTCTGAAAAATTGATTGTAGAGTTTGTTGATAATCTCATTGTATTAGAAAAGTTGGTTTCAAATTCATCCAAAGCACAATATAACTGGAAAAATATCTTAAATACCATCATTGGATTAGACGGGTATGTATGACTTCTTATCCAAGAGTTTGAGGTATGTATTCATTTCCCGGAAAATAAAGCATCATAATAATTTTATTTCCAGTCCAACTCCGGGTAAATCAATCAAACTATCTACTAGTTACACAAGAGACCTTACCTTGAAACTTTATCTGCAGTATTTAGACTCTCGTTTGCAGCACCACCATCTCATCCTGGGTTTTGTAACCAACCAAGACTGGTGGGCAGATTTACGCCAACTTTATGATGGAGAATATGCCACTCAATTTCTAGAGTTTATCGAGAAATCTCCGATGATTGTCGATGACATTTTTAACAACATCGCCAAAGTCAAGGTAATATTGTTACTCTTTTCAATAGCAATTTATTGTTTACTTTATGAAAAATAATTAGTTAAACATGTAAGTAGCAGAAAGGCTTCTGTTGAGATGCCTCCATTTATTCACTGACTATTAATGTCTTAACTATTGAGGCACCTGATAAATATTAATATTATTTTTATTTAAAAAATGTTTTTTTCTCGTTCTGTAAACAAAAAACTGTAATCTTTATTAAAAAAACTCCTTGGCTGTCCAAAAGCATAAATTTAATTAAGTGAATAATTATATAAACTCTAATTATTTTGCTCTATGGAAATGACAAAAAATAAAAGATTTTAATGTGTTGTTTCAGATCATGCGACTGATTAAGGATATAAACATGAATGACACTGCATTACTCTGTAGCTTAGATATCTCCGAATACATTCCTGATTCAACAGGTCTCATATCTGGCCTCAAAGAATCCCTGTGCAGAATGAATGAAAGCTCTCTCTTCATGGAAATTCCTTCACTAGGATTTGCTGATCAGGTAAAGATGTTGACATTCAATAATATAGGAGTTTTAACAGTACTCAAGTTTTATCAATAAACCATTTTTTTTATTAAAATGTAACCTGATTTGTCCTGTCAACCTCCATAAGCGTACTTAACATCAACAACACTTGTAATATTTAGTGTTGAAATATTCTTAACACAGTCTTTGTACATGACTGCGACTGCGTTTTCTTTCTTGTTCTGAAATGAAAATGTTATGAATAATTCCTGTAAATGATTTATATTTATTCTTTCATTCTATTTTTATAATTTCAGGTTTACGCTGACGATATTGTAATAATTGAAGAATCCAATGAAGAAGAACTCTTGAGCCACCTGGAAGCCTTACGCTCACGTATGGTAGCATTTATAGAAGAAGGCCCGCAACCTACCGCAGTTCCGAAATGGATATCAGAAACAGACATTGTCACATATCAGAATTTTGACACAAGATTAACCAAAGATATTGTCAAAGTTGATCTGGCCTTTCTTATTTTGACCAATGTTGTCGATGCATCAACTCTTTTCCTCAATACTACGTAAGGAAAATATTTTTTTACTCAATCAACAACTTCAACTATTCAATTATTAGATGAAAAATTGCTGATGACTCTTTTTTTTATTTGAATCATTCAAACTCTGTACTCTGTATGTTGATATTCGAGTACATGGATGTACTCAAACTGGATTAGTAATCAGTTTGTTTCCTATAAATATAAGACAAGTTATGAAAAATAAAAGCCCTAATTCCAGAAGCTAAAATACATACCTGAAATTATTTTAAAAACTGCTGATTTTATCAACAATTTTAACTGAGGTGCTTACAACCTGGGTTTCGCCAAATCGGTAGTTATTAAAACTATTTCTTATATTTATTTAACTCCTAGCATTAGTGTATATTTTTTTATTTCCTCTTGTATATAAGCGATACAAACTGTTTAATGACTGTTAGCTCTTTTCATCTGTATGATAGAATGCCTGAAGGTATTGAAAATTGAAAGGAATATAATAAAAAGAATCAATGAATCATCAATGATGAAACTTATGGACTAGTTGTAAAAGTTCAAAGCTTATATTCAATTATTTCAAAACTGGATATTTTTTATTTATCTCACTGTCGCTTTCAAGTAGCGATATACAGATACTTTTAGGTTTATGTGTATTTCGTTGAAGACAGTCATTGATTCTTTCATTGTATTCCAGATACAGCTCTGCCTCGTCAATCATGACTCCGTGGGTGAAGCAAATAAATTTGCAACTGATCAAGACTGAAGAATACGCCTCCCTCATTTGCGAACTGCCAATTCTAAATCTGACTGAGATTCATTTGATGCTCGTTGAAGATTTTCACTGGGATTTAGCTTTGAATGAGGTAATTTTATTCATTGTTTATTTGAAGATATAATGCAGATTTACGTTACTAATTCATTTTGGAAATTTCAAATACATCATTTAAATTCAAATAATTTTTAGAAAATTAAAACTTGGACAAGATGTACTTTAATACTTTGTCACTGTGCAATATTGATATTTACCTTTATTAGTTTCCGCATTCATTTTGTAATAATTAAAATTCTTTTTACATTCAGATTACATCAGGCAGAAATTATACCTCCACAGAACTAAATAAGTCATTGAATGAGCTCTTAAACATCGTTCGGCTCTTTATGCATGATTCTTTCCATGGAAAACTCGACAGGACTAGAAAATGCTTACTCAACGAAACCAGCGAAGATCCATTCAGTCATGCTGCCATGTAATTATTAATTCCTTTTTAAAGCTATACTCTAATAACACATTAAAAAATATTCAGTGACCCACATTGTTACTTTAATATTCTTCTCATATTTTACTGTATAAATATTTGGTAGTGGAATAACAGATATAATTATTGAAAAAAAATTAAAAAACCCTTAGAATTTTATTACCTCTGGAGGGACTTAACAACGATAGCATCTTTTTCTAAAAGTTACTCAAAAAAAGCCTGGAGGACGCTGAAATGTCATGGAATATAGGAAAGTGATTTGAAGCCGATCTGTTTGCTCCTTTGGTATATGAAAAAATTCCATAGAGGCCAACCCATTAGCCATGCATGTGTTTTGATATCATTATAATTATTGCATAGTACGTGGAAATACCACAATAAAAACCCAAGTTTGGGGACAAAGTATTACTTAAGATAAAAATTAAATTATAAACTATTACAAAAAATTACTGGGTTTTTTCACATATATGCTAAATATGCTAAGACTAAAAGGTTAATTATATTTTTTAATTTACAGGTACATAATGTTAGGATCCCGAGTGATGAAACTGATCAGGAGTATGTCTCCACATTTCAATGAGATCAGCGGATTCCAAAAGAGTCCTGTTATTCAAGAGCTTATGAAAGAAGTTAGCAAAGGAATACCGATAACTTTGCCCATTGAAAAGTTGGTCGTCAACTCGACAATCTTCAAACGAAATATCAGATCGCAGTTTAAAGATATTCGAAATGATATTGTTGAAGATATCCTAAGAACCAAAGTGGATGTGAATAAGGTATTATATTCTCTACTATTTTAATTACTCAGCTCTTTTTAATTCAACTATGCAATTTTCTGGTGCCCAAATATCTTCTATAATACACTGACATTGTAGAGGTGCTAAACTCTAAATGACATTAGATCATTGCGTTTAGCAAAGATCAAGTATTGAATTATAATTTTAAGAGGTCCTTAACAGGTTATTTGTTACCTATTTAACATTGTTATTATTAAATTTGAATTGTTAAATTGTATTCTTCATTATAGTTAGTTTTTTAGTTCTTTAACTATTTGTTTTGTACATCTGGTAAATTATTATCTCTCAACTTTTATAAATTGCTGTGTTTTAATTTGTTTTGTCACTCACGACCCAGGTTTCGCGGTGTATATATTTTAAATTTCTCTTCAGTATAAGCAATGCAAACTGTATATTGACTCAGTTCTATTGTATCCATGTGATAGAATGCCTGAAGATGTCGACTGGTGAAACCCAGGTCATGTCATGAGTGACAAATATGCGGAAATTTACAATGTTTCAACAATTCAAATTTGATATTGAAATTCCATCAAGCACGCTCAGCCGATATTATAAATTGCATTGTAACGGTTGATAATGCTTACGATGAACGAAGCTGATTTTGATCATAGTATAATGAAATTGTGGTAATAATATTAACCCTTTCCTTGCTGAGTCATATAAAGGATATACACCAAATAACAATCAGCCCTAACACAAATATTTTGACACTGTTAACCCTCTTTTATTTTTAAGTGTCAACTATTAAAATTACAATCACTGTCTCGACAGTTGAGACGATTTCAATGTGTTGATAATTAACACATAAAAATATAAAGTAGTTAATTTACAGACTCGAAATATGTGCTAATGTTTTTACTTAAATATTGTCTTATTTGTCCTGAAATTTTCCATATGTTTGGCTAACACTAACACCACTGAATTAATGTTTGAAATATTCAGTGTCGAAATATCCTGTACATAGTTCAGCAGGGAACAGGTTAAAAATCAGGTTTTATTTATGTAAATTTAATACTTTTCCACCATGAAGCGATTTATTATTTAGTAACAATATATGTCTTTCCCCAATTCCAGATGTTATCGGCAAATTACAGTATTGGGGAATATTTAAACACAGATTCATTTAAAATTGTATTTGAAAATGGCACCAGCGATGTTAATACAATTTTTAAGAAGAATGTGAAAAAGGATTTCATCACCAAAAATGTAAGTGAGCAAACAAATGTTATTAGTCAAGTGACATTTTTATAACATACTATATTATTTTCATGTGTTCATGACTTCTTGCAATAAATGATCAAAAGAGATAATTGATTTTTAATAATAAATTTTGAAATATATACTCATAATATACTCATTCATGATAATGTTAAATTGTGTATTTTGATGTAGACCCTGTGTAACTCTTCAAATTTTCCTATGAAATATTTTGTTTTTTGAATTAGTAGTTTCTTGCTACAACTCCTTTATAATAAGTTCTAGTGCTCAGTTATTTTTTAATTAATATTTTAAAGAGTAATAGGTACAATTAAGGTTATTATATATTTCCAATATATGTGTTAACACTCCAAGTGATTCTTCCAGAATCAATTTGTTAAATGATTAAACAACCTGAAACCTAATGGTTAAGGTTAATAATTAAAATGCAATAAATTTATTGTAATGTTTTATAAATATTAATATTTTGATTTACTAATTGTTAGAACAACTGTTAACAAATCCTAGCTATTGATAGCCATATATTTAAAAAAAAATGGGGAGCTAAATACGTAGTTATATTTACCCTAACATTTGATACACTTTATTGTTGGATGCTGATTTCCTTTATTATTAGAAATCAAATATCTCTCTGAAGTAAATTTTTACTATACTCTTTAATTATAATCCAATGTAGAATTGATCTCACTTTGAATTGCAGATAGACAACCTACGTACCGAAGCATTCTGGACTTTTGAATGGTTATCGGGCACAGTCCTCGGTACAGAAAGGTTTTTGGAACATGGAGGTAAACTAATGATGCAATTGGTTCCTATCGATGTGAACGGAATGGCTTCCGGTCGAATCAACTCCACAATTGATTTTGTACTACAATTGTTCCAAAAGAACTACCTGGACAATTTGGTTATGAGGTACATATATTATTAATTGAAATAATCAACAAAAATTCACGACTTAAAATATCAGATTTGAATAATTGAAACTCTGTTTATTTCCACATATTATGTCATTTATGACCTTGTTTCGCCTTGAACCGACAGTTCAGAATGTTCTGATAGTCAGTTCTATTGTTGCAATATAAAGTTTCAAAAATTCCCATTTCATATACGAGTTTCATCTAGCACCCTCAGTAGATATTGTAAATTGAAAGAATATATTTATTTAATTATATTAATTTGCTAGTTTATTACCACTTATAATTTTTATATTCTAGTCTGAATGGAATCATCAGTGAGCTTCATCCGTTACTGAATGATTCTCACATTGAAAACGATTTAATGAGTCTATCAAAAGGACTCGAATCGTTAGGATTATTAAAAGTGGATTTGCTATCAAATTTTAACATGAAATGTAAGTATACACTACCTTGCACTAAAATCTGTATTAGAACACCTGCATATTATTTAAAGGTTTATCAGGGAATTATATAACTGTAGATCAACTGTTTCCAACATTTATTTTACAAGAACTGTTAGAAAAATGGATTAAATAAAAACAATATGAATGCCAATTTATCACTCTGCCTTTATTGAGACCATTAGTGGTTAATTAACGCTGTTCTTATTATTATAGTCAAGTTAAATGAAGTTTTCCACGATTGGGATCATCTTAAACTGCAGCTCCAAAATAATTTAAATATCAGCGCACACCTGGCTGATGATATTCAAAATGCCAGCATAGATATTGGTCCTGTAAGTATTATTTTAAAACATTATTGAAAGCACATCTCTACATGATAGTGAAATTATATTCAATTTGTATTCTTTATTATTGTCAACAGTTATTAAAAAGTTACGGTCACAATATTCATATCAGCGAGTATATTTGCAAACCAGCTCTTCTCAAAAAGTTGATTTACATATCTCAGCAAAGTTTGCAAAATATCAGCGACACTTTTTGCAATATGGATGATGCCAGAGTTAAAAATATATCCCTTGTGTTTTTACAACAAGTCAACTTCAATTTTATCATTGATATTGTAAGTATGAAATATTCTTGGTATATTTCTAAATAATAGCCCTTTCTTATTATCACAACAATGAGGAAGTGCTTCAGTTATCTTGATCAAGGTTTTCCACTGTGATGCAGGCCCCAATCTAGCTTTTTTGCCACCCTTGATTTATAAGTAAACGACTACCAACCAGGCCACGGAGACGACAGGTGGTGTGCTGCCCGTTTCAGGACATAAACTGGTGATTGCTTCTATGTTCGGTTCTTGAGCAAAAAAAGGGTGGGAAAAAGTTTAATGACAAGATTTTATTGATTGAATTAGCATTGACAAGATTTTACATTACATAATAATCTACTATCATTAAAATGCTATTGGGTAATTTGAAACTTAGAGATACCTATTTATTTTATGGCGATGAGTTACAATGGGATTAAATATCAGGTGACGTTATATAGGAATTACTTTTTTGAGTTTGTCTACTCATTAAATTAATGTCACATTTATATATATATAGCACGATTGAAATATGTGAAATTGCACAAAATTTCAACAATTCAAATTTTATATTGAAATTCTATCAATTCTATTACAGGTGATGAATACAACAATGAAACAATTGATGAGAGCATCGAGACTGACCGATAAGGAAGGAGAGAAAATCATTAAAGTTCTCGGAGAAGCTGCAAGTCTCTTACCAGCAATAGGTCCAGTCTTCACAAATCTCTCAGAAATTGTTAAAAATGAACCTCTAGTCAAATCTCTACAAAATGCTACAGGAATCTCCAACTTACTTGCCAGTATGTCTGTCTTATAATACCTATTTATATGCATCATACTGACTATTCTTTGTTACTACTATAATGAATCTATTCACACACTCAATAAATGTCAGGAAATATTTACTGACCAACAAAAAATGTTTCAAAAATTGGTTCCAAATAAGAAAGCAGTAGGAGGGGACCTATTAACATGCTTATTAGTGGCTAGACACTGGTACAACTTAGACAGTAAATTTTCAATTCCTTTAGGATGATGGATATGATTTTTAATTTTCTTTGCACATATTTTATATATTGGTACTTATTTATTTAATTTTAGTATTCATATTGCCTATATTGATTACTGTTATTATAATGGTCAAATTTCATTGGTGTTAAGTTAGTTATTACCATGATTACATGATTATTACTTCAGACTTTTTATGTCGGATTAATACTATTCAATTACTATGTATTGTATAAATGTAGCTATTATGAAATTTAATGTGTTACTACATTTAAAAAAGAACTACCAACATTAAAAGATGCGTCTTGGAAATGTAAACACCATTCTGGTTAGCCTGAATAAATCAAGCATTTACTTCATTGTTTCTATTTATGTCCAACAACTTATAAACATGAGACCAGCTCTGGTTTTATAAACTGTCTTTAGATTTTGTATTTTTTTGTTAGCTGCTTCTTCAAACAAAATATGTTTTCAGACGACATTTATAGTGGAGAATATCAAAAAATGAGTTTTTTTTCAAATTATTGTGAAATATTTACTGAACCTAGTTACTTTTACTATTTTGTCTTAGATCCAGATTTTTTTGTGGATTCTGGAAAGCTTGTGTGTGGGAAACCATTCTACACAAACATCAACAGATTCTACAGAGTGATTGCGGCAACAAAAGACAACAACATTAATTATGATCAAAAACAGCTTGACTCTTTACCTAGTAAGTGTTGCAATTTAATAAGCTACTTGAATAATAAATTTTTTATTATTTAGTTGCTAATTATTTGTTTATTGCTTTGGCAACAAAAAGAACATAATAATGTTTCCAAAATTGGGCTGTCGGCCGTGATTCTGTTATAATTATTTAATTTATTTAATCTTTAAATCATTCCAGCTGACTATTGTCGAAATTTATACAAAGAAATAGTCGGGATGGGAGGTGGAAAAATTCTCTGGAGTTATGCCAAACCATTGCTGATGGGAAAGATCCTTTACACTCCTGACACGCCGAGGATACAACAGATTATAAAAGAGGTAAAAATTAAATAATCTTGTTCGATTCATCTATAACTCGAGAATGCTATTGCAGCATTCTTGATTATCGGTCTACTGTAACATATAATCTTCACTTAAAATATGATATAATAATTTATTTGCAGTACAAAGTATTCATACACATGTTTTGTCAGTCCTGACTTGGATCCTTCCTTTTGGCATTACGTTATTGACAGTCAATAAGCAATTTAAATCATTTGTACATAAAAGATTTACGAAATATTTATACTCCAATTATAGAAGCTAAATGTTTATCTCAAGAATTTTAATAACAACTGATTTGATAATAATTACATAAAATTTTTCAGATAATCTTATTCACTTTTGAAGTGTTAACTGTCATTTCTTTTAGAATGACATCATGTTTAAATAACAAAATACGATTAGCACTATTCCCACAATTTTATATTATTAAGCTCAAAACCATTTTACTCCACTATGTTACTCCTTCTTGGTGGAAAGGCTTTATATTTAAATTATAAAACAGAATGCTTTAATTAAAATAAAAATAAAAAAATCCTTATTATTTTCACAGGCTAATGGCAGCTTTTCGCAAATCGCTCATCTGACATCCCTCCTTAAGGGTTTTTCAGAAGGCTTTGAATCACTTGATGAAATTATTCTGCACAAAGAGAGTCTCAGCACAATGCAGACGCTAATGAAGAGCTATTTTGTTAAAAATGCCATCAACAAAGTCACATCTTCTAATGGGTATACATCAAGTAATGTAAATATGGCAGAAATGGACTTGGATGACATAATATCTCAGTTTAAAAATTCTAAGGTATTGTTTAATTTTCAATTAGCACAACCTTCTGATTGTTGGTGTCTTAACTATTGAGAAAACAGATTGTAGTAGGCTGATAGTTGATACTCAAAAATATAAGATTGTAAATAGTGTTACAACTTTCTTGTAAAAGCTAATTTTTGTATGAGAAGTGTAGCCTGAATTATGATAATCTCTATAAGTTTGCTGAACCCCAGTACTGAACGTTTAATTTATCTCACGGTGAAAAAATAGCAATGTATTTTAGTTCTACAAAATTATTTTTAACAAATATAGTTGATATCTTTTTCGACTCACGCCATCGTCAGAACTAGTTCTGACATTAGTTCTGACGATGGCGTGAGCCGAAATAGCTATCAACTATATTTGTTAAAAATAATTTTGTAGAACTAAAATACATTGCTATTTTTTCACCGTGTTATAATGGAGTTCTACCAAGTGAATGCCAATTCAATAAATAAATTTAATTTATCTAATTGAGTATTGTTGTTTTTAAAGATAGTCAAGACAAAATCAGGATATATTTCTATATAAAAGATAGCTGTTACATGACAGTTTAAGCACTGATAACTCTCTTATATTATCAACTATCAATACACTGCAATCAGTCACTTAATTTTTGATATGTTAGCAGACCGAGGGTTAACACACACAGTGCTGAATTTTTTTTTTTAATTTTTGCTCTTGAAATGTCTTGCTTGGCTCAGCAGGGAATGAGTTAATGTTTTGAATGAATAGCCTTTTACTTATTATAAAAGTTTTTATAAGTGATGATGTATTTTAAGTTTCAATAAAAATTTAAATCATCAAGGTAGAAAGAAAATTTCTAAAAGGTAGGGTTGAAAAAATCCTAGTTTTTTACTTATAAAATCAAAAACAATTAATACACAAAAAGCAAGGATTAAAAATCGTTGTTTATATTGGAAGTAATAATATTTATATTTCAATCAGTCCAATGGGGCCAAATAACCATTGCTGCAAATAACAGTAAATGTCCATTTACTTTTAATTTAATTTAATGAGCTTCCGTAAATTTATAAATCAATAAATTTGGATTCTGTTGTGTCAAAAATAATTTGTTTTATCATTTCAGAATTTGGGGAGTCTTATATCCAAGATTTCAGAAATGACAGACTGTATCAGCCTGGACCGATTTGTGCCTGCACAGAATGAATTATCGTTAGAAACAAGAGCTGCCTCTATGATGAAAGTCAATGAGTTTATGGCAGGTCGGTATTTTTTTACGTGAGAACCACTGCTCTAGAATGAAGGATCAGTGATTTGATAATGTAACACATTTATTGCGAGTTGTTTTATTTGATTTATTTTAATATTGTTAATAAAAACAGAGATAATGCATATAGTATTAACTATGGTCTTTTCAGGGCTCGTTTTCTTGGATACTAATGAAAGAAGCGTAAACAGTAAATTGCCTTCAAGTATAAAGTATAAAATTCGAATGGATATTGACAATGTTCCATCTTCAAGTAGAATTAAAAATCGGTAAGCTTAAACTGCTTTGAATTATACTTGAATTATGAAAGTATGACTAATTGTTTTAACGTTTATGCTTTAAATCTACCAGATTTTGGACACCGGATCCTGAAGCGGAATTCATTGACAATCTAAGATACTTCAGAGGATTCGTGCAGTTGCAAGATCTCATAGATAAAGCCATCATTTCTACCAGTGTGACTGATCGTTTGGTGAAAAGATCCATTCAGAATGATTCAGCGACTGATTTAAGCTCAGGATTCAATTCAGATAGCTTGTGGGCAATATACACACAACAAATACCTTACCCCTGTTGGACCAGAGATGAGTAAGTAACAATTGATACATGTCTAATTTTCTAGTTGCTAAGAACTGTCCTTAAGTCATTTTGCATAAGAGCGATTGGTGAAAAAATAATTTGACAAGCCAAAACAAAAGTAATTTAATCCGTGAGGCTACTCGAAATCCCTGGAAACACTTACAACCTTAGAGCCCTTTGATCAGTCAGCTTACATATGAGACCTCAAAAATATATATTTTCCTATAATTATTGCTGCCTATTTCATTCCATACCAGATTAGAGAGATTGTTAATTATCCATTAGTGTCTTCGTTATACATGCTTTTAATGAAACAATAGATATTTATATTTTTTTAATAAATTTTTTTTACACTTTCCAGCTTTCAAACAATAATGTACGAGTCACAGGCATTGATTGTTGCGTTCTTCTTTTGCCTCATCCTTACAGTCTCATCTATTGTGAGGAGCATGGTATGGGAAAGAGAATCCGGAAATACTGATGTGAGTTAAGAAAACAATACCTTTTCAATAGGTCAAGGGCATTCTTTAGATATGGAATACTGATTTTACTACAAATAAAATATCAAAATCAACAATTTAGTGTTTTTAATCAGATTTGAAAGATTATACAGGTATACATTAATTCTATCCTCCATTAAAGCACTGTATGTGGCATAATGGTGTAAAATATGAAATATGTAATTATTTATAATGTTTTACAGTTGATGTGTGTGATGGGCATGAAACGGCGGTGGCATACACTTTCCTGGTTTGTCGCATCGGCAATAGAAGTGTTCCTCACCATGGGGGCACTCTGCTTCGTTTTGAAAGTAGGTGGAATTCTCCCCAACACCAATGCTGGCTTGTTATACCTGATGCTGCTCAACTTTGGATTCTCAATCGTCATGTTTTGGTGATTATCCACTATTACTTCTTTAAAAATTAACACGTGAGCCTTTTTAAAACTCCTGGAAACATTTAACCCAGTGATGCTTAGATGAATCGAAGATTTTGATTTTACTCATATTTTCTGCTCTGTATTATAATTGTGTTTTTATAAAATTAATTGTTTTTCGAGTTATAGAAATATCTAATTTCACAACTGTATTGTAGTTGTAGAGTTCACACGAGTATTAACTATAACTAAATGGAGTGGTTTTATGGAATTTATTTTTCTTTTCTTAATTTGATACGTTTATTGTGTTGTCATTTGTGTATAAACAAATTGCAATTTAAATAAAGAAACATGCTGACTCCATAAGAATGTTTTTAATGTATTTTCCAATAATTATTTTTATATAACAGCATATTTTTACCCTTTCTGCCTTGCGAGTTGTGGAATCTAATATTTATTTATTAATTTCCAGCTATTTGATATCAGCCTTATTCCGTTCTGCAAGTTTGGGTGCAGTGAGTGCCGCCATCCTGTATCTGCTTTCCTTCATGCCATATGTGATCGTCATCGCTATGGAGGCTTCACTATCACTGCCACAGAAACTTTTCACGGTAATAAATTAATATACTATGTAGTCAAATTGCTATTCTGCACTTCTTGCTAGAGTGACCAAATTACCCCACCGAGTCTTGATTATTTTTGTAAGCCTGAAAAAAATCACCAAACCCGGAGTGGCCAAGTCAAAATGTTGCAATTACAGCATTGGTAACACTTCTTCTCTGACCTTTTTAAATTTTTGAAGCTATTTCATAACCATAATCAATTCGTGTGTTTCAGAGTTTATCAATGTCCACTGGATTCTGCTATGGCATTTTATTTGCCGCCCGATATGAGGTGCAGGGATCGGGTCTGAACTTCCAAAACTTCTGGAGTGCCCCTGATGTAAATGATAGTATGAGTGTTGCCCTGTCAACATTCATGGTGCTCTTTGATTCTTTTCTCTATGGTATCATCGCTTGGATCATCAATTCCATGTGCTTCCGTAAGTAGTTTATGACATTTCGAATTCATTTAAATTCTCTTTGAGGAGCAATAATTTTCGATTGCATCTCTATTTCATTCACCTATTGACATGTGATTTACAATTGGTGTTGGCTGGATTATGTTATAGGTGATAGTGTTGCAACTGGTGAAATCAAAACAGAAGAGACATCTGTTGGGGAAATTGACAACTCAGATCAAATTGGTGTTCGCATAACTAAACTGACAAAACAGTATGGAGAAAGACGGGCTTTAGATGAAGTTTCTCTCGACTTGAAGAGAGGTCACATCACAACACTCTTGGGGCACAATGGAGCCGGAAAGACGACGCTCATGTTTGTATTTCCATTTGTCAAATTTTCTTTTTGTTTCTGTAGTTCTATACAGGAGAACCCCGATCTTACTTTCTTTCATACAATATCCCCGAGTTAAAAATTCACTGCCCGCCACCAATATATATTGTATCATAAATCTTTTATATTTCTAGAAAAATAATCACCGGTATGATAAAACAAGACTCGGGGAAGATCACAATCAATGATCACAAGGAAAACGAAAAGGGGACTGCCGAATGGGAGGAAGTCAAGAATCACATCGGACTCTGTCCACAGTTTGATGTGCTCCTAGAAGATATGACTGCCAGAGAACATCTTGTTTACTACGCTCAATTGAAGACAGGAAACACTTTTGAGCAAATTAAATATGAAGTTGACAGGTAACTATGTTATAAACTTTTTGGAAGTTCACAATCAAGAATTAAATCTATCATGTAGAATTTTAATGATTTATATAAACATTTCTCACATATCCAATTAAAATTTCCAGTATGTCTGATGCGATGGGGTTGGGAACTTTAGCTGATGAACCAGTGCGAAGACTATCAGGGGGATTGAGGAGACGCCTCGCTGTTGGCCTTGCTTTTATTGCAAGACCTCATGTTGTTGTAAGTATTCGCTTATCATCCTTGTCATAAAATTTATTTTTCTCCAATTTCTAAGTTTCAATCAAACAGTTCAATGGATTTCACAAATACTTTGTATCTCAACGGTTGAAACATTTAGCAGTCAGATTAACTCTTGGGTTCAAAAATGGAAAAAAACGCCACGCTTTTTTAAAGTTATTTATAAGCTTACAATTGATATCATTGTCTATGATATTTTATACATCGACATGTGTTTGATGGAATATCAACACCAAAATGTATTTGTTCATGTTTTGAACACTTCTTTATATTTTGTCAATAGTGAACTATGTTTAACCTTTTGGGATCTTCATATATCACTTGAGTTTATACAGTTAATGTTAAAGAAAAACACTAAATCTAGGAGCTTAATCTTTTGCACATATGACATATGACGCAGTTGATGACTATTTACTTGAATAATGGATATAGAATAAATATGTGCCTCAAATACAAAGGGTTATAAAATGAATGTCCAATTATAATTGATAATGGAATAAAAAGTATTATAAATTACATTTCAATGAGTAATATCATTGTGATGGATTTCAAGTTATAAGAGAAAAATCAATGGTACATAACGGCATTCAAGAGGCTTATTGATATCTGAATTACTTTTCATACATACCAATTTAATCATAATAACGATTAACACAAGTGGAAAAAAATCCAATGCTAGAGTTAGTCTGAAGATGCTTTTCAAAGAGGCGAAACTAAAGTCACAATGAGTTTCATAGTTTTATACAATAAAACAGTTAGCTGTTGGTCAGTCTTACGGTCTTCACTAGTTTATGATTAACATTCTTATCTCATTATAATATGTATGGCTTAATTGTTTCAGGTTTTAGACGAACCATCTAGTGGAGTAGATCCTGTGGCACGGCGTGGAATCTGGTCTCTGATTGTTGGATTAAAAGCCCACCGAACGGTTCTTCTAACCACTCACCACCTAGACGAAGCAGAGCTTCTCAGCGATACAGTTGTTATTATGCACAAGGTAAACACACACATAATAAGATTAATTAATACCCTTTAAAATCAAATATCATCTAATTTGTAATAAAAAATCAAAATTCCATTGTGAGTTAAGAAATATTTATGAAATATTCATTCCTTATGAATTTCTCATTCTTTATTCTCGATAAACTTTACATTTTGCTTATATATATTTTGAATGATTACCTGTAAATTCTTTCGTAAGTAAGTTCTTAGTTCTTGGACCATTTGGTTTGTATGTACCTTGTATAAGCACAATTTTTTGTAGATATAGCCTTGTTTTAATTTGTATTGGTTCAATTAATAATTCTCACAAGGAGAAAAACTGGTCCAGATATAAAACATTGTGTTTTATTATTTAAACCTTTATTATTTTTATTGATTTAATTGGCATTTACTTGGTAAAACTCCATTATAACACGGTGAAAAAATAGCAATGTATTTTAGTTCTATTACTTGGTTTAGTTAGTTAGTCTAGAACTAGTTCTGGTGATGGCGTGAGCCGAAATATCTATCAACTATGTCTTACAAAATTTTGTAGATCTAAAATACATTGCTAATTTTTCACCGTGTTTTTTATTGTTATTATTTTCAGGGAAAGGTTCGCGCCACTGGTTCACCGTTAGGATTGAAACACAAATACGGTGACGGCTACAAAATCACACTTACTTATCAGCCATTATTGAGGAATCCCGCCATCTTGCACAGAATTAAAGAAGTGAATGGGTCCACAGACAACTTCATAGGAAGAGATACCATAGACAAAGCTATCACAAGATCCGGCCAAATTGATATGAAACACAAGAGTAAATGTCTGATGGCTTGCGTCCATGAATTTGTAAAAAATCCTAGTGTACCTGAAATCAAGGGTAATGATATACAAGTGAACCTTCCATTTTTGGATGCCAATGGATTAAATAACGAGTAAGTTGTTTGTTTCTCTTTTTTTCTGTTTTAAAATAATAAATTCCCTGCTCCGAAACCAATTTACATACCCAATATCCACCAACCACAGAATACTGTTACAGTTACAGTGTTTTAAGAGTAGATACTAAAATAAAAGAGTGTTAAACATTGCTTAAACTTTCATGTATCAGTTAATTTTCATATTATTTAACACTAACACTAACTAATTTCTTGAAACACTCGGTGTTGGAATGTCTTTTACTGAGCTCATCTGGGAAGGGGTTAAGCAAATTAAGCAAAGCCTTTTTCATAATATGTAATGAAATATTTATATTTTAAGTGCATAACAACTTTAAAACGCTTAACACGTTAGACTTTAAGCAGTGGTCAGCAATCCTAGCAACTAAACGATTCAAAATCATAATAACTTATGTTTTATTTTTTTCCAGTTTCTTGAGTGTAACCAATCTATTAGAGAATAAGAAAACTGATCTGGAATACTCAACCATCGGAGTGGACTGCAGCAATCTGGAGCAAGTCTTTTTGAGCATCTGCGGAGATGAAGATTCGCAACCTGAACTGAATGGGAATGCTAATTCTTGGATACAAAATTCAATTGACAACGATCTTATTGAAAGGTGTGACCCGGATGTACCTGATAATCATAGCTCTACAGACAAATGTTCTTCAGATGCCTCTATCGTTTCTGCAGGTAAAATATTTTCCTTCTAATTATCTTACTTTCTTTTTATAAAATTTTCAATTTAATATTGTTTAATAATATTAAAATATAAGATATCATTGATGCCGATTTTAAATAAAAAAAACCAATCAACATGAAAATGGCACTTCAGAGATGACATTACTGATTAACCCTGTTAATGCTAAGCAATGCATACCTGCACGTTATTGGCATGTAAAGAGTCAAGTGTTGCCAAAATAGAACTAATTGTTTAATATTTTCTGCAGATGTCGCATGGCGTGGAAGCAATGTGAGCCAGTTAATGGCCTTGCTTCACAAAAGATTTCTACACTACAGACGCAGTTGGTGGCTATTGTCGGCTGTCATCTTGCTGCCGGCCATATTTGTCACCGTCGCAATGGCTTTCAGCTTAATTCGACCACCACCCGATAGTGAACTTCCACTCCGTCTTAGTTCTCAATTATATTCATCACATTCTGCAGAATTTATCGGGTATGCCACGATTCCTTTAATATAGACTCAATATAGAAAATTTTGCTAGTTTTGAGTTAATAGAGTATAATTTCTATATTTGAACTATACTTTATGGTCAATTTGAGTAGTAAATATACTCTCAAAATCAACCTCTAATATATTAGCAACTCATTTATAGTGCATATACTCCAGTTTGGGCTTATGCTCACCACAAACATCTGAAGACTACAGATTGTACAAAATAAATCATTGCAGAAAATATTGTATACAACACCACAAAATAGGTGATTAATTTGCTGAAAAAAATTAAATGTACACTCAAAAATACATACAACTTGAGAACAAATTTCTATTGACATTCATGGAAGAAAAACTCATACGAGATGAAGGAAGCTTGAAAAACTCTGATGCTAGTGTGTTTTGGATCTTAGCACTCCAGTAACTTGATATCCATAAAAATACACACCTCTAAAGCCATCCTTTAAATTCCAGCTATTCTCAAAACTATACTGAAATAAATACTCAACCTGGATTGTCTGTTATTGAGAAACTCCTTCAAATGTCTACTTCTCAAGGAAAAACTCTACAATTCTGGACAAAGGTTTGCTTAAAAATAATACTATTTTTTAATAAAATTTTGGTAAAATCTAGCCATTAAATTTATGTCTAAATGAATAATTCCATATGATATAAATGTATTCTAATTAACATTGACAAATAATTTGTGCTCTGCCAATAGTCAATCATTAAAATTATCAAACTAAAAGTAATATATATGATTAAAAACTAATTGTTTTATGTTTGAATATTCTAGAATGATCGATCATGTAAATGCTCTCACGGGAAACAGCGGTGCTTAAAATTGCATAATTTGAACTCTTCATCTGAAATAGAAGTGAAAGATCGACTTGTCGCTCTGCCATCGGTGCAGGAAACTGTTAAATGGCTCATCACATCGCATGATCGGTACATTGAGAAAAGGTTTGCTGAATTTTTGTCTTCCTTACTTGTTTAACCTTTTGCACTCGAGCACTTTTTCGTATGTGCCTACCAGCAACTCGACGCGTTTTTTTTTTCGAAAATCGCATTCGCTACATGAATCAAACTAATAAAAAAAATATGTATAAAATTTAAAAAAAAAATTGATTTTTTCTGTAAAATAGACATATAGTGAATATAATGTACATATTCTTATTTTATTTGTAATTCTTCATTTTATAGTATTTCAAAAAGCAATCGCCAACATGTATTCCGGGCTTAATTACGCAGGTCTCGCAAAATAGCCGTGTTTCCGATCTTCCGCCAGAAAATTTTCTATTTGAACATACTGCACAATCCTTCTTAGGCCCTGAACTTAATATATGTAATTTATCTGCAAGATGGTCTTCTGTAGGAACAGTTGAAGTATGCACTCGGAATCCACCATGCATTTCGATGACAACACTTATTGATATTACGAGAGCCGACCATCTTTGGCTATGATTTTTTATTAGAAAATGACTCCCCAATGATCTATTATTGTGATCTAGTTGAAATCGGCCAATAAAAAATGTTAAAAGTATACAAAAAATGACTTTATAAACATGCCGCCACTGCGGCGGCATCCGAGTAATACGATAAACTTACAATGCCGCCTCTATGGCGGCATTCGAGTGCAAAGGGTTAATGAACCAAAAATTATACTTTGAAAATTAACATCATGATTGTCAATATCAGCACTTACCAAACATTTGGACTGCAAGATTTTTAAGTAGGAAATATAAAGATTTGTCCACATCACATAATTACCCAATTTATATATTTTCATTTTTCAAACAGCAATACATTATATACACGTTATAACTGTGTACACACAATGTTTTAACACTAACTTGAGATTGAACTCAATATTGATTTGCTGTCTAAAAATTTACAACCTCTCATATAAATATATACATATCTTTGATTAACCCACTGACTGCTAACATATTAACTGCTGAGACGGCAGATTTCAGTGTGTTGATAGTTGGTAGTCAAAATTACTAGTGTTCCAACGATTATTTACAAGTTTTTTCATTAGAGTATTGTGCAATTGGTCCCTATGATCCTTACAAGTTTGTTCGACACCAACATTACTAAATTAATTTGTGAAGTATTCAATGTTGGAATATTCTTGGCGGGAATGAATTTCGCGGCAGAAAATAGGTTAATTGTTTTTGTAGAATATTTTTATCTTAAAAAGTTGGTTACTACTATTTTTTTAAATTGAAACATACCAACATGTGTGTAATGATAGTAATAATTAATGATTTATGTTTCGGGATTATGTTATGAGTCGGGATTATTTTTTGTCAGATTTTGGAGAGCCTTGCAATGAATAAATTGGGAAAGCACTGGTTTATATAAAGCTAAACCAAAATATAATAAAATTAATATTGTGTGTTCTGGCAGTAATGTCCAAGATCCCCTGAGATGATGCGTCTCTGTTTTTCGAGCCACGCGTCCAAACCCTACGTTGGCAACACCTTTTCTTCTCCCCTCTCTTCCCTACCCAAGCCACGCCATCCGGGTGACGCCGTTATGTATGTCATTGATGACGTTGTTTTTGAATGCGCCTGAAGTGTTACGCGATTGTCGCTACAAAAACAAATCCGTAAACATCGACACGTGTTGACTATTTTTAAAGTCACTAGATTAGCATCCGTGCGTAAACCACTGTAGTGCTTCCAAAGTGACGTGACTTTTAATATATATTATATATATATACATATCGTAATCATGCGTGATGTATCATTGGCTTCGCATGAAGACTCCGCGTCAGAAGACGAAACGAACGCCGGCCAGACGCCAAGCGTGGCGGGTGATCGTTTGGACAGACTGGAGAGCCAGTTAGTAAGTTCTTGTTTCAATCGAAACAAGATCAACCGTCCACCTCACGGCCCGAAAGAATCCCCCTCGAGTCGATAGGAGATTCCTTTCGCCTCCCGAAGGAGGTCGCTCCGTCCAATAAACAACAACTGACAGCGTTGGTCGGGACTGTGAAGGATACCGATCGTACGCAATGCGGACCCGGCCAGGATATCGACGATGATCGGCATCCAGCGATGTGGCACATGAGATTGGGCCGGGCTCTGTTACTATGAAACGCAGAAAAAATATGCCGCGACGCCGTTGTTCACCGAGCTGGAAGTGAACGATCAGTCCCGTGGGTACGACCAAGGAGCTCTTACAGCTCAGCTGACGGGGAGGACACCTTACTCGAGGGCCGGCAGTTCGTCATTGAGTGGGGGGGAGGGGGAAATAAGACGGTACCTCTTAACTCGCGGGGCTGTTTCAGTCAATCGAAGGAAAGTTCGGAAGAGATTCTTCCCACCAACTTATAACCGAAGACATTATGCAAATAGTGTGTGGGAAGAGGGCTGAACAGATCCAGCACCGCCGAAACCATCCAGGCCAAGGTGAAGGAGGAACACGTCAGGGACAGACTGGCGAAAATACCCCCCCAGGTTGCAGGAAAGGCTGGCGAGACCTAGACCTTCGCCTGAGAATGATAGGTTGCCCTTTCGGGAGCAAGTCCTGACGCCCAGTGGTAGACCTTCAGCAAGGTACAATCGAAGGCCCCCTACAAAAAAAAAACAGGGAATTGCACAAAAGAAAGAATCTTCGAGGGGGTCGCCGCCCCAGATGACGCCAAACCCTTTAAAGGGGTTGCCTGCGACAACAAATCACCCCATCCGGAACAAGTTGCCAGGTACTTAACTCACCTCTACCTCAGAGGAGGCTTGGCGTACTCCACAATTGGGGTACACAAATCACGTACCAATTGGCTTGGGTTAGATGGATCACCTGATCCTTATCAGTGGTCACAAATCACCCCATCCGGAACAAGTTGCCAGGTACTTAGTTCACCTCTACCTCCGAGAAGGTTTGGCGTACTCCACAATTGGGGTACACAAGTCAGCCATAACAACCTTATGCAAACCAGGGGGCGGCGTGGACATTAGCGGAAACGCCCTGGTGAGGCGTGTACTCCGAGCCATATCCCTAGTCAGAGTAAAGACCCCGAAAGCCTCTATATGGGATGTCAGGAGGAAGCCCGTCACTTGAAGGCAACCACTCCACCTACATCCAGCCTATATGAAGTGTCTTGTAGGACAGCAGCATTGCCACTACTGACGTCGGTTAGACAAGTTCATGAAGTTCAAGACATTGCTCAGATATTCAGACAGCGGGCTTAGAGAGGAACGGGACCAGATAACTCTATGGCCTGCGTTCGGGTCAACTACCCATCAGCAATCGGGCTGGCACATTAGGAAAGGAGACACGCAAAATATAGCCCCAATATATTGGCTTCGCCAACTGGTTAAAGCCTCGGAAGGAAGTCGAAAGAAAGGCGGAGACCTCTAAGAACTATTTTTTACAGCTATGGGGTCCGATAAGCCGGCCTCCAGGACAACCATAGACGAGAGGTAATAACTGACAAGAGTGATCACATCCGACGGAAGGCCTTATCACTAACCCTTTCCAACCAGTCTAGATGGCCACAAGATCGTACCCGGACCATCAGCTGAAGACTGGTTAAGATCTCACATTGATGACATAACTCTTCCCCCACGAGCCACCAGGTGATGACAAACATTCACTCAGGGGATCTTGGACATTGCTGCCAGAACACACAATATAGGAGTTTTACCTACCAATAAAACTCTTATTGTGTTTCCAGCAATGTCCAAGATCCAGGTAACCCCTACCCGGTGCACCTTGAGTGACAATGACATACATAACGGCGTCACCCGGATGGCGTGGCTTGGGTAGGGAAGAGAGGGGAGAAGAAAAGGTGTTGCCAACGTAGGGTTTGGACGCGTGGCTTGAAAAACAGAGACGCATCATCTCAGGGGATCTTGGGCATTGCTGGAAACACAATAAGAGTTTTATTGGTAGGTAAAACTCCTATATTATATAAATAACAACTCATGTTTCAGGTATGGCGGATGGAGTGCACTCGAGTCAAATACTGGAAAGGAAGAAACAACAAACTTCATCGTGTGGTACAACAACAAGGGACATCATTCTCTACCAGCATACCTCAATGCCCTCAACAATGCTATTCTAAGAAAACGGCTCGGTCACGATAACATAAATATCACAACTTACAGTCATCCTCTCAAACTGTCCACAGAACAACTCAGCAAATCCAGCCTGTGAGTTTTTATCAATCATCACAATGGTTATTACAGTTCTTATTAAAATTAATTCACATGTCAATCCAGCTCATAGTTTAGGGTCAATATTATTTGCAACACCACTTATATATAAACAATGTAAAGTATTTTGTGAGTCAGTTTGAATTCATATATCTACTAGAATGTTTGAACAAGCCAAAAAGGCGAATCTCAGGCTATGAGTGATAAAATATGTATAAATTTAAATACAGTTCAAATAACAATAAGAATTTTCAGCATTTGAATATTTAATAGTAGATTAATTACTTTTAAGGTGTTAACTGGTGCAAAGGCATTATTTTAAAATAATAAATCACAAAGCTTACTACTATTTCCATAATTTTGTATTATTAAGATTAAGATCGGTTTTGCTCATTGTGGCGTTACAAACAGGTTTTTCAGTCCAGTCAGAATCTTAATAATATAAAATTGTGTAAGTACAATGCTTTTTTTATTATTTAATTTAGATCAATTGATAATTGCTTTTTTAACTTACAATTAAAAGATAAATTTAAAAAAGGTTCAATAAAAAAAACACTCGAAATGAATTTCTCAGTGGAATATAATTTTAATTGTATTCTAAATGTTGATTTTCCATTAGTTTGCAGCACGTGGCAGATGTTGGCATTTCAATTGTGCTGGTGATAGGGTTCAGTCTCGTGGCAGCAGGAGCTGCCGTCTATCTCGTAATGGAAAGAACTGAACAGCAAAAACGTCTTCAACTTCTTTGCGGAGTGAGGCCACTCACTTACTGGCTGGCTTCCCTCATCTGGGATGTATTGGTAAACATCATAATCAATATTTAGAAAATTGGATTCTTATTAATAAATTCATGCATTATACGTGAACACTATTTTTTTTTTCAGATAATCATTGTCGCAATAATACTGTCAGCGTGCATCTTAAAAATGTTCGGATTACCTGTTTACGTTTCCAGAGACAATCTGCCTGCCATCTGTTTGCTTTTACTTCTCTATGGGTATGTAAATCATTTCAATCTACTTTTTATTGTATTTAAAAAAATAAATTATATATTAACTACTATTTTCATATTTTTTTTATAATTATTAAGACCAGGACCGATTTCACTCATTAAAAGCATATGCTCAATATATTAATAATTATTGTATGATAATGTTCAACTGATAAAAATACTAATTCAAATCATGTATAAATGAGAAGTGTAATGTTTCAATAAAATTATTCATTTGATGTAAAAACTTTTCTGAGGGTACATTTTGTTTGTTTGAGATTAAAATCTTTTCCTGTGCAGTGAAATTTTGTTTCACAAAGATTACATTTATATGAAATTACATAGAATTTACATAGAATTTCTCGGAACTGTCAATTGTTTCATATATTGTATATATATAACTAATATTCCTCATCAATCATTTTCATGCTGAACATTTGTAATAAATATTCACCGCAACATCACATCAATTGAAATAGAAAAGAGGTTTTAATTGCACTACTTAATTATTTCATCATAATGTTCTGTTTAGATTTTCAAGTTCTTCATTGGTGCACCTGCTAGAAAAGCTGTTCAACGAAGGCAGTCTGGCCAACATGATTATATTTTGCTGCAATGTGTTCGTGGCTGCAACCGGCTTGACTATTCTGCTCATCATTGATGTTTTAGCTACATCAGATGTAAGTCTTTAAACCACAGACTGCTCTAATAAGATAGCTGATTGCAATTATAGTGAATATATTATTATATGTATTAATATATAATCGTATTAAAAGTAGAAGGTATTATTCAAAGTTATTTTAATACTGTGCATGCATCGTGTTAACAATCACCAACAAATAAATAGGAGTGCCTAAGCAGTTTTAGCTTAGTTTATTAAAAACTATTTGTTTTCTTAACCCATTTTTCTACTCTTGTCCTGACATATAAGTAATAAATACATAATTATTTGTGGAATGTTTGTCACATAATGTAGTTGTTTACCATGAGACATTCAAGATTTAGAGAGTATACAACATTTGCAATTACTGAAACAAAAAATATTTAAACAAATCTTAAATAATTTTATAGGTTATGGCATCGGTGCGTCGGGGACTTCAAAAATTATTCATGATATGGCCGCAGTTTGCCCTCGGAGATGCTCTCGTGGAGATGTCTAAGAATACAATTCAGGCAGACATTTTACAACGCTTCGGAATGGACACATACGAGGCACCACTTGGATTCCAAGTTGCCGGACACCACTGTGTGGCGCTAGTGATGTCAGCAATCTTTTTCTTTCTGCTCAATTTAGCAGTGGAATCTAAGCTCTTGAATAGACTGTGAGTAGGAATTCTTCTATTTTTTTTTCACTTCAAAATGAATTGGTGCCTTTTTCAGAATTCAACAGAGTTTCAATAGATAATTCACATGCATAATAAACTACATTACACTAAGTACTGTTTCTCTCAGTGTAAGCATACTATACACTAAATATACTTACACTGAGAGAATATTCGAAGAAAAAAATGAAAAGCTGCTGTTTATATAATGAACTGTGGCTCAGTGCTTAACATCATTTACTTTTGTAACGGATTTATCGAATCTATTCAAAGGCGATGTCAATGATATTGAAAAATTCATCATGTTCGATCCTAAAAAAACAAGATACAGCAAGAGCAGTTAGCTAACCACTATTTTGTTTTAACTCTATCCTTTCTATCAGATAGATTGACGAAACCGATAAATCAGGGAACGATAAATTCTGAATTATTAAACATTGTTCTGTTATTGCATCCATATGGCTAGGACTATGTAAAATAAACGAATCTTTATATTTATCGGATAGAATTTAAATTTTTAATTATTACTAAATTACCTAAAATGATTTATTTCATTTATAGGTTCGAAAAGAAATCTACCGAAGGGACAATTGATGAGCCCGAAGATTGCGATGTGGCAACAGAGAGATACCGAGTTGAGCTTTCAACAATGAAAGCGCATTACAACATCGCTCATATTCCAGTAGAAGCTCAATCTCATCCTTCGAAAGTGAACGGTGGTGAAAAAATTCAAGACTATGTAGCAAAATTACCACGGAATGATGTCATGCAAACTCTTGCACTGAGAAAGGAATACAATGCTGTTTCCGGCAAACGAATCGCTGTACACAATCTTACATTTGGAGTCAGGAGTGGACAGGTATATTAACAGTGTAATTATACAGTGAAACCCCATCTTTATGTTTTTAAAAAGACTGCCTAAAAAAACCGTAATCAGAGGGAAAATGTAGATTCAGGGTTATAAAAAAACGACATGACGTTTGGGACATCTTTTTGTGCTTGATTAAAGTTCTTCTGATCTTATAAATCAATAAGAAAGTTTCGTCTTGTACATTTTTAATGCTTGTAACGTAACTTTTAAAGCTTTACATATTTTAGCTTTTTAGTTTGAATTTTAAATATTTTAAACATAATTTCCAATAAATCGAATGAATAGAGGGGACTGAATGTATTAACCCTTACCACTCCAGGCATTTTTCATATGAAATTTTAGAAAATCCAAGCATTATAATGCAAAAATATTAGAAAAAATTGGTATACTTTTAAAAAATTGAAAAAAAACATTTTTCAGTGTGGGATTAAATAAAAAGTTGTGGTTATGTTAACAGCTTAGCAACCGCATGTTTTCTATCGAATTTCGCATGTTGGCCGGCGATTTTGCAAAAAATTCGCCCGAAAACTGTCCTTTTACTAGATTATCTTAACCAAATTTGCTGGCTTCTAGATACTTTGCCCCATAAATCAATGCCATTTGAGCAGTGGTTCTACACCTGTGGGTTGTGTACTCATGTGGTATAGTGAAAAAAACTTAAATTTACTACAATTTTTTTTTTTTTAATATGTAAAATTTACTTTTTCACTTTGTTTTTTTTTGATTTTATGTTCATATATATTAGAACTCATTAGATAAACTCTATACGTCTCTATCTCCATACACTATATATTGTATAAGTATCTATATAAAAAAAACGTTCATGGATAATAATTAATTTTATGTAAATACCTTTCATTATGAGTTGATGGGAAATATACAATTTCAATTCGTGTTTACCCCATCGATAGATTTATATCGAATCTGAAGATGGCGAAAGGTGAAAGCCGGATTATTAGATCGATATGAACCATGGAAAAGTAAGTACAATGTTCTCAAGAATTTAGCTGTAAGTAAATTATTTTATCCATATTTGTTTTGCTTACGAAGTGAAAAAAACAAGGTTTTCTTGCCCATACTGTACCTTTTGTACGTATAAAAATTAATATATACAAATAATTCATATCGATCCTCATTGTTATATTGCCTGCCCTTATATACCCACATTAATATCTAAGTAAAATATAAGAACGAAGATAAAATCATGCTACATATATTCAAGATAATATTATAAATACCCGCAGTTTAAAGAGCCCTGGTTCTCATGTCATCCCCGTTGCAGATGTTGTCACTCCCATAAGTTTGTTTCGTATTTTTTTTACAGCCATTCTGAGAAATCAGGGTAGTGTGTTGCAAGTGTTTCTCAATATATAAGTAAATTGTATTCTGTCTTCCCTGAACTATCGGTGAAAACGTCGCGAAATTTGCTTTTCTCTTGCTAATCATTTATGATTATAATTTTTATATTTTTATTTTTAATCACCTCAAAATTGAAGGAAGAGATGAAACATATTTAGAAAATTTTGAGGATGCATTGTCGGAGGTACCCAGTGATTGTGAACAAGATGACGCGGACGATAGTGGTTCTGATTCGAGTGTACATACATTCGGTAATGAGCGAGTTGAATCCATATATGAATAAGTGGTACAGGATTTATGCATATAATTTTTATAACAGTGTATCGCTCGCTAAAGATTTATTTTTACGTAAAACGGGACTTTGCGGGACAATTCGGAAAAATGGAGGTTTACTGGAATCTTTAAAAAATATATAATGAAAGTCTCAAGAAACCAAGCATTCCAGAAAAGGTGACACACTCGTCCAAGTGTGGAAAACAAATAAGAAAAGGAACGTCAAAATGATATCTTCTATTCACTATAATAATGTAACATAAAAGAATATATAATATTTCAGAAAAATATGTTTTTATTTAATTCGTCAACATAAGTTGAGAACCCCTGCCACTGAGTTTGAATAGGTCATAATTAAATCAAATTAGCATTAAAAATGTCAAAAATGTTTTCAGTTAAATATTTCATAACCATTATAAAAATTCCATGTGGCTCAGTCGATAAATCAAAGGTAATGTGTAACACCAATACTACGATCTGTAAAGGGCCCCGAAATGTTTCTTGGCATGCGTATCAGTGTACACTGGACTGATGAATATCCTTGCTAAGTAGAGAAACACACCAGACTCGATTTAAAAATAAAATCTTTAACCAGAATGAAAAATTGTGTTATGAAAGGTCACATAAGAAAAAAATATACATGAATTTTTTAGGGGTATTTTTATGAAATTGTTTAGGAAAATAATAATTTAATCTTTGTTAAATAATGCGTTGATGTGTATACTACCACACCCCATTAACATTTTAAATCAAACTCGATTCCAATCAGATGATTTTTCAATGGAATGGAATGGATGACGTAGGACGCATATATGAGTCCGCGGCCCGCAACGGAAGTTTTTCAAGGACTCAAATACGAGTCCCCGGTCGTTAAGCTGTTAAGAAATATGTATTTTTTGTCATATAAATTTGTTATTAAAAAAATGGTGCAAGACACTAATTTTTATAATTATTTAATGTGTGGTATTTTTCAAAACAATCTCCTCAATGCATATGTGGTTTGTTTGGACATGTGTCGCAGAATTCGCTGGTTTCGCGTCTGCCACCTTTCACTGCGCTATATGAACAGAACACACAGTCCCTCTTTGGACCTTTCCTTAAAATATGAAGTTTTCCATCAAGTCTGTTCTTTGATGGAGCGGAAATACATGGCCTTTTTCGGAGATCTTTGTAGTCACCCACTAATTGATCCACTAAAGTTTTGATAAATTTTGAATGGCTCATAGGTTTTTCATTGTTCTTTTTCTTCTTTGCTTTATATAAAATATACGAATTAACTGAACATATCTCCATTCCCCAAAAGAAGAGTTTTCGCCACCATTTCAACGATTTTCTTAAGAAGCAATACGAAGATGCATACTGATCCGCACGATCAACCCCACCCATGGATTTAGTAAAATTGAGGACAACGTTTGGTTTATCTTTGATGATCTCTCCCCCACCCTTTGCTCTTCTTCTTATGGATGTAGTTCCAGCGTTTGCAGAGGTACTCAGCATTGTTACCACTCTTTTATCTTTCCAAGCAAGGAGCATTTTCTTACCCTTTTTTGTTGCAACGACTTTTCTTGTTGTAAATTTTGGTCTTTTGATTTTGTTTGGGATTCCATTTCTGTTGGTCATAATTGTTCCTGTTAGATGACATTTCGATTTCAACAGTTCGTCTGCTAGTGGAATACTAGTGTAAAACCTATCCGTAAACATATGATAGCCTTTTGCACCAGGAATCAACTGTAAAATTTTTTGGTATAGATGTAAAGGAATTCTTGTACTGACTGGTAGATCTGGTCGGACCAGTTGATCTGTTGCAATGCTTCCATAATAAGGTAAAATATTATATACATAGCCGGCTTCCGAATCTGCCAAGGCATATATTCTTATTCCCCATTTTGTTGGCTTGTTTGGGTTAAATGTTATAAAACATATTTTCCCTTTAAATTTTACAACTGATTCATCCACACAAATGTTTTTATTTGGTATGAAGTATTTTGAAAAATTCTGAAAAAAAAATGTTTATACCTTATGATGGGACGTTTTTTATCTTGTGAGTCATAAAACTTATTCCTACTGTTTATGGCGCTGCTACGGCGCCATCGGAGTTGTTTAAATATTCTCTATGTCGCCGTAGCGGCGCCAACGGAGTGGTAAGGGTTAAAATAAAACAGGATTGTAAAAATTTAAACAAATACCAGGAAAACATAAATTCCAGGTACATAAAAATAGAGTTTCATAGTAGATGACAATTGTTTTCCTAAACTTTCACACAAACAGGAAATACAAAGATAGTTATGAAATGAAATATAAAACACTTACACATCTCTATCGGCCTAATTTTTTATTACCTTCTAAAACAACAGTAGATTTAATGACGGTGTAAGTCGAAATAGCTATCAACTATATATCTTATAAATTTATAGAACTAAAATATATTGCTACTTTTTCACCATGTTCTAAAATAACATGAAATAAAAATGTTTTTTCCAGTGTCTGGGATTGCTTGGTGTCAATGGCGCTGGAAAGTCAACAACATTCAAAATGCTCACTGGAGAACTCCAGCCGACAGCCGGACACATATTCCTGTCAGGAAAAAGAGTTACACAACAGGAGCTTTGCGATGGTTCCATAGGTAGAATATTTTTTTTACTATCTGTGAATGAGCAGAGCTGTTTGCTGTGGTCCGTCCACGTATGGGCCCAGTAGGTCACGCTGGCTACATCTCAACTGAGGCCAACTTTGAGACTTTTGATATATTTGTAATATCATATGGCGAATGAGATACTATTGATTTCTCCTAAGCTTCAACGCATAGATTCAAATCTACGAGTATCATGGTGTCGCATAAATGTTATTTGAGCGAATCACATTGCCTTTTTTTCTCTCTTTTCTTTTTTCAATGTACATGATTAAAGAATTGGTTCCCTGCAAATCTGTATCAGGCCAAAACCATGAGTAGTAAAATTAGTTTCCTTACAGCTATGAAACAGCATCTGTATACTTACCTCCTGGACTGTAGAGTTAGAGTCATGGAATTGGAATCGAAGACGTGTTTTTGGTCATGTTTTTTTTAACAATTCCACAGCCCTGCGTAAATCTAAATTAAATATCTAATTTATTGATTGAATTGGCATTCACTTGGTAGAACTCCATTATAACACGGTACATACATTGCTATTTTTTCACCGTGTTAAATATCTAATCCTTGTTAACAGTATATCTTTCTTTTCAGCATACTGTCCACAAAATGATGCCCTGGACCCGCTTCTCACTCTTACAGAACATTTGCAGTTTTATTGCAAACTTAGAGGAATAAAGAACTCTCAAAAGGTAAATATTGTATTCAGTTTATACTAAGAAGTCAACAATGTGTTATCAGTATTTTATCAAATGATTTTCAGTAAATAAATAAATATATAAATTGTTAATCAAAATCAATTAAAAACTTTTACCACAAACTGTTAATGCTTGATGAGAAATATTAGTTCACATGAAATAATACTGCAGTCCCAACAAATTCAATGTAATTTCATACAAATGTATTCTTTTGATATGCAACCATTTCGAACAAACAAAATAAACCCAGAGGACAATATATAGACTTTCAATATACCTGCAAGTGTTAATTTTATCAGAATATCGATTTTTCAATTCTATGACATCAAAAACAATGGTGAGTTTTATTGTATGAATTACTTAATGCAAAACTCGTTTAACAGGGGAAAAAAATGTTTCAGTCCATTCAATTTCTGTTGAATGTTGCAATTGTTGTAACAGCTGATTGCAGTATGTTGACAGACGATAATTATTATTATGACAGTATTAACAGTGTGCACAATCTAATGGTACTCTCACTAAGTTGATTCAACATTAGAGAACTAATTTTTGTAATATTCAGAGTAGGAATATCGTTCACAAGTAGTGCCCTTAGTAGGGAAAGAGTTAAGCTTGCTAAGCGTTTAAATTACTTCTTGCAGAGTATCAACAAATCTTTGGAAGAGTTTGAACTGAATAGATACGCCAGTCAGCAGTCTACCACTTTAAGTGGTGGTAACAAGAGAAAACTTTGCACGGCAATTGCTCTTCTTGGACATGCTCCACTCGTGCTTCTGGATGAGCCAACAAGGTAACTAACGATAACTAGTCAGAAATCAGATTGTGTTTTTCTGTCTATCTTTCTTTCGTTCACATCTTGTTTTTAATTCAGCGGTATGGATCCGGTGTCTCGTGGACGTACTGCTACAGTATTGCGACGTGCAACCGATTTAGGGCGAGCGCTTCTTTTAAGTACGCACAGCCTTAGCGATTGCGAAGCGCTTTGTCATGTTGCAGCGCTCACTAGTCACGGGCGCTTCCAAGCTATGGGTCCGCCGCACCATCTCAAACTCAGGTAAGCAAACAATAAATATATTCAATTTTAATTATCGAAACTATACACACTTCCACAAACTTTGACTATTCTCTATCAATACATGGCACTGACTTGCCTCAACAGTTGATGCGTTAGCATTCAGCGAGTTAATAATACTTAATACCACTGTATCAAATAAACATGTATAAATAAAATTTCATACAGTTTAACAACAGAACTTTAACTAAAGAACAAAAAAATACAATCCATGTCGACTATCTAGGTTTGGCGGAGGATATCTTGTGTCAATCCGATTAGAGCACCCATCTCAGAGGAGTGAACTGCTCACGGCGGTCTCGGAAGCTTTCCCAGGAAGTGAACTGCAAACCTTCCACTACTGCACTGCGCAATTTCTTATACACCTGCCAGCCAGTCGTATTTTCACCGGACTTGCTTCTATCATGGCAAGACTCAACATCATAGATTACTCCATGAATCAGAGTTCACTCGATCAGGTTAGAAAGTTATATTATGACCAAAAAATACTGCTATTCTTTTAAATGCGTTATTTGTCCTTTACTATAATAAACTGAAAGATTTGAAAAGATGTGATGGAAATTAAGCTATAACTAAAATAAAAATATCAGGTACTTGTACAGGTGTTCAAAGCTGCTAAAAGTAAACTTTTTAATCTTTCTTCTATATTATAATATGGAAATTCCACCAAACACCCTCGGTCGATATAAATATTATTTTAACAAGCTATGGTATATTTTATGATGATTTTATTTTCAGGTGTTTGTCAACTTCTCACATTCGCAAACAGAAATCGGAGTCAGACCCAACGGAGACCTCAGCAGTATTAAGCTGTCGACGCTGGAACGTCAGTACAGCCAACCTAAAGTATATCCGAGAATACTAACTCAGGAAAGCTCCCCCAGCACTAATGTTGTTACCAAATTGTAATAGCTTGTACGAAAATTTTATTTATCTTTGAAATGTATAATTTTAAATATTATTTGAATTAAGAAAAGTCTTGATAAACCTGTGGCTCGTTACTTAAAGAATACTACAGTCAACCTTCTGATAGCGCAGAGATAAGGACAACGCTATAGGAGGCTAGGCACCATACAAAATTTGTGGTTGGGTTTTTTCTATAATATTTTATGAAACCACCAAATCAAACATTTCATTTTTTATATAATCTTTATTTAGTTTGTTAATCCGATCGGCGCGACAGTTTTTCATACAAACAAATTCTGTCCGCGTTGCTATTTTTCAAATGTTCTCTTTCCACATATAGAGCTATAAATACTCCAATAAAAAATAATTGGGTTGGCTTTTATGGAAGCTAGATGCATTAGGAATGTTTCACAACATTAAAAAACACAAAGAAATGTCCTATGTTGTCACAGTCACCTTAACAAATATATCCCTAACAAAAAACTAACTCGTAAATTGCCATTACCGTGACGTAATGAGGCATCCAATCAAACTCAAATGAACAAGCGCCATTAGTCACGTGTCATGGAGTGTTAAATTGCAATGCCGCGAGATTGGTGCAAAGTTAGACGTGAGTTTAGCACGCAGTTTCAAACTGATTTGGCGGGATCGGAATAAATTTGAAGAGTTCGAAAAATCGATGTTTTAAGCACTTAAACCTAATACTTTTGACAATTTTATGGAGGTGGTAGTATCAGGACGAATTGGGCGATATTTTAAAACCAAAATCAGTCCTATATGCAATCGCGTCCCAACGTCTAGGGCGCTCGCTCACAGGCCTTGCACATTGCCGTCCCATACGTTGGGATGTTAGCGTGGAAGAGATTAACAAGCACACATGTCAAGAACATGACCCTTTTTCCTTCATATATATGTATAATATAACATTTACAAAAATTCTTATTTGACATTGAAAATTTTGCGCTTTATAGAAAAATTGCTATAGGAGGGACTGTTACACAAGAAACGATATTGGAAATTACAGTATAGGCGGGATAACTGTATTTAGAAGTTGTAGAACCGAGTTGAGGATTGTCCATGATATCACATAATGTAGACTATCAATTTTACCCCAGGGCTACACGTATCCCTTAATCTTCTATACTCCTGTTTATGAAAATCCCTTGTCTCCCAGAGGGTTGAACCAATATTTTGATTAATTTATACATATTCGAATTTTTATACAATGTAACGTCCAAAATATCAACACTCGGGAGTCATATAGAAAAGAGGCATTTTTATGTTGGCTCCCTTTTGATTGATGAATATTTTGAATGGTTGAATTATGAAAGTTTACAGACACTAATGTGGAGATATAATTAATATTAAGCCCCTTGAAATGATTTATTTTATTTGCAAAAAAAAAATTGATTAAATACTATGTTTTGTAATTTGACATTTTCTACAACAGTCTTTCGCTATTCAATGTGTTAAAGAGTTTCTTTATAACAGTTAACAAGAATTACCTAAACAATTTTTACAATTTAGAATTTTATGTATATTATATTTTGAAATTGTGGCAGTACTAAATCCTGGATTAGTTCTGACACAGTTTAAAAATGTTTTTTGTAATCTAACAATCTTTGACCTGAATGCCTTGTGCTTGTCTTATTTATAATAGTTTCAATATTAAAGAGATTCAAACGAGTCCGAATTGATATACCAAAATATTTATATGTCCCGTCGAACATAACTATTTTAATTGTCGACTTTTTATTTGGCAGAAGCCATTTTAAATGCCATTATTGTACTTTTTTAAAAGGTTAATTTAATATTAAATATGTCTTATAAAATGACATATCAGTGCTCAGGGAGGGAACAATATTAATAAATTAGCAATGTACGTATTTTTAATAAGATCACCTTAAATTATTAAATATGTTCCAAAAATCATATCTATGCAGTACCATCTTGTAATTCACTCGAATGACCTGTTTTAGATTTTAAAACAACTAATTTTTCAATGTATGTGGTTTAAGGCAGATTCCTGGAATATTTTTTAATTTAAATAATGATAACAAATCAAACTGATAGTCTGGATTGAATAATTTTCTAGGCAAACTTCAGGAAATGACTATTTTCATTTTATGAAATGTTGCTTATTATATCAATATTTTAATTATGTCCTACTTCGAGTACTGATTCTTACTGATAGATTTTACTAAACTTATGAATGTTTTATTGTTAGAGATAGTTGTAAAATAAATATATTAAGGTATCAAAAATTATCTGAAGACAATAATTAATATTGTGAACTGATGTGATATTTTATATTATTATTTTCAACTTAGTCTTAATTTTCTTAAATTTCAACACAGTAAAACTATGAAACATATATTAATGTTTGGAATAAACCTGATAAATACTATTGATTCCATTTGCCTAGTTGAGAAAAACAAAAATTATAAGAGAGAATAATTGGCCGATATCCGAAAGATCACCAGATTGCTGAAATTTTAATGGGCAGTCTTGTAAAAAGAGTATTAGAAGTAACTAATTAAAATGTCATTATTAGGCCACCCGATTAAAAAATCATTTTTTTTATAATTCTGTGTTTAATTGAGTGAAATGTGTAGTTCTTGGCCAGTTAACAATTTTCTGACTTTGGGTGGCTGTAACTTTCTTGTAGTTAAACATTTTTGAAGTCTAAAAATAAAACTGTGTACAATCAATGCTTTGCATTTTGTTTAACATAACCTCATTTTTGAGACTATTTCTTGGTTATTACAATTTATATTTGTCTAGATGAAGAGCAAGAATATGGTAATTGGTCCCTTGTACTTTACAGGGACTAGTAAAAAATACAAATGTATGCTAAGATAGAGTTTTTTAAGCATTTGAAACCCATGAAGACACTAAACAAACCATGGTAACATCTGGAAATATGGCATACTAAAAGAAGGACAGCATAAGCTATGAATGGTGAAAAATGTGAGATAAAGATGGCCGAGTCCTTATTTTATTAGCTAGAAACTTAAATGGCCATAACTACATAATTCACCCTACAGCTGTTGAAATTGTGTCTTAAATAACATAAGTGAACCCAACATTGTGTAGTTTCAAATTTGTATTTTAATTTAAGACCATGCATGAACATTGTTTAACCACCCAGAAGATTTTTGACAATAATTCCTATATTTGAAATGTGAATATTGAAAATTTTTCGATTATGATGAAATTCAGTCAACTATAGTTAGTTTCATTTATAACTCAAAATACCAAATGCTGTACTTTTTTTATCATAATCGGCATCAAATGATAGTTTAACTTACATTTAAAAACCAACAAAGATTTAAGAATCAACAAACATTTGAGATCAATCAAGGTTCACAACCGTTAAAAAAGATTATTTTTACTGTAGAAAAAATATCATTTTACTTTAAACCTTAGTTTTAGAGATCCAATGGGGTGTTTGTAGTATAATAGGTATATTTTAACCATTGCTGTAAGCTCAAGAAAATGTGATAATTATTATTGTTAAAGGCATATTTTTATTTATAAGTGTACTTTTATAATAAACAGAAATGAAAAAATACATTTTCTTTCAATTCTACTGCTAAAATATATTATTTACCAAATATTCAATAACCCTTTACATATATTCATCCTGTCTTGGCAAAAATCATATTGACATGCATTCTTAATCATCAATAAATATTTTCCCCAGAGAAACAATTTCAAATTATTTGCATTTGTAGTGTATGTAGTGTATAACACTAGAAATATTCAGATATGAAAAAAATAATTCATGTGAAGTGTAAACACAGCCCTCTCATGGTTTTACTAGTCCATTCAATTTATAGCATCTGTCTGAATTATAGCCATTTAAAATTGAAATTGACAACTTCATTATTTCTCTAGGTGTTACTAAATGTGACAACACATCACCCCTGTCAGAAGCATTTTCAAATTGACTATTATGACTTTTCTTAAAAAAATGAGCTTCAACATATTTACAGCTGAATCCTTAGACTATAATGGAGGGTTTTTCTAAGGTGTTAACTGTGACTTGGTGGAAAGGCTAGTCAGGATCACTCATTGCAAGCGCTATCAGAAGAGATGAACCTGATGATGGTCATGTAGATTTTAATGATTTAAAAATGTGGAATATTAACATTGCTTTATTTAAATAAAGGGTCTTTCGAGTGCAGTGTTCGAAATTTGGTAAAATGTAAATAAAATGAGTCGTGGGCGAGATGCTGACTCATTTTTTTTTCATTTGAAAGTATACTTAATGGTAAATGTGGAATACAATGTCATGCAAATGCCCGCAGTTGCACTTAGATGGAAGGTTCAATCTGCAACGACTTTGTCACACAGATCTGGCTGAATCTGTCGGATAGTTTGTTTGGTTGACTTTGAGGGTGTTTGTGGTTTGTTCGCCAACTTGCGATGTAAAATAGCCCCAAAAGAAGAAGTCTAAAGGTGTTAAATCTCATGATCTCGATGGCCAGTTCCATGCCCTCAAATCACTCATGCAGAATGCCCATCCAAAATTGATGATTTGCACACATTGCTCAACGCTTCAAAATTCCTTTGTGATTTGACAGTCTATTAAGCAATTGACATATGTCACTTTAACAACATGACTGCTTTAACTTCAACCATCCCTATTAAAAGACTCTATATTAATTATTCTTCAGGCACCCATAGGAATGTAAGCCTAATCAAAGACAATTGAATTGTTCATTCATCTGATAGAAACAAATAAAAACACAGCAATTTGTGAAATTTATGTTTTATTATGTATTAATAATATATCTTAAACGATAGGCACCGGCGCCGGGACTGGTGGCGGCAAATCGGGCTTGACGGGTTTCACGTCAGAAGAAGGAGCGGTCGGAAGTGTCTCTTCTTTTGGTTCGGGAACGGTAACGTTCTTGGGCAGAGGCTTCTTGGGGCCATTCTTGCCGGCCGGGTCATGTTGCAACATAATTTTCACCTGCACAATACAACACATTATTACAATCTTGTCGCGGATACCAAAACAGGATAAATTTGATTATTTACATTAATCTTGTTTTCTCCCTACACTGGAGAACTGCAAATTGGTCGCAGCTCCCCAAATCGAGAGAAATTCATCTTCCACATATTTATTAGATTTAGATTACACAAACATAATCAGACCTCTGTGTTAAGTGGTTATTGAATATTCAATGGCACATGGGTGAAGGTTGTTCTATTAAAAAAGAAACATGTTAATTCAACAGTAGAATAAAAAAAAACTGAACAAAATACACCGGTATAAAAAATTATTTCTCACACAATTATTCACATTTCTTTAATTTGAGACCGGTTTCAATTCAGATGACAATTGTAATAATATTTTATCATATCCCTCAGATGACGGGTGGTTGATTTTTGGTGGTCCAATAAAGATTTTCGAACCCACATCATCTTATTTTCATTCAATGTGGTCACAATTCTCCAGATCAATTAAGGTACAGCTATTTTGTTACATTTCATTAATAGAAATTAGGATTGAACTTTCGTCAACATGCCCCGTAATCAGGTTGCCTATTGCATTAAAGGTGGAAATTGCCACAATGCACTTTGACTTTAAGCTGTCTGCATAAAATATCAGGTTATCAAAAGCTATAAAATGGTAATGAATAATTGCTGACGCACTAATGGAGAATTATGATGGCATACCTTGATTCCTAAGACTCCTTGTCTGAGTAAGACGTGTCGTGTAGCGGTGTCAACGTATTCCAAGCAAGGGTCTCCGGAATGGATCATCACTCCGTCGACGAACTTCATGCTCTTCGCCCTCTGTCCTCTCAATTTGCCGGAGACTACTACTTCGCATCCAAGAGCTCCCGATTCCATGATGAAACGGAGCACTCCGTAACATGCACGCCTGACAGCCAATCCTGAATTGAGATGTTTTTATAGATGTTACATATATTATAATTATGTAACCATTTCTTAATTATGAAAACTAATATGAGTGCATAATTCTGTTTAAGCCTTTTTTGGTACACTGCCTCATAAATAAAGACAGTCAACAAAAATACTGCATTGATCTCCCACACTCTCTTAGACCTATTCGTATGATTACAAGTGATCTCTGCAAAGAGTGGGATTCTCCAAAACATATCCTCTGTATTACACACAAATCAGTTATCAACCCCTTCAATGGTGAACATTTAACCTGTTCCATGCTGAGCTGTGTAAAAGATGTAACAGATAACTTCAAAAAAAAAAATGGTAAAAATTCCTCATAACAGAGGTATCACTAAATGACATATTCCTTGTAGGGTTAGGAGTTAACTTAGAGAAATACACAGCCAATTAAACAAGTCAACTGCAGTTTAAACGATGTCCAGGTATAAAAATATTAAGCATCAGAATCCGAATTGAATAATCTTTTTTGTGTGTGATTTCCGCAACATAACAGTTAACCTTACACATCCAATGAATTCATTCAATTTGAAGTAGTCATTTTGATAATGGATGAAGAATTAAAAGTCAAGATTTTTATCGATTAGAAAATCATAAACAATTCAATGAAAAATTTGATTGCACCTCTATGGCAATACCTGGGTGGGAAGGGTTAAATAATTTCATTGGTTTTTGCAATAAAATATAATTATGTTAGGCGATAATATTTACATGTGCATATATTAAAACGAAATATGCACTTTTCAATTGTTGATTTCGGACGCTTTCATACACATTCCATTTTTCAATATTTTTTTCTTGGTCAAATCTTCAAGTTGAAAAAAACTCAATGTAATAATGAAAGAAATTTCACCTCCGACGAGTTTGTAGCGGAGTGACTCGGCCTGAGCAATAGCGCAGAGTCCTCGGGTGGGAACTTTTTCAGCATACAGCTCTACCGATGACTCGGGGAAGTTAAACCTCTTCTGCACAACAGAGGTGAGTTCTCTGATGCGGCGGCCTTTCTCTCCGAGCACATTCTGTGTGCGTGTAGCCATAATGATGATTTCAGTACGGGTGGGGGTCACGCGGACCTCCACTCCGGAGTAGCCATCTTCAGCCAACTCGCGGGTCAGCAGCTCGTTCAACTCGGCGGTGAACACTCCATCTCCGACAAACTGAAAAAATATTCACAATATAAGTACATAAAAGGTTGTAATACAAACTTTGTTAGATCTGTTAATTAAATAGCAGTTCAATTAGGAGAGGTAACCAGGACATTATCATCAGAAGCTTTTAAGGGAACCTCATATAAAGGGAAAATACACATAACCAAATCAGTGTCTACAATACATCGATAAAAATAAGAATACTGTAGTACGTTCATTAAAATTTGTATTATTGAATTTTCGTTCCATGTACACCAATTAGATTATCTAGAATGTTTTAACGTGTTGTTTGACTAGAATTCGGATGTACCAAAAAAATATCTTGGGAGTAAACCGACAACATAATTCACAACTCTTCTGACAGTCAAATAACAATGTAATTAATGAGTTTTGAAGCAATTTCAGAAAAAGGCGCGGGTGGCTTGCACTAGAAATATAATTTCAGACTAATAGAAGCATGTTAAAAAGAATTGCCGGATCCCTTGACAGTTGTTAATTTAGAGGTTATGACAGCTAAACTTACATTTGCACTCAAACCACAGCATAATATAAGAAACTAATCAAAGTAAACACTGTTAAGACAAATCTTCCGTAGAATCGTACGACTTGAATATTATCTGACAACAACATTCACATGTCATCTTGAATCTTTAACAGACATGTCAATAGTAATCGGTTCCATCTGAATGTTATTCATCGACGAATACACCAACTAAGTTTTAGAAATAACACCTAGATACGGTATTATAAACATAAGAACGATATTTATCGGTAAACTTTAACGAGATAGCTACATCACCAAACCGTACCTTGCGTTTCTTTGAAATTGTAGTCGCCATGATTGCGGCCAAAAACTGAAAGAGAGACTTATCTGAAGTTCGCCAATGTCGCCGGAAACACAGCCATCATAGAGCTTACAGCGTAAAAAAATAAAGATAGAATATTATTTAAAAAATTAAGATTGATTATACAAAATAAATTCAACAGAACTTGTTTTTTGCTAAAAAGTAAATAAACTGATACCGACGCTGTAAAGCTTCCTACCCTTATTATAAATATTTAGAATTACTTTCTTAGATTGGGTATGCTAAAAAAAACATACAATCAAGAAAGCTAATCTTTGAAATCATAGTCAAATTAAATTTTGAAACTTATGCTCAAAGAAAAAAATGGTACGTTCCAACTTTGTGTACACTTTTTTTTGCGTGCATGATTATTAATATTACATCTTTGTTGGGTAAAACGTACAAATAATATTCTAGTTCTAACTTTAAACTCATACATACAATAAATTTTATTAACAATTTATAAAACATATGTTTGAAGTACAAGTCTAAAGACTATTATAAAAACATTTTCTATGAAACTCACTCTATTTCAACCTTACCCGTCTGGGTTTGTCCAACGACACCAAGTTTCATCTTATTTGACCCAATATTTATTACCCAACCCAACTGTGCTTAATATTTTAAGTTTTGATTTATAAAACGTATTTGGACTTATTTTATTGAAAATTCTATTGAACATTGAAGAAGTATAGAGAGCTTTAAAGCGGAATATACTGAAGCTGCTTATGAAAAGGAAGTGTGGTGCAAAAATGTCAGAAAAACACCATTTGATTGAAACGTATCCATATTAACCTAGCTCTACGTTTTTATTTTTACAGCTATCAGCTGACCTAGTATTTTTAATATGGCAATATTTCAGTGACAGATTGAATCGGTCTAATTATTACGTCGGATGGTTGGCCAAATTTCGAATATTTCATTAGAATATATAAAATTAAGATGATAGTTTCTTCGACATCTGCGTGGCGTCTGCGTGAGTTTATTTTATTTATTCAATCCCATCACCGCATCTAACACTAATTTTAAACTGTACACATCACAAATAAAAATAAAGGTCACTGAAGTAAACATAATTAATATGTTGTCATTTTTCTGAATAGAGTATTTTATTTTTCCATCTTAAAATAAACAATTTCCGATTATTTTATCAGTTGAAGGTATAAAAATACCGTTTTCGGTCTTCACTTTTTAATCGCCTCATCTTACCCTTGCTGTTATTTTCATTCTGGTCCAAAGTTCAATATTTTTTTTTGTTTATTTTTTACCATGATTGTAATATAGAATTAAATGGATTACTTTTCTTCAGTGGAAATCTAATTTTATAAACAAATAATCTACGTAATAAAATATCAAGGTAGAAAGAGAATGTTGTTTTCTAATCAGTACTTGTGATTTTTGATTTAAAAAGAAACATTCAATAGATAATATGTGGAGTAATTCTAAGTCTGATTCAAAAAAACGCAGTTGCCATAACAAACCATTTTAAGGGTTCACAACAACACGTCATAAGTGACATTGAGTTCAAAATATGGCAATATTGATAAATATATGGATTATATATTTTTGAGGCCCAAAACAAAAAACTTTTCACAATATGAATTCCAGTCAAATGCCTAATTCTTGTGTAAACCTTCTATCTTTCACCCCTGATTGAAAAAGAGCCTAAATAAAAAGAAGGTTAACTGTTCGTTTTCTATGCAATATTTTTTAACTTATATCTTCTCTAAATGTGAAGCGTATGGACTGTCTATAAAAAAAAGATTGTTGCTCAGTTGCTTCACCTGACTGTTTTCAAAAAGAGTAAAGATAAGGGTCGGACAAGGGTTGTTGCTAGCTATTTATTCCCTTACCCTCTGATTGTAAGTTTAATTCGGGTGGGAGAGTATTTTTTGTTGTTGAGATTATTGACATCGATTCAAGAATTTGTCTACACTGTGATCCAAAAATATGCATGTCCATAAGTCTATTTGTACTGATTTGTAATAAAATATTGTATTGTATATATAAACCCCATTGAGATGTTTTTAAATTAAAATTAAATTTTTTTCTGTTAAATTATGTTGTGGGAATAAACTTTCACACGTTGCGACTGATGATATAAGCTCTAATGTCACATAACCGCCTGGTTTATTTTAGTATTATGAAAGAAACAATATCATGTTATTTCGTAAAAAAAAAAGTGCAAATATACTTGATGTAATTTTTTATCTCATTTATGTAAAACTTGTTTATATGGAAACTATCTATTTTAGATAACGTATCCTGTGCCGGTTATGTCATAATAATAAAGTAGCAGATTTATTCAAATAATAATGTGATAAAAACAAATCAAGGTTCATCTGAATTTAATTCAGTAATTTTTTAGTTACTCGCATACAATTATTGAAACATCTAAAATTCTGTTTATCTTAACTCTTTTACGCCAAAGCAGCGTAATCGCGCTGCTTGGTACTTGTGCGAAATCGACGGGCAAGCGCTATTGCGCTGCGAAAACCATGTTCCACTCAAGCTTAACTCGAAGTGTTTTAACACATTTTTAATTAAAATTTATGAATGATGTGGATCATGTAAGTTCTTAGGATTGACAAAATCGAATCCACAAATTTATTGACCCAAAAATATTTTTTTTAATGATAAAACAAAATTGTGAACATATGTTAGTGACGCGCTCATATTTCACCGAGTATTTATTGAATAACAGATATGTTGTGCAATCTTATAATACATAATACATATAATACATGTATTTCATATTGAATCGGGCATAGAAATAGAATATACTTCTTAGAAAAAATGTCTTTTTTTTGTTATCATGGATTCAAGAAATATGGAGGGCACATGGGAACTATAGGAAATGGCACAAATATCTACCCTTTTTAAAATCCATCCATCACTTTTTTAACAAAAAGATCATAAAATTTGTTACACTTGTATACACAATCTTATTATTATTTGCTCAACACACATAAGCGTCAATAGAAAAAAAACGTGTGAAAAGGGTCTTCACCCATTATGTATCGGAAAACACAAGTGTTGACTTTTTATTATTTTTAGTTTATTAGACTATAAAAATACGTATCGAATAATTAAACTTTTTAGTGTTTTTACTGATAGACGATAGTTCGAAAAAATATTCTGCATCAAAGGTATGTGAAATATTTTACAAAAAATACCTCTTTTTTATCACAAAATTAAAAATTTTGCGCAAATTATTGCAAATTTCATGTTTCTTATTTTTTTAGGTCGATCGTGTAAACTCATTTATTGATTTTATAATTGTTTTATATAAACTATAATATATCAAATGCAAAATGAGAAAAAACAGAAATAAATCCTTAAAAACTACATATTTACAAATTTTTTTTTAAACACAAAAAACTCCTTAGTGCTTTTAGCAAGTCCCCAAAAAAAAGGCTAGGCGTAAAAGGGTTAAATAACAAAAAAATATTTTTTAAGAAATAGTACTTAAAATGGGTTTTTATTGTGTAAAATACAATGCTTTTCCACCAAGAAGTGTAAAAGTGGATCCTCTTTATGTTTATAAAAATTCTTAATCAGTTTTCCAAATGTCACTAATATGAAAATTTATCAGTTTCTTATTTCATTGTTTGTAACATACTATATAAAAAAATACACCATTTGTATTCGCTTATAAATACCTGAAATTATTAGCATATACCATCTATAAACGACCGCAATTTGTTTATTACCATTTCTACATTTCATGTTATAATGATATGGAGCGGTGTAGTCATTGTGAGTATTAGCTCATCAGATCTGTTCAGGATGAGCGAAACCAGTCCTGATATATATGGTATAATACAATTCCCTGAAAAAGTAACATCTTATGAGAGATATATACCACCTGATTTTCAGTTGTTACTAAAATGATGAATTGTGTCAGTTCTAGTAGACGTTTAAAAATTTAATTTCTTTTCAGTGGCTGGTGGGGTGAGGCGTTATAGTAACAGCAATGCGCCCAAGATTACGACTCATTACACCATTCATCCGAGAGATCAAGATCCCAGATGGAAAGGTAAATTGAGCATATTTGTTTCCATTACACCAACCTCTAGCATGACGTCTAAATGGTTTAGTGAAATACTATTAGCAAGCCAAAATCGCCTAATATCTTTGAAATATACTAAAATATTCCACTTGTGAATGAATGTGAATGCATACTCTTTGCAGAAGTTAATATGGAACGTTTCATTGATGAAACCGACTTGCTAATCATCGGGGGAGGGCCAGCTGGTCTGGCCGCTGCTATCAGAGCCAAACAAATTGCCACCGAAAAAGGACAGGTGAGCATCGTTTCAAAGAAATATTTATATGTATTATTTTTTCTCTGATATACTCTTTAAGTATAATGGCTATTGATTATATCATACATTCAACTTTAGGAAATCCGAGTGGTGGTCTTAGAAAAGGCAGCTGAAGTAGGCGGGCATACTTTATCAGGCGCTGTAATCGATCCGAAAGGTCTCACAGATCTGATTCCCGATTGGAAGGAAAAGGGTGCCCCGCTTAACACACCGGTCACTAAAGATAAGATGGGCTTCCTGACAGCTACTTCTAGAATAACAATTCCTCTGTTTCCGGGTATGACACCATAAAAGAATCATGTTACACTTATTACAATATAATCAATGTTGAAATGTTGTACAATTCTAAATTCAACTAACATGATTATTTTAATGGCAGATTCTTTTCTATCTCAGGGCTACCTATGTGGAACCATGGCAACTATATTGTTCGACTCGGTCGGTTAGTATCATGGCTCGGGGAGCAAGCCACCGAAGCGGGTGTTGAAATTTACACTGGCACCGCCGGTTCAGAAGTACTGCTCAATAATGGAGTGGTCGAAGGTGTCGCCACGGCTGATGTGGGCATCGCTAAAGATGGATCTCCACGAGAATCATTCGAAAGAGGGATGGAGTTGCGTGCCAAGTGTACAATCTTTGCGGAAGGTGTGAGAAAAATATTTTTACACTGATCGATAATTGTCTTAACTAAAAGAATTCATCAAAAGCAATTAAAATCTCACACAATATCAATTATTAAGATTAACTAAGTAAGCTTTGTTAATATTTCAGGTTGTCACGGTCACCTCACAAAACAAGTTATAAATAAACTCAGCCTGCGACAATCAGCCGAAGCTCAGACATATGGCTTGGGTTTAAAAGAACTGTGGGAGGTCCTTCCTGAAAAACACCAGCCTGGCTTAGTCGAGCACACTGTAGGATGGCCTCTTCCCAAAGATGTCTACGGAGGATCGTTCCTGTACCATCTGAGCGAGCCGGACGGTAGTCCGTTGGTGGCCGTCGGGTTCGTGGTCGGATTGGATTATACAAACCCATACCTGAGTCCATTTAGAGAGTTTCAGAAATTTAAAATGCATCCCACTGTCCGTGCTTTGTTTGAAGGTAAAGATTAATGTTATATATATTTTATTAATGTTTTCTTAAATAGATTTAATGTTGATTCCAGGATTTACTTATATTAATATCAAATCAGCTTGAAATTTTGAAAATGTCAAAAACCTAGATCACAAGTCTTGTTAAATTTTCCTATAGGTTGTTTTTGACTAATATATTATAGTTTGCATTGTAACACATGATTGATTCACCGATTGCTTTGCAGAAATTCATTTCCTTATATGAAATCGATTATTTATTGCTTTTCTATTGGTTGTGTTACTATATAGGAAAAAGTCATATTCTTCATTTTCAATAATAAGTAATAAATGAAAAAAACTCACGTTAGAGTCTGAATATGCTTCTTGAAACTTGTATATTGTAACGGAAGCGTTAAATGTATAAATGTGTATTTGTATTTTTGACTAGTTGAAAACTTTACCATCATAACACAAGATTTATTTTAGCAGCCTTATCAGTCAATGTTTATCTATGAATATCTATGAAATATATATTTTTTTTTTGGGATCCATTGCCGATCAGATTTGATATCTTTGAAAATTGTAATGAACTTTTTTAACACTATCTCTGTAAAATATTCTTGATTATCGATGTATGGTTAATTTATATTTATATTACAGGGGGCACCAGAGTAGCATACGGAGCTAGAGCGTTAGCAGAAGGAGGTTTGCAGAGTCTTCCGAAGCTCACCTTCCCTGGTGGATGCCTCATTGGAGACGCAGCAGGTCTTCTCAATGTCCCCAAGATCAAAGGCACACACAACGCCATCAAAAGTGGTAAATATTATCAACTGTTTGTCTTTCTGGTCGGTAACGGCTATTTTAAATAAAGTGAAATACAAAATGAAATATTTTATAGGTGCATTAGCAGCCGAATCAGCGTGTGAAGTGATATCATCGGGCGTAGCAGGAAGTGAGCCTGTATCATATGAGAGTAATTTACGTGAATCTTGGGTATGGCGAGAGCTGAAAGCAGTTCGCAACATCCGTCCGTCTTTCCACTCTCCTCTCGGTCTGTACGGAGGATTCGCTTACTCCGCCCTTTCCACGTTACTTGGTGGAAGGGAGCCCTGGACCCTGAAACATGGAGGTACGAAAATTAGTTTTTCAATGGCGTCTTGCGGTAATTTTGTGGAAATACATCTTTTGAAATTTTAACCTTTGTTATTCTACTTGGCGTGTCACATTTAATAATACATCATGCGGAATAACTAAGTGGTGTTTTTTATCTTCCATTTTTTTGATTCATTTAACCAATGGAATGCACAAGAAATAACTGTGCATAATTTTTATGAAGATCATTTAAGATGCAATACATTTTATTGATTGAAGTTGTAGCTGTGTAGAAAAGGTACACAATACATCTCCTCTCCTGTTTTAATGGCCTAGCTTGTTACTTTCTCACCATATAACTAAATTTTCAAAAATTGTAAATGAAACAAAAGGCGGCTATGACAATAAGTTTACGGAAGTGGTCATTACGGAAGCAAATCAGACCACCCCCCAGTAATTGGTTGGACTAATGGGGATACTATTATATTAGCTTGTTCGTTAAGAATCCTTTGTGATAATTGATGTCTATTGATTTCCAGCTGTTCTAAAGCCGTCATTATGCGACCCTTACTACAAAGATGCAAACATTTAGGCGCTGAGTTTGAATTGATATTATGTGATTCCTTAATAACGTGATTAGCGAATTGTGAATCTGTTTTTTACTGTTGAATGATCTTACATGTTCCTTAGCTCGAGTAGATATACTTCTACCTGTCTGTCCGATATAAACGGATAAACATGAGCCACAGGACATTTTGTGTGTTTTTGTTTTAAATGCACGACTTGTATTTAATATGAATTTGATACTTCCTTGATATATATAAAATATATTGCAGGAAGTGATGCTTCTCGACTGAAACCAGCTAAAGAATGCTCTCAAATCGAATACCCTAAACCTGACGGAAAGGTTTCCTTTGATTTGCTGTCTTCCGTCGCTCTTACAGGTAATTTTTTATTCCAATAATTATTGACCTTGCATCCGAGTTTGTCAAAACTAGAGGTTTTATTATATTTTTTTATAATCACAGGAACAAACCACGAATCAGATCAACCTGCCCATCTCACACTTAAAAATGACAGCATTCCAGTCGAGAGAAATTTGACTATCTATGATGGGCCTGAAGCAAGATTTTGCCCAGCTGGTATGTTATGATTCCATTGAAATACATCCAACCAATTATAACAGCTTTGAAATGAATATCATAAAAACAATTATTGAATATTTTTTTGGCTATTAAAGCAATTGAAATTAAACACTTTTTATGTGTAACTTCATTATGTATTAGAATAATATTAATAACATAATATTTTTTGCTCAGTGGTCCCTGCAAACGTGTCCCACACAAAAAAGAGAATTGAATTTGTTTATTAAAAGATTTCCTATATAAAATTTCCTAAATTCAAATATACTCTTAAGTTATATCATAGACGAAACTGTGTAACTATGTACATTGATAATGTCTTATTTCAGAGTAAAAAATTTAAATTGGTACTTGCTAATTCAGCAGTCTCATTGGTAAACCTTTTTAATAATACATGAAGACTTGGTTATTTCAAACATGCGTATGTGCAACAATAATGTGTCATCTGTAGTTGAGATATGCCAACAAATTTCATTCTAAGTTACATTTCATATTTATCTGTTTAATGTCTTACTACTTTGTAATGCAATTGTTGGTTATATAACAGTCTCGTTGTTTTTTCAGAAACGTTATCAATTTCATAAATATATCAATGATCTTAATATCATGTCATCTGATGTCAATGAGAGTTTTATGAATGTATCTTTTCAAACAATTTATTTGTTATCATTTTTGGTTTAAATTTGTCATAAGTTTTCAAGAAACTAAATTGAACCATTTGTCAATTTATTTTAAATATGCACAAAACCTTTTCAATACATGTTTGAATACAGTGGCAAAATATGCGACTGCCTTATCAACAATGACCAAAATTTTAACAGTGTGAAAATGAGTTTTATCAATGAATAAATTTATGTACATTTTTTTTTTTGATTCCACAGGAGTGTATGAATATGTCCCACTAGAGCAAGGAGAAGGTCAGCGATTGCAAATAAATGCACAAAATTGTATCCATTGCAAAACTTGTGATATTAAAGATCCCTCACAGAATATTAACTGGGTAACCCCTGAAGGCGGCGGTGGACCCAATTACAATGGAATGTAAATTAATAGACAGCTAAATTAAATATTTTGTAAAAAAATAATTGAAACATACTTTATTGGTTATGAAAACCATGTACTAATTGATTTTGCAAGATAAACAACAGTGCTGCCGTTTGGATGAAATGCAAGAAAATTCAAATATTGAAACTTGATGGTGATCTGTAAAACACACTGCCTGCCAATGTATATTGCATGTTTTTATTTATTTGATATTGTAAATATGGCTTGATTTTATTGTATGAAATCAATATAATAGATTATTTATTTCTGATTTATCAAATAATATACAATATTTTTTTACACAACCTAGATTCTGATTTTTTATTTGTACTTTCAGATTTTTTCTTTGTTTTTAATTATCGCAGTGCTTAATATATCTATCAGAATGGATATCAATGCAATGCAAGTATCAATTACAAATATTTCTTTCTGTAAAAAGAAAATTTTAATTTTGGATAATTAAGAGTTGACATTAATTATTCATAACTCTTCAAATGCTTTTTTTTAATTTCATTTATTATTTACAAGCCTTTCAATAATGATATTGTCATTTATGGCTTGTCCCAAACACTGAATGATTGTAAAACATTAGAGTGGTATGGAAAACAGTCACAATGTCTGTTGATATGTTTTTCTAAATGATTTTTTTAATGAAAAACCAAAATTATATAGCATACAGAGATGATCATTCAATATAAAATGAATTTCAACTCTTTTTTTTTTAAATGTCCAATGGAATAAAAGTTATGATGACAGGTAAGACCTCGTCATTTTATTATTTCACGTGAAACCACTAATGTAGTTTAGGAATTATTCCAATGTAAATGTGTTGGAAACTTAATTGTACCACAAAATACAAATTTTCAGAACTATATCTTTTATAGTTAACCAGCGGTAGTATAATGGTCTCGAAGATAAAAGAAAGTGGCAACTTAAATTTACTAAAAATTATGAAAATGGTTCGTCGGCTATGAATTTCAAAAAGTAAAAGTAGTTTCACAATTAATATTTTTTAAAATACAATTAAAATTTCTGATTTGACAACCACCAATTTGTTCTACCTCTTAAAATTCTGCCGATATGAATAGATTCTGAAAGTTGAATTTTTCAACGTCGATTTCAATAAATTACTCAATAATTATGAGGAAATCGATAAATAAACTGGTAGCAATATTTTTCATAAACTCAACCGTTTCTAAAGTGACTAGTTTATGTTTCTTATATTGTTTATGGTTTTATTCAAATTTTTATTATGGCAGTACCAAATAATCGCTGTCAATTCTCGAAATTTTGTGTGTCATTGGACGTCTCTAGAAAACTTTCAATATATAATAATAGTTAATAATTTTGCATCAATTATCATTTGGATTTTAACAAACACACTCTGTCGTGAAAAAATCAATCATGGAGTTTCCAGATTTAGGAAAAAATTGCTCTGAGAATACTTGTAATAAGCTTGGTAAGCTTTATAAAATATGTCATAATATTATCCATTTTTTTTTGTGATAACAAAGATGATAACAGTTTTTTTTATTGTTATAGACTTCCTACCTATGAAGTGTGATTCATGCCAAGAAATATTTTGGTAAGTTTAAAAACGTTTTATAAAATCTGAATAATTATAGATTTTGAAAAATCTATTTGACAAATGGTCAATATGCTTAACATCATGCTACTCTTTCCTGTCTGAATATTTTTTAATATTGCTCTAAACCGCGCCATTCTATAAAAATAATAGATTGCGAATATTAAATTGGCTTAAAATGGCCAATAAATTATCCTCAATAAGTCATTTAAAAATTTCTCCAGCTCTGATCACTTCAGTTACCTTCACCACGGTTGCGATGGAGCCCGCAAAAAAGACGTCCAAGTTCCTGCATGTCCGTTATGCGGAGCTGCGGTTCCTGGAAAGCGAGGCGAAGCACCAGATATAGCTGTTTCCCAACACATAGACAATGACTGTCAAGCTGATCCAGCTAAACAAAGAAGAAATAAGGTAAGTCTTTTTATCTACGAATAAACTTTCACTAGGAAATATCAACATCAATTATATAAAATTTTTTGAAATGTTATTTTTTTTTTTTTCACTATTAGGTGTATACAAATCGATGTGCGCTTAAAGGCTGCAAAGGCAAAGAGATGGTGTCTCTCATCTGTCCGGAATGTTCATTGAATTTTTGTTTCAAACACCGACACACGACTGATCACCAATGCGATGGAAAACTTGGAGCCAAAAGAAGAAGGGCTGCGTAAGTTTCAATATGACATTTCCTTGATCCAGACTTAATTCATTAAAACAAGCATGAATACAATTAAAATTTAATGTCAATGGTTTTCAATTTGAATTGTTGAACTGTCCGTTCTGTTGCATCCGTGTGATAGAATGCCTGAAGATGCCGAAAGGTGAAACTCAAGTTATTAATGGCAAAAAATGTGGAAATGTACAAAGTTTCAACATTTCAAATGTGATATTGAAATTCTACCAGACACTTTCAGTCGATATCATAAATTAATGATTTTATTTTGCAGCGATGCAGCTGCCACTCGTTTGAAAACAAAAGAGGCTCCAAGTGGACAGAAATCACACAACGGTGGATCTCCAGGCGGATTCGGCTCATCTAATCGACCAAATACCTTTACAGAAGTCCAAGGAACCATGGTGTGTATTTTTGTCATGACTATTTCTGATTTTTTAAATGTTAACTGTCACCTCTTGGTGGAGAGGCACTTTTAATTTAAAACACAATTTTTAATACTATTTTCAATATCAGGTAATGGCAAAAATGTAGTATCAGGACAGGACAACTGATCATCATGAACTCTCGTGATGAGTAAAACAGATTCTGATTTAAAAAAAAATATTAAATCAGGGATAGAGTACTAAGCGATTAGGTTTCTTAGAAATATGATTATGGGGCATTTGACAGTCTTGCTTTCTTGTAATTTTTAATATCAATGGAGCATCCATTTTAACATTCATAACCGGTGAAAGGTAGTATAGTGCTATACTGTGATATATTTCATGCATAGAAATTGTGTTGGAATATTTAAAAAATGCCCAGTAATTTAGGTGTTCAACAGCAATCAGTATCATGTAATGAAATGACAACTTATTTGAATTATGGATAAATATAGTAGCAAAAAGCTTATTTCACTTCATTTCACCACAACTTTAAATCAGTATAACTTGGAACTCAGCGAAGCTAGTGATAAAACAAATGCAGAACCTTGCCAGTGAAATGATATTCTTTTAACCAAATTTTATTTATATTTGAAATTTAAATTGTTGAAACTTTGACTATTTCCTCTCGTTTTTTCCACTCACAACCAAGATTTCGCCTTTCAGTATTTTCGTGCATTCAACCACATTAATGTAATAGAACATAAGCGATTTGCATCGGTTATATATATTAACATAATTTTTTACTAATATCACAATATTTTAACCATAATTTGCAATAAAGCCAGAAGATGTTGAAAGGCGAAACCCGGACATTGTGGGTGACAAAACTGTAATTTTATCATGTCTATATTGCAATTTTTTTTTTTGTCTTAACAATTGTTCCATTTTTTTTACAAACAATCAAAGATAATTTTGCCGATTGGGTAAAGTTACCGTCCGTCGATAATTTTGGTAATTTTACGGTGTATTAAACTTCTTTGATATTTTCAGTCTGAGGATGAAGCTCTCGCACGTGCTTTATCCCTGTCTCTGCAAGACGAATCTTCAAATGCCAGTTCGCAACCGTCGGGATCTAATCCCCAAGGAAATCCATCATTACTTCGCAATCAACCGAATAGACAGCGAGTGGGAGGTGAACAATCCAATTCAAAGTGCACGCTTTCTTAGCCATAACAGAAGTGAAAACCAGTGCAGCTGATATCAATAAATGTCTGTGTTGAAAAAATGTATCGACAATACTCCATTTCTTAGATTTTTGATAAAGCAGACCTAATCTGCTATCACATTATTGAAGATTAAATAATGTGTAATTATTCAGTGATATTTTTACACTGGTGAATAGTGCAGACAGCCATTAAATGAATCCAAAAATGTTAATTTAACTTAAACACAAATTACTCTTGGTATCAGTGACTAAATTATGACCGTGGACTAAATATAAAATCAATTAATATATTTGACTGTTTTCTTAAAATAGAAACATAAAAAATAATCAGATTAAATTTAGTATTTCGAATACAGGTGGATTATTTTCTCAAAAATAATATTTTTGACAATAATGGAAAAACTGTGAAAAGTGCATCCGTGCAGTCACTTTTTTCCCCGCTCCCCAACACCCTCTCAAATAATTAAACAAGCTTGCATTGCATTGTGTGTTTGCACACATTTTCACAAACAAATTACATGTGAAAATCAAGGGCCAAATGGGTCATTATAACAACCTTACATATTAAATTTACAAAGAGTCACAGTTCAACTAAATATCAAAGAATCTTACAATCTAGTTAGTTTTCGAAATAATTCAATTTTTTGAGATGGCATATTACAATACGGAAGTATTTTTTTTTCTCTTTTTTTCATTTATTTTATAGGTTCCAGTACTAGTAGTGCTTACTTGATATTGTAACTCTTTGATATTTTTTTATAACTTTAATTTATACTTTCTGACTATTTTATTCCCAAGATAATTTTCAAGCATTGCTTTTATACTACAAAAATTCTGTTATAATTATTTTCACTTAACACTGACATCATCCAGAGGGGGCATCTTGGATTTGAAAAAAACCACATCTATCTGTTTTTGCACAGGCTTGCCCATATATACGAAATAAAAAACGTTTGCCCCCTTGGAAAAATTAACAATACTGAAATGATTTTTCTGACACCTATCATGTATCACATATAATATTAATAAACAATCTACACAATATTATTAAATAGAAAATGTTACTGAGTAGCTAGATATTTAAGCCAAAATGTTTTTGGAATCGTTTGTTATGTTTATAAAATTAAAAGATTATTTTCATTGTATGTTACATTTTGAGAATTCTAGCTGTAATATTTTCCAGTGCAAATGCAATTCTACAGTATAAAACTCATCCCGAATAATTTGGATATGATTCTTTGCTTTTCAACCTTGCTTATTCAATTCTTACCAATTAATAATTCCGATAATCCATTTACTCATTCACCACGGGGCATATTTGTGAAATTGTGCAAAAAATCATTTTTTCTGATAATAAAGTATAACTTTAAGTGTTCAACATTTTTCAAATTTATTTGGAAGGCAGTTCTGCAACATTTAGTTGCATAATATTTGTTATATTAATTTGTTCTTATTAGTAGTTGTAAACCTTTTGTATTTTTAAACATAGAAGGTTTTTTCATATTTCATTTCAAAGCATATATTTATTTCAACACCACAAGTGGATGGGTGAAAAGATTCACTGGTGAGTCATTCGTCACAAATGAGTTAACCGTAAAATATCCCACTTAATTACCACAAAATAATCACATTTTTAATTACTACAAAGATAAAGATCTGTAATAATATTATTTATGTAAATATTGTATATATGTGCCTTTTGTAACACCTCATTTGTTCATAAACTACTGCTGTTAATATTGAGTCTATATATCTGTTACGACATTCCATATTTTGAATCATACATTATACAAAAATGATAAAATTTTGATCAATGACATTTTCTTAGAGCCTATTGTGCTGTTTAATAATCATAATGATGAAAATATATTTTTGTAATCATTCACTATTTTGAATATGAATAAAATTCGGCTTTATTTTGAAATCTGTTTTATTCAATTATTTAGTTTATAATTTATATATTTAGCACCCATTATTATAAAACTTCATTTATATCATGGGAAAATTTGAACTTTATGTTTAAATCGAGATTAAATGAAGTCACTGTGAAACCCCAATTCTATGTCTGTATTACAGAACTTTGAAAATAATTGAAACATGCGTAAGCTGAAAAATTTGAGAAAGTTCCAAACAAAACAACATATTTTTTTTTAATGTTATTATAGGTAGTTGTTTTACTTTTAACTGCCTTACATACATGCAACTTTCCGAGAAATATGCAAAATAAATCACATTTTTTACAAACCGTGATAGACATGCCCTCGACTTTTGAAAAATAGGTGTGAAAAATATAAACGTCAAAAAACTAACGGCACACTTTGTCTGCCCTTAAGAAATACTTTTAGTCAAGTTGTTGTTGGGATGTGTGCATATTCCGTATGGTTTGTAGTTGTAAGGTATATTAGTTTTCTCAAGTGCATACGTGATACAGGACAGCACATATTAGTACAGTCAAAAAATTCTAGTACGGTATTATTAATAGTTTTGATTGGTTTTGGTATATCATTTAAATGGCTCAGTAGGCAATAGGTTAATTTTTGTTTAAACTGACATTCTGCAAATAAAATTTTTCGTATTATGTCAAACACTAATTATTTACATCCAGTATTCAGTATATAATCACAAATTACTTCGATAGTTAGCCAGTAATGCTTTATTTTGAATGGTCCTGAATTTGTGACTGTCATTGAGGTGCGTGGTTATAAAGTCACATGGATCCCGAGCGATGAATATTTCTAAGCACATATATTTGGCAGCGCTCAATCTTTTCCTTTCAGCATTAGATCTACACAACGCGCGGTGGCCACTCAATGTAAAGTCTGATGCTATTCTCTCCACCAATGCATATGTTATTTGTTCATTGTTTTCTTCTAGGAACACCTGAAATTTAATACTATAATATTGCACACTTGTCAACTGTCAACTATTGGTGAAAAAGGAACAATATTTACCTATATAGATTTGATCCTCTTTTTACAAGATTTTGGAAAAGCACACTTAAAAAAAATATTAGTTACATTTTTTAACATTGACATTTTTCTTTTAATACTGTCAATTATACAGTCATAATTATATAAAATGATAAATATTTGAAACACGTTTTAGATTTGCAAGGCCTGTGCTGTGCCTATATTAATTTTTATTGAAATCGTAAACCATGTAAATTTATTACTTTTTTATGTTTGCATCCGGTGTGACTTATGTATGTATTAATAATAGATAATTTGTATTAATTGTCGAATTAAAAAATTTCATATTTTGAATTGATTTAAGTAATGAAACCAATCTATCATTTTTGTATGTACAGCATATTTTTTTTTGCTAAGTCTTTGGAATGTACAAACAGATGACTGGGTGTATATGATACACAATTTCTTTGTAAAGTAAATAATTTTATATAACGAATAGAACTGATTTTGATTCATTACAATCATTTTCACTCGAGAATCAACAAAATAAGTTTTATGACTTTTCAATGAAAGGTATTTTTACCCTATGTCGAATGCACTGCCACACTTGGCACCTGGATATTTCCGCTGTCGCTGAATCTTCAACATTGCCATTATAGAAAAAGTGTCCAACACCTGTCAACCAATAGTAAACAAACAATATTGATATTGCCACATTGTGCTTTAATCCATCTAAATACACTCCTCCTTTAGGAAAAGTCAGCAGGTCCATTACCCTGACTTCAATTTCTGGTAATATCTGCAGTTGGTTTGGCATTGTTGCACATTGCTTTTTCCACAACTGCGGATAAAAGAAACAAATTAGACAGGATTATATAATTGATTGAATTGGGATTTATTTGGTAGAACTCCATTCATAGTGAAAAAATAGCAATGTATTTTAGTTCTACAAAATTTATAATATATTGTTAACTAGTTCTGATGAAGTGTAAGCCGAAATAGCTATCGACCATATATCTTATAAATTTTGTAGAACTAAAATACATGTATACATTAAATTTGAAGATCTATTATATTTTGTGCATTCTTTCTTACCTCATTAATGTATGGAATCATTTGAATATCATAAATCAAAAAACCGTCAACACCTGCCATTATTTCCTTTTGCTTTGTTTCAATTACTTTATTTATAATCAATGTGTTCCTAAAATTAAATACATTCAATGAATCGACTAGAAAATTGGTTAATAAACTTTTTTCAGCTTCCCATTCTGCATTCGTCTTTTCTGTATGGATCTGATTAATAATATTATTAAATAACAAAAATATTTACAATTATAATGAATGTCTGTCGTTTGACGTGTTGTTTTTTTTTTCCTCGATATTTTTGATATTATTTATAATTGGCTGGCAGAAATGGAAACCTGTCTTAATGCATTTCATTTGATTGACTCACTCAAGACTGGATCCGTCAGATCCTGGCTTAAGGACCGCTGCTGCCATACCACCTGTAGCTGGAGCACCCCTATTGTGACATGTTTTTATAACCATAAGTAAATAGCTTTTTAAAAATTGACATTCAATGTTCACATATTTTTTTCGGTCTGGAAGAATGAAGGACGGACGATCACCTATAATAAATATAGTTAAACTTAGCACGATGCTCTGTTTGCAATAGTACAGTAGGATTAACAAACGGTGGGCTACCAGCGTGTTATCAAGGGGCTTGCTTAACCTCGAAGGAACTCGTGGTGTTTTGGGAAATAAGCAGGTTTTTACCATTTTTCTAGAATTACACACATCAATATTACCGAAGCTAAATTTGGATCATTCAAACTCCGTGAAACAAATTTTTTATGTTTCATAATACATTTAAATCATCTACATAAGTTACAGCTTGGCACTTTTTTGATCTGATTTAACATATTAGTATAATTTTACAAATAATTCACATGAACCCCCACTAGCCCACTCTCATACACATTTAGCTTACCAAATTTATTGATAATAGAAGCAATATAATCCCAAATGCCACAATTCAGTCCTAATGAGTGTTCCCGCAATGCATATAATATCTCGTGAGTTTCAAAAGCGGCTGATATATTTTCTATCAATACACACGCCTTAATGGTACCCTGTGGAATATTTAGTCTATTCTGACTCCATATAAATATATCATTCCACAATCTAGCTTCCGATGCTCCTTCTAGTTTTGATAAGTAGAAAAAAGGTCCACTTCCTGTTCCACTTAATACCTTTCCGCAGTGAAAAACGAGGATGCTAAAATCGAGCAGTGCTCCTGGAATTTCTTTACCATTTACCTAAAAATAAAAATGTAATTTAATTACACTCGATAGTATTTTACTATCCCATCTTTTTTCGTCTTTCAATCAATTTTTTGACAAAATATGTTCAAGAATTTTGTCCAATCCATATTAAGACATTATCCTAATTAATTATATGTTTTCAACATAGTAAATATCCAAATATGAATTCCTTTTCCATGTAACATAAGAATGATTTCCCAATAAACTACTCATAGCTAAGTAAGTTAAAATTAGAACAGGATTCTTACTGAGAATATATTAATCTATGACCTAACAGTTCTCAGTGGAAAGGCATTATATATAAAAATAATAAAAAGAAATTGTTTCATATTGAATAAAAAAGTTGATAGTGCTTAAAACAAAACCATACTGAGCTTAATAAAAAATGTGGAAATAGTATGAAATAAATTATGATAATTATTACTGAGTTTTCATAAATTGAATTAAAATTAAAATTAGTTTTATTCATATAAACTATAAAGTTACTTGTATCTATCATTTTTTTAAAGTATATTGGGAGAGATGATAAGAACATGAAAATGACAAAAGATGGAGTGAAAGAAATCACTGTGAAAATTAAGTGTAGTATGTTATTTTTTTAATAATTTCAAGACATAAGTCGATAGATGTATTTCCAAGGTCAAGATGAAGATGATCATAGCATTCTTTGCATACACCTGTTGGAGTTGATTATCAGCCCTATGGGATTTGGAATGTTAAATCTATCAGTTTTGACACAATTATTACTGTAAAAATAAGATACATCTTAATAAAATTCTTACCAAGATGTTATGATCCACGATATTCCAAGCTCGTGGTCGTAACATCAGTATTGGGCAGGTGCTTATACTGGATGGTGCACCATGCAATTTCCCATTCACAACTTGCATAATGTTGTGATATCCTTGTATCTGATTTTTCCATGATGGACAGTGTCCATCGTCGAAATCCACTTGAACACCTTGCACGTCACAGTTCAAGGTATCCACAAAATGGGCTGTGTTTGACGGGGACACATCTCCAATATCGACACGTCGGCATCTAGTCAAATAATTAACTAAGAATATTTCTAGCAATGGTGAAAAATTATGATTATTTTTTATCATTTTTGGATATGATCACATTGTTAATCCATCCCCTGCTGAGGTCATATAAAGAATATTCTAGCACTAAATATCTCAAACATTAATCAAGTAATATTGGTGTCCGGCAAAGTTCAAATTTTGAACATTTTAAGGTTTTTAAATATCAACAATTTGATATATTGGAAACTGATATTTGGACATCAATAGTCAGGGGTTAATCTATTGATGTGTATTCAGATTCCTTATATATTTTTTGTATAAATAATCCAATTAAAAATCAATTTTAAATCAGAAATGAAAATTTATTTGAGAAAGTTATAAAATATATATCAAGTGGTAGATTATTTTTTTATTTACATTGATATATCGAAACAATTATTCAGTTTTTAGAATTAAAATTATCTTACTGTAATCTGCTTGGGAGTGGAGAAATTTTCCATGTTTTATCTGATCTCTCCAAAGATGTAGGAAAACTAGGCAAAGCATTCTGAACTGAGTAGCGATGTTTTTGTTTTAACCTGTTTGTGTAAAATATATTTATTCTTTCATCAAATTCACTATATATATTTTCCAAGAACTCCAATGCGTCTTGAGAAAATATCTTTTTTTGTGCATCTTCTAATTTGTATGGTGCTGGTTGCAATATATGAACATTTTCACAATTCATTTCTAAATGTGCTGTTGCTATTAACTCACACTGGTTAACAACTCATTTCACATTTGCCATTCAAACCTAATGGAAAATTTTACTATTAAAAACTTGTTTACACAACAAAAATTTAGAGAATCAAGTCACAGTTGTTATGAATGAAAGAATAAGAGAGAAAGCAAATTATAAAATAACTAATGCACTTTCTTACCTTGTTCTGTGAAAGATCTGTAAATAAAACTGCTAACTTAACTACGGTAATGATTGAATCAAGATTCCTTATCAGCAATTTTTTTATCATTATACTGGTGTAATACATTATTGTTTATGTGCATTCAGCTTTGGACCTTTGGACTTACTACTGTGCTAGGTGACAATAACACGAGCTGCAAACCTTTTAAAGGAAAATATTTCACCTCTGATTTCTTCCTATTGAATAATGCATTTTAGCATTAATAGTATATTGCGTATTGTATAAATGTATAACAAATTACACCTATTTATAAATTGTTATTTTTACAATAAATCTCAATATTTTACTTTCTCAAAAAATAAAACAGTGTATATAAAATTATATTCTAGATATTAATTGTGAAACAACAATGAAGAAGCCAATGTTTATTTTTTTTATTCACCGTGTTATAATGGAGTTCTCCAAGTGAATGCCAATTCAATCAATAAGCTGAATTCTTTTTTAGTTTATACAAAATAAAAGTCCTTCCAGGAGGATATGTTTTTTCAGCACAAGCAAACTCATCAAGTTAATTTAAAATCTCTGATTCTCATCACTCATTTGTTTATTTGTTGTTTCTTGCGATTCTTGAGAAATGAAATATTTTTTTATAAAAAATATCGTGAAGAGGTTGTATATACAATATAACTATATCATGTAAATATTATCAATCTGAGAAATGATTGACGCAAAAAATCATAAATTCGGAATTTTCTTCGTAGCTTGGCAATTTTTTGAGGTTGCGTCAATTCGAAAGCTATTTATCCATAAATGGAAAAATACAATTTTTATCCTAATATTCTTTTATATTAATCATAAAGAATATAAGACACCTTACCTGTAAACGCAAATATATTTCTAAAGCATTTAGATCTACTGTCGTCATTGCTTTCAATTGGAAAACATTTTGCAAGGTTAAGTCGTGACTATTTTTAGTTGTCAAAAGTTTTCGATAACATGGAAAAAGAAGATTCATCCAATGATTCTCCGGTAGGAAAGACCACATTCAAGCAATTTAAACGCAAACCCACCCGAAAAAGGTACAAATCATCACCTGAAAACAGCGATTCTGAAGGTGAGAAAGATTTTTTCGCCAAACTGGAAGAAACCAAAGCCGTACAAAAACTTAGAAAGCGACCGAATGGCGTTAGCGTCGTGGGTCTGGCGGTCGGTCAAAAAATATCCGCGGAAGAAGAACTGACGTGCAAAGACCCGTTTAAAGTTAAGTCCGGAGGCATGATTAATATGAAAGCACTCAAAAGTGGCAAGGTTAAACAAGTCGATGATGCTTACGATACCGGCATTGGAACCCAATTTTCAGCGGAAACTAATAAGCGCGACGAAGACGAGGAAATGATGAAATATATAGACGAGCAATTGGCTAAACGGAAAGGTGCTGACGATACCATCAAAGACAACACAGATCCCAATAAATATTTATCCCCTGAAGAGGCGGCTCTGCAAGCGCTACCCGATCATTTGAGACATTCTTCAGCTCACAGGTCAGAAGAAATGTTGTCAAATCAAATGCTCAGTGGCATTCCTGAAGTTGATTTAGGGATAGATGCAAAAATTAAAAACATTGAAGCCACGGAAGATGCCAAACTGAGACTTTTGTGGGAGCGCAAAAACAAACAGGATGGACCTTCCCAGTTTGTGCCGACAAATATGGCAGTTAATTTTGTTCAGCATAATAGATTTAATATTGATACAGACGTGCCGCGTCGGAAAAAACCGGTGCCCGAAGAGAAGCCAGAGATTAAACGGCCGGCCATTGGAATACCACCGGAAAAAGAACCGCCCCCGCAAAATAAACAAAACAAAAAAGACAAAGGAGAAAGAGCTACTGATGACTATCATTATGAAAAATTCAAAAAACAGTTTAGAAGATATTGACTCGACCTTTTTGTTTGCCTGGTTTTGAGGCTGAATTCGAGCTTATCTTTCAGTAATTTATGATATCGACTGAAGGTGCTTGATGCAATTTCAATATCAAACTTGAGTTGTTGAAATTTTGTACAATTCCACATGTTTTGTTATTAACTAACCTGGATTTGCCTTTTGGTATCTTTGGGCATTCTATCACACCGATGCAACAGAAGTGACTGATGATAAATTGTCCGATTCTTTCACTAATTGAAACAATAGTGTCCTGATAGCTCACCTCAGGTTTGCCTTGGGTCTATATAGAGCACCTACATATCAGCTAACCTTTTTTATAGTGTGCGATCAATTTTTGAGAAAGGATTTAATAAATCGTAATCGATAGTTATTGTGACCATGTTGACATTGAAAACTATTTGTTGAAAATAATTGAGCTATTTTTTACCTCACTGAAATTGACACTGTGCTGTATTGTGATGAATAAAACATAGATACATACTAAAATGTATTGTTTATACACAAAAAAATAAACATTTTTTTGAACAAATCTTATTTCACCATTGAATTGACTTATCATATTGACCTGTTTCGTGAGAAACTAATTAATTGGTTCTTGATTTAAAAGTTTTCGTGAACAAAAGAAATATGCATGTTCGGGATGTTTTTTCCACTTTCGCTGTTTTATAAAAATTGAAAAATTTGATCAATAATGATTTTTCCTTTCGATAACATTGCAACATTTATTCTTTTTAACAAGTTCAAGTTCTCAGGAAAAGAATGAATTTTTCGAATTAATGAAGTCTCAAAATCCTAATTGATGAGAGAGAGAGAAGGACGTGGCCAAGGCGGTTAGCTAATCGTCGTTTGGAAATTAAAAACAAATTTACCTTCAAACAGTTCAGAAATCCATTGAAAAATTTATTTCAAAAACTTTTCATTCTGGGATTTGAGCAGTCTACGCCATTGGTTCTAGTACAAGTATCACAAATTAGAAATAACTAACTAAGAGAAGAAAATTAAAAGAGTTGTGAATATTTTACACAGATTTATTTGAAGTATCAGGATATAAAAGGAGGTATTTTTTATAATATCTTAGTTATAAAGTGAAATTGATTTTATTACAGAATACATTTAACAGATTTGTTTTCACATGCGGATTCAAAAACATTCTTTTATACAAATTGTAATGATTTCTCCAGAGGTAGCCTCGCTACTGCTATTATACCAGGAGCACTAAATATACAATAAGAGATCTGACATAATGATTGATCAAACATCGAATATGCCAAACTATTTGAATTAGAATGAATGAAAGATACGTATTTAAAATTTAGAGAAAACATGCAGAGAAATAAGATTATATCAATATTGGATTTAGCTAATTCATCTCTTACATATGTAAAACATACATAAATATAGGGAATTTTTTTAAAACAAAATTTATTTAACATTTTGCAAAACAGCAGTATTTCTTATTGAATACAATTTATTTCGATAGAAATTGTGGCAGTCATACAATTTTATAATAAACCTTGCACTCTGATGCCGCCATAGAGCCAGTGTAGATTTTTCTTTTATAGTTTTAGTCGCAAGGTGTTATCAGTATCAATTATAATTGGACTTAAATTTTTTTAACCGGTTAGGTTAGAGGGCGACACTTCTTTATTCTTCATCTGTTATCGAAGTGACAACTTTGATTGTGCGCTTTCGTTTGACGAGTGCAAAGGGTTAACATGTTTATTTTTTAATATACATTTGTTGATGAGAGTATCATATGAAAAACATATTCAAAATGCCAAGGCATGCTATATAACTATTACCGAAGAATATAAAATGTTTCAGCGTATATTATTTAATAAATCTACAGGGCTTTTGTTGATTTATTGTTTAACGCTTGCATTCTACCAGTGAATCATGGCAGTTGACAAAGATACAAAAGACTCCAGCGCAGAGAAAAGATGCTTACGTCAAATATTAGGGATGGGGTGGTTTGCTTTAGTGAGGAATTAAGAGATTAGGGAACATACTAAGAAACAGCCCATTATGATTAGTTAAGGAAAGACGTTGGTACTAGCTTTGTCACATGCTGTGGATACCTCCAGAGGTCCTCAACTCCGTCTGTTTCTTCTTGATAGTGGGAATCTCGCGACTCACATGACCTTCAGATACTTTCCAATTCAGCAGAACAGCCATTTTGGCATATCACGGGAGGAAGCAAAGCAACGAATAGGGGGTAGAGAATCATGGATGGCCATATGTCCACAAAGGGAGAAAATATGGTCAAAGAAAAATGGTGCTTACCACAAAAAATTCAACACCACACACATAAATTAACTATTTCCACATTTTTTCAATGTAGAATAACAATTAAAATTTTGATTTAAAAAATGATAATGCAGCAAATAAAGTAAAAGTGCTTTTCTTTTGAAACCATATTCTGATAATCTTCATATATATATATATTGATTGAATTGGCATTCACTTGGTAGAACTCCATTATAACACGGTGAAAAAATAGCAATGTATTTTAGTTCTACAAAATTATTTTTAACAAATATAGTTGATAGCTATTTCGGCTCACGCCATCGTCAGAATTTTTTCATCAATTCAATCAATTTTCAATTCAAAAAAAAATTATCGGGAGATTAAAAACTCAATAAATGTAGCTTTCAAGGTCAACATTAACTTAGGCAGACATCTTAAAAATAGTAAAGATAAAATCAATAAACTGGACAGAAGCGGTATTTATAAAATGTCCTGTGGCTCATGTTTATCCGTTTATATCGGACAGACAGGTAGCAGTATATCTACTCGAGCTAAGGAACATATAAGATCATTCAACAATAAAAAAACAGATTCACAATTCGCTAATTACGTTATTAATGAATCACATAATATAAATTCAAACTCAGCCCCTAAATGTTTGCATCTTTGTAGTAAGGGTGGGAGAATGACGGCTTTAGAACAGCTAGAAATCAATAGACACCAATTATCACAAAGGATTCTTAACGAACAAACTAACATAATAGTATCGCCACTTGTCCAGCCGTTGCACAAAGGGGTGGTCTGATTTACTTCCAGAAGGATCACTTCCGTCCCACATATAATCTTATTGTCATAGACACCTATTGTTTCATTTAGAATTTTGAAAATTTAGTGTCACTGTGTTAAGTAACAAGCTAAGCCGTTGGAACAGGAGAGAGGATGCGTTGTGTGCCTTTTCTGCACAGCTATATATAGATAAGCAAATGTTAGTTTACGCATAGTTCTGACGATGGCGTGAGCCGAAATAGCTATCAACTATATTTGTTAAAAATAGTTTTGTAGAACTAAAATACATTGCTATTTTTTCACCGTGTTCATATATATACTCGCTCACTATCATAATGATAAACATTGTATAAAAAGTTGATGAAGGCTTGTGAAACAATAAATAGTATTTATTCCCTTTAGTAAAAATAGGTACATATACACGTAAGTCAAACGTGAGCTTCAAATTAAGTGCTTTTCTAAAATTCGTTAATTGATCACAGCAAATTATAACTAAATACTTACATCTCACCGATTCTCGGAAGTATCTTATTAGTTAGTATTGAGCTATTTATAACATCGACTCGCTAGCAGTCCAATAGGCATTCATCCCAAAACATTCATTCTACCTCTACAGCACTAGTGATAAGTCCATAATCTTATCAGTCTTCGTCATCGTCAGTATTATTTACATTCTCAGCTTTCACCACACAAAAGTTTAAATTATTGCAGTACACCCCGCTCGAGCCTTCCGAGCCTTTGCTGACGTTGACCCCTTGCATGATGCCGTCGTTCATTTGCTTGATCTGCCCTCGAAAAATGGGCTTTTTTCCCGAAGTCTGGCTAATCCTAACGACCGAGTCTGAAGTTCCAGGGTTGTCTGTCACGTCTGATTTTCTATGTCCCGTGTTCTCCTGGTTCAGAAGCATTGACATCTTCGAAGCGGCGTTTCCTCCGGTGGCGGTCATAGAGTATTGAGAATTTTGCAGGAAGGCGGATTGCTTCGAGGTTATGCACTGCTTAATTTCGGACATAAAAAAATCATCAAAGTTAAACTCTGATCATTTGTCCCACAGACCGATTTCCTTCATTCGGGTCTGGAAGTATTTTTCTAGAGCGTTGGCACACCTGCGAATAGGAAATAAGTCATAATATGCAATACAAAACTAAATATACAAGCGATTTAGCTCATCAATGATTCACATTGGATATGCTCTTGGCCAGGATTAAAAAAAATGCAGAAGAATTTATAGGAAGATGATTCTGATTTCAATGTATTCACTGTTTATTATAACTTTTTTATCTGGTTTACGTGTGACACAAAACCAACTATTATAACGTTTGATCAAAATCTATTAAACATATTGCTGCATTCAAAATATATTCAATGATCCTACAAAAAAAGATGCGATGTTGCAATACTTATATTGACTTTATACTCGGTAAATGTATCAATAAAGAACATACTTGAAATATTCAGTCTCCGGAGAGTTGTAGAGTCGACAGTTTGTGAATATTCTTGTCATATCCGCTATGAAAAGCCGTCGTGCAACATAGTATCGAGATTTCAAACGCTCCCCGATAGTGCGAAGATCTATAAACGCAAAAAACATGTTTAAATTCACAAAATAACACTACAGGATGCATTCATGTGAATTTCTGTTGAAATAACAAAGATTACAGTGTAATGAAAGTTAATAAGTAAGTTTCATCTTACCCATTGGATACTTGATATGGTCATAGTAGTCAGGTACTTCATTTTTGTCAACGGGTTTCAGGAACGGCCACGCAGCTGAATGACTTTTCACCTTCATTTATAAGAAAACAAATTATCAAAGATAACTCATTCTGTGGTATGTTTGTTTATAAGATAGCTTTTCAAAAATTTATACAGCACAGCCTCTATTATCCTGACGTATTCATAATGAAGGTAGTCTGGTTAATGAGAAATCAGGATAGTCATAATCAACAGGGAAAGACAAACTAACATTGAGTACGAGGGATTTTTATTTATACAGGTTTACATATTATGCCAATTCAAATTACAAATTTTTGCTGAAAATTTGTTGTTGAGTAGTTTTGGTGTTAACTCATTGTTCGCTTAGACATTGAGCACTCCTTCACACACAGACGCGTGTGAGGCAGTGGACTGGTCAAACAAAGTTATGGAGAGGAAAGTACAAAATTTATTTAACTGGTTTTCCCCGCTGAGCTATGTAAAGAATATTTCAAAACCAAAAATTTCTAAAAGTAATTCAGCGGAGTTGATGTTAAACAAAAATTAACTAAGACATGGAAGTTAAACATTGTTAGCGCTCGTTCATTTCAACTATCAACACACTGCAATTAGCCTTTTCAACAGTTGAGATGTTAGCAGTCAGCAGGTTAACTAATAAGGCTGCTAAAACGTATCTTGTGTTATGTGTATGATAGTAAATATAGCATACTTTGTCTTGACTGTAATGTTCCTGTTCATTTTTAAAAATCTGGATAATCGAGGTTTTACTGTACAAGAATTCAAGAGTGAAAGAAAAATAATGATTACCGCGGTGAGAGTTGTTCTGAGAGCAGTTGCCAAAGTGTCTGGGTCGGCCGGCTCTTCGGCTAGTCTTGCTACGCGTGTCTGTCGAGCTGCGGCGCGCCATCCGGCTTCTCGAAGACCAGGGATAGATTCTACAGGAATACTCCTTACCTACAACAGAATGTCATTAATTGACTATACATAAATGAGAGACAATTTGATATATTATTTTTGTAAACTTAAATTTTTTTAACTGTTTTACTTCATTTAGATACATATTGTATGATTGCCTGTAAATTATTTTTCAGTTCTTAAACATTTGGTTTTGTATACATGTCAATTATGAACTCAAAATTTTGTATAAATAGTACTAAGAAATGTGTTTTTATAATATAGAACATAATGCCTTTCCACCAAGAAGTGATAGTTAACATCTTGAAAGTGAAAAAATCTAGTTATAATTACCCCTTCTTTAAAACAAGTAAGTCCAGGATGAACCTTGCGAACTTCTCGTTGCCTCATATCGATGAGCTTTTTTACAATCTGTAAATAAAAATAATGATAAAAGTAATATAACCAAAGCACAAGATTTTTCATTTATTTGTCCAACAGCTATAAAATAAATTACCTCTTTCTGTTTCCTTATAACTCCAGTGAATTCAGTATATACAATTTTAGGGTTCAGCTCGCAGTGCATGGGAGTTGCCGCTTCGTAATCCTTTATATATCCCTGGTACATTGCTCGTGGCAACTTAATTTCTTTTGAGAATCCCTGTTTTTTAAAGTAACCTAAAGAAAATAAATATTGTAAGTATTTGCACATTATGTAAGTCCAGTAGTCTAGTATGACTGCTTTGCATTGTTGAATGTAAAGATGCATGCTTAGAATTATTTGCGAGACAAGGATGATAGTAAACTAGACTATAACAGACAGACATGTTTTGAAATAGATTGAGAGTGTATGATAACAATGCTAATCAATAAAATAGATCATACCTATTGCAAACTCATCAGCGAATGTGAGAAAATGCAGTATATTATTCCTTATATGATAGTCCTTCAAATGATTCATGAGATGAGTGCCGTATCCTTTCACCTGCTCGTTAGATGTCACAGCGCAGAAAACTATTTCACTGAACCCCTGTAAAGGAAATATAAATTGGTTTTGTGGGGCGATTCAAAACAAAACTTCAAAAACTGATATAAATTAATTTGGATAACTTTGTTATTCCACTTCATTAAAGAATTTTCAGAATAACTATCACAAGGTTACTCGTTATTAATCAATCAAAAATAAAGCCTCAATTGGTTTAAATTCAAATATTTACCTGAGTATGGAATGTTCTGAAACAAATTCCTCCGATCGGCCTACCTTCCTTGATTAAAGCCAATGTTTTATGTTTCCTGCAAAACAATCTCATTTTACTAACTTCATAAATGGAGTCAACATATGAAATGTGTAGGAATTAACTTTTAGTTGGTTTACGGGAAATAATCATACTAACGGGTCAAAAACAAGCTGCGATATATATTCTTTCGTCATCTCGGGTAACTGGTGCGAGAAAACATTGTGAAGACCTGAAACAGATAAACATTGACTAATCACAAAACTATATTTACTCTCAAAGTGGAGTACGATTTTTTTCATTTCCTATATTAAAGAAAATAGAACAAATTGAAAACATTCACGGGAAAATTTTATTGTTTTCATTCAAAATAATGTATAATGTACAAAATAAATTTATTCTCTAAATTTTGTAACTTTGGTAATTCTTTCTTCTTTACCTATCAACCAAAGCATGGTCTGTTTATTGACGGGGCCCGTGAGTGTATTTCCGATGACATGAAATTCAATAAGTTTCTTGGCTTCCTCCACTTTAGCTGCTTCATCTCTCGGAGCACTGACTTGAAACAATGCCTGCAATCAAACATTAATGCATCTTACAAAATTAAAGTGCAAAGGAACCTCTCTATCAATGGGGATGCTACTGGTAAGAGCATTGACAATTTTCATAACATAAACGTATTTTGCATGAGCTTACTTAGTTGACTTCATCGCCAATTTGACAAAACACTAAAAACTTACAATTTGAACACGGTGAAAGAATAGCAATGTATTTTAGTTCTACAAAACTATTTTTAACAAATATAGTTGATAGCTATTTCGGCTCACGCCATCGTCAGAACTATGCGTAAACTAACATTTGCTTATCTATATATAGCTGTGCAGAAAAGGCACACAACACATCCTCTCTCCTGTTCCAACGGCTTAGCTTGTTACTTAACACAATGACACTAAATTTTCAAAATTCTAAATGAAACAATAGGTGTCTATGACAATAAGATTATATGTGGGACGGAAGTGATCCTTCTGGAAGTAAATCAGACCACCCCTTTGTGCAACGGCTGGACAAGTGGCGATACTATTATGTTAGTTTGGTCGTTAAGAATCCTTTGTGATAATTGGTGTCTATTGATTTCTAGCTGTTCTAAAGCCGTCATTCTCCCACCCTTACTACAAAGATGCAAACATTTAGGGGCTGAGTTTGAATTTATATTATGTGATTCATTAATAACGTAATTAGCGAATTGTGAATCTGTTTTTTTATTGTTGAATGATCTTATATGTTCCTTAGCTCGAGTAGATATACTGCTACCTGTCTGTCCGCTATATATAAATACCGCTTCTGTCCAGTTTATTGATTTTATCTTTACTATTTTTAAGATGTCTGCCTAAGTTAATGTTGACCTTGAAAGCTACATTTATTGAGTTTTTAATCTCCCGATAAATTTTTTTTGAATTGAAAATTGATTGAATTGATGAAAAAATTCTGACGATGGCGTGAGCCGAAATAGCTATCAACTATATTTGTTAAAAATAATTTTGTAGAACTAAAATACATTGCTATTTTTTCACCGTGTTATAATGGAGTTCTACCAAGTGAATGCCAATTCAATCAATATATATATATATGAAGATTATCAGAATATGGTTTCAAAAGAAAAGCACTTTTACTTTATTTGCTGCATTATCATTTTTTAAATCAAAATTTTAATTGTTATTCTACATTGAAAAAATGTGGAAATAGTTAATTTATGTGTGTGGTGTTGAATTTTTTGTGGTAAGCACCATTTTTCTTTGACTATATTTTCTCCCTTTGTGGACATATGGCCATCCATGATTCTCTACCCCCTATTCGTTGCTTTGCTTCCTCCCGTGATATGCCAAAATGGCTGTTCTGCTGAATTGGAAAGTATCTGAAGGTCATGTGAGTCGCGAGATTCCCACTATCAAGAAGAAACAGGCGGAGTTGAGGACCTCTGGAGGTATCCACAGCATGTGACAAAGCTAGTACCAACGTCTTTCCTTAACTAATCATAATGGGCTGTTTCTTAGTATGTTCCCTAATCTCTTAATTCCTCACTAAAGCAAACCACCCCATCCCTAATATTTGACGTAAGCATCTTTTCTCTGCGCTGGAGTCTTTTGTATCTTTGTCAACTGCCATGATTCACTGGTAGAATGCAAGCGTTAAACAATAAATCAACAAAAGCCCTGTAGATTTATTAAATAATATACGCTGAAACATTTTATATTCTTCGGTAATAGTTATATAGCATGCCTTGGCACTTTGAATATGTTTAGCTGACGGCTTTAGAACAGCTAGAAATCAATAAACACCAATTATCACAAAAGATTCTTAACGACCAAACTAACATAATAGTATCGCCACTTGTCCAGCCGTTGCACAAAGGGGTGGTCTGATTTACTTCCAGAAGGATCACTTCCGTCCCACATATAATCTTATTGTCATAGACACCTATTGTTTCATTTAGAATTTTGAAAATTTAGTGTCACTGTGTTAAGTAACAAGCTAAGCCGTTGGAACAGGAGAGAGGATGTTTTGTGTGCCTTTTCTGCACAGCTGTATATAGATAAGCAAATGTTAGTTTAAGCATAGTTCTGACGATGGCGTGAGCCGAATATAATTTGAAATTTTTGCAATATATGTATCAAATAATTAAATGAGATATTGGTTGAAGATGATCGCAATTAGAATATTTGAGATGAAACAATAACATTTAGACATATAAAGAATAATGTATTAGCAATTTCAACCATCAGAAGAAAATCCATAAACTTCTTGACAAATCCAAGTTTGTATGCATTTTGTAAACGTTTTTTTACAAGGAAAATATAGACTTCATATTTTTAGTTATTTATAAAAATATTAAACTTACATCTGGCCCAGCCATGTAATTAGGATCACTAATCGTGTTGACAATCTCGGCTACTGTATCATCGGTCAAGTCTTCTAAAGATTCTCCAAGGTCGGCGAACCTTCTCTTCTTGGCTGTTGAACTTCCAACGCTGTTACTTTCGAATGAACCGCTGGACATTTGACCGGCGACGCGTTTGCCTTCGTGCATTGACTGTTTTCCACCGCCTTGGCAACAAATTTTTCAATTATAAATTATAACATAACAAAAATTGTAGAAATAGTTTTTTACAGACGATTAATATTACCTGCGCTCAGTGTTATTGTAGTGTATCCATCTTTACTATCGTTCGGAGTGATGTTTACCTTTTCAAACTCTCCGCTGCTTTTTATACGGGTGCCTGAAAATATGCACAAATATTATGAAAAGAAAGCAAAATATCCCACACAAATTCTATAAAAAAATTTTTTGAACTTTGTCATTAATTTAAAATGAGGAAAATATTTAATAAGTTACACAAAAATCAAATATGATACGGCACAAAAGGAATACTTTTGTTGTTTAGAATTATAAGGGATGCACCGCATTTACCTCATGTCATGGGTATCAAGAAACAAAAATTTGGAAAAATATTTCTTATATTCAATTCAAAATCTATATCAAATAAAATTAGTGCATTCTTTAATTATCTTGATATAAATTGAAAGTCTACAGTGCGTACCTTTGCTGTCTAATAATATGGCTTGGAGATGGCTGGGTGGAACTTGCTTATAATCCGGATCCCAGATGGGAGACGTAGCACTGAATATTTCTTCTTCTAGAAGGGCGAGGAATCGCGGAAAATGTGTAAGAACCAACACCTACAAAAAAAAAAAATAGAATATAATATTTACAATAATAATAACCAAAACAATATGATGGCTTGGTATCGTTTGTAACAAAGCTATTTAGGAAATATTTCAAAGATTCAGATTTCAAGTACAATCAAAAACAAAGTGAAAATGGGTGTAGAATACCAAACGCACAGTAACTATGTTAGTGAAAAGTAACATCAATAAACATGTACCCTTTTTTCTGGTGGCATTTTATCTCTCTCGGAATGGCATTTATCCATTAGCTGTCGGCAAACAGATTTGAAGACGGCTCTCAAGAGTGTTCTTCCGAAGACGAGAGTTGTTTCAAAGTGTGGAAGAGAGTCACAGAATGCTGGTACGTGACAAAACACTAGCCATCTAGACAAAGAAAGCACAAACTTCATAAGCATTACCGCTCCACCATATGATATATTGAAGATAATAATTTAGCAGTCAAAATATATACCTGGTATAGTTTATTTGATAAGCTGAAACGTCTTCCGGATTGGGAACTTGCTGTAAAAGAAAATACGCAGTCAATTTTCCAGACAAAAAATATAGAATCGCAGAATATTTTTAATGACAATGTAAAATTAACTCACTATTTTCCTGACACTAGGGGATTCAAAATTCCAGTGGTTGAAACAATGCAAGAACATTTTAGCCAGATCATACATGGTCTGCCATTCCCTTTGTGCCAGCTGATTGAACTTGAACAGAACAAAATTTGTGATGGCTTTCGCTATGGAAGGCTTCTCGAAGGGCGGATGACCGAGAGGGCCTTCTATATGAGGCTTGCTCATTGTTACAATACATTTGCGGAGTAGCTGAAAATTTAAATAATTAATTTATCATTTTAGATAAATCTATCATTCTTCTTGATTCTAAAAAGTATTTTTAAATCAATAGTTATCCATTACCTTGAACAGGTAGTAATATACTCTTTTGGTGTCCTGATCATCTTCTCGGTGCATGCTCATAAAAATGTTTTCTACATCCACTACCATTCCTAAAAGTCGATTGACTTCCTGGCCAGAACATGATGCCAAGTGTGAAACGTGCCATTCTGTTAATGAGTAAAAAAAATAGAATGTCTTTTATAATGCATGGATCTATATTTCAATGATTAAATAATTACAATTAAAGCGGTCATGCAACATTTATGGCATTGCTAATATTCACCTAGGCTGTGATTGCAGTTACGGCAAGGATCTGTGAAATTGGCGAGAGGTTGAGTAGAGCTTGCATCTGTACGCTGATTCCCTTTGGCGGGGGGTGCAGGTGTCTTCCAGCCTGTACATTTACATTCTGATGTCTGAAAAAAAACAAAAACTTATATAGTGACACAAGATAAATTTTGGTTCAGTCAAATACCGCATCATAATAAAAGCATAAGTTAATCTTGTGATAAAATACAACCAGACTTGTAATAATTATTTGTATAATTTTACTGAAAACCAACACAAAATTTATTTTTGAAATTTTGTTGCTGGAAAAACTCTTATGTGACTCGAGGGGAATGAGTTGAGCATTCCTTAAAAATTATTAATCAGGTTTCGGTGGACTTAAAATTGTGTAGATAAGCCTATCACAAAAGCGTTAATTTAATACATAAGTGGTTTGTGTAGACTGTTTTTTCAATAGTTAAATTTGATTCTAATTATTTTAGACAAACGACAGACCTGGCAAGCTGAATAAACAGCTAATTTGAGAAGCTTCTTATTATGAGGCCAGTTATAAACTTGTTGTTTCCTCTGCTGTATCCTTTGAAGATTTGACTGTCTTGATGCCTGGTCAGTAGCTGCAGATGGCGCATCACCGACCCCTTGGTTGGTAACATTGCCAGTTGAAGCTTCTTCACCACCACTTACGACACCTGTGTGATGGAAATTGTTTCGAAATACATCTTTTACTATTGAATAAAATTGGTAACTTTATGTTACTGAATGTGAACATGTTTTATAATTACTGAAAATTGATTACTGTTGATTTTTAGATAAAATTATAAGAACTCTAAGCTATTCATTTTGATTCTTATGTTATTAACCCTTTCGGTTATTTATGTTTTCTATTGAAATATTTGCAAATTCTGAAAAAAAAATACATTTCATATATTCTCCAGTTCTAACATCTACTTCTACGAGTCTGCCATGTATAAGGAGCTTGGCAACCTTTACAAGAGAGCTGACAAATTTTACATTGAGACTTAGTCTACTGGCCTTACTTATTCAATAATGCACCAAGTATTTTCGAATAGAGAAAAATTGTGCCTAGTCAAATAACACTATAATAACCTTGATCTCAAAAGACACAAACACAAGTAGAGTCAAATTTTTGAATAACACACCTTCCTGGGATTGTTGGTGACTTTGAGACGACTCCGGTTCGCTAGAAGACATCTGCATTTCACCCATTTCGTCGGATGATAACATTGAATTGGTATTAGTTTGACACTAGTAGTAAAATAGAAATACTTCACTTCATAAGAACTCACTTGCCGACCGCCAGGCAAATATAAGAAAATCTATCTAATAAAATGTATTTAATGCAACACAGAAAAGACAAATTGCAATGTTATGATTGTAATTTGCAGTATTTTATTTAGTCCGCCGGTCCAGCTTGCTTATTTGCGTTAACTTGACAGCTGGCTTTAACAGTTTTACCAACTTAATTAGAATAAAGAAAAGGTAATCATCGACAAAACTACGTTTCACTGCCAATCAACATTATAATAAGGATACTTGTCTAAGAGAATATAAAAAAAATCATATTACGTTTTGGAATCCTCAGAAGGGTTTCATTATTTACGAAATGGTGAAATATTTGATTAGCCGTATTGCTTTATTACAACTCGAAAAATGTATACCATCTAACAATTTTGGCCTAGCCTAGCCCCTGTCCTTTAGTCTAGCCCCTGAGCTGGTGATAAGACTTTATAAACATCAGCAGACTTTCAGCAGCTTACTTTTGAAATCCTCCTAAATCTTTTCACCACCATCTATTCCAAAAAAAGTAATGAGAGATATAACAGACCTCGGATTAAACTCAGACCTTCGAGAGCCATCTATTAAGATTGATTTGGTATCTTCTTTATATTTAATTTTTTTCCATTTAATCAAGTATTTCGATTTAAAAATTTACGTATATTTTTATTTGAATTGTTACAACTTCGTACGATTCCACATGTTTTGTCTATAACGAACCGGTTTTCGCCTTTCGGCATTTTCGTACAAAGTTGTAACAATTCAAATTTGATATTGAAACTCCATCAAGCACTTTCAGTCGATATTATAAAGTATATTTTTATATATTACAGTCAGACACACATTGAAGGCCACCAATACTATAGATGTGGAGGATAGGATTTGGCCTCTGTAATTCAATTGCAATCAAAACACCTGAAATGAAGAATAGACTAAAGGATGTGTCATAAAATATGTGGATGTGAAATAATAGGGGTTGTCAATCTACTGCTTCACACCGGTGACCTGGCTCACAGGCATGATCCCAAGCCTTATACATTATATTATTTAAATTTATAGTGATGCCACATTTTGTTTTTTTCATTAATCCATGTTCGCTCTTAATGTGGATCATATGGCTTCCTAATATATACATCTGGACAGTTTTCCAATGACACAATTGCTTCTCACTTAATTGCTCAACCCCTCTATTTTACCAAGGAAGTAAAGATGGAAGGAAAGGGCTAAGACAAGACTTTTGGTTAGCAATTTCCTGTTTTTTAAGGATCAATTTGATAGGTATTTGATAGGTGGTAGGGAATTTATAGACCTCATTCACCCATACCTTCGGACAGAATTGACAAGTCAAATGAAAAAAAAATACTATTCATACTAAGATTTGAACCTGTTAAGTCTGTCACAGAAGCCAATAATGTTAAATAGTACACTATGTACACATTAACTCAAAACTTTTGATTTACCAATTCCTGCTGAGGCACACGGAGGATATTACATCAAGCATTCCAAAAATGAATTGGATGATGATTGTGTCAATAAAACGTAGGAAGATCATCTATATTTTAATAATCAACTATATTGAGTACTTTCTATTAAAACATTGTAATCCACTGTTTCGACAGTTGAGAAGTAAGCACCAGTGGATTAATGTCAATAATATAAATAAGTGAATTTTGATATATACTTACGAGGGAATTTGGCTCGGGATAGTTTAAAGGAGAAATCAATGATTTTTTAATTATAAAAACGTACTTTTAATTCCATGAAAATTTACACAATAATTGATGCCATACACGCTTTAAACATTGGGTAAATTAACTAACAATTTAGATTAGAAAATATTTGAATCAATCAAATATAACAAGGCATGTATTGCAAATATCAGATCTAGGGGCTTATGGAAATTCCGTTTACTTAAAAAATCAATCAACCCAATTTATAAAGAAAATTATCTGTATTAGTTATGTAAGCAAAATGTTGTTGTGTATGTATATCACTCACTTTGAAAGCGATTCAACATTTTACAAATTATTCAAGCAACTTTAAGTTATTGTCAAATTCCATGCGCCCAAAAACTTTCATTTGGTTAACTTAAATATTTAAGCTGTTGATATTTTTGTATCAGTTCTCCGAGCCATAGCATTGTCGAATTAACAAGAGTGTCAGATCTTTGAATCTTTTAAAAATTTATAAAAATAACAAATTTTGAAATCAGGCTCTACGTGTAAGTTAATTTTTCACACAGCTTATATTAAAATATATGAAACCATATCTTAAGCTAAGTAAAATTAATCGTAAACCTTCATCCATAATACTAACAGAGGAACTTCAACAAGGAGTGTTTAAAACTATTAAATGTATAGCTCTGCTAACGAGATTCACATATGGGCTGGCTAAAAAAAATAAGAATTATCTTTAGGCACATGAATTTGAATTTAGGAAATCTTGTGCGTTTTATAGTTATAAAATAAAATCGGTTAAATGGCAAGTTGAAAAGCTGCCAGATTAAGAAACAGATACATTAGATGATAATAATAAAAAATAATTAAGCAGTATATAATTGAGTTAACAAGCAAACAGTGAGGGGAGTACAATTATATTGAAATTGAAGAACGTAAATGGGCCATAACTTAAACAAAGGTTTTACATGCGCTTTTAAACATACAAAATGAATGATACATGAACAAAATAATATGAACCATAGTCCCCATCAATCCTATATCTTTCTAATTGTTAAGACCTCACACCGGCAATGAATTTCTTGTATCTTATGATCATGTACGCCATAGTTCAGTGTTATTTTTTTTAAATATTACAATCATTATCAAAAAGCTAAAGCATTGACGATGAAAAACATTAGATTTATCACTAATTATGATGGCACTATTATATGTAATTTTGAATGCTGGTCTCTCTTGAATGATGATAAAATGAATTATATGAAATCTGAAAAGGGTATCAAAATGTTATCAAATAATTATTTAAATATACAGATATCGATTGCTGATGCAGAAAAATTGTAGCAATTTTTTGCACACAGATCTATTCAACCAAGACTATGGCGCATGATAGCTTTTTGCTAATAAAAAAAAAATGAATATAAATAAACACTAAGCATCTCGAGTGGTTTGTCTGTAAAGGCATATATTGAATTTAGTCATCGACTAATCTCAGTGTAATATAAAATGCTACAAAGCAATATATTTTTGTGTTCCGCATAATAATATTCTACGGTCAGCGGCAATTATATATGCGGAATGTATCAAAAAAAATAATGCTGTGAAAGAAGCCTCAGAGACAAACTACACAATCACAATGTAGAAAAGTTGTGACAGCGATGAGACGCAGAATTACTATTGCTGTTTGCATTCAGAGGGGCTAAACGTTGCATCTGTCCCCGCACCGGCTTTTCCTTTTGGACGGTTATCTCCCGAGCGTTTCTTCCCACTCTCCGGTTTCTTATCATCGTATTCTTCTTCGCTCTCTTCCTCGCATTCTTCTTCCTGCAATGTGGATAACAATAATTAATATAGTCGATTGTATGCCAGATCAACACATCTATATGTCTATTATGCATTGTGAGATCAACTGAAGACAACAGGAGGGACGACTTAGATTATATTCTGTTTATTATAATTATTTACATAACAGACAATAAGTTTGCAATTTCTATAATTCTTATTTTACTGCATACTATTTCTCTTCACCATTATTGTTATCTGGTAATTTTACCATTAAACATAAATTTATTCAAGTGTAGCTCGAGTTTTGTGACAATAAGATATAAAAAAGTTTGAGAAACAGCTTTTAAAGGCCAAATGGAGGAAAAAGAATCCAATGTAATTGGTCATTATTGGCATTGTATCATGGCAGTTTTTAGTCCTTTTTCATTTACTGTTAATTTTTTGAAAGACACTTCACAAATCAGCCTCTTGCCAATGTAATCTTACAATGATCTCGGATGAAACAGACCTGTCAAATATTTTTTTATCATATACTTATGTAGTCTATCGAGTGTCTTTAATTTCTAAATAAATTAAGCACATGAAAATATTTTTAGTGAGCCCTTTGCCATGTTAATGAATACTCTTAATGATTAAGTAAATTCTTTGTCATTTATAACCCCGAAGATTGATTATCATACTTCATGAACAGGTAATTTAATTGGTTTGCTTGTATGGGATGTTTTCTCTTTTGTCTCACTATGAAAATCAAATGTCAGATATTTTGAACATTATAATACCGAAGGTGATCTGCTTTGGGAGTATAACACATGTCAATATGGTTTGAAATTGTTTTAAATTTAATTCACAATATCAAAACAATGAAGAGTTTCATTAAAATATGTCAATGAATGCTAATCCCCATTGAATTTATTAAATATTTGTGTTTTGAATATGGCTACTAGACTAGTGTATACTTTGAAAACATTTATCTGTAAAGGAATGCGATGCGCTGTTTGCATTTCTGCACTTTTATATTTGTTATCATTTGGTATTGTTAAAACCTAAACCAGAGTTTAACACGGGAAGAAATATAATAAGAAGAAGGTTTGTTATAAATATATATTTATATTTCACACATCATAGTATACATAAGAAACTTACAAAATAGCATAATCCTTTCGTGTTCCAAATTGGTTTAGCATCTATATCACATTCGCAATTAACGATTTAATGCATATAAAATGACAAATTGTTTCAAAACCCGTGGAATACAATATAGTTTAAAATTATGAACGACTTTTATGTTGAAAAATTTTGAATGAACTTTCACTATATAGTTCATATGTGTTATTTATGAGTGATAATTTTTCAGATTTAAAAAGCATTTCTGGAATATTCTAATAGATGAAATTAAAATATTTTTAAGTATACTTTTAAAAAGGGCATACTTTTAAATTTGGCACTTACAAAAATTAAATTTGTATTTTCGCTGTTACGCAATTAGTCTGAATGTATATCTCTTCAGATCTGTGTCAGAGAAGCAATGAAGTAATTAAATGAAAAAGTGCTTCAATGATTTTTTGATATACGCATTTAATTGTATTTTCAGTAAAAAAAATCAATGTGTGATAATTCAAGTGAATGGATATTCAGATAATAATCTAATATCGAATAAAGGTCTTAGCAAAACTGTTGACGATCTAAAAGTTATAACTATCATCACTCAATTGAATATTGATCAATATGAAAAGAATAGATTTCTTTAGTTATGAATAAATAAGATACTTTTAAAAATCAATGATATATAGATAACTTATAAATTTAACTAACAAAAAGATATGTATATCAGTATAGAATTTTGCAATCATAGAGAGGAAGGTTAAGGTATGTATGTTACAGCGTTATGTATTAACCAAGGTTCAAAATCCAATAAATATATAATCAACATATTATTAGACTACACAGTGAAAGTAGTTAAAAGCATTATTTGAAAACATAATATTATATAATAAATGCACTTTGAAAAATTACGCTAACTAAAATAAAATTTAATATATTATTCATTCTCTAAGCTAAAATAAAAATTAATGAGACAATTTTCAAGAATGTTTGACCAATTTTTGAATATTATTCACTTTCATCTGCCTATTCAGAGATTGCTTTTCACAGTAAGCACCGCTTTAAAATAATAACTACTGAAACATTTTTAAATTAGCAGAATTCGGAGCCACATTTGAGTTAAGAAAATGAAGTTCACGGGAAACAATTTAGTACCTTTAAGATAACTCGAATGTCGCATGTCATTAAGTCGGTATGAAGGTTTGATCTATTTCAACTTCTGTCATCACACCACCCTTTCTAAAGAAACTATCTTTGCAGGAAAACTAAAATAAACTTATACGATACGCTCAAACTGAACCATGTTTTTGCGACACTACTGAAACTTAAAATGATCAATCAGATGAAAAGAACGAACTGGAATTTTTTCTCAGCAGTTTTATCGGGTATTTTCAGTGTTCGAAAGATTTTTGCAAGCGGGACCAGCCCTCGCTGAGAACTTTTCCCCTCGATTATTATTTGAATTATATTTAAGGTGAAGCCAAATTAGTTGAGGGCAATTGGATAACGAGTCTTGAATTTATTCGTCATCTTCGGTAGTCACTTCGTTGAAGTCATCAAACGATTCCTGAAAACAACAGACGGAGACTGTGAAGAGCTTTAAAGAAGGAGAGTGGCCTAATTGCCACACCTAGACATTGGACACATGATTATAGTAAAAAGACCAGTTTTACCAAAAATCAATCATGACTATGTGAAAAAAAAAAAAATGGCAATTTAGATTAATACACTGACAAAAAAATCTAGGGAATCCTTTGAAAGGGAGAATGGAACGCACTGATTATTTATTATTATATTATAGTAATAGTATTACATTCAAGTAGCCAGATACAATGTCCAATGTAGTGTAACCTACCCAGTGTTAGTGAAGCAAATAGGAGTTAGATTGGCAGCGAGAAAGAAATTATAATTGCAAAAGAAATGGAAACAGAAAGAGCAAACACACTAAATTATTAACCAGATCGTTACAATGAAAGAAGTGCAAGCAGAACAAAAATTAACCAAGAGAAAGAAAAGCCTCCATCGGTAAAACTATGACAAACGAGTGAAGAAAATTTTATTTTTACTCAATTGACCGCACAGAGCATAGCCAAATGAATTATATTCTAAGCAATATAGCACATGTTGAGAAACCATGCGACTGAATCTACTGCAAAAGAAAAAAATCTGATGACAAATCATAGTTTACTGGTAAAAGGTGTAAAAACATTTAGTATACCCGAAGTACTTCAAGCATGCTAAGAGACAAAATATTGAGAAAACAAACCATACGTGGAAATCGACTAGAATGCAATTAATAAATATACATATAAACTGAATTATGTGATTTTGAACTGTTAATGAATCGAAAAGAGATTAATATAAGACAAATATTTGTGTCTCTTTTCACTCAGATACAGAGCCGAATCAAAACAAGTTGGATAAATAATTTTCGGTAAAAATGGCAGGGGGTTGTGGTAGAAAACATAATAGCAATAATACTGCAATAAATTAGAATGTAAAATCATTCAATACTTCTTTTTTCTACGATACAATTTCCGAATTATTACCATTATCACAGTTGTATGTATATAAATAATAACAATTGTAAATTGTACTTTAAACTTTTACAGTACATTTTTAACGAGAAGGCAAATATATCACGGCATTTTGCCTACTTCAGAAATGTCAGGAAAACATCACATTAAATCATTAAAAAAAAAATGCATTTACCTCTTCTTCTTCATAGTCTTCCTCTTCGTCGAGTCCTTCTCCGGTGTATAAGAGAACGGCATGCGGTACGACACTCTCTCTCAAGTAGTGTCCAATTTCAAAGTCGGACCTCATCAAACTTTGAAGTTCATCCATCACATCTTGGGATGAATCAGTAGGCACTGTTGTTGGTAAAATAAATATTTTTGAAAAAGTGTAAAAAAATAAATAAACAATGTACAATTATCATCTAAATTGATTTGGATGTTACGGAATGAACAGGTTGAGACTCACAATCTGGTGTAGTGAAGAAATTGAAGAAAGAGTCATTTTGAATTTTCTTTGTGATAGTACGAACGGATCCCTTCGACTTATGTTTTTGCTTCTTCTTGATTGTTTTCACAGTTACATTCTTGTCTTTGTTCCAGTTGATGGTGCACCCCTTTAGAAAAGACATTAAAGAATCAAAAAAAGAATAAATATAAATGCAGGCTTGTTGCTAGTCGAAATCGATTTTGAGCTGCGGTTTGTGAACAGCGCCGATAGAAGAATTACATTTGTTTTAATTTAAAGATGTACTCACAACACAATGGTAAATTTCTGGTCCCTCAAAGTCAAACGGGTTTTCAGGCTCCGGCAAACACTTCATGTGGTACTCCTTGGTCAATACTAGATTAGTGAAATATTCATTAGGCGAGAAATGGAACTCCAGAACGAAGCCCATAGGATCCTTCTCCAAAAGTAAAACTGGAACAGAGTTTCAATTATAAGAGATTGCATAAATTTACAATTTTTATTTTAAAATCATTAGTATAACAAACAAAAAGTAAATTTTACCTTTAATGTCCTCCAAGTGACGGAAAATAGGTTCATCATGCTCTTGGACCATTTCAGACAATTGAGTGACATTCTTGAAAATTGTCAACCAAAAGTCAGGGACACCTTTTACATTATCTTCTTCCTCTAATTTTTTATTGCTGCGAACAATATAGAATTTCGCAATCAGTAAATGTTAAAAGAAAAAAAAATTATAAGCCAATGAACAAATCAAAAATATTTTACTGACTCAATTTCTGCTTTAGGTTTGTCCGCAATGGCAGTCTTTTCAACACCCTCGGCTAAGTCATCGTCAGTATCACTATCCCATTGACACTCGGCATCTACAGGCTCATATCGGCCAGTGATTATCTCTGCTCTCTGTAATAATAGAATACACCAATAAAATTATGAATTTACCGAAGCATTTCATGATTTCTGTAGGCCAGATTTCGCACCTTATCGAAGAACGGATAGTACTGTTTGATGTACTTCACTTCCAGAGCGTGGACATCCTGGTAGAATTGGGCTTCTATGTTGGTGACAGAGAGTTGCAGATTCTTGAGAGCGCGGATGCGACGTTTGACGCTAGGCGGAAGGTCTGCCATGACGTCCGTCTGCAATCTCTCTTGGATCGCCGCCATTTTACTGAAACAGTTCACATATACAAACATAAATAATGAGACTTTTAAAAATAAAACGTTTTCGAAATATTGAAAACCTTCCTGACAGTCCCGTCAGAGCCCAGATATTTAAACTTTTCTTAACCAGGATTTGAATCATGATCTTGTCAACCATTTTGCATGTTTCAGTGACATTAGATTGGTTTCAAAACGGTAGAAAGCGTGATATATCTGGAAAAGTTTAGTACATTTTGGAAAGAAATTCAAAATTAACAAATGAATGAGTCCTATACTGAGAAAATTCTGAATATTTGTCGACTATCATTATGGACTTGATTAATTTCAATTGGTTTAACTGTTTGGACAGGCTGACAAATTAAGAGAATATTTTTTCAGAATACAATAAGTGACACATTAAATGGTTACAAGTAGAATGTTTCAAAACTTTCCGAAGAGCTTCATATATATATATAAAATCTGCACTATGCGGTAACACTGCATAACAATCACTTTTTCTTAACAATCACACTATGTGGGAGGTAATTATGCAGACTACATCAATATTATCATTAATTTATAGCAAGATGAAAATCACTGTGGTCCACATTCTTATAAAGTCATGGTTCCCAAACTTTTCACGACGAAGCCCATTTGACAAAAAAAAAAAAGTAAAAATGAAAATTTTGTAAACAGTTTGGGAAGCACTGTCAAAAGGAATAACGACAAACCAATAGAGGTATAGAAGCCCGACGTCCTGGTCCCGTTCATACTTACAATATAATAATAATGGGTCAAAAAAGCGTATATAAATAAAAAGATAACTAAAGCATATACAACTCTTAATCAAAGTAAAATATAATATATATAGACACAGCAAAGAGAAATTGTTTTTTGAATCTATGAATAAATTTCATACAATATAGATTGGAATCACAAATTATTTCGCAAAATGTTAATAACTCTAATGACTAGGTGAAGAATTACATTGCAGCTCCAATATTTTGTCATATCAATGAATGTACAATTTTGAAGATAATGAGAAAGCAAACTAAAAAAAAGTGCAAAAAATAAAAACCAAAGCTGTTATGGCACGGCTATTTTCGGTGGAGCAATGGAAATTAATTCTATTATATTCAATAAAATCTATTTGTAAGAAGCAATCTTGCTCAGGGGGTCGAAAATTTGATAAAAATTATAGTCATAATGTTGAAGAGAAGCAAATCAAATATATAAAATACAGGGGGGAGGACGATACATGAAAATTAATATTAACTTTTTTACAATACAGTCTCATCGTAAAGATGCATTTTTCTGCACTGACAATAAGTTGAATTTGTATTATTTGTGCAGCAATATTAATGGTCACGATGAAATAAAATATAAATAAAATTAAAACTGACATATTAAAATACCTTGCCATCATTTGCTGGGCGGTCTCGTCACCGGGGACTCCCTCATCGCCGGATTCCACGTTGGAATCGTCAGTAGACTTTTCTACGGATCCCATTATCTGGGATGCAAAATAAAGGGTAAATATGTTATGCGAGCATTCACAGGATTTCATGAATAGGGTACAAACAAAAAAGTGGAAGGAAAGTGAAAAATATAATACAAGTTTCAGCTAATTATATTAAGGATACACGATGCCTGCCTTTTGAAAATGACAACCATTGAGGGCAAATAAAATGATTGAAAATATGAGTTTTAACACGAAATAATACTTGGGGTCATGCAGTGTAATATATAATTTCATAAAAATGTATTCTTGTAAGGTCAAACTAAGTTTTGCTTGATACAAAAAAAAATTACATCTCAAAATAAACTCAGAATTTTTATGGTAAACAAATATTTAAGTGTACCTAATGTGATGTGTTTGATAATATATATACTGCCAAAACACATGCAAGTGTAAATTTTAACAGAAAATCGAGACATTTGAATTTTAGGACATCAAAAACAATGGCGAGTTTTTTTTATAAAATTTTTGATGAGAAACGTTCAAGTCCCCTCAGTTTTGTGTTGACTGATTTCAACTGTAACTATGATATTTTCGACACTGGAGACAGCTTCAAGCATTCAAAGTTTGCCTGTTTTTTCCCCAAGCTGGCTACTTGATAAATACTAGGTTAACATTAGTACAAAAGATTAACGTTTTCATTTAAAAAATGTGATTGAGTAATTAGCATTAATTACCCTTATGAAGACTAGTAGATTGTAACTATGTATGTTTCCAACTGGTTGTCTACACATTTTTTTAAATTGGAAACCTTGGTAAAATGCTGCATGATTTTGTTGCCAGTATAGGATTAACTATACATGTATATTAGAGAGCATTGAATGTGTTTCATTTTCTGAATTGAAACACGGCACAGTGGCAGGTATAAAATAAATAATAGGTTAACGCAGCACTAGTATACAAAGCAAAGGCCAAATAGGAATGTGTGTGGGTATATTAACATAACACAAAGGCACACAAAAAGTTAAAACTGAAATTGTGTTCATATAGGTTTTGTTAAATAAAAAAAATGGTAAAAGATTGAAAAAAAATCATGTGTTGCCAAATTCTATCAAAGCAGGGAAATTTTTTAAAAAGATGAAAACACAACTTTTAGAATGTTCTCAAGAAATCCGGGGAGAAGATGATGACAATACAGACAAAAATTCATTTTGAAATCAATATTAATTAAACATGACATTCGTCCGCCCCACCACAGTTCTTGCAGAACTGGAGAGAAAAACTCCACTACAAGTCAATATGCTCCACATAGGGAGTGAATTTTGGTTAAAGATAGATACCCAAAGATAATGTGGCCTTTTGAAGAGGATTCAAGTTAAAAAAAATCACTTTTTTTTTTTTTTGAAGTTCGTTAAGTTCCGCTAGCAAAGATTTGTAACAATTTTTACAAGCCATGATTTTCTTTATCGCCAATTTGTGGGTGTATTTGCTGTAAAAGTTACTATAAGTGCAAGCTAATACTACAAAGACTGAAATATATTCAAAAATTAAACATGCATTCGCACAAAAGGAGTTTTTTTCGAACATAAATTTTCTAGGGGTTAGTTATTAGCTAGGCTTGGTAATAGGTTTGGACAGAAGTAAAACTGGTGAGATATAATTTTATTCAATTCATTAAATGAGGAATGAAGCCTCCACATGAAAAAAAATCTTAAAAAATGAGAAACTCATTACATTACAAACAAATTTGAATTGACGCAATAGTTGAAGACGTAAGGCGAGTACCATAGCGACAATTGAATACAGACACCCGAAGACATGAGAAAAACTGAAGTCGAAAAAGTCGTCTAACTTCGGCGTAAATAGCATATTTCATAGATAATTTCGATAACATGGCAAATCAGCAAGACGTGTACCACCGTAATCGAAAAGAGAGTAAACAAAAGAGAAGAGCATGATAAAAAAAAAATCAAAAAAGAACAAAAACGATATGATACCTAGGTTACGGATGATCTAAAATTATTTTCTAGCCGATTGTTAAATCGATAGTTTCGAGGACGCAGATTACTGCTTCAGGCACAGATGTTATACGAAATGAGATAAAACAGCACTTTAATTAACAAATAGTGAAGTGTCTGTCAAAAACATAATGCGCAATTCGGAAAACAAGGCATTCGGCGACCACATGGGCACAGTAGACAACTACTTTGAAACTAAACTACGTGAAGTATTCTTGTAAGAGACTAGATAAAATCATGCCAGTAAAAAACGGAAATCGCACGGGTAGTTTTACTCACTGCAAATTAGAAGCGAAGCCATATATGTATTTAAAATAATTCATACCTCTGTACAAAACGACTGGCGGATCAGGAAAGATGGATACCGGTTGTACAAGATGTACTCGGAGACAAGATTGCAACTGAAAAAATTTACCGCCGTCCGTCGAATGATGTTGCCATCGAAAAAAACAATGCATAATAGCTCTGTTTCACGACTTCATATTTGATTTTGGTAATTTTAAGTCTATATACTGGCAGCATTGTAGCGATCTGACGTCTTCCGTTGACATTTGATTGACTTAAAGTTGAAATCAATATTTTGATTTTTTGAAATGGCCAATTCGTGAATAAGATGATGAACATTAAAAAGGAGCCAGATGACCATTATCTTTATTTAGAAGAGCCTATTGGGAGTGTTCGTTCGGAAGCGAATAAAAAGCTGACACAGAAGAATATAGTCATAAAACAAGATACTAATGAGGTGCATCTTCGTCTTGAGATGATAGATTAGATAATCGCTGTTACTATTTAACACGGGATTAAATACGGAGCTTTAAATTTTAGGTTTCTACCACAGAATTGATAACTAAAGTGAAAATCGAAGTTTCATCGGACGGGAATTTACATGACGAAATAAATTTTGAATATGAAAAAACATATCAACAGATAAAACAAATAAAGTTTGAATCGACTGATGATGGCTCGCAGTATAATAAAGAGGTGACAAAGAAAATTAACAGAGCGCATGAGTGAACAATATTCTAAAGCCGTCCTGAAAGAAATTTTGTTCTGTGGTGTTGAAGTGAAGGGTATTCCCCAACTGCTATATTCATAGAAATAGTTAACTGTAATATAAAATTAGAACATCAAAATATATATATTTTTTTGTACATAATATTGCAAATACATACTTAAAAATCCTGCAGAGAGTTTGTCATAGTGCACTCTCTGTAAAGTATATGACCAAATCAATTTTAAGGTGTTAATTGTCACTTCTTGAAGGAAATGCATGATATTTTCAATAATAGAAACGCATTATTTAGTACTTATTTCCACAATATATTTTATGATCCGGACTGATTTTACCCATTACAAGCATTATCAACTGATTAAAAAATATATTGTGGAAACAATACTAAGAAATGTGTTTAAAATAAGTGATTAAGCTATTGGTCACAGTTGAGATTTAAAAAAAATCTGGGAATGAGTTATAGGGTGTAAAATACAGCAGAAAGGGTCAATTTCCTTATATTTATAGTGGAATTTATCACTTCAGTACTAGTTATATTTTACATATTATAATATCAGCTGAGGGTGCTTGGTGAAATTTCAATATCAAATTCGAATTGTTCAAACTATATCCAATTCCACAAATTTTGTCTCTCATGACGTGGGTTTCACCTTTCGGCATCTAAATATCTCACAGATGCAATAGACTGATATTTCTAGGCCAGGTTGAGTCGAACAATTCTAGTTTTCAGATTGATATTCTAACTTATAAACTTTTCCAGGTTTCGGTCTCTAATGATTCAGGAAAAAAATATAATGATGAAAACCATGTGATAAAATGGGAGGACAAAGAAGATTTCGCTGCAGAGAATGAAGATTCGGACCTGATCTGTGGTAATGAAAACATACAAGCAGAAATCAAAGAGCATCGTATTGAAGTTGCCAAATTGAATTGTGTGTTGCCTGAAGACCGATATAGTGAATGCAATTATAAATTCGGAAACGTTTACATCTGCAATGTTTGCAATCTGAAATGCAAGAGATTCAAAGTTTTGCTGAGGCATATAGCTATAGTACACAATGAGAGACCTTATAAATGTACCGTTTGCGGATTCAGATGTAAACACATCAGTCAAATCAATTCCCACAGACTGATACATAACAATTCGAAGCCTTACAAATGTGACAAATGCAATTTTGAATGTAAACTCTCCGGCAATCTGCGTGCGCATCAACTGGTCCATAAAGGGGACAAACCGTTCTTCTGTGATTTATGTGATTTTAAGTCCAAAAGGCTACGTGAGTTAAAATGTCATAAGATGACACACGAAGATTGCAAACCTTTCGCGTGTCATCAATGCTCTTTCACATGTAAACTGCCACGTAATTTAAAAACGCATCAGCTAACGCATATAGATGACAGACCGTTTGTTTGCCGAGTGTGCGACTACAAATGTAAATTACTTGGCAATTTGAGGACCCACGAATTGATTCACAGAGAAGACAAGCCTTTTCAATGTAATAAGTGCGAATTTAGGTGCAAGCAAATTCGACATTTAAAGAGACACGAAATCAAACACATCGACATAAAACCATTTGCATGCGGTGAATGCAATTTTAAATGTAAACGTGTGCACGAGTTGAAGAGGCATAAGACTACTCACAGTGATCGGAAGGCGTTCCATTGCAGTGTATGCGATTTCACATGTAAACTTGCTGGTAATCTCAAACAGCATCAGATGACACACACCAATGAGAAGCCTTTCTCGTGTAACTTGTGTCAATATATATGTAGACGAGCAACAAGCTTAAGAAAACATCAAAAAATTCATGGAAATAAACTACCGGATTCTGGAGTCAATTTAATGAACACTTCAGTATTTCTTAAAAAATAATGATTGTGATGAAAATTTTTAAGTAAAACAGTCCTGAATTACATTCCTACATCAACATTCCAGAATCGGGTATTACAATCCATATCTCATCATTTCTATTAGGACCTGGAAATAGCATTTTAAATTGCTGAATTATGATTTTATGTAATATGTTACCCTTTATTGTTTTACAAATGATTATAAGGAGATAGACAACTATCAATTGTTAGTTTTTATAAAAAATATGATTCTATACATCGTTGATTGACAAGTGATCCGAATAAAAAGATTTTGTTGTAAGCGAGATATGATTTTGAATCCATTTTATATAAATACAATAAACTCCGATAAACTGGAACGTTCCAGTAAAATAAAGTAAACTTCCTGAACTTTTCACCTTCAACGGAAAGATTTCATTCAGATTAATGTTTTCGTAAACCATTAGTTCAGTGCATAAAAAAACTATGCATTTCTCTTATTAACTAAAACTATAGTTAAAATACTTCATTATGTAGTATTACATTCGCTCTGCCGCTCTCTGTGACAAGCATATGACCTTCAAGCTTAACCTTGAAAATTCCCTGTGATATGATATGGCAATCCTCTTATGGATCTATCAGCATTAGCAGTAAAGAATTATCTCGGGTTAGTGTGTTCTAATTTACTGGATTGATTTAATGTTTACATATCTTGATTTGAACCCTTGATGTCTGATTGTTATTCAGAAAGGTATTTAAATATTGTTTTACCGATTTCATATTTTTTTATTGTTCATCAATCATTTCAGTAAAATGACGGTTCACTATACTTTGGGTCTAAAATTATTTGAAATGTATTTTGATATATGTTATGATTTACAAAACAGGGGGTGCTTGATGGAATTTCAATATGAAATTTGAATTGTAAAAACTTTGAATAGGGATGGAGATATCCTCCCCCAACTGTCACTTTATTTTCAATATATCACAGTAATCTGGAATGAAAGTTTTTTATACAAATTGATGAAAAAAATGTATATAACGCAGCCAGTTATTTGCAAATACATATTAAAGAAAAAATGTCAAGATTTTTTCTTATAAAATATCTGGTAAAATTTAATGATGTCGCGAATTGATGTTTGACCTGAGATGTAGTCCGAAAACCAAATATAAATGAACAGAGAAAAATAAGTAAGTAAATAAGTCAGTATAAATTAAAAGGGTATATTTATTGTCAAAAAATGTAAGTACAGGCATTGTTGTGAGAAACAATTATCTGCCAACAGTTCGATTGCAGATGAACAGTACAATTTTTTACAAATTTCTTTAAATAACAACACAGCCTGATTCAAGAGAAATAATAATGTCATCTATCATAATAATGAAACCTGTCATTTTCTTGAGACTCGTCTGTAAGGAAGATCAATTGTACTATCACTAAAAACTATGGTTTTTTCTCATTTGGCAACAAAATAAATTAATAAATGTTTGATAAAAATGGTTAAAATAATAAAATTCGCTAAACAAAGCATTATAAATTGAAACACCACCAATTTAAGTAAAAATAAGATTTCTTCTCTATATAAACATGGCAAACATTGACAAGGAAAGGTAAAGTGACAAAAAAATGTGTCTCAGACAATTATAAAAATGCTTTGAATGTGTATATATAAATAATACTGAGATTGCTGCATGACAGAATATGTTTGATATCCCTTTTTGAGCAACAGATTTATTGATTTTTCAGATTTTTTTTTTCTGTGGTCATGGTGATTTATCAAAAATTGCGGATACACCATCTTTAGTGACAATTTGACTTCAGTTTTTCAGTAAAATGCCAGTTTAAGGTGTTAAAGATGTTTTCTTTTAGAATGATGTTTTTTTCTTCTGTGATGTGAAAAATTTGCTAAGCAACGCCATCTACAATCTGCATTATTAATTCAATTTTGATTATTTTGACGCATGAGATTCAGTCTAAAAGACCTTCAATTTTTTTAATAAGGTGAAGATTTACTAGAATGTCGATCTATTTTAATATATTTAAAATTCTATAAAATATGCGATGCATAATTTTTTGTTTTTTACTTTGTTTAATAAATATAAAAGACTCAAAAAGTATTTTTTTACTTTTGAAAATAAGTAAACAAAAGTATTATATTCACAATACCTTTCCTGTCAGTGTCGATATCAACGAAATCCAAATATTTCACATTTGATAATTATACACTTTTTTCAATTCAGTATGAAAGGTTAAATGGCACGCCTGGATAAATAAAGAACATATTCAAACATAGTTTTAGAAGGATTAGGATAGCCTTCATTGCATATCAACTTTTTGATATTTTTAAAAGTTTATTTTTGAAATTACATGAAAACTACAATAATAGAAAATATTTACCAAATTGTCACAAATACTACATGTTTTTTTTTTAAATGAGTCTGCAATCCTATTCTCAAATTTATTAGACTAGACAACAATAAAGTCAAGGCAGAATGCTCAACACCTTTGAGCCGAACATAATTAATTTTAGCATTTCCTCTATATATCTTTATTTTGTTGGTAGACCTTTATTTAAATGCAGTTATGTTCACTGCTGTTATAAAATGTAAGCTATCAGGAGGGTATCTCTTTAAGATTTGAGGTTTTCTGATGTATTAAATAATTCATTTTGATAAATGGAGTCATTTCTGAATTAATAATATATGAAAATTTGGGAAAAAAATTGCAGTTGAGCTTTAAGGTGACTTAAAGTGTTAACTGTCACTTATTGATGGAAAGGGATTGTATTTAAAGAATGCAAATGTTTAGTAATACTTCCATTACATTACATATTTCAGACCATGACCGGTTTCACTCGTATCGAGCATTATTAACTGTTGACTATGAGCGAAACTGGTCCTGGTGAAATTGAATTCTTTTACTCTAAGCACCTTACAAGGGGCTTAATATTGATTTTGATCATTTGGTTTCAAGTGAGTAAAATTATTCTTAAGATATGTATTTGGCAAAAAAATGATGATACTCATTTAGCTCGTGATTAAAAGTTATAGTACCACTGACCTCCTTCCTGTATTAGGATGTTAGTCATGTCAAGTATCAACATAACAAAGATGTACAGGATAAATGAAATAAAAAAAATGTTTTGTTTTATTTGAGTGTAGTCATTAGTAAATTTTAGAAAAGCACTGCTGACACAAAATTTAATATTATCAGTAGTACAACCTCTTGAAAAAAACTTAAAATAAATGATAGAAGCAAAAACCTACAATATTTATATAAATAACAATATATACAAAATTATCAATCATTTACTTAATGGAAGATATCCCACTTTGCAATACAAAAATTCTTCACTAGCACCATCTTACAAAGACAATCAACAACTTAATTAAAAGCCTCAAGGGAAAATGTCTTAATTTCTATGGGATACACTTATATTAATTACCATTGTTCTAATAATCGTTCCGTTCAGTGACATGCAAATACTTTTAGTTTTACGAAGATTCATACAATATAAGAAACTCATACAATCGATGCAGCCACACAATAAAAATAGTTTAAAACTAATTCCTGCATTTATTCCCACAGGACATACCGACGATCAAGTTCGTATGCCAAATATGAAGTGATTTGACTACATTTTTGAAAGCTTCATACACTACAGCTTCACAACTGTCTTAACCATTGAGACATCATGGCGTGCAGGCAAGCAAACACCACCACAAGAACATTTATGTATACATAAATATTTTTATAAAACAAATGTAATTCAAAATCACCTATAGAATGTTATCTGATTTCCAGAATTTTAAAACTTTAAAACATTCTCATGTTATTCACATTCAAGAGGAACAGCTGTCACAGGTTGTTTTAATATATATATGTGAATATTTGTGGTAGCTTTCAATGTATTTACATATAAAATCTATATATTACACTGAAAATGTTATGCAATACTTTCATAAAAGAGACAAAATTCCCAAATAATGTACATATTTTTTATTTTTGTGTGGCAGCCCTAAATAAATAATTCTGAGTTATTTCTTTTTGACTATTCAATAAAAACAATGTATTAAATGACTTTCCGTATATGTATTGTCGCAATTTCACAAAAAAAAAATATAAATTGAAAGTGGTGTCCAAAGGGTAAATCTCTCAATAATTTAGTGTACTAATTATTGTTTTGAGAATAATGTATGTTGCTGTGCAGGTTTATTCTTTAGCAATATTTTGATAGCAAGTCAAGTGATTAACAAGTCAAAAAGAACCATTTTGGCTATTTACATAAATGTTTTTAAACTTGATATATTCACTGCTTATTGAGAGTATATTGGCATTGCATTAAAATTCATCTAGAAGTCAAAACATCAGTGACGAATAGTTCATTCTCAGCAGTGAATGCAATAATAATTTTCTCATTATTATTATAAACATAAATTCTTTTTTTCAAACAATATACTCAGTTAATAAACTGATAAAATCTCAATTGCATAGATTTAATCTTTTAATTATTTTTACCACATCATTGATTTGACGTACACACTCCTTCATCGATAGGGCCTAACCATATATCAATCAACTTCACATTGCGAAGGTGATGATGTCAAAATGATTATATGTATTTGTTATAACATAGTAGAAACTTTAATTTGATTGTGTACAGATGAAACGAATTATATTTGTTTTATGAATAATTATCGATTTGGCATAATGACATAATTGAAAATGCACATTGATAACCCACAGGTTGACATTGATTAGATACGACATCTGAAAACGAGTTTCAATTGCTTCGCATTAAATATTTATTTTAAACAACTCGAAACTGCGAATAATATACAAACTGAATTATAAAATGATTCAACTAAGATTTTTATAGAAACTGATAAAAATGTACAGATTAAATTTGGAACACAACGTACAAAAGAAGTAACATTATAATTTTATGATATTAAAAATATTGAATACGGTAGAATTAAAAAATTCTTTCTACATTACGTGCGTCAACTATCTATTTATAAATCACATTTTGTGCATAAGATATTACTTACAAAGATTGATAAAAAATCACAAGATTTTGCTATCTCTTATAAAATGAAAAGTGTTTAATCTTTAATCTTCCGAAAAAATATCTTTTTACTATCAGCAGGTTTGAGGAATATGTCTAATTTTAACACGGTGAAAAAATAGCAATGTATTTTAGTTCTACAAAATTATTTTTAACAAATATAGTTGATAGCTATTTCGGCTCACGCCATCGTCAGAACTATGCTTAAACTAACATTTGCTTATCTATATATAGCTGTGCAGAAAAGGTACACAACATCTCCTCTCTCCTTTTCCAATGGTATAGCTTGTTATTTAAACAACAATGACACTAAACTTTCAAAATTCCAAATGAAACAATAGGTGTCTATGACAATAAGATTATGTGTGTGGGACGGAAGTGGTCCTTCAGGAAGCAAATTAGACCACCCCTTTGTGCAACGGCTTGACAAGTGGCGATATTATTATGTTAGTTTGATCGTTAAGAATCCTTTGTGACAATTTGTGTCTATTGATCTCCAGCTGTTCTAAAGCCGTCATTCTTCGACCCTTACTACAAAGATGCAAACATTTAGGAGCTGAGTTCGAATTTACATTATGTGACTCATTAATAACGTGATTAGCGAATTGTGAATCTGTTTTTTTATTATTGAATGATCTTACATGTTCCTTAGCTCGAGTAGATATACTTCTACCTGTCTGTCCGATATAAACGGATAAACATGAGCCACAGGACATTTTATAAATACCGCTTCTGTCCAGTTTATTGATTTTATCTTTGCTATTTTTAAGATGTCTGCCTAAGTTATTGTTGACCTTGAAAGCTACGTTTATTGAGTTTTTAATCTCCCGATGAATTTTTTCACTAATGCTACCTAGGTAGTTAATAGATTTATAGAAGCGGTTATCTTGTATTGGGTTCGGGTAAATGAGTTTTCTAGCTAGATTTAATTGTTTTTTATATAATAAATTATTCATCGTTGTTATCTCATAACCATTATTACAGGCTATGCATTTAATAGTTTGCTGTTCTTTGTCGTAATCTGCCTGGCTCATAGGTACAGTTACTAGCCTATGGACCATGGAGTTATAAGCCGCAAGCTTATGATTCCATGAGTGGAGGGACTTTGCGTGAATTGTGGTATCACAAAAGGTAGGTTTTCTAAAAATTTTAAAAGTGTGTCTGTTTTTAACTCTGCTAATAGTTAAGTCCAGGAAATTGATGGAGCTGTCTACCTCTATCTCTAGTGTGAATTTAATATTACTATGTATAGAGTTAGCTTTCTGTAGAAATTTATCTAGTTGTCTATCTGTGCCTTGCCAACAAATCAAGATATCGTCTACATAGCGGTAGTAATATACTATATTATTTTTTTATCTAATTCAAGAAGTTTAGATTCGAAGTTGTCCATAAAAATTTCTGCAAGTAATGGGCTTAGAGGGCTGCCCATTGGCAACCCGTCATTTTGTTGGTAAAATGTTCCGTTAAATTTAAAGTAATTCGTTTCAATACACACTTGAATTAAAGAGTAAATCTCTTCAGATTCAAATGGTGTACCTTAGATTTTTCTAATATGTCATGTAGCGTTCCCAAGCATTCCTTAACAGGAATGTTAGTGAATAAACTAGTGACATCTAATGATATGAGTTTACTATTCGGGGGCAATTGTCTATTTTTGATTTTGTCTATTAAATCTATTGAGTTTTCTAAGCTATGTGTAGGCTTGAATTTAGTTTTATCTTTAAATATTTTATTCATCAAATAGGCCAGTTTAGCTGTCGGAGTATTCGTAAAGGATACCACCGGTCTAATGGGAGTGCCGACCTTATGAATTTTAGGCTGTCCGTAGAGTAACGGTGCCGTTGGATTCATCAGATTGACGACCCTCTTCTTAGATTCGGTGGGGAAAACTATGTTGCAATCTTTTACCGTATTCTTGATTTTAGCCGCTAATTTAACCGTAGGGTCTTTTGTTAACTTTGTGAAATCGGATGGTTTGAGGAAGTCATTTACTTTATCGATATAGTCTTTCTTATTTAATATAACTATCGAGTTGCCTTTGTCTGCTTTCGTTACAATAAGGTTATTAGTGTTAACCTTGGTTTTAATATTTTTGAGGGTTTTAATTTCTTTATTCTGCGGTCTAAGTTTAATTGAGTTTACTGAGTTTGATATTAATTTGGCTGTAGTGTGTTTGAGTAATTTGTTATTTTCAACGCTTGATAATGCCAGTTCGGTGTCTATAGCGAGTGATTCTAATTGTCTGGCTGTTGGATGTTGAGGGATTTGATACTTAAAGCCTTTATCCAACAGATTGGTCTCTTCATCAGAGAATTGCACTGAGGAGAGGTTGATCGTCTTTAATACATTGCTATTTTTTCACCGTGTTATAATGGAGTTCTACCAAGTGAATGCCAATTCAATCAATAAAATGTCTTATTTTATTTACAATACATATGTAGTTAACGATTTAATAATATTTGAAATGAACGTAAGAGCTACAGGGAAGTCTTAAGCCAAAGATCTTCGTTTCTTGCAGCATCCTAAGAATCTTTATGTATCAAATTAAAGAATACAGCAAATAACTTTTATGACTCAATGCAAACCTAAAAAAGTCAGTGTTGTAGTTTAAAGCTGTACAATGCCCCTTGAGATTGACAAACAATCACTGTTGAATTGCAGGGCTTTTAATTGAAACACTTTTACTTACAAGGCGCAAGAGTATAAATTATAGTATAAGTGCTAAAATTATTACAATAACATTGAACAAGAACGACGGAATCAAAAATAACTGGACAACTTGTTGAAAAACAGAGGTTGAGTTGTAGTCAGTGGTGGCTGGTGATACACAATCGAAACAGGTTGGGCCAGTGACCAACCTTTTTTTTACAATCTAAACATAATAGATATCATACATACAGTGACATCATCAAAGCATTATGAATTTTCAATTAGAGGACATTCAAAAAATAAACATACAGACTGTGATAAGGGACCATATTGCTGCTGGTAAACAAACACATGCTCGCATGACATCACACTTTCAGGTTTTAAATAGATCCTGCCTCAGAGCTCTAAGTCGTATTATACAACGTTCTCATGAAACAATACAGTTTATTTTTTACTCAAGGTATAAATCAACCAATAAAAAACAGACTGAATATTATTTTGAAACAAAAATAGCATTAATGAATATGAAAACATTTCACAATGATTTCATAAATTTCAATAAAATGATGAAATCATATGCTGTCAAGTCATTTTGGCCTGCACCGGTTGGCACCATCACTACTTCTAAGCTTTATGAGGACATAGAAAACACATCCCAAAGATGTATACCACGCCTGTGGACCAGCCAATTCCGAGTATACTAATTAGTTCAAAATGTATGCCAAGCCAGTTATTGAAGTTCTTACGTTAAATCATTGCATTTTTTTAAAAAATAAATGATGATTGTCGATTTTAGATTTATTTAATAAATTTAATTACTAGTGGAGCCCAGCCCATGTGGACCCTAAAGTCACCACTGCTTACAGTTATTTATTTTGAATTTTGCATTCAAATAATTTTTTACGTGCACAGTAAATAGAATCAGCATAGTTTAACAGTTCAAATGAAGTGATACAGAATTTATTATCACAGAAGGTACTGGATATAAGTTATGAGTAAAACTGCAAATTTTGAAAACTGTTTAAGCGATAGAACGTGATGTCGGATACCTGCTTTTCAAAGTTTGCAGATGTTCAATCACATCCTTTTAAAGACGTCTGCGGGATATTCCAAGTGTTAGTAAATTAATTCTCAATTTAACTCAATGAATCGTAATAAATTATCATACATATCGTTAACAGCCTATAATAATTACTAAAAAATGTCTTTTGATATTTCTTAGCAGCTAAATGTATTAAATTCAAAGATAAAGGTTTACATCTTTGAAGTGTATGGAAATTTTCAGTAGATGCGTAATCTAGAAATCTGCCTGACAACTTTCGGTTGTTATATTCATTTAATTTTAAAATATCTTATTCATGGAAATACGATACTTTCATTGATCTATTTACAGATAAAAATGATTAATAATTTATTTTATAATCAGATCTTTAAAAGGAATCATAATTCAACAAAAAGTTGGCTAGTATTCCTCGATGCTACAAATTAAATATTCAAACTATAGATCTTAATACAGCTACAGTTTGAAAAATTAAATCTGTGTATTTACAATTTCTTTTGTCGATATAAATTTTATTAAGACCATATTACTTTTTATGAGCAGTAATATTTTTATGATGTAAGTAAGATACAAGGCAAATTAATTGAAAAGATAGAGGCACACTTTAGATATATTTGAATTTCAAGACAACAAAATAATGTGTGCAACAAACCAACATTTTCATTTTTTATATATTTATATAGACCTTTATTTTACTTGTTGATTGTTATCAGTAAGATATTCAACAATTAAAAAAAGCAAATTATTAACCTAAACTAATATTTGTGCTATCTTTTTTCAATTTACCATGGACACATTTGTTGTTACGGCAACACTTGCATAAATCAGTGCTGCCAATTTGTTTGGACGTTCAAATTTCAGATGGAATAATTCTTTGAATCAAGACAACCTACACATATGTAAATGATTCTCATTGCCTAAATTTCTTTAGTAGTCACGAAAAATGGTTCTAAAATAACATAACTAACAGTACAAAAACATTTAAATTCGTGCAAGGTATAAAACAATAAAAATCATTCACAATTATAATCTATTTACAACCAGCATTATTTTACTAGACTAAATGTAACAACATAATGGCTTTTTTACACACATTCAGCAGTTAAATAAAAGAGAAAAATTTCTTTGTTTAGCTAGAAAACGAGATATATTTAGCTATATCACTGGAAGCATGTAAATAAGCAGCAACAATACTATCATTGGCGAAGAGTTTTCTACAGATATCTGAAAACGTATTCATCCAAAGCTTCTTTTTTTATATGACACTGAAATTAAACTTTGTCCAAAATTTAAAAACAAATTTTACCATTTAGCAATACATGAAAAGTGAAAAAACAAATTAAAATGAGTATATCACAGCCCTTCAGAGTTGATCTTTAATTTTGTCATTTTTTATTTACTTCCCAATAGTTTAATTTGACGAAAAATCAAAACACGAATATTTTTTAACTATTTTTAATGAAGACATGCCTAGTGAGTAAACATTATAGATGCTGGTTACGCACTCTGCGTATCAGGTATTTCACTGAGTTTGGTGGTGGTGGAATATTGCCAAGTATTGAGCACAGTGTGCTGAGATTCCAATATTTGTTAACGGTTCAGGTGTGTCATAAGTACTCAATGTGTTAAGAAGAAAGAAATTTCTTTGCCAAGATAAATGTAGAAGATTTCAAATTTGATATATCGTATATTGCTGATGATAAAACGATACCTCATACACCTCACAACACAAATAAACTTTTAGCTGAAGAAAAAAAGATATGCAGATATAAAAAAAGTCTTTTCACCTTCATTGCAAGATTGCAAAAAGACAGTTTCCCTAATTTTTTTTTCTTTTTAGTTAATCCTCTGACTGCTAGTGGGTTGATAGTTCAAAAATATATCGATATAAAATTTTTGTGTAGAAGCTAATTTTTGAGTTGCCCTGATTTGTTTTGATAATATCCATACGATTGTTTAACACTAACATTATTTCAAATACGTTTGAATGGGTATAAGGAACATATTTCAAATACAATAATCCCATTTGCTTTGTTTATTTTATTGTGTATATGCCAACACACTAGCTTGAATTAATTGATTTTGAGCTAGTGACTAAAATCATTTTTGGAATCCCAAATTTTGAAAGGCATATGGTTTTTCATTTTAAAGCTGAATATATAAAAATAACGTATGTGGGATGCGAGGTATTGTTAATCATGACAAATACAGCTCTCAGCATTCCTATCCACTGTCTTTCATACTATAAATTAATTCTAATTCAACAATATTATCACCTCATCTTTATTTCATGATACAATTCTCAGTGTTAAAAGAAAAACAAAAAAGTTTCTTGATGATTTTTTAACATATGACATTGTATTTTATAATTTAAAATACATTAAGGTGAACACGGTAACACGGTGAAAAAATAGCAATGTATTTTAGTTCTACAATTTTTTTTTGTAAGATATAATTGATAGCTATTTCAGAACTAGTTCTGAAGATGGGTGAACCGAAATAGCTATCAACTATATCTTATAAAAATTTTTTTTTTGTAGAACTAAAATACATTGCTATTTTTTCAGTGTTGTAATCGAGTTCTACCAAGTAAATGCCAATTCAATCAATACATTATTGTTGTTATTTTGATGGTAATTTACTTGATGAAAGAAAACTGGTAATATAAGAGTAAAAATTCATTATTTTAATTTCAGAAGTCACTAGGTATTTGTGAAAAATAAAATAAGATTTGAAATAATTATTCCATAACATTTTCGAAAAGACAACAATCTCATTTATCAAGAATGCTCTCGATTACTGGAAATTATTATTTATTTTCACAAATATATTGTCTTGACCAATGATCCTTCTAAGATGAGATGCTTCAGCAGGCCAAATTTTTTGCGAACATTAAAATGTCATTAAAAGATATTCCGACACCAAATATTTCAAAAATTACTTCGGCACTGTTGGTGCTTGGCAAACTTATGGAGATTTTCAGAAAAATCAGGCTGTATTTTAGCACAACAATTAGCTTATACATGAAAGTTAATACATGACACTGTTAAAATTCCTACATTTTTGAGTGTCAATTATTAGCACACTGTCATCAACTGTATTTTGCTAAGGTATAATATATTCCTTTAGCAGCAAATTTTAATAGTTTGGTTGTGGTGTGCAGCAAGCTCAACATGGGGCAACTGTACTTGTGTACAGCTCAGACGAAACATTGGTCTCGAACACTGAGAAATAACACATTTGATGAGGTATTATTTGCTGGTTAAAAATGATGCTCTGGAACATAAAGTTTTATTTTTACTGTAAAAGCTTCCATCGGCTATTTATGTAAAATGAAATTCACTAATGATGTCATAATACAACCAGACATATGATGGATTGCAAGATATACTCTTATGAGAAAGATATTATACCGCACCATATTATTGCTATGATTGAGAATTGAGAATTGAGAATTGAGAAACCTCAGAAACACCCGACGTAACAAATGTATGCTATTGATATATGTATTCTTTCAGTGTCTCAGCTTTCATTCTCGATTACAATTTCTACGATAGCGATCTTGATCTTGTTTAAATTTACTCGGCTGCGACAACAACTCGAGTGTCTATCAGAGTTAACTATGCAACATTCATCAGGAAAGGTTCACTCCTGGTACTTTGCTTTTCTTTGCAAATGGGAAATGAAGTTTGCGTCGTCGCGGACGCGGTTCCGTCGAGTCGATGGACGGCGACTGTCTGGGGAGGGCGGCGGATACAGAGTTAGCGCTCGAAGCGGTCGCTCCGGCATCCGGGGGAGCGGTCTGGAGGGATTGCTCCGAACTGCTCGACCCCGTGTCTACTTCGCACCCGATCGTCTGTTGACGAGTCATACCTGCTAACCTGTAAAGATATGAGACAATTAATGATAGAAGGATTCAAGTTCTATTTATATTAGGTAGTTAGGAAAGAAATGACCATTTTTTTTAATTCGCCTCTCTTTGTTGACCAAAACAGATCGTTTTTTGAGCAATTGCTCTTTTAAACGTTCTAATTGGGCACAATAAACCTCTGCACTAACGGTTTCACCAGGTTTTAGTAATTAATAGTGAATTATTCCTTAATATAACACAAATGAGAACCTTTTTTAGGGTCAATGTTGGCCAAGCAGTAGGTAAAGGTACCTGCTTTACCGATAACCATTGTTTTTTTCTGCTCGAATTACTGTACAGGACCCACTTCTCATCCCCTGTAATAATTCTTCTGAGAAATGGATCCGTTTCATGTCTGGACAATAGAGAAGCACAAATGGTTACTCGTTGATCCAAGGCCGTCGGAGAACGTTGGTGCGGCACACAAATTCCTTGCCTGTTTTTTTCCGAGCCTTTACAAATGATTGTATACCGTTGTCTTCGGGGACCCAAGTTCATGACAATTCGTCAATTGTTTTGTGCGGATCGGATTCTACCAACGAATTCAGGGTGTCATCATCGATTTTTTTAGGTCTTCCACTTTTTGGTTCGTCTGTTAGCTTCCTATCACCACTTATAAAATTTTTAACCATCTAGAGCACTTTCGAAGCTTCAAGATGTCCCCACAAACATCGCAAATGGTCTGCGTGGCTTCTTTGGATTTCAATCTCTTATCAAACAAAAACAGCATGATATGACGCAAATGAGTTTCTTCGATTTCAGGCTTCTGCATTTTTCTACAGCAGCAAAAAAAATAAAAAGAAACGGTAAAATAGAAAGAGTACTAATAGAGCTTTAAAATGATACCAATCACGACGTGCTAACTGGACGGCGACCGTTGACAAACTGACGTTAAAGTGACGCAAAAAAAAATATGGTCATTTCTTTCCAAACTACCTAATACGTTGAAAATTATTTTGATAAATTTTTAACAAACCTATTATTTACGCGAGCGGTGACGGTGGATCTTTTTCCTTCCCGCATCCTTCGAGACCTGCTTCCGTACTTCGGGACCTCACAATTCGCCCTGAAAAGATATAAAAGAAAAACAATATAATTTACGATAATGACTGAGGGTGTTTGATGGAATTTCAAGATCAAGTCCTATATTTTTTCAGGTATTTTAGAATCTTCCGGTATTTTTTTAAATGATGCAATAGAACCGATAAATAGTTGGCTCCTGGCCATAGGGGCAATATTTTTTAAAATTATTTTTGTAAAAAACCAATACAAACTGTTTATTGTGTCAGTTCTGTTGCATCCGTGTGATAGAGTGCCTGAAGATTTCAAAAGTGGAAGTCAGGTTGTGAGTGACAAAACACGTGGAATTGTAGAAAGTTTCAACAATTCAAATTTAATATTGAAATTCTATCAAGCACTTTCAATCTATATTATAAATTAACTGTCGTTAATTCTACAATGAGTGTATATTCAACCACAGAAATTTATTTGAGTACAACTATTTAATGGATGGAAATAACAGATCAAAACATGTGGAATTATACAATGTTAATTTCATCAAATCAAAATAGACAATTAAATTCACTAGGGTAAAATATACCTGGTGATGGAAGAGGAACTCTTCTCGGGGGCGGGAGAGGAGCTCTGAGCGGCAATTGAATTGTTCCACGAATGTTCCTCGTGAGAAGGGGCTGTGATCTGGACTGGGGCCGGAAGCCCGGTACACTTCCACTGGATGACATGTCTTCACTGGTCCAATTTATGCTATGAAATGAAGAATGGGTATTTTAGTAAAATTTTCATGTCTCATCCATTTTACATTTCCCAATTTATCCTCCCACTTTACAGAGGTGTTATCGGCCTTAAAAAAAATTAAATCATTTTTTTTTAATCCAGAGATAAATCTGTTCATAGAATAGTAAGCGAGTTTGAGGGTTCTTCGTTTGTATTGAAGTGACAGTTAACACCTTAAAAGTGATAATTTTTTTTTGTTTTATTTTGATGAAAGCATCAAACAGACATCAGTTAACATTTCATTTTTTTCTTACTTATTTAGGTGGACTGAAAAAAAATGTAAACATTTCAATGAATTGGCGCAAGATTAGTGGAATTTGAGGAACAATAGAAAAATCAATGTCACCTTGATGGTTCGAAAGAAAAGAAAAAAACTATCTTAATTGAAAAAAAAGCTCACTTCTCTCCACCCAAAACAAATTGGATATTTTCCTTGAGTTTTCCATTAGCAGCAGTTTTGCCATCGATCAAACCTCTGACATCCTGGGAAGAACCGGTTCCATCTTGCATTTGCGGATTTGAGTTGCTTTCCGCTGCATTTTGGGCTCTGGTTTCCATGAAGTAATTACGATATTCTTGGATGCGATCCATGTACTGACTCCGTAATTCTTGAGTACGTTTCTCCTCAATAGCACGCCTCTCTTCTAACTGGGCTCTAAAATCAAGGAGAGCATGGGTCACATTATATTTTGAATATTTACAACTACATGTTACATGTACGTTGAAAAAAAATCATAAGCATTACAAAACTAGGAATTAGGAGCTAACACAAAAGGTGATGTACCTAGCTTCAGCTAACCGAAGATCCATCGGATAGTGTTTTCCCTCGGGTGGATCCAATTCTTCACTTCCTGAAGAGTCTTCTTTCCATGCACCTCCTAATGAATCAACACCTGTGAGCAAAAAGATTGACAATAGTGTTATAAACAAAGACATCACTAATTATTTCAAATTACTACGATATCCAGAAACCTTTGAGGTTAGGTAGTTATTTTTGAGAGAAAATCATGATCAATGATAAAATTTTACCCTAAAAGCAATAACAAGGATTAAATAGCTTAAGGGGATTGCAACACTTGATGAATATATCAATAACAGTATTACAAAATACTTCATCGGTTGATAATATTCACTATGAGCAAAACCGGTCCTCATCTTAATAATGTAAAATTGTGAAAATAGTAATAAATATAGTGTTTTATTATTTTAATATAATCCCTTTTCAAGAAGTGACAGTAAGCACATAAAAAGTGGTATAGATAATTTTATAACTAATAGCTGATGACTTTTAATGAGAGGCTTTTACAATAATCAACAATCAATTGGGAAATTTAATATCATAATGTTTTACTGTAAAGAATTTCAATTATTCAATTTGTTGATAAAATTAATCTTACATGAGAGATACAGCAAGGAAAGTTTAACTGCTCATTCAATAAAGTTTGAGAACTCAACTGGGTCCTGATTATAATACACAGTTTGAATGAATCAAAAAGTAATGTGTTTTTACTTACAAAATCTAGTTGATTTTTAATGATAGCGAAAACATTTTGATGCATTTTGTTACGTTTTGTCTTGAGTAAAAAAAAAAAGAATTCTATTTTATTTGACTTTCAATGGCAAAATATTGAATCCTGGATACAGTGTTGCAATCCCCTGTTGCTGTTGATAGTTAAACTGAAGCAACTGAAAAATCATTTATGCAGACATCCATTTAAAATATAATTAGACTCTTCAAATTATGTTGACATTCACAATTTCTTGAAGTTGATATGAGACTTATATTATTACATCACAATAAAGATCAATATAAATATTTTTTAGCTTTTTAGTAACGATTGGTTCCCACAAGAGATGTTAAATAATAAAAATGTGGAATCATTAGCAGTCCTAAATTTGCAAATCAATTTTTGAAATGATTCCTCCTAAAACAGGAATTTGTCACAGTTCTTTATGAAAATGAACGAAATTTCTAGATTTAGTGAGAATGGGAGAGCTGTTATCAGCAATCTAACATAACCTGAAAATTTCAGAAAATATTTTTTCATTTGATGACTAAAAAGATAAACAACTTTCATGAAATTTATTCAAAGCAATTTTAATAAATGTATGAAATAGCTGCATGCGTAGCGAATAATAAAGCTTTTTTTATTAATTATTTATTCAAATCTTGATGTAAAGGTTTTTTTTAAAATTAAAATTGATGATTTTGTCATTCTTCTTGGTGAGATAAAACAAAATTTATACTATAAATGAGCTTCCACAAGGTAACCTCCAAATACACTTAAAATATGAACAGTTTATTGTACATCTTCAAATTATTTTGTATTTTATTTATTTTTAAAGTATTCACTTTGAAAAACAAAATAGGTCAAACTATGATTTTTTGCCCATCCTATAGCTACTTTTATTTGAGCTCTGATAGTAATAAATAGGAAACTTAATCCGTTCACTGCTGAGCAACTTAAAAGATATTCAAGCATAGAATAATTTATTTCAAATAACTTAGAAGTGTTCGTAATCAACAAACTTATAGACATTACAAAGGCATATCGGGATTTATTTAAATATAATTTAGATTGCGGTGAAAAAATAGCAATGTATTTTGTAGAATTAAAATACATTGCTATTTTTTCACCGCGTTATAATGGAGTTCTACCAAGTGAATGCCAATTCAATCAATAATTTAGATCAGTTGATAATGTTTGTGATGAAAGAATCTGATCATAAAATATGCTGTGGAAATAGTACTAAAAATGTTCTTTTCCATCAAGTAACAGTTAACACATTGAAAGCTATATTTAAACACAAAAATTAGCTTGTACACATATATTTTGACACTGTTGTATTTTTGAGAATTGACTATATTGATAGCATAATTGTATGCTGCAATCTGCCGCCACAACAGTTAAGATGTTAGCTGTCAGTGGGTTAATGTAAAATTACAATAAACAACTTTCCTATTGCTTATGTTACCTATTTTGACATATGTTTTACTTTTTTGAGAAGCTTCTACAGTAAAAATAAAATTTAGTGAGGGTATATCCATGTAAAACTGTGAAAAACAAATCTATTTAGAAAAATATAGTGTCGTGTAATTAAATAGTAAAATTATTTCTATTATATTTGATAATGCTCGTGATGAGTGGAATCAATCCTAATCTTGAGAATATAAAATTGTGGGAATAATACTAAACATCATGAGGAAATATTCAAATATTATGGTGAAATAAGGAAAGTTTATCTTCAGAGGTATTTCAAATAATTGAATATAAATGTCAGGAAAAATCAGGCTATGCTTTAACACAACACTTAGCTCTTGCACAAATATTTTTAGTTAAAACTGTTATATTTTTGAGTATCAACTATCAACATAATAGCAGTCGGGGGTTAATATGATCAGAAGCAAATTGCGGAGAAATCATGTAAAAAAATACGTTTCGTGTGGTACATTAAAATTATTACTTTATTGAAGTTAAATTCACCAACGTATATTCCATTGTAACATTATGTAGTAATCGTACACAGTTAACTACTTATATTAAGCCAATTAACAGAAAAGTAAATGTTTTTCAGAAGCAACTTTAATTCGATAAAGGGAGTGTAAAAATGATAAGAGTTGTATAGAGGAAAAGTTAATATGCACATATCATCATGGTAAACAATGTAAGTCAGCGTTTGGAAGCATAGATACGGGAAAGAAAGCACATAAAGCACAGAGAACAAAAACGAATAAACACATGACATTTTACTTGAGACATTTTGGTACTTACAGAATGGTAGAAGCGAGTAAATAGGGCCCTTACCTGAGTCAAAGGTGGACCTTCTCGACAGGCAAGCTGTCGATCGATGGACAACAGAGAAGCGGGAAAACAACCAAATATTTTAATATACTCATTTAATATTTTATTTGGGGTCAAATCAGGATTAATTATAACAGCCAAAGTGTAAAAACGTGTGGAGTGATTTCAAGACAGTGTAGTTAGACAATTTGGGCACATTTTACTTACAAATCAATCTCTATGTAAAATGATATTACTTGACAACATTGAGTTTATATATTTTTGGAACTGACTGTTTGTCAATAAGTAATGTTGTATAATATAATAATCAATGGATATAAAACAGTGAGATATGTAATTTTAGCCATCGCACTCGACAATGATGACACAGAATTAACATTGTCACTTTAATAATGAATGAAGAATCAAGAGGTGAGGGTTAATAACTATTTTTCAATTATGAATAATTTCAAAAAATAAAAACAAATTACATTACAATAACTCGGTCCAAGAGTGGTGAAGTTCAAGTTGTACATGATAAATCAATCAGCCGCTTGTATGACAGAATTTAAGTGGAAAGGGTTAAGATATCAGCAGAGGGCACTTCATGGATTTTTGACATCGATTTTGAATCATTCAAGCTCTGTTACATTTCTACATGTTTAGCCGCTAACGACTCTGGTTTCATATTCCAGCCTTAGTTATGAAAACTAATTCAGATATTAATTTAGCTCTGAGACTTAGGGTCTATATTTTCAATAATTTAATGATTTACTGACTGTCAGTTTCAGAAGTGCAACTGACAGTGATCTTGAAAGGCGAATCCCTTGTTATAAGTGACAAAACCACCTGGAAGTTTAGAGTTTGATTGATTCAAATGAGATATACTTTTAATAATCATGCGGTTTACAGTGAAAAACTCATAATTTGCAAAAAATTAGTCATATTCATGGGCATAACGTGAAATCCAAAATGTATCTAGTATAATTTAAGTGAGGCATGTCAACTTCTGCGTTTTGTTAATTGTATTTAGTATACTAATTGTAAATATGACAATTTAATTCTATACTCTGTGTAATTTCAATTTAGCAATAAAACAAGTTTACTCATCTGATAAAACAAATGCTAAATAAAATATTCATTATTAATCACTTATTTATTGTCCATAATTTTCAATATTAAATCAGACTTGGGTAAACTTTTTATCTTGAGAATCATTTAAAGAATGTAGCCAATTCCGACAATGAATATTTCAAAAATTAATTTAGTAATGTTGGTGGAAGCCAAACTTATGGAGATTATTGGTCTTTATATCATTATAAAAATTACATCTCACATGAAAGTTTTCACAATGTTGACTCGCTTATATTTTAAATAATAAAAACACATTTTTTTAGTACTTATTTCCACAATATATTTTTTGATCAGGACCGCTCATCGCGAGCATTATCAACTGATCAGTTGATAATGCTCGCGATGAGCGAAACCGGTCCTGATCAAAAAATATATTGTGGAAATAAGTACTAAAAAATGTGTTTTTATTATTTAAAATATAATGCCTTTCCATCAAGAAGTGACAGTTAACACCTTAAAAGTGATCGCTTATATTTTTAAGTGTCAACGATCAATACACTTTAATCAGCCGTATCAACAGCTAAGACGTTAGCAGTTAGAGGGTTAGAAATATATATTATTTATTTTATTGATTGAATTGGCATTTACTTGGTGGAACTCCATTATAACATGGTGAAAAAATGGCAATGTATTTAAGTTCTACAAAATTTATTAGATACATGGTTGCTAGCTATTTTGGCTTACGACTTCATCAGAACTAGTAAATTGAAGACAAAAAATTATGTGATTCTTAACCTGAGGACCATTCATGGCCGAGGCTGGATTGACGTTTAAATAAAATAATTTTGTAATTATAATAATCTCCCAATAACTTTTATCACTCTACACGCTTTTATGTTAGTGGCTTATGTGTATATAATAATTATATATACGTATAAATAGATATCTTGCAAGTATAAAATAATATAAGCTTTAATTATTATTATATATAAAAAATGGATATCAGTCAATTTCATCATTAAAAATAACATAATTTGGAATAATTTTTTTATAAAATTATACTGGCAACATTTAGAGTAAAACTATATGGGTTAATTTTAATAAGTAGGGTCATATTTCTGTGACACATGCTCTCTATAGTATAGGTAGATTGATTTTTTGTTTCATAATAGGTTGCCATTCATAAAAGATATATATGTGTATCGTGTTGTGATAGATGTATGTGTGCGAGGAAAAAGAACAGCTATACAAAGGAATAATTCCTGTTGGGATATATTGTGGTTTCTACTGAACAATCGCTTACAAAAAAATAACTGTAGCGGTATACTGGAAATTTGATGTTTTTACGTACTAGTAATTATTTAAAAATTCGTTTGGAATGCATTCAATTTATGAATAGATATGACTAAAGTGTAACACATTTTTTTTTGCCAATATCTGATCAGTTGAACAGTGAAACCCCAAATATTTTAATACCATCACTTGATAACATTCATTTTTCCGAAGGCCTCTGTAAATGACTGAACAGGAATTATTTGGATTATATCAAGGAAATCGATAAATAAAGTATTATTGATTGAAAAGGAATTCACTGGGTAGAACTCCGTTATAGCATGGTGAAAAAATAGCAATGAATTTTGGATCTACAAAATTTATAAGATATATTTGATGAGGTCGTAAGCCAAAATAGCTATCAACGATATATCTTATAAATATTGTAGAACTATATACAGTAATATTTGATATTGTTCTCATGGGTGTCTGGCCATGAAATGAACGAGACATGCAGAAATAAAAGATCGGGGTTCCACTGTAGTTCTGATTTGCTCAGTTACCTATACATATGGCTTAGTTTTAACACATATTTGACATGTATGAAGATTCAATCAACTTTTATACATCCATAAAATAATTAGATATTAATTGCTTTCAAACCTTCAAATAGCAAAAACAATATTTTTCATCTTTTGTCACGATATGAGTGTCAGTAAACAATATACAGGTTACGTATTCTCAATTATAATAACATTGCATAGAAGTCCTTTTTCCAGATATGTGGTTATAATAACATAATAATACATTATTGTGAATCATAGTTGTCCATCATATTATTTAATAAAACAGTACATAGGATAATGGGAATAAGTCATGGGTAGATAAAAAATAAAAACACATCCCGGATTGAAATAAAACTTCCTAGAAAGATTCGAATGAGCTACACGCCATTTTGTATAAAATAGCGTGAATTTGATAGAATTAAAGAAAAAAAATGATAAGATAGAAAGTGAAAAGAATTAGTACAAAAAGAAAGGAAAATATATATATATATACACAAAAAACAGCTATCTTAGAATTTTACGCAAAAAATTATAAAAATGAAGTATTGACTTTTAATGACTACTCTGCTTTGTTCATTGATTACTGAATACCGTTTCATTTTTTTATATATTCACATTATTCTCTAGAAAAAATTAAATGTGCATGCAAACTACACAAAAATTAAAATACCAAAAGATGCATAAATTAATGACCGGCAAAATAAGGTATCTGGTGAAATAAAACTTGAAGGGTTGATGAATTACCAACTACTAATTGAAAAAGTCTTTCAAAATATAATGTGAGAACAATACTGCCATTACAAGTAAAAAAATAGCAAAATGCAAACAAAGAAAATATTATAAGCGATGGAACATAAACTGTGAATGTTTGCAGTTTATTTTTGGTAAAATTTTATTGGTTATTTTGATTCAAAGTGATGATGTTATGTCGTTGACTAGATAAACAATACTGGTATAATTAATGATATTGACTGAAGGTGCTTGTGGAATTTAAATATTAAATTTGAATTGCTGAAACTTTGCATGAATCCACATGTTTTGTTGATTCTATTGTATTCGTGTGATAGAATACCTGAGGATTCCGAAAGGCGAAACCCGGGGCGTTATTGAGAAAACCTGTGGAATCATACAATATTTTAACAATTCAATTTGAATGAAGATGGCATGAACCCAAAAACTTTATCAACAACTAATAAAAATCTGATGGAACTCAAAACTTATCATATTATTTCTTTACACTTGAAAAACAATGTGACACTAACAAGATGTCACCTCAATAATGCTCGAAGAATTAGGGATGTCTACCTCAAACTAAAAAATAAAATCTGATTTTTATTGATATTGAAAAAAAATCATTAACTATGTTTCGAAGACTTCACGCCAAAATGCCACCTCTATGGTAGTATCCGAATGCAAAAGGTTAAAACAGTGTTCTACTATTCAATTAATAAATATTTTTTTTATATACTGTTTAATTTTTGTCAGTCTAAATATGATATCTTCCATCAGCTATATTTTTACTAATAATGGCAGTATACTAGCTGTAGAAGGTGAATAATACTGAATATTTTACTCACGCAAACTAATGAGTATAAATGCACAAATGAATAATATAAATAAGTGATTTATATGTTAATATTGTTTTGATCCAAAGATATAAAAAGGAAATAATTATGTAGACAAAATGCATCCATTCCCCCAGAAAGCTTTACTGCAAATCGATCTCTCTTTTTTTGGCACTCGTCAATCTAATTTATTAAATTAGTAAATAAATAATAGTATTTATACAAAAAACCCAACCAAATAAATGCAGGTACAGAAAAAAAGACAGTGCTAAATACAATGATTATAGTTTGCCTGAAAGCGGCAACAAATTCACTGCACAAAAATTAAGTATGCTTAATAAATAAATTTACAACAGCAAAAATATTAATGATAATTATGATTCTTATAAATTAGTTAATATTTATGGAAGATATTACAGTAATCTACACCTTTAAAGACGTTATTATCATTTTGGTTCAGTTACTATTTACATTTTTTTGAAAAAAGAATGCAACTATAAATAATATCATTGCAACCAGACAACAAAATGATTTGAGAGTAAGCAATAACATAGATTTTTAACTACAATAATGATTTTTATAGCATCCTATGACATCTTAACACTATTTTATAATAAATAATCATGCTGTTCACCAAACGATATGATAGTTATACGAGTTCTAATGTCATAAGAAAATTAAATTGATTTTTCTGACACACTATAGTTTCTGAACAATGATACATTCTTTAGCTACAAAATAACTATCATATGTTTTGGTTAAATAATTTGAATGATAAAATTGATTTTGGTCCCATAAATGTATTTTTATTGTCTTATCTCATACGAAAAGAATAAAAATACTGTTAAAATTAAAACTATTATTGTTAGAGAAAATGGACTTCAGGTGACCAGGGGAAATCACCAGGAAATTATTTGAATGGGATTTATTACTATTATTGTATACTAAACATATTGCAAGCTCATTGTAGCCCATTCGAGGACTTTATAGTCTCAGGTCAACTCAGTACCATAGTTTTTTTTTTTTATAAAAGGCTCACACAAAATTTTATTTAAGTCGGATTTATATTTTTACTCATAATTTATCTTTAAAATATGGAATATTGAAATATCTACAATGCCTAATGCATTCCTGAAATGTGCATAGATTTAATTTAATTAATTAGGTCTCTATGATTTTCAAAGTGTATGAAACCCGACCTACTGATTTTTGTATAATAAACAATATTCTTATCAGATACTTAAAAAATAATATTTCGCTTGTTGGTTGATTAAAAACTACGCATTTCATTAGCTTTGGGAGAGTTGTAATAAATAAAGTGAATTGATTTCATAAAAGCTATTTTAATATAGATTTACCTAATTAAGAAAAGGGACTTTATAATTTGAGTCCATAGGAAAAAAGAAGTCTTTCAGTTATAAGTACAAAAAATAAATATTTAATATTTTAAAGCGTTATGTAAATGTTTTTATAATGACCATTGACACTTTCGATGAGTATCTCGAAAAAAATTGTTCATATTTTAAAGGAATGATGTGAAAGGAAACAAAAAGATGACATTGAAAAAAAAACACAATATAGTAAACTTAACCAACACAAAAGGACAAGAGGATAATGCTCCCACATCGCGGAAAACTGTTGAAAAAAATGAGAGCTATTTTAATAGATTAATACTCATATTTTGTTAACAATTATTTAGGCCCTGGTGTATTTTTGCAATGAATTAGCTCCGAGTGGGGGATAATATTTATTACGATGAAGCAATGTACAGACTGCTATAAAGGACCATGATTGGTAGTTATTGACGATATTAAATATGAGAACATATTACCGGTTTTGTTCAACACTTCACTGCCAGCGTGAAATAATCCAAAAGTGGAATTTGATTTACAATAATGTGCAGGAACCAATATTTTATCAATTAGAAGAAACTATCCGAATTCATGATAGATACGCAATGCACTGGTCGCACAAATACTTCTGTTAAGATATAAGATTGGATTAAAAAAAAATATTTTATATAAATACTAGGCTTCTAAGGGTCATAATATGACAATGAAAAAAAAACATTTCTTTATCATTGGTGAATTACTTTATGTTGTTATCCAATATTATTGAATATACAACAAGAGTTTGACAATTTCATAAAAAATGCGGTCCGTTATAGCAGTCTCTTTTGTCGAAGTTTCTTTATGATAAGTAGAATGGGTTGACATTATTATTCAGCGTGTAAGTGTTCAGACGTGGGTGTGGTGGTTTCGGTTGAGGGCGTCGCCTTACCTGCTGCCCCGCCCATGGGAGGTCCTCCGTATAGCGAGGTAGACTCATCCATGTCAAGGTCATCTTGCGAGCTGCTAATTCGCACTGTAAAAAAATTACACACGACTTTATTGCACAGGCCCGACAACGACAAACCTGCGGTGAAACCTTTCACGCACTTTTCATCCTGGCTTGGACGATCGTGGCATCTACGTAAGGTGAGTAGATGAACATCCTGATATGTCTAAAAATGGATTTATTTAATTGGAGTTCTAATAAAAGCAATGCAATACAAAATACTTTATATAATAGAATATTTTAGCAATAAATGTCTTAGAAAAAAACATTACGAATAAATCAATAAATATATGAAAAGCAGCAATACCGTGATCGAAAATGTAAATTAATTATAAAAAGACTACTAAAATTGTTTTGGTTTATATTTATAATAGCTTACAGAGTTTATGGCCGTACTATCAGTTAATGATAATTATATTTAGGGATAGGTTAGGTTAGATTCATATATTCTGAATTATAAAATTGAACTATTACTTCGCCCATAACCTCTTCCGACCCTGAGAATCGTCTACGATATACGTCGTTTTTATTTAAGAGTACCCAAACTCTTGAATACTTTATGAATAAACTAATAATAACTGATAAAGTAGGAAATTTTCTAACAAATAAAATAATCCGCATAATATTTGTGATAGTTATAATGAAAATGTAATGTAAACTTTTTTTTAAAGTAAAAGAATAATTTGCATGAGCCTTTTCTACAGTTAGAATATCCATTTGATCAGACAGACTTTATTAAGAGTATTTCATGTTGTTTTAACACCGGTATTCAACATGAAATATCTAAATATTCTTGATCTGTTGCTACTATTTCTAAACATGTCAATTTTCAATAAAATTTTAAACAAAAAGATAAAAGGTTCATATAAAAAAAGTGCATGAGTGATGTTAGCAATTCAGGTGCCTAATTCTACAAAAAATAAATGAAGAAAAGCAAAACCCCAACACAAAATAGTAATGTGTCATATTTGTGTGTGTAAAATCGTTCGTTTTGCTCTTTTATGATAATTTAAAGGCAGTGTGAACTTTATTATCGATGCAACTGACACCTGTGGTCCAAATAAAAAAGAACTGGTGCAAATTACTTAAATAATAAAACACTTTTCACCACCACCTGATTGAAAACATATTAATAATATTGCCGTGTTGTTTTAACAATACTGTCTAGTTGGTAATTTTTAAGATGAAGTATGATCATACAAAAAGTGAGTGATAGATCTATATAAAAGTTATCTTACATCGGTTCGGTCTGCCGTTGACATTTCTGTACAGTGCTGTTTCCAAATACTGCAATCCATTGTTGTTGATGATGTTGAATCCGCAGAGAAGTTCCATTTGCTTCCATCGATGAACACGCTCCTAGAATTTAATAACATACCGCAAATTGTAAAAACAAAGCTTGTGTCTCTCGATTGTTAAAGATACCCTAACAATAAAGTTGACCCAAATTTTTTATACCCAGTATTTTAATCCAAAAATTAGTTTGTACAAGAATATTTTAATACTATAATCTCTTTTATATTGTAAGTGTAAACATCAACCAACTGGTGTCTCAGCAGTTGAGACGCTAGCAGCCAAAGGTTTCAATATTTTTTAAGCCTTTGGCTTCTTTTTGATTAAACCATAGCATAAAATATCATTGCTTGTGTTGATTGAAATTGTAAGTTAATTCTTAGACACAGCACTGTGATTGTGGTCCATGTGATTATGTTTTCTTTATTTATGTTATAAAAGTTACCATTTTTCTGTACAATAATAGAAAACACCACCTACCTGCAGTTCTTGTGTAACTTCGTTCAGGGCTGTTCTGGCTTCCACAATAGATCTGTCTACATCATCAATAGATTTTCCGTGCGTAGAAACAAAGGCACCAACAAGACTGGAACGCTTCTTACGCAGTTTTTCACACTAGAATATTAAATGAGATTATGTAGCTCTTAGGATTTCATGATAAATATAATCATAAAGTGTGTAATTAATATTATATTGAGAAAAAAAATTGTGTTTTAGTTGGTGGTAATAACCCAGCATTTCTGCTTTTCAACTGTTTCATCTACAATACAAATTCAAATCAATCAAATACTGTTAACACTCTAATAATTTTGAGTGTCATCTATCAACACACTGAAATTAGTCATCTCAACAGTTGAGATGTCAGCAAATCGAAAGTTAATTGTTTGTTAAAAATCGATCGAAGAATTCTATCTTACAATAAAAGTTTTGATTGTTAATTATCATAATGTATGATCCAAATACGGGACGTACTACGATTTTCCATAATGATTCAATATTTGTTATACACAGGAATCGAACCTAAGCTACACAAGCCAACCTCTAACATATGATATAAATTGTATTTTTGAATATGCATACAGCTTCACGGGCTTGCTGAAGTTGCTGGTCAGCGTTGAGTTTCTTCCTCAGGTATGATTTATTTTCCAGTTCATGGGTCAGCTGAAGCCAAAGTTGAAGACCTGCAGGCGGCGCCCAGCATCTGTCTTCCAGTTCACCTTCCGCTCTAACCAGCTCTGATCTCAACAACTGAAACACACAAACATAATTTTAACAATTTAAAGAAAGCCTGCAATGTGTTTTATTTATTCACTGACTGAAAGAAAACACTACAGAAATTAAAATGTCCATTAAAGATTTACTATTACGTAGTGAAGACATATTCCATGTGCAAGTGGACAAAATATTAGGTTGATTCAGAGGAAATGTATTTTTTTAAGAAAACAAAAGCTAATATTTTTAAACGAAATTTATTTAATTATTATATTTCATTATAATTTGCATTATAACTTTAGATTGTCTCCCATCTTTCGTCAACTTTTTAAGCCCGTTGAAACTTTCCGGTTTCGGCGCAGAATATGTCTTACACATTTTTTTAACGTATGTTGTTTTTTTTAATATTAACAATAATTTTAATGATCAACCTAATGAGCATGAAAATGACATGACATCAGTGAGACATAATAAAATTTTAGTAGTGGATTGACGTCATATAAATTGAGAATTTTATTAAAAACATATGGAAAGTTTCATTATTTTTGTGAAATTTATTTATGTTAAAAAAATCATTCTATTGAAAACGATGCCAATTTTTTTGTGCTGTAAACACTGCTAAGTAATCAGTTCAATAAAGTTTTTATTGCTTATTCAGGAATTTAAAACATCACATACATAAAGTAACGCTGGAATTCGATAGTGGGATCTGTACTTCTGAAAAATAATGAGCCAATGCAGAGTGTGTAGCTTACCTCAATTTCAGCTTTCAGTTGCGAGACTTCGAGGTCAGAATATGAAGTGGTGAGTGAGATTCCAGCCGTTCCAGCTTCCTGGAGTCTTCGTTCAAGGTTCATTTTTTCCGTTGCAACATTTTCCTAGTAAATTAAAAATATTATGTCAAGTCTCTATTCGTTACTCGAAACAATATTACAATCTAGGATATTAAATATTTAGATATTATTTTGTCTAGACAAATAAGAAGGTTGGTAAATAGTGATCTGTTTACTCAACTCATTCATCTAGACTCAAATAACATACTATTTGATAAATGATCATTAATGAATTTTATCATAAATAATAGTATAAAAAATAAATATGGTAGATAAGAGCTTCTGTATGAAAAGGTGAGTTCCAGAGATACATCAAATAAAAAGCAAAAGGAGGAGGCATGAGAGCGAGATGGGTATATAAGGAATTTTGAGTGTAGGTGTGATAGAGTGACAATTCAATTCAAAATCCTTCCATTTCATAGATTGTATGAATTTAAAAATCATATGTGTAAAACCGGCTTTGAAGATCTTTTACTGACCTGTTCCATCCGCGCCCTCTCCAGTTCCTTCTGCAAGTCATCCAAGGCGAGCTCGGCTCTCCTGAGAGACTCCATGTCTTTCAACATCCTGTGCAGCTGCCTCCGAGAGGCTCTTCCCTGTTGACATGCCCACCAGCATCCCACTACGACGCCGAGCACCAGTGCAATGAGTACGCCGTCTTTCCAACGGTGACCGCCATCTGGTGGGAAATTTTGAGAAAACCATACAAAAGCGAGATGGTCAAAATAGCAATACAAAAGAAAAAATATTCATGGAACACAGATGGTGAAAATTACTGATATACAAAATGAAGCATCTTATTGTTGAACATTTGGATATGCTGAGAATGAATTAAAATTGATCAAACAATCAGTTCTTCAGTATAAATAGAAAAATTATCGTTGAGCACCAATCTTCGGTGAATCGCAAAAAATCTTTTTTTATAATATTTAAAAAAAATATTGTCTATGAATAATCGACACATTAAAACCCTATAGTTTGGGACCACACGAAGAAAATATATTCATTTATAAGTTATAATTCATTTTTTTTGTTGGTGAATATTATATTTCTGTGTGGCATAAATAAAGCAATAGTGTAAAGGTCAAAAACACATCAACCAAACACAACACTCAGTTCTAAATTCAAAAACTATAATTTGACTTTTTGGAGCAGTCGTTGCCTAGTTGCGATCTCAATGACGCGTGACATCACTTAGACAAAATTGTGTTTTTTTTTTTTTTTTAATAATCTAAATCCCTTTGAAAATCGATACTGGATTTAATTAATCAATAGGTACAAATGAGACTTCCGTGTTCAGTAATGTAACAGTTTTTTTGTTATGTAACAGTTGGTAACCATGTGGAAAATTGAAAATATTCAATACATATAACCTTGGATGAGAGATTATGCAAAGGCAGAGCGGTAAATCGGCATACCTGTCAATTTATTTATCTGTGTACAGGAGCACAGATTCTCAATTTAAAAAAAAATGGAAAAAAATTTAAGCTCCGTAAGCCGCCGGATTTTCATTCACCAGAAAACATAACAAAATAAATAAATTCATAAGTAGAAAACAAATTAAAATTGTTACGGCGTTCGCTTTATTGATTTCATAATATGACAAATTGGTGCCAACCAGTCCTATGCTCATTGTTATTAGTGGATAGATACTCATACGAGTCGAGATAGTAAATTCTCGAAAAATTTATACTGAGCGGTATGATTTTTGTATTTCTCTTTACATCTTTTATGTTAGTAGTTGTTTATTAAACCATAACAAGGAACTCGCTTAATTACGCATAATCATTCGATTTTAATGCATTTATGTATATTTTCTTAAAGCTTAAAGTTAAAATAAATAAGAGTGATAGTGCCACAATAAGTGAAATTTCTTATGCACGATATAAAGCTAAGCTTAAATTTAGTTTCATCATAATTCTAACGATGTAGCCGAAATAACAACCATATCTAAAATTTTGCAGAACTAAATGCTTTGTTATTTTAACCTTATTACAAATGAGCTATAAGAATTGAATAAAGAATATTACTTTGCTTTATTAATATTTCTATGACTATTCCCTTTGAGAGAGATGATTTAACTCACTGACTGCTAACGTCTCAACTCTTGATATGGCAAATTGCAGTGTCTTGATAGTTGATACCCAAAAATATAAGTGTTATATAATTTAATTGTATATAAGTTAATTTTTGTGTAAAAAAGTATAGCTTGAATAGTCCCGATTATCTTCTTGAATTTGTTATATACGAACAGTTTTGATTTTTTTTAAATATTATATATGGATTATCTTTTGCGTGGCTCATTTTTTAGGTGTGTTTCTTTTTATTTATTTTTGTTTCGCGGACCACAATTCAAGATGAAACGAGACGTTAGATGTATGATGATACGCGAGCACCATTACAAACCGTCGCACTCCCAATAATTAATAAATCGGACAATTGAAATCGGGCACGAGACTCGCAATGTATAATAGAAGCGGCACGGCGGACCAATTGACGGAGATGATGAAAAAGTGGACGCCCAACAATAAAACAGAACACAGCAGACGCCGCCGGCGGTTTGACAAATCATCTGCGTCGTAAATCATAAAACAAGACAAACATTCACTCGCAGTTTTATTAGGGATTCGCGGGAATATCCAGGGTTACCACTAGTCGAAACTTAAAATCTTAAAAAACGAAATCGAATATTATATGGCTGGCGGTTATGAATATTTCGCTGTTGGACGAAAGGAGTGTAAATGGATAATAAATAACTCAGGATGCGAGTATATGTTTATTTAATAATCCGCTGAATTACTCAAGGATGTAATTATCGAAATTTAAATTAAGGTAAACGAGCCATTAATCACTTAAAAATGTAAAGCGTAGTACAGTGGAACCCAGATCTTAGCTAGAGTAAATATTTGGCCACGCCATAAATATTATCGCTTTTGACAGTATTTTTCAATATTCCCTGTTTCACTAATCACAAAGACGTTACTAACCCTCAAAATCATTTTTTTATTCCAAAGATAAAGATAAATGTAAAAAATGTCAGCTTGAGTGTATCCATGTATTACGACTGAATATAGCGAAAGGCGAAAGCGTCGCCAATGACTTAACATAAATAAATGTACAAAAAAGTCAAACTCTAAGTTTATGTAATTAAAACTATATATATTTTCGTAACTGTCAGTTCGACTCAGTTAGTTTTACAAAAAATGTCGAAAGTCGACACCGTGAATGGCAAACAAAACGTATGGAAATCTAAATTTGATATTGAAATTCCATCAAGCATCCACAGTCGATATCTTATTTTTTTAAATTTTATGCGTCCATATGCTTCAAATAGAGTGGAGGTTCTTATAAAATAATAATAGTTGAATATTTAGCTGTATGTATAACGAATATGTAAGACATGTCTCGAGAAAAATTGGTGTGACGAGTATCTGTTATTCACTTATGTCTATTATAAGAACGTCAGTTTTTTGTTGTTTATGATGATGGCAAAAATGAATTGTTTGTGTCAATCACGAAGGACAAAATAAAATAATTTAGCCTTACATAAATATTTGTGGAATTATGCTCTGTCATTGCTAACAATTATATATATATAATTCTTAGCAATGACAGAGCATAGATCCACAAACATGGCTGTAGATTATTCACAGTAGTCGGGAAATTCGCTACGATGCACGAAAATTACTGAATGTCTATGGTTAGCTAATGCGAATGCATATCAATGGGAAATAATCTATTCTGTTATCTATTGTTGCAATATGTTTGGATAATCAATGCCAACATAGATAATCAATCGACAATTCGATTGAATGATTCAAAAAGAGCTTTTTAGTGGTCGGAACATTTGGAAATATATTATAAAACTGAGCTGTAAACATATTATATTATGTAACAGACAAGTAAAAATGTTAAGCTTTCATAAAAAAAACTCATTCGTTCTAATATAGACTATGTGGGAATGATTAAATTAGATTCACTTGTTTTTTTTTCATTTACTTCAGTTGTGAAATAATATAAGATGTATGAATAGTGAAAAAATCGGTGCCAAAATGTCTGTCTTTCCGATGACCTAGTCAACAGAGTACAAAAATTTTAAAAATTAAAACCACAAGGTATATTTTTTTAAAACAATAAAACACAAGTTGTGTTCTATTCCACAGTTTTAAATTATTTATGTATACTAAAAATTGAGTTCATAATTACCAGATAGCCAAAACAAATATTTTAATTAGTATTGCATACCGTACGATAAAGTCGTATATAAAATTTAATCCATTCGTCGCTGCGTTTTGCAAAGATATTTAAAAAAATGAATTCACAAAAATCATACCGCTAAGTCTAGAGGAATCGAGCATTTACTGTCCAGGTTATATCAAAGTGTAGCTACTAATAAGGGTTTTACATCATGATTGTTTTGATTCAAATTCAAAATGGGGAGTAAAATAATATGTATACATAATACTAACATAGGTCGATAGCCGATCGGCGCTGTGTCTCGCACATGGCGTATCATCACGCCCTCGTCTCCAACTCGACTTGCGCGACCTTTGTAACACCGATTTATTATCCTCGCTAATAGCACTCACACCGCACACAGCATTGCACTTTTAGGTATATCCATAAATTGTAAAAAAACATAATAACATTTTGTCTATATCAGTCGATTAAAGTGTGTATTATTATCACTTTTAACTATTTTTTATACATTCACTCTACGTGAAAGTTAATTTTTATTCACTGCAGAGTAAAGGCGTTTTTAATTACTTCATATTCATTTTTCAAATATAAAAAACAATCATTTGAAAATCGATTAATAAATTCGATGATATTTTTACAAATTCAAATGTTTTGTCACTCTCGGCTCCGCCTTTCCGCATCTTCAGACATTCTTTAACACGGATGCAGTAAGAAACTTTTTTTTTTTTGTAGCTTTTTCTCATTGTTTTTTTTGTTGTTGTACTGATGATAATTTTCAGTTGATAATTCTCGCAATGAACAAAACCGGTCCTTATCTGGATGATATTAAATTATGCTTTATTATTAAAAAAAAGGTTAAGTTTCACTGATTGGGCATAATTTTTCCTTATAAAAACAATTCTGTCTGGCAGCTTCAAACGTTATTTGTGATTAAAGTTTTTCTTTAAATCAAAAAAAATAAAGTTTTTGCCGAGAACATGTTTGAAGTAACATCATGAAACAACAAAAATGATTCAAAATATAATTATAGGAAGTGTTGCGAAGGTTCTAATTATTTACCTGTATCTATATGCGTTACCTTAAGAATAAATAAAAAATTGATTTGAATAACATTATGTGTTAACACAGCTTGTCATAATTACAATTTCTTCGTATCACCTGAGGTGATTTTTCCAACCAAGAATGTGTGATAATCATTTAAATAAATATTTGAAACGAAATATATCCCAGAAAAAATGAATTGAGTAAAAACGTAATATTATTTGAATGAAAAAAATGATACATAGAATTTCTTCTAAAACTGTTATTTATTCGCACGATAAAAAAATATGGTTCGACTTGATTAAAATTTCTTATTATAGTAAAATTCGTCAATTATCGATTGACGGTTTTTTTAAAAATATATAAACATAAAAAAAAACTTCAGCCGAAGCCATCTTGAATTTTTTCATTTGAAATATGAACAGTATCTTTCCCAAATTTGAATTTCGAATTATATAAAATTCCACAAGTCCTATTATTATTAGCCATGCCAGATATATTTTTTGAAGATATGAGTTTATTTTTCTCACCGCCGTTTCGTTTTGTAAAAATGTTTTTGTTTATATTGTTTGAGCTTAAATTTCTAACAATTCTAAATGTATAACAATGGCGATTTATCACAGTTTTACACATTTAAATCTTTTTGAATAACGAAAATGAAGTAGCCATTATCGCAGTAGACAATCCAGATAGGAATTTCAAAAATAGAATTCAATAAAGAACACATTAAGCAATCATTTAACATAATTCCAACAATCATAATTTCAATAAACGTAAATAAATAGTTACGAATTAAAACAAACAACTTAGAATTCGTAGAACTAAAAAAAACTATTGAATGCAATCGAATGTTTATAGATTTAAATAGAGTAGGCGAGTATTCAACAGTAACAATATTTATTTGAGAAATTTAAAATTCAATTATTACTATTTGATTCGTCTATCCATATCCAGTAAAAAGAGAATAGCCCAAACCCATTGGCCATTTTTACGTTGACAATAAGATACGTTGTTTACCTTGGTAATGAATAACCTATCGATCTGATCCGAAGTTGCTTCAAACGAAAAACTTGTTACATTAAGTAACACACAGAGTGGAATAACAATGTTTTCAATTTTTAATTTGAATTGTTAAAAATATGTACAATTTCATAAGTTTTGTCACTCATGATGCGGTTTCAACTTTCGACGTCTTCATTCATTCTATCACACGTATGCAATATAACCGACACAATAAACAGTTAGCTCCTCGCCTTTGGTCAGTATTTTTCATAATTTTTCTTGAACATAACCAATGCAAACTATCTATTGTGTGTTAGTTGTATTGCGTCCGTGTGATAGAATGTCTGAAACGCAAAACCCGGGTTTTGAATGACAAACCATGTGGATTGCACATAGTTTCAAAAATAATTATATAATATTGAAATTCCATCAAGCATCCTCATTTGATATCGTAAATTGTAAGAAAAAAAATAATATATGTTCACATCGAATCAAACCAATGTTAGTTGGCAATTCAATTCGTTGAATTAATCAATCTGAAAAAGTGAATTCTTACAATCGTCTGATATTAAATCCCACCAAAATTTATCCATTTGAAAAAAGAAGGTATCTTTAGGTATCAAATTACCCAATTAAATTTTATTGGTAGTTGATTATTGTAAAAACCTCTCATCACAGAAATCTACGCACACTAGGTTGTATTGTTAACAAGATTATCATTTCCAAAATTAAATATCATTATATTCAAATTAGTAGTTTTCGACATTACTTCATTTATATATTTAACCCTTAGACTTAGATATATATTTTTATGTTATTTTTCTTGTACATAAGCTGTGCAATTAATTCCATTCGCATGGAAGAATTCCTGAAGATGCCGTAAGATGATATTAGGATCGTGTGACAAAAATGGTGGAATGGTAGACAGTTTCAATAACTTACATTCCATCAAGCACCTTTGGTCGATATCGTAAAATAAATATATATATGTATCAATTTTAGTACGATGAAAAAAAATGTATTTTAGGTCTGCAAAATTTATAAGGTATATAGTTGACAGCTATTATGGCTTACGCTCTTATTAGAACTAACTTTCCTAATATAGTTCTGATGAGAGCGTATGCCAAAATAGCCGACTAACTTATTATTTTTGTAGAACTAAAATACATGACTGTTTTCCCACCGTGTTATAAGTAAATTCCAATTCCATCAATATATCAGATTTACATTACAAGTTAGCCGTCGACCTGTCCCCACACAAAGCAGCTATCTGACTTCGTTGAATTTGGAAAATAATGATCTCGTACAAAATCATTTGAATATGCTACGATCATAACAGAAAAGTTATCAAACTATTGAGGGAGGCTTATAACATTTCCGATAATAGTGAATAAATCATTTAAAAGAGTAGTTCCATTCGGAGGCGTTGAAAATAACCGATATCCATCGCTAACGAGGTCGTTTCTTCCACCGTAATAATGAATGTGGCAAGAAAACTGACAGTAACAGAGACAACGGGAAAATTACTGCTAAGATAATTAGTGTAGTTTTTTTTTTATTTATCTTGCAACCTTGAAGGAATTAAAGTTGTGTGGTTGGTATATCTGGAGGTCAGGAGGCGACGTCCAATAAATAACAAACGAATCAGGATGCAACCGATGAAACGATTACAGCTGGCACAATAGACAAAAGATAACTGCAAAATAGTGCAAATCGTCGAAGAAAAAATTGTCTATGGGACCACAAAAAATGGCTACTACTTAATATTAGCTTACAGGAATTCTGAATTGGCCATTCGTTCAATATTTTCAAATTTAATATAAAGTGTAAAACATTAACCTAAAATTATATGTATTTTCATACACATGAATTATTTCGACGTGAAACGGAATTTGCTTAACACGACAAGACTCACAAATGATAAACAATAGAATAACAACAAAAAATATAAAACACTGTTTTAGTAATATTTCCATAGCATATTTTATGATCAGGACCGGTTTCGCTCATCGCGAGCATTATCAACCGACATATAATACGTTGTTTAGTACTAATATCGCCAATTGGACAAAACGGTTTTTGCTTTTATCACATTCTCAATGACTAATTATTTCAAAAGTTAAATCAGTAATGTTGAGCTTAATACTTTAGATGAGTTTAATAGGCTAATTTATGGGGATTATTTATCTTAAGATATCAGCTTATACTTCAATACAATTAGCTCAAAATCTAATCGTACCATGGACAGGGATGGTGAGCCAATAATGGGTAGACGATTTAGCATGGCACACGAATGTTTTAATGTGAAGAGAAAAAAATAAGTGATTTTTTCTTGTCTTAAAAAAATATCATTGAGTATTTGAACAATTTTTTCATCGATTTATTTCTGTGAATTCTTATTTTGAACAGTAGATCAGTTGAGACGTTGGCACTTAGAAGTCAAGAGCAATTAATGTGACAAATATACAAAGAGTAAATTTAAAGTGAGATTTCACTGATCCAAGATAGTTTACCCTGGTCACAAGACAAAAGATGACGCCAAATCTCAAATGAGAAAAAGAGTTGATATGTTTTTTTTCGCACGAAAATCGTTTTGTTTTCCGTCAATTATATTATGTTTATTGCTTAAAAATCACTCATATTAAAAATACATTTGTTTATTTCGCAGTTTTTTAACAACCGTTTACGACCATCTATGAAATTGTGATTCTATGTTTAGAATTCAATTTACTACATTATATTTTAGAGGATAGTTGATTTTAAGATCAAAAATGGAGACGCAATAGGCTATTTAATTAATTTTAGAAACATGCAGTGACGGTGAACTGGTGATTGCAATACTGATATTTAGAATGTATTTTCAATACAGAAAAACTGGTTTTGAAAACAGTTAGCTACTGTTTTTTCGCAGCAACAATATACAATGCTATAATTACAAAAGACTTGTTTGACAGTCGGGCTTATTTGTTTTTAGACCTGATTTACATTTGCAGTGTCTAGCGTTCATAGACAAGCCTTTTTCAGATCATATATATATATTAGAACCGGCAGTTAAAATAACATACTAAAAATATATCATGTAGCACGCGCACATAAAAAGGTTCGACATCACTTCCATGGAATACTGTCAACTACTATCAATAACGTGTATTTGGTTGAACTAATAAGGTGAAGAATGTATTTTCAAAATCAATTATTTATTACGAATATTTTATCACAAATAAATCTATCAGTGATAAACTAGAAACAGTTAATACCCAAGACTTATTCGGTTAATTTTATTGAGATTGTCGACAAAATATTTCTTTTTGACTGACAGTCAAGTTCTATTTTGTGTATTAAAAGTTCAAAAGAATTCACTGATATCCATCGAACGTCTTCAATAGTCACAAAATAAAAACGAAAAAACTTAACAATTCAGTCAGTCTTTGGCAGAGTGCATAACAGCACGATGAAAATCAACAATCACTATCACACTCGATAGAGTACGATCGCCTGATTAGCGGCCATCACCATAACACTTAATAATTATTAAGTACATACGAAGCATAGAGCGGTTAGTATCTATTGGGTAAATTTTTTTTTTTCACTGTGGCGTTAAAAATGTGATCAAAAGGTACGCGCGTCATATCGCCGCGGGACGCGTCTACATATTGGCGATGTGTGAGTTGGTGTTTTTTACGCGATTCACCTGATCTGCGAATATTTGCAACCGTTGGTAATCGACTGACTAACGATGATGCACAACTTAGGCGACACGTATATTTAATCAGAAACACAAGACTGTATCGGAGAACATATATGATAAGATGGAAAGTATAATGCAAAAAGTCAAGACTGTTTGCTTTTCCTAAATAGTTTCCGAACTATTTGGTGTTGGTCATATGTATCTTTCTAAAGACGAAACTCAAACTTGGTGTACGATAGGGCTATCGCGATTATTCCTACATACCAAAAACAGAGAGTTTTAGAAATAATTGAGTAATCACAAAGAATATGTCCTGAATCTTGATTGTATACAGAGTTGGAGTCGTGAAATTAAAAAAACTCCTGAGAATCTAGCGGATGAAGATTTGAGTCTCCATTTTCGTCACACAATCCTTCATCTAGGTCATTTCTGCGCTTCCAGACTGACTATAGGTAACCGAGGATTGTTGTGAATAAGTGCTATAATGTTTCGACAATGGTTCATAATCTGGGTGCGGAAGAAGCCTGTAACAATATAAATTATTTTTGAGATATTCGAAATTCATTTGAATTTTCAATGTAATCGGCCAATTGTTTCTTTGTTTGAGCATCGCTTATAAGTATTATAATTAATAAGCAACAACAGCCAAGCCATTATTAATAAAAATAATATTGTTTTGTAATTGATATATAAAACTTACAATTTAAAAAATAAATATTTCTAAATTAAAAATCGAAACAGATTTTTCAATTGGATGCGGCGATCTTATTCTCAGATTAAACTATAATCATTAAACAGAAATTAGAAATAGTATCGAAATGATGCTATGAATATCAAAACACAGTTAATCCACGCTAATTCTCCCTTACTATTTATATCCTATCATATGCGAGAGTAGTTAAAAAACTCAATGATCTGAATAATTTACTTCTTATGATAGAATGTCATTTGATATTTAATCCCACTGTAACGCACCCATTTAACGTAAGTTAGTATTTAATTTTCCATTTACATCTTAATGGTATTTGATTATTTTGAAAACCTCTCATTATAAAGTCATTAGTTTGTATTGATTATTAGATTAACTTTTTCAAATGTTAATATAATCAAATCGCTAATTATTAAAATTATTTCAAATGTAAATTTATCTCCTAGCCGTAGGCTCTATATTTTTCGCAATTACTCTTGTATATGATCGATTCAAACTGTTTGCTTAGTGGCATTTCTATTGCATATGTGTGGTTTAATGCCTGAAAATGACGAATGGCGAAATCTAGACTGTCTGCGAAAAAACGTGTAGAGGTGTACATAGTTTGAACAATTTAATTTAATATTTATTATTATCATTTCATAAACAGGAAAAATATTACAAGTAAAACACCAATTATTGATACACGGAGACACAGTATTTTTTTTTATAAACTGTAAAGAATGACAAATGATACATAAATCATATGGTTTTACATTTCCGCCAGGACTGTATATACAGTGACCAATCTACAAATTCATCAAATAAATAACTTATTATCAAAATTAGTGAGAAGATGACGGCACGAGAACCTGATTCGCTTATAAAAAAATAATTGCGATGTTACAAGGTATCTAATGCACTGAAAGGTAAAAAAGTATTCCACGAATGCCAACATAACCGAACAATTGACTTGAAACCATTTTTTACAATAGCACACGGGACCCGCTAGCGTTTTTTGAATCCATAGATAAGCAACTCTCAGAAGTAGATATATATATCTTTTAATTGAATGTTCTTTGGAATTTTATTAATTAGTTTTTTTTTATGATAAATCAAGGCTTTGGAGTCGCAGTCGAGAAAAACGTGCGGCTACAACTATTTTTTCGATAAAACGATTTTGCAAATATCTGGCAAAAAATAACGATGTAAGTATGCGCATATGATGATTGGAGGATTTGATTTCATCGGTTCTGAATTGATTTTTGAACTGTGATGAAGTATCTTATACGCACGACTAAAATATCACTATGTATTGAAATATATATATATATATATTAGAACAGATATACACCCAGATATATATATATATATATATACAAGCCTTATCAATAATTATTTTTCAACAATATGAGAGAATAGAGCATTTTTTTCTCGGGGTCTTGCAAATCCCCCCATCGTATCATAGGCTATTTTTCCAGCAATAGTCCTGTCAGGGTTAAAGCAGTTTACTTACCAAAGGATTTGTACCTTTTCAATTTTCCAGATGAATACACAATACACGATTCGCATCAAAACTGTTTCACTAAGGGGTCCAAATCTTCAATATGGAAACCTAACTAACCATATGTCTATTTTTAAGTTATAGAATAAAAATATTACGAGCCTGTCAATGACCTCTTGCCACAAAAACATAGACGTGTGGAAAATCTGGCATATCGCAATCAATATAATTTATGAGCGCTCTCCTGATATCGATATAGATATTGTATATGAACACTTGATATTTTGTCCAAAGGCCAATACCACTATCCAAAATGATATTCAATTCGAGAAAAATTTCATTACAGTTAGTTACTCGACTTATGACGGTTCGAGTTACGCCGATTCGCTTTCCGATTTATTTGATTACGTTTGCTTTCATCGGTCGCGACGAGAATTGCTACGATTGTCGATGTTGACACAATGAGTTTGAATTAAATAAGTAAATTATTTTTATCATAGAAACGTTGCACGATGAAAAAAACAGCAATGTATTTTATGTGTATGGTTGATAGCTATTTCGACTTACTCTTCATAGGAAATATAGGAATAGAAGGCGTAAGCCGAAATAGCTATCAAACAATATATATCTTATAAACTAAAATAATTGTTTTTTCACTGTTTTATAATGGAGTTCTACCAATTAAATGCCAATTCAAAATATAAATGTATTTTTTTTACCATTAAAATTTGGTTTAAATGTATAGTAAGATTAAAAATTTCTACACAGCTATATATAGATAAGCAAATTTTAGTTTAAGCTTAGTTCTGACGATGGCGTGAGCCGAAATAGCTATCAACTATATTTGTTAAAAATAATTTTGTAGAACTAAAATACATTGCTATTTTTTCACCGTGTTATAATGGAGTTCTACCAAGTGAATGCCAAGTCAATCAATCAATAAGATTAAAAACTTTTTTTCAAAGAATAAAAAAAATCACAACGTATGCGGCGATAGGATGGTTACAGTTATAATGTAATGATATTTGTATTTCATAAAAGAATAATATCAATTGTTTGAGAATCTGTGTATTTGTGATGAAGACAAATTAACTGGTTAGACAATAACTGATCAATGCGGGCAGTTAAAGAGATTATGTATCTCTTTGGAAATATACACTAGAGTCATAGGGCATTGAGATTTTTTAAAAATTATATTGATAAATATATTTTTCGATATTTTTACCTCTCAGCACTAATATTTAATTAATAGTGGTATGATAATAATCACGTATACCATTTTTAAGTTAAGAATTAAATTCAAAGCATACCTACAATAAACTCATAAGTTAGTCTTGAAGATGATTTTCAGAAAAACGAAACACGTGTCAAATTTAGTGACACACCAAGTAGAAAAATCGAAGGTATCAATTTTGATTGATATTATAATTGGTAAGTAAATAGTGATATTTAAGCCCAGGGGCGTCACGTGAGGTTTCAGGTGAATTTGAAAAATACACCGTTTTTTGAACTGGCTTTACCCCTCTTGAAAAAACAAATATGAAATTGAGTGAAGTCGTTGCTTAAGTCATTGAAGACAATTTACTAAGACCTAACGACCCTTTTTTTTTAATACAAACACATTTATAAAATTATTCGTACAGTATATTTTTATGACCAGGATCGGTTTCAATCATCGAGAGAATTATTTATTGTTAGAAAACAAGTTAAAAAACAAAGCTTATTTGTAATTTTCACTCTTTCAGTTGATAATGCTCGATATGAGCGAAACCGGACCTGATCACAATATTTATATATTGTGGAAATAGTAATTTTTATATTATATTTTATTATTTCAAATAAAATGACTTCCATCAAGTGACAGTTAACACCTTAATCGTGATTGAATGTTGGATGAAAAACATTTGAACCCCGAAAGTAATACGTTAATAAACATAAAACTTATGATTTCCAATGGCGACCATGAAGAAGAACAAAATAATATTGCAAGCCATTTTCCAGTGCCACCTAGTATCATTGAATGTGTAATAAAAACGTGACACAAAAACTAGCGACATCTGTGCATTGGTGCCTGAATTGAATCACGATAAATTTACCGACATTTCCGACATACGTGATCATTTCAATAATTGAACTGTTGCCATATTCTATGTCTACTTTGCGAGGTACTAGGTTAGTGTTGCCAGATATATATATATAAAAATATCAGGTTGGCAACTAAATAATTGCGGATTTTTTTAGAAAATCAAAGACAATTTTTTGCATGGAACTAAATAACTTTATTCTTTAATGTATTGCCCATTTTGATCAATGACCTTTTGCCATCTTTCAGGAAGCATCATAATCATCAATATATATTTTTGTAAGCAAATAAAAATGATTTATGGTATTCGAGGATAATAAAAAAAATGTTTGAACATAAAACATATACAATAACTGGAGATGTTTATCAATGTTTATCTGATATAATTGAGACGGATTTACGACGTTTCATAATTCAAAAAAAGAACACTAAGAATTTTATATTGGTATTGCGAAAATATTATTTTAATACCGCCATGGTCTATTTCGTCAGGAAAATCAAATAAATTAATAATAATAATCAACGAATTATTGTTTGCAGCGAGACAAAGACAGTTTGTTATATCTATACAGACACAATGTTATATCTATTGGAATTCTTATTTGTGATACAAAATTATAACGTCACAGATGTTATTTCATATTTTCTCTGCAAAGCGATGATTGCTTGGATTAGTGTTATTGTTTTCAAATGAATTGATATTTTCTTTCATATTTTTTGAAACGGGTAACTATGTTACGACTGCAATTATACTTACAAATTATTAACGTTTTTATTATTTTTGAAATATAAGTCATTATTTATTTCGGGGGGTTATGACAGAAACCGACTGGATTTATTATGGATTTTTTATGAATACATCACGTGTTTTCATTGAATTGTAATTTACTATTTTACAAGTTTTTTTTTTATTGAAATAATAAAACAATACTAAAGTATTGATTCAGCATCTTATATAATAAATAAAAACCAAGAACGGTTTCGTGCAGCGCGAATATTATCAACCGATAGAAAAAAAATAATGCTATTTACACAAACGTTTGAGTTCATACAAGTATACATAACAAATTATTTACAAATAATCAGACAAAATATACTTCAATGAAATAAAGGAGTTAACGAATAAAATAGAGGACCTCTTATTAAATATCTAAGTATTAATTTTTAATCAAAAATTTAACGAAAATAAAAGTCTATTATTTCTCATTTCATAGTGAATTTTTAATTTTTATCGTATCGGCTGATAATGCTCGCGATGAGCGAAAACGGTCCTGATTTCGATGATATAAAATTGTAGAAATAGTAACGAACATTGTGTTTTATTAAGTAAATATATAAAGTCTTTCCACCAAGAAGTGACGGTTAACACATTAAAAGCGAACAGTGTTTAGTTGAACTAGTCTGTCAATTTCCCCAAGGAAATATTTGCAAATTTATTTTATTTTAGTGTAACTTTCGATTTATTCAAGATTAACAAGGTGTGGTATAGGAATCGGAGTCGTGGAGTCGCGTCGTTATGACCGGAGTCCGAGTCGTGAAAAACGAGTGATTCTATTTACTTTTTGATTAGACGATTTTTAAAAATATCTCAATGAACAATTTACCGGATTGGTTTGGTTGAGCTTTAATTTAAGGCACACAAATTGGAAAGCTAAGAAATTAATAAGTCTCTCCAGAATCTTACAAGACAATTCAATTCCATCATATTGTTTAAGTCACTAAAAAATCAAAAGAAAAACAATTACTTCGCACTTTGCTTTTGATGATTTATGACACAAAAGAAATATTATCTTATATAACACGAAGTCATTCGTTTCCATAATGTGAGAAGAAAACAGTACAAGGCTAATATAATACGTTTGTTTTCAAACTTATTACCAACTAGCGTAAAAATTACCTTTGGGTGGTCCAAACAGGACGACGTCCATTGCCTTCAAGGCGATCTTCTGCTTGTGGATGGGATCCTTGATGCCAAGAACTCCGCTGAGGTACTGCATATTGTTGACGGCCATTCTAAAAGAAATATCGAATATAAAATTTTGAAGAAATCTTGCTTCATAAATTTTTATTTTATTTATTTTAACGTTGAACATTTGGGCTTTACGGAAATACATCAAGGGTGGGTAAAGTGTCGATTGCGAGGCAAAATTAAGTGGATTTCAATTACAATTAGGAATTTTGAATATTTTTATAATTTCATATTTTAAACGTAAAAATACAGTTCACAAACACAAAAAAATAGTATTATTTTGAAAATAATAAACAATACTTTCAGTTTAAAAATAAATACTTTATATCAAAAAAAAAAAAAAAAGGAAATAAAAAGAAAAATATTCAAAACAAACATAAAACAGTCAACAAAAAACTCTTCTTACAAAGATTCTGATTAGCTCTCAACCCTTGGCGTACATGAATGCCCAATCAATAACTTTCATATTTGTAAATTGAATTGTAATGCTTTCTTCAAATATCTATAATAAACACATATTTCAGTGATCTTTTAATTTGTGAGAAGGTTTATAAATGGACACAAATCTGTAAATATAAAAAAAAACCATTTACGTTCGAATCAATGTCAATAGAGGGCCACATGTTGGCATACGAACGCAATAAAGATCGAGAGCTGAACGAAAAGTAAAAGCGTCTTAATCGGGAGTTCTAAGTAAATTTTTACTATGGCCGCTTTATAAACATCGGTGGTTTAACTAATGAAAGTATTAAAAAGGCGTTAAAAAGGTAATTTCGTAATAATAAGTTCGGCTTACCTAGGTAATGTAGCTCCAGCGACATGGTGGTCAATAAACGTCTTGGTGTACTGAGGAAGTTCTACATTTTTTTCTAGCCATTCTGTAGTCTGCTCCACGGTCCAATTATGGACCTGAAAAAATACAAACAGAATAAAACATTATTTTTATTCCTATGTTTACAATCTCGCATTTAATTTGAATCCTCTTCGTGCGGTGGTATCTGGATGGTAACGAAAATCTCGCCAAATCCAAAAATGAATGTCATTATAATCAAATTAGAAGTTACTATAATTATTTCAGTTATATATGGATATATTAAGTCCTAGCCAAAAAATGTTTTTTTTTTCATATTAAAAAACATCACTTCCGTCCCACATGTAAATTTATTGTCATAGACACCTATTGTTTTATTTAGAATTTTTGAAAATTTAGTGTCATTGTGTTAAAGTAACAAGCTAGGCCGTTGGAACAGGAAAGAGGATGTGTTGTGTGCCTTTTCTGCGCAGCTATATATAGATAAGCGAATGTTAGTTTAAGCATAGTTCTGACGATGGCGTGAGCCGAAATAGCTATCAACTATTTTCTTTAAAAATAATTTTGTAGAACTAAAATACATTGCTATTTTTTCACCGTGTTAAGAGTAAATTATTTTATTAGTTCCTAAACCTTTGGTCATGTATACCTAGCAGCTTTTTGACTAAAGAATGCTACATATATACCGTTGTTTGATTATGTATAAAATCAGTTAATAATGCTCGCGATAGGTAAAACCGGATCTGATATTATTATTAAAATAAAAAAAACTGTGGAAATAATATAAAACATTGTGTTTCTATTATTTAAATAAATAATTGTCTTCAATCTATTATGAAATTTCGATTGCAGAGGGTTCGAATATATATGTTAAATGACTTTTTCTGTAAAATAAAATAAGACACTTCATGTAGGTTTTAGTCAATTTTTTTATTCGAATTCGCAACGATTTAACACGCTTTTTAGATTGTCAATGACGTAAAACGTTGCATGACAACAAAATACACGATCGAATTGCTAAATAATGATAAACTATTCACTCATAAACAGCTGTTGAACGTTTTTATCGGTTCGGTTGTTTACAGTTAAAATTTTTAGTGATATTCATGGCCTATAGCTAGTAAAAAGCAACAGACAACATAAAACCATGTTATAATAACTTTAATGTGTTAATTGTCAGTTCTCGGTAGAAAGGAATTGTATTTTGAATAATAAAAACATCTTTTCTAGTACTATTTCCACAATCATCTGTTGATTAAGCTCGCGATGAGCGAAACAGTCCTGATCATAAAATATGTTGAGGAATTACATTCAAAAACTGTGTTTTTATTATTTAAAATGTATTGCGTTTCTATCAAGTGACAGTTAAACATTAAAAGTGATATTATTTATTTGAATTCTTAAAACCTTGTACGATTCCACATGTTTTGTAACTAATGATCCAGGTTTCGCCTTATTGGCATCTTCAGGCATTCTATCATACGGATGCCCGAAGATACTAAAAGGCGAAACCGGGTCGTTAGTGACAAAATGTGTGGAATCGTACAAAGTTTTAACAGTTCAATTTTGATATTGAAATTCCATCAAGCACCTTCGGTCGATATCAAAAATTATATTATTTATGATAAAATACATTTCAACTTCGGAAAAAATCGAACTGGTTGGGAACTCTTGCGTTAGAAAAGTAAACATTTGATTTCTGGTAATAACCAAAATTCCAAACGAAACCGCAAAATATTATTACTATCACGTAAGACGGCTCTAAAATATTCTCGAATGAAAACCAAATAATACACATTGATCACTTGGAAAATTCAGTTTAATGATCGTTCATTTGCATACTAAAATAAAATTACATCTATCGACGTGTGCAGTTTTAAAATACGATTTGAAGCACAACATAAAAGATTTACGTGAATTTCCCCCGTAAAACAATACATTGGGTCATTATTTCGGTGATAAAAATAACAGTTAAAATAATAAAACAAGCAAGATCAGAATGCTTTCGCACGAATATTTTAATTTATCGATCGCGAGGATTTGACCGTAAAAGGAGAGTGCTAAAATATTATTGATTTAATTATTTTCCTTAACCCTCAGAATGCTAACGTGTCAACTGTTGGGACAGCTGATTTTACTGTGATGATAGTTGATACCCAAAAATATATGAATTAAACAGTGGTTAAAAACCTTCTTGTACGCGCTAATTTTTGATTTGATGTATTCCTTGATTTGTTCTGGCAAACTCAGTAAAAAAAAACAGATTCACAGTTCGCTAATCACGTTATTAAGGAATCACATAATATAAATTCAAACTCAGCGCCTAATGTTTGCATCTTTGTAGTAAGGGTAGGAGAATGACGGCTTTGGAACAGCTGGAAATCAATAGACATCAATTATCACCAAGGATTCTTAACGAACAAACTAATATAATAGTATCACCACTAGTCCAACCGTATTACAAAGGGGTGGTCTGATTTGCTTTGATAATGACCACTTCCGTCCCACATATAAACTTATTGTCATAGACACCTATTTTTCTATTTCTATATAGTTTCATTTAGAATTTTTGAAAATTTAGTGTCATTGTGTGAAAGTAACAAGCTAGGCCGTTGGAACAGGAGAGAGGATGTGTTGTGTGCCTTTTCCGCACAGCTATATATAGATAAGCGAATGTTAGTTTAAGCATAGTTCTGACGATGGCGTGAGCGAAATAGCTATCAACTATATTCTTTAAAAATAATTTTGTAGAACTAAAATACATTGCTATTTTTTTCACCGTGTTAAGCTTGTTTCAAATCAATATTATTCAATAATTTTTTTAAGTCTCGGTGTTGGAATATCCTTTAAACGGCTCAGCAGGGAATGAGTTAATTATAGGTTGTTTAACATGACAAAGGAATTACGCAGAAGGGCTTTTAGGGCGACATATTTTATACATTATAGTACCATGCATCAAACATAAAATGCATTTATTTTGCGATGTCGACTGAGCAAATGCTTGTAGGAATATATATATACACCCAGTCCTTTTTTACGCGAATTCGATTATACGCGATTTTTTTAGACGGCAGCGCTACATTTTTTTACGCGCTTCACTCGTTTTTACGCATTTTTTCCCCCAAATTTGTTGTAAAGAAGACATTTATATACGATGCTAGGCATGTACGTTTCATTATTTTTTTAAATAAAAAAAATGTGTATTTTTAAAACTTGATTTTGTAAAGCATTCCATTTTTTAAATACACATACAATAACCAAATGTTAACAAGTGTATCGGATATTATGCGAATTTATGTTTTAGGGTGTGTAAAGAAATATAATGCAATTGTGTGAAACCATTTTTTTACGCGCCTTTTTCTGGAACCAATGTATCGCGTAAAAAAAGGACTGGGTGTATATCAAAGAATTAAATTCAATAATGGCAATAGCTAATTGTAAAAGCCTCTCATCGTAAATTTATTAGCCTGTTTTGTTTATAAGATTATCTTTTCCTACTTCGAATATAATTGCTATTAAAACATTAGTTTTTTTTTTATTACTTCAAATGTACATTTAGCACGTTGAAAAAATAGAAATGTATTTCAGTTCAATAAATCTTTTATAAGATATAGTTGATAGCTATTTCGACTCACGCCATCTTCAGAACTATTTCTAAACGAACATTTGTTTATCTGTGTATATATCTGTGTAGAAAAGGTACACAATACATCTTCTCTTCTGTTTTACCGACCTAGCTTATTTCCTGCTAGGAATAAAACTATAATTTTAAAATTTTTAAATGAAACTAAACAGGCGGCAATATCAATGAGCTTACATATTGGCCGGAGATTGTTTATTAGATTTGGATGGTTTATTACAGAAAAGAATTAGCCCCTCGCATTGGTCTGAGCAGCGACGACAGACTTATATTAGTTTGTTCGTTAAGAATTTCGTGTTATAATTGATATCTATTGATTTCCAGATGATCCAAAGCCGTCATCTTGCGACCTTTATTACAAAGATGTAATCAAGTAGGCGTACATATAGCGTCTAGCCTTAGGGTCTGTATTTTTTTGCGTAATTCCTCTAGTACATAAGCGATACAAAAGTTTACAGTCCGTTAGTTCTATTGCATCCGTGTGGTAGAATGGATAAACATACCGGTGAAACCCGGGGCTTGCGTGAACGTTAGAAGGTAGAAAAAGATCTTGATTTGTATGGTTCACCTGAACTCCCATGTGAAAAAAAAATTAGCACATCGTATACAAATAGCTGGCTACACCAACTCTTAAACAAGTGATAAATCCAGTAGCCTCCACTATCGATTTATATATGGAATTTTTCATAGGAAAAGATTTTGTGAACCCTAGACGTCTTTCAATCAAGCGTTCGGCTGTCGATTTATTGAAGCGGCGGATGAAACACGATAATTCAGCATCGTTCTGCATTCAGAGATGGAAGCCAATCAAAATGATCTGCGGTCGCGAACCAATAAACAGCAATTAAAACGAATTATTTCTGCTATATTCCAGAAAGAAATTATGCGCGGAATTCGTATAGACGTACATGGATCTTAACGCTGGCATTTACGAAAATGGGATCTCGGTATATCGGTTGATTTTCCAATGCCGGTTATTTCGATATTAAAAATTATGCAAGATAGAAAATTTATAACACCAAAAGCTGAAACTAAGAAGGCTAAATAATACTTATTGGTGAACTAAGTGTCATATAAAATACGAATATATTATATTTATTTTTAACTGGCATTTATTTGGTAGAACTCCATTATAACACGGTGAAAAAAATTAAATAAATTTTAGTTATACAAAACTTACAATAGTTGAAAGCTATTTCGGCTAATCCCTCATCAGAACTATGTTTAAACGTAGAATCGGTGTGACAGAATGCCTGAATATGCTGAAAGGTGAAACACGAGTCTTGAATGACAAAACTTGTGGAATTGTGCACAATTGAAATGCTAGATTGAGCTAAATAAGAAGAAAGAACATTCAAGAAGATTGTTAATTTTATTGGATATGAACCTAAATGGTAATTGACCATTAAAAGACCTTGGTCGAAAAAATACAAACGCATATGCGAGCGCATACTTAAGTCGTTTAATTAATATCGCCAGATATTCAATGAATGAAACATTGATTTATAGTACTTTGTTCCAAATTAGGAAAAAAAATGATTTCAAATTACCGTGAGTATAAACATTTTATTGGAAATATTACAATAGATATTTAAGATAAAGTGACAATAGGGGGAGGGGTGGGTCTTCTCCGTAAAGATAAATAAAATTACCCTATTAAATAATTCGTTATACAACAAACGAAGTCTACTCTCTGAATTTGAATTCATGATATCATACAGTGGTAATTCTATCTCGTAGGCAAGAATTGAAAAGGTCAATTGAAAGTCGATCAATTCTTAGAATCAATCGATGAAAATAATGATGCGATAAAAATATCGATACATACTAATCGCTTTTTTATTGCTATGTGTCTTATTGTTGGAGTTATTGTGCGTTGGGTAATGCTGAACATAAAACTGCCATTTTCGTTGATACAATGAACCATAAAATAGCGCGACAGGACCAGTTACTATCTTTAATTTTGTATAATGATAATATTTTAAGTCAGTGTTCGTCAACCTGCGGTCCGCAAAAGTTTATTGAACTTATTTTTTTTTATTTGCATGAAATTCAACTAACGAGCGTTTTGATTTATGTTTAAAGTGACAGAATGGAACCCATTGGAACAAATATAAATCTATCATTGCTTCTCAGACCATAACGATAGGTGAATGCATTTTTAAAATAAATTATCTTAGTGCAATACTTATTCACTATTTACGTTTATTCCACAAAAAACCCAGATTAACTCTCACTTTGATAAATGCATAAAATCAATGAAACATATTAAAACTTACTAGCACAAAATGAAACTAGGGTGTTAAAACAGAAAAGAAGGTGAGTTGTGTACCTTTTCTACAGAGCCATATATATATATATATGTATATAAATATACAAGTAAATAAATGTACGTTTAAACATGGTTTTGACGAGGGCGTAACGTAAGCTGAAATATCTTTATTGATTGAATTGGCATTCACTTGGTAGAACTCCATTATAACACGGTGAAAAAATAGCAATGTATTTAAGTTCTACAAAATTATTTTTAACAAATATAGTTGATAGCTATTAGCTATCAACTATATTTGTTAAAAATAATTTTGTAGAACTAAAATACATTGCTATTTTTCACCGTGTTAAGTAAATAACTGACTATGTAGCGGTACTTGTTTGCTTTGTATAGTAAATTCAATAAGTTTTGTCGATTTTTATGCTGCCAAAAGAGGGACAAGTTTTTCACATTTTAACATTATGTAAAAAAAAATACTCTGCATCGAGAGTCGGAAAATATTTCAAACAAAAGTTTTCGCGGACTGATTTTATACTATTGTGGACTTTTGCCGGTCCGAGGACAACATATTGAATAACACTACGGTAAATAATAGCTATACATTCAATTCTACTAGAACTACTTCTGACGATAGCGTTATGTCCAAATATATGTATATTAAATAATTCACGTAGAACTGAAGTCGAATTACAATAATAAATATCATTTTCCATCCAAAACGGCAATAATTTTAGTCCATCATTAATATTAATCAAATATTTTCAACAAAAACAAATTATTTTACAAATTTTCAAACTTACATTAAGAAAATTAGTTATCATACAAAGAGGAAAACCGGACACGATTAACCCTTTGGCTGCCAAGCCATATTGCTCCAGGGGTTCATAACATTTTTTTAAATATATATATTTCCATGAACCCAAAAGAATCTTGGTTGACAGCATCATGATCTAAAAATACTTTAAAAATCTTTCTCGAAATAATGTGCTATCGTATCAAAATGCTCTTATTCAGAACTATCACTCTCACTAATGAGTCTTTGACATCTCTGTCGGGGTCGTATCAAAGCGCTTCCATCCGAGTCCGTATCTGAATCATAATTACTGGTATCCGTTTCACTCTCGTGATTCATCAGTAAGAATTTTTATGATCAAGATTTTCTGTTAAAAATGGGCGTAAAGTTTTTCAAAAATTATGTATTCCATTTCTATAGATATGCGTTTTCTTATTTTATTTCCGTTATTATCCAAGGCTTAAATAATAGTTTGTAAGGTTAAGATTTTAAAATAAGCTAAATTTATATGTAAAGTAAAAAAAAAATATTATATACTTGAAAAAGCCAAAGACACATAAAACTGTCAAACTAAAAAACAACAGAAGACTGATTGCATCTGGTGCAGTGCATATTATTTGGAACGCAAATTTTTGTCAAAACAATGGTACACACTGTTTAAAAATCATAGAACACATTTTAATATTTGAATTTTTATATCATAATCGTGGTATTTCTGGCACATTCGGCCAAAAAGTCGTGGCATCCAAAGGGTTAACACCAACACCTCAATTTTTCAGGCTTATATTTCCGATAAAATAGTCGAAAAAGCAGTGTACATTTTTAAGGTTTTACAACTTTGTAGTAGTCATCTTCGCTGATATAAGAATTCACTGAAGATTCAACATCAGTTAAACTGGGTTATTTATTCGTAAAAAATATTTTTCCCGGATTTTTTTGTTTGACCCCTTCAACAGAACTCACGAGTGATTGAATTTAGTGGGCGTATCCGGCAACCAGGAGCTACACTTTGATAAATTTCGACGTTAAAGTAAAAAAAAAAATCTGAATTTTATTTAAATCCTCACATTGCTATAACTTTGTACGATTCCACGTGTTTTGTCACTAATGACCCGGGTTTCCTCTTTCCGATTCTTCAGGCATTCTATTATAAGGATGCAACAGAACTGACTGTCGTTTGCAACGTTTCAACGATTCAAATTTGATATTGAAATTCCATCGAGCACCTTCAGTCGATATCATAAATTTCCTCATGTTTCTCATGATGATGTAAAAACTATCGAAATTGATCTGACGAGTCAGTTCTGTTGCATCCGTGTGATGGAATGGGCCTAAAGATGCCGAAAGGTGAAGCCCGGGTCGTTAGTGACAAAAATTTGGAATCGTACAAAGTTATAACAATTCAAATTTAAATCCTTTATGTTCGTATCCCTGAACTATATTATACATAGTTTTCAATAAACTAAATTAAAAAAATATGTTTCTTAGTGAATTTTTTAACGCATTTGGGCAGGTTAACAATGTAAGGTGTTATTAGTGCAGATATGAACCAATATGCAAGTGGAGATTGCATAAAGTGGCCCAAAAACAAGACACCGAGCGGAATGAATAAATTTATGGTCACGCGTTCTCGTCTCTTCTGACATACATACAAAATGTTTGCATTAATTACAGCAGGTGTGCAAATCACAGTTTGCAAAATTTTATTCGCATTCATACAATAATTTCTGCCTTTGTTTCGATAATACAATTGTACTTGATTTAGTGATGTGCAACATTTTCAAAAGCTTAGCATATTTTGAAAGGCAGGAACGGGCAAACTTTTTTGATTAATTACAAAATGGAACACAAAATTAAAAGTGGGCTGTACGTAAAATACTATGTAAGGTACCCATTAATCAATGATTTAATATTACAATATTATTGAAAAGCTATCGTTTCTTGGCGGAAAAGAACTATACTTAAATAATAAAACAAATTGTTTAGTACTATTACCATTTGTATAATCAATATCACGACCAGTTTCGCTCATCTCAATCATTATTTACTGATGATATACAAATTAATAAAGGCAATTTATACTAAATTTTCAGTTTATAATTACAATTTAATTTAATTATAATTTAAATAATTTATAGATACTATGCATAATATTTATAAATAAAGTAAAAAGGGTTCACGAATAAAATGTTCAGGGCTTCTTAATAGCTATTGATAGCTATTTCGGCTTACTAATCGTCAGAAAGCACAGCTATCATTTATATAATATTATATAACATATAAATTTTGTAGAACTAAAATACACTGCTATTTTTTCATCGTGTTATTATGAATTGAATCATTAAAGTTATCAATGTGTAGTAGAAAGTTAAAAAGCAGTGAAGAAATTATATATCCTTTATAATTTAATATTTGATCGAAGTTTATGAATAGTCTATCAATATTTAGTTCAGCATCGACCATATTATTGTGCCTGGCGTTATGGTTGCCTCCGAATTAAAGAAAATCTAAAAACCTCGATACATATTCAACGACATGTTGACCAAGCCATTTTCCTTGAAAATGAATTTATAGGTCAAATGGTCGAAAAACAATTTTACAAAATTATGTCAAGGGCAAACTTTCCACGTGTGGACATAAAATTGTTCCTATTAGTTCGATCTTATACGTGACCAATCGCTCATGTCACTATATCTTAAGTGAGATACCGTAAATAATAAGCTTATATTAAATACTGACTAAGCAAAGAGAAAGGCACTTCATTTTCTACTTCATAATAACTCTGGGTCACGATGAACTCACTGTGGTAAATATTATGTAATATTATATGTATGGAGTTTGCCGTTTCAGAAGGTACGTGGGCCGTAGAAATTCCGATAGTTAATCAGTGCTTCCCAAAATTTGGAAAAATAGCATGTAATAAAGGTCGCAAGATGACGGGTTTAGAGCAGCTGGAAATCAATACATATCAATTATCACAAAAAATTCTTAACGAACAAACTAATATATGTCGGTCGCCACTGCTCAATCCATTACAAGGGGCTGTTTCGTTTCCGTAATAAACCATCCCCATCCAATAAACCATTTCCGTGCAATATGTAAGCTTATTGATATAGCCGCCTTATTAGTTTCATTTACAATTATTATTATTTTTTAGTTTTATTGCTAGCAAGAAATAAACTATGTCGTTAATACAGGAGAGAAGATGTATTATGTATCTTTTCTACACAGCTATATATAGACAAACAAATTTGAATTGTTGTAATTTTTGTTACAACAGTTCTGTTGCATCCGTGTGATGGAATACCTGAAGATGCCGAAGGGCGAAACCCTGGTCGTTTGTGACAAAACATGTGGAATCGTACAAAATTACAACAATTCAAATTTGATATTGAAATTCCATCAAGCACCTTCAGTCGATATCATAAATAAAATAAACAAATTTTCGTTTAAGCATAGTTCTGACGATAGCGTGAACCGAAATAGCTATCAACTATATCTTACTTTCATTATTACACTACATTAAGTATACATGCTTTTTTTATTTATTGATATTTAATAGTCTACATCGTGCGATATATTTGAAAATGTAGACTCAATAATCAATATACCGATAATAACAAGTGAAAATTTTAACAAAAAATCAAATTATCCCTCCGCTAACGTCTCAAATGTTGCTGACAGCAAAGACAGCTAGCTGATTTTGACGGATGAAAAAAAGAAATACTTTTATAAAAACATATGTTCAATATAATTTGAATAATTATATTCTGTTTTAAAGAAAAGTACATGCCGCTCGTACGCACATTTTTTTTCGAGTTTGGGAATCACTTAAGTAAAGAGGAAAAAAGATTGAAATTTATATGCTACTTGGCTGAACCAATACTATTTAGCATGAACATAATTAAAATAGTAAACTGTTTGACCGACGGTGTCCGCAGTGAGCTTCGAGTGTCATCAACTCGGTGTCTTGTTCGATTCTCTTCTATAAGACAATAAAATGGCGAGTGTTAGGTGTTTGGAACGAAGCCAGACATTTCTGGCAGGCAAATTAAAAATATAAAACATGGCGTGACATTCAGGGCCGCCAATAGGAGTTTCCGATATCGACAGGCTACTCAGAGACAATGAATAGGTATCTTTTGATAGCTTCATAAATTTATGGGGATTTTTATTTCGTTACAATCGTCGGTATTTGTAATGCCTTTAGAAATCTGATGCGAGGTTTAAATATCATGCAAATGATCAGTTGAGAAGTGGATTGGGGAATATAACAAGTAAGGAAAGCTTCAAGGGTTCCTAAAAACATAATGAATGAAGCTCATGATTAAATTTGACACTAGTCGGCTGAAGACTCTGCGATCAAATAGTTTGCATTCCTTAAAACGACAACTCGCTTAAAAATGACATGATTAAGCAATACCCTTTCTCGTATTGACGCATAAAAACTCCCAATCGCCGACTATTGAAGCTACCAAGACAAGAAATCGAGACGAATTTTTGAAATCAAATATAATCTGAGTAAAGTGTTTACCGAAAATAAATCCATCAAATTTAGGTAATTTGTGATATCGTCTGAAGGTGCTTGATGGAATTTCAATTTTTGAACAGAGTCAGTTCTGTTCAGCATCCGTGTGATGGAATGCCTGAAGATTCCGAAAGCAAAACTCGAGTCGTTAGCGACAAAATATGTGGAATCATACAATGTTTCATCGATTCAGATCTCAAATTGAAGTTCTTTTATTTAAAGATTGTTTTTAAAAAATATGATAAACCAATTATCCTATCGCACCACAAGAAACCGACTACTAGATAAATGTAGTATGAACGAACATGTTATTGGGTAAAAATAAAACAAAATAAACTTTATTTTACGACATTAACACTTAATAAACTAATAATACAAAAAACACGACCTCGGTATCTGAAAATGACTTTCCTTAGTTCACTCCCTTGTGTATTGTATACGCTAATGTATATTTGCGTGTGCGTTGGTATGCGTGTGAAAATATGATATGCGATTAAGTTTATATAATTCTAATGTATTTAGTGTCCACGTGAACCGCATTCATTGTGGATTGCTCAGCTCCGTAGCTACTAACGTCTGCAACGATAGAATAATAAAGCAACAAATACATATGAGATAAAGGAGACTTGGATAGCTCTGACGTCATAGATTCTTAACGCATTCATCAATGACATAAAAAAAACTTAATAAATAGTAAAACAAATCTCTCATTTTATATTTTAACGAGAATTTTTTACGGTGGTCCCTGAAATCTATCGTCTGTGCAAAAAGAAACACGCGTGTACGGTAATTAATAATATATTAAAGATGCCAGACATTTGACGAACAAAGAAATTTCTTGGGGACTGCAACACAATAATTAATAGACTAAGGTTAAAACGGCATATAGCTCTAGTTTCTAATACTGATGCTATTTCGGCTTCCAAAATTGTCAGAACTATCATTTAACAAAATTTTCCGTTCAATTTATCAACTGTTTAAGGGGTGTACCACTTATGAGGTGTTACGAGTCACTTCTCGATGGAAACATACTAATTCAAAAAAGGCTATTTATACAAAATTTTGTGTTAATAATCACACAAAAAATATCACAATTAAATAAAATAGTTATGTCTTATTTTGTTAAGAATTAATTTAATAAATTTAATATAATCAAATAGTAACATTTAATTGATTATACGACATCATTTGAGTATTATTACACAATGAAAATTGAGTTTTTACCAATGAAATGCCACGTACAATATTCCGATGAAGGCGTAAGCCGGAATAGCTACCAATTATAAATTTTCTAGAACTAAAAAACATTGCCATTTTTCCATCGTGCTATAATGGAGTTATACCAAGTAAATGCCAATACAATCAATCAATTAAATGCCATAATTTATGGAAAATGGTCGCTAAAGCTACGTGAATATAGGCAGTAAAAACAAAGTTTAATTTTCCAATGCTTCGTCTATGCGATGCATTTTATCCGGACGAATGTGTGGAATATATCAACATGTGGACTTAACATTACAGAGAGAGATAATATAGATGCGGTAAAACAGCGTCATATTGCACAAGGCAGGATGAAATGCAATACAAGGTGACACAACTCCGACCGGATAAAACTTCAGTTCGAATTCACTTCCTGCCGCTAATCGTCCGAAGTGCAAGTGCTGAAATGTATCAAACTGAATAATCGGCGAGACGCTACCAACATGCGTCAACGAAATGATTATTGAGAGCGAGTGCTTCTTAAATTTCGAGAGTGGATTCTGGCGTCTAAAATAACCGCGGGCGACATAATTGATTGTAGTGAACAGTTTTTTAGTACTCGAATACAAAATTGACACGTGCTCAAAGATTAGGAAGCGTTGTGTTCACTTTGATGTTTTATAAATGGGTCGAATCGGCTTTTGAAATTTTTAACATTGTACTCTTGGAAAATTATGCGAATAACCTTTGCAAATTTAAAAGATGTTTTAAGCCAGAGAATTCGAAATGGTGAAAATTTCATTTGAATATAAGCGACTTCTTTATTTGGGGGAAAGAATTGCTGTTTTTATTTCTGATATAATATAGCAGGTTCTCATACTTTTTAACAAACATTATGACATTAAAAAAAATAATACGGTGTCTGTTAAAGTGTCTTAAAATTACATTAAGTAAAGTATTTTTTCTATGGTTTTCTATTGAATAATAGAATTCAATTGATATTTTGTGTAATATATATCATAGGTGGCGAACCTTTTTGAGCTTGTGAGAAATTCTTTTTTTCAATATAATAAAATGTCGACAGCCACATGCCATGTATATAAAAAAAATGCATCAAATGTTTGCGTACTTCAGATTTTTAATGTAAATAAAGCATTAATACATCGAAATATTGTATGTGTACAATTCAATATCCCTTATTCTTCAAAATTATTTACTATTTATTATATTATTTTTTAAACAATGCGATCTATTTATGCATAAATGTTGTTATTTGCGTCGTGTCCGTCAATTGGTGAACGAATAAAATACACATGGCTTTGTCGTCACCGTTTTAGAATATTATATACAACTATTTCTAATTTTGTTTTAATTTTTTTTACAAAATCTCTTTTATTTTTATATTTCCGTAATATAACATTCTTATGCCATGGAAAATCGTCACCTGTGCCAGAGGTTCGCCGTCCCTGTTATATATATATTATTAAAACGGTTTAAAAGTCAGGAAGCCATTTTTCTTCCGGTACATTAACGATCGGCAAAAAGTCTGTGAGAAAACAGAGTGTGAAATAAAGATGCAGCGTTTCGCGTGACGGATTTAAAATGACAATCCTTTGTAACAGTACAACAGATAATTGTCATATCACGATAAATTTACCTTGTAAGTTGCTCCCGAATATGGACGTAAATACTGTTATAACGGCATGCTTAGGCTACTTTTGTGTTTACTAAAATCACAATTACAAAGTGAATAAATCTGATTTTAGCAAATGGAAATTATAATGGTTGTGGATAGGTGACATATCAGAACCTGAAAAACAAGAACAGCGACATTCTAGAAAATTGATAAACCGACACACCCAGTCTAAAAACGGTAACACATTTAAATCGTTCAAAGTCTGCACACTTCCACATGTTTTGTGTTTCGCGATCGGGGTATTGTCTTCTGGAACCTTCATACTTCAGTATTGCAAAACGATTGCACTCGAACTTACAGTCGGGAAACTTTGTTTGAATTGTTGAAAATTTGTACACGCTCACAAGTTTTGTTATTCAAGACCCGCGGATAACTGTTCGAAAATTACAAGCAAACTATCAATTCATCTTAACTTAATCAACTTAAAATTTCATATTGAAATTTTATCGGGCGCCCTCGATTGATTCGTCACTAAACATCGTGTATATTGAATGTTTTATTTTATTTTGAAGCACGTATTATTGCTCGCATGACATGCAATAATGATACACTTATTTATTTACGGCTGGCAATCCCGGCAATTATAAAGTGAAGCCATCTAAGTAATGTGGTATATCTTGACTTATCCCAAACACTGAATGATTGCAAAACAAAATACAGTGGTATGGAAAACAATCGAACACTCAATTTGCAATGTCTGCCGATACGTAAATAAAAACTTGGTTTAATAAGAATATTAGCATTTTAAAGTGATTGTTTTAATAATAAACAGAAATTATAAAACATATGGCGATAAAACTCGAAGTAATGATAAAAAAAATCTTTTTTTTATATAATTTATGATATCGACTATAGGTGCTTCTATCATTTCTTCGCGATAGATATTATTTTAACAATTTTCAACAAACCTTCCTAATAGAGAAAAAGTTATGATGATTTTTGTAAGACCTTGTAATTTTTTTTATTAAATTTATCCGAACTTTGGGCACATTCATCCCGTCGATTTTTCTGCGACCAAGACTTGATGAATTTTCCTCGGACATTCATGGCAAAATTTTGAAAACATTGTTACGCTGCGGAATAATCAGTGTCAGGTGGGGGTAGGAACAACGTTGAGTACCCATGGGAACTGTAATATATTTCCCATTTGTTGAATTTCTGGTCACTTTTCTGGGTTTGGATGTGTCGATTTCACGGCAGTGAAGTCGGAGTCGTGAAAAACGAGCGACTCTGATTACTTTTTTGATTAAACGATTTTAAAAATATCTCGTTGAACAATTTGCCGGATTATTTGGTTGGTCATTAGTTTAATACACATAAATTGGAAAGTTAGGAAAAGGTCTGACAAAATTAAACTTTTTTTTTAATCGGAGTCGTATTGTTGGTGAATATCAGAGTTGGAGTTGTTTTTTTGATCCATGTTAGAGTCGGGGAGGTATTTTTTTAACAACTCCACAGCCCTGGTTGATTTAACAGTTTTCGTCAGCAATCCAACCGGTTACAAATAATTTCATACAAGAAAATTATTGATACCACTCTGAAAAATTCAGTATATCATCAAATACCAAGAAAAACGCACCGAAGAAAACATGGCAATGACCGATGCTTCACTTCCGAGCAGTGAGTAACAAATAATACCGAGCACCGACATGAATGCTTGCATCTTAAATTTTTTCGTGCTTATGAATAGTCGATTATTTTCTGGACGAAAATAGATCTCGTGATACTATACGAGTGACATTCTAAAACTAAGCTTTGCATTGCCAATAAAAATCGATTATATAAAATATCTAAGCACCTTTAGTTTCTGTGCTGATTTTATGTCATCTACTGAAAATATGCGATTAATTGCTGTCGAAGAAACAATCGCCCAACGCGGGAAGGTGTTTATTTACTGTATCGAAACACGGGAGAATACACCATTATTCATTCTTGCTATATCCATTACATAAGTTCAAATGAAAAAATGAATTCTTACAATATCTGAAATTTGAACCCACCTGTTTAAAATAAGTAGGTATTTCTAATTATAAATTCTCCTATATACATTTTAATGGTAGTTGATTATTGTGAAAACCACTCATCGTATAAGTCAGGGGTAGTTAACCAGGTCCTTATCGCCCAATAGTGGGTGCTTCAACTTTCGCGGTGGGTAGAGGTTTTAAAAAAATTAAGAAAATCTTCTCAATGTAGAACCAATGGGCGGTTAGAAAATTTACTACGTACAGAGACACAAAAGTGGGCTGTAGCTACCACTAGTATAAATCGTTAGACTGTATAATTTATAAAATTATCTTAACCAAATTCAAACGTTATTATAATCAAATCAGTAGTTATTAAAATTATTTGAGATATATGTGTATATTTATCCACAACTTTAAGGTCATTTAAGGAATTTTAAATAATAACATTTATTTTTTAGTACTGTTTCCACAATATATCTGATGGTGATAGTGCTCGTGATTAGCGAAATCGGTTCTGATGATCAAACATATTGTGAAAACAGTACTAAAAATCTGATGTTATTTTTTTTTAAGGTGCTAACTGTCACTTCTTCACGGAAAGGCATGATATTTCAAATAATGAAAACACATTTTTAGTACTTATTTAGACAATATATTTTTTGATCAGGACCGGTTTCGCTGATCGACTGATAATAATGCTCGTGATCCTGATCAAAAAATATATTGAGGAAATAAGTACTAAAAGATGTGTTTTTATTATTAAAAAAATTTTAAATTTTGTGTATATATTTTCGTGATTGTATATATAAAAAAAATAAGAATTGAAAATAGTGGCGTCCAAAGGGTTAAGTTCGTAATAGTCGTCATTATGCACGTGTCATATTCAACAGTATTGAAGTAACTGCCCTAGGTCAAAACGAGTCCGGTCGTAGAAAGGAAGTCAAGGCTTATCTGGAAACGCCTCGATACCACTGGGAACATCAGATCCACAATGCAAATAGATGATGTACGAGAATGCTAAAAATAAGCGAGAATAACATTTTTATTAAAAGTCTTGGAGATGTGTCACATTTTACACTGACGTGGCATTGTCAGCGGCGTCAGGCGTCTAGGTCGGAAGTGTTTCTATTAGTGGGTGTCAAATCAACAAATGCGTGCATTTTTTCACAAGAATCCGGTAAAAGCATTCTAAACAGGGCTGCGGAGTTTAAGTAGTGTTGTTCAGTAGTGATCAATGTCTGAGTGGTGACAAACGAGCGATTCCGATTACTTTTTCGATTAGACCATAGTTTCCCAACCATATTAGGGTGGCGACCCCTTTTCACAAAATCCATGTGATACGCGACCCCCTATAAAATCCAGAAGCATACAATTTTTTTTTTTTTTTAGTTGACCGTATAATTTGGCGACCTCCCAAAAAACACCCTTCGCGACCCCCAGGTCGGAAGCATATGCATTAGACGATTTCGAAAATATCTCAGTGAATAATTTTCCGGATCGGTTGGTTAATCCATAATTTAATGCACGTAAATAGGAAAGGTAGGAAAAAAATGACAAAAATTTATGATATCGACTGAAGGTGCTCGATAGAATTTCAATATCAAATGTGAATAATTGAAACTTTGTACGATTCCATATGTTTTGCAACTAGCTTACTACGGTATCTTGAGCCATTCTATCATACAGATACACCATAACTGACTCGTCAAAGGAACGTCGTCGGAATTGTACAAAGTTTCAACGATTCAAATTTAAATTCTATCAAGAACCTTCAGTCGATATTATAAATTGAAAATATGTTTTTGTTATTATTTTACATTAAAACAAAATGACGGATAAACAAAAAAAGTATTCCTTTGAAAGCGTGACAACTTATTAAAAAAATCTTGGCTGTGAACTGGTTAAATACACGTATTTAAAATATACTTTATTGCATTAAAGCTTATCACCAATACGACCGATATTTAGAATTTCAAATAACGAATAAAAGATATTCTATTTTTTAATTTGTAATCAATAAACAACAATTTATCGTTAGCCGACATTGGTCAACAACGTACGGCAACAAAGAAACCTACCATTTGGGACGAATAAAAAAAACATGAGGAACTCATTTGGAGAAATATTGTTAAGTGATTTAGACAATCCAATGAAGGATTACGAGTGAACTCTCGATGACCATTTTTTTAAGAGTAAGTATTTACAGTAAGTAAGTACATTTGTATTCCTACAGTATAATATTGACCAAGCCGGGATTGTAGTCAAAACATAAAAGCTGTACTCCGCCACTTCGCTAAGTACGCGACAGTAAAATGATTGATGAACGATAATATCTATCGCAGACGTAAGAGGTACTATTCGCACGTCACTGGCACAAAAAAATGAGTGAAGAAGTTGACAGTCGCGTGCGAAACAAAAAGTGGGGGCGGCTGTGTTTAAATTTACTAGTAGACGGTCATCGAAACGAACCGAAGCATTATTATTATGTTACGAAGCATGTGGATATTGTGAACTATTTTCTTGCTAGCCCGATACAAGCGACTCGTGAGTCAATGACGTTCCACACCTGTCCAACGAATCAGCTCGGCGTGCCCTTACATCGCGTCCAAAATACATCGACCGATTCTAGACTCGATTGAAAGACAGCGGCGAGTCGGGCAATATCTCTTATAACAAACCCCTGACTGTTAACGTACCAACAGTTTAGACAGCTGATTGTAGTGTATTGATAGTTGATACTAAACATACGTATACAAACTAATATTTGTTTTAAATCTTAAAAAGACATGTTTTTTTTATTAAAATATCATGTCTTTCCATCAAGAAGTGACAGTTAAACACACACACATTAAAATTAATTTTCGTGAAATTTGAATTGTTACAATTTTGTACGATTCCACATGTTTTGTCACTAACGACCCGGGTTTCGCCTTTCGGAATTTTCAGGCATACAATCACACGGATGCAACAGAACTGACACATGTGGAACCGTGCAAAATTGTAACAATTCAAATTTGATATTGAAATTCCATCAAGCACCTTCAGTCGATATCATAAATTAAACTCATTTTCGTGTTTAAATATTGCCTGATCTATTCTCACAATCTACATTAGATTGTTTAACACCAACATTATTCACAAGCAATAATACGCAAGTTTAAGAGTATTATTTCCAAAATCTTATGTTATTAATATTAGGAGAAGTTTCGTTTATCGCGAGCTTCATCAACTGACTAAATATTGTGTTTTATTTATTGAAATATGTTAATTATCTATAATGAAATGAGAGTTAAAAACTTATAAGTGACCAAGTTTTTTTTTTTGAGTACGTTGGAATATACCTCAGAGGGCTCAGCAGGTAACCTTAGTATTGGGTTAACCATGATTTATATAAAATAAATTTAAAACGTATTCCACGTCTCGAGTCATGTATGTATACAATAGAAAGCAAAATCCTGACAGAGGGAATTCAATAAAGAAAGTAATTAACGATGGTGTGGATTAAAGGATAAACAAACCTCTGAACGCAGCCAAGCTTCCCAAAGTTCCCTGGCAGAGATGTGCATATCATCGTTGTGGTGAAAGGCTTGCTGCCGCCTCTCGTACCCAGAATCATACTGCAACTCTTCCCTGAGGAACTGGATAAATAAATAAAAAAAGTTATTTAGCATATTTAAAAAATCGACAATAAATTGGATTAGTCAAGAGTGATCATGTTACTACCATTTTAATAAAATAAATTAATATTTTTATTGCACTAAGGAATGTTACTAGATATGACACGTGTTTCACTTCTTTGAGAACCGTGTTTAGTTTAACTGTATCGTAAGGTTATTATATTACTGTTTCCACAATATATTCAATACCAGAACCGTTTTCGCTCATCGCGAGTAGTATATGATAAATTGTTAGTTGGTGTATTGAAATATATTGTGGAAATAGTACAAAAAATGTGTTTTTATTATTTAACTACCAACAAGTGACAGTTAACACATTACAATGCAACACTTAGGATGGTATCAGTTTAATTTATTTAAGCAGTGAACTTCCACGAATCATTCATTGAAAACATAATTTTTTAAATGTTTATTTATTATGTTTTATGCTACAGGTGGACAGGGCTTCCAAAAACTGTGACTTCACTGACTTCCGGTATTTGAAACAAAATTATATTTCCTTTTTCAAGCACGTTAAAATCATAATTTCATTAAGCAAACATACCAAAGAATGAAATATAAATAGTAAATTTTCTATAGTCATTTTGTCTTCACGTCACCGTGAGAATCGTGCCAGATCAATCATTCGATCATAAAATTTGAATTGTTACAACTTTGTACGATTCCACATATTTTCTCACTAACGACCCGGGTTTCGCCTTTCGGCATCTTCAGGCATTCTATCACACAGATGCAACAGAACTGACGATTATAGTTACGCTTTTTACCTTATATATTATTCAATTTGAAGAATTTTGCTAACTTGATTTGCTACCTAAAAACAAATTATTTGCATTCTTATTAAACGTTTCATATCATAGTAAAAGTGATCAAAACAAATTCAAGGAAAAACAGCGTTTAGGGATTTTGATTAGCGTTTGTAAAGAATATTTTTTTGATGTGTTCCGGGAACGAATTATTTATACAAAAAAAAAATGATGGCGGCATTTTTTTAGAATATTAATTTCACTGTGACTGTTTGCTCAATTAAACTATACGCGGAATACTTTCAAAGATATCCTACACAAAATGTTGAACTATAGGAAGTAAACGCACTTTTTTCAAACATATATTTGAAATTATATGCCATTTAACATGATTTTATAATCATTCATAATCACTAGTAGATTTTCGTTTGAATCGTTTTCTATTGATTTTTTGTGACGAAAATGTGACGATACTGTCATTGGAATTTTATTGGTGGTTTATCTAAGAGTGTTTGTTGTATACAATTTTTATTTATTCAGGGGGCCATGGCATGAAAAAGTTTGGGATTCATAGATTTAGGCAATACTGTGGCCTATGTACAGAATATTGTATGATATAACATACAGTGAAATATGCGATTTTATCTTTTTTATCAAAACCATAATAAAGTGAAAAAACCAGTGTAAAAAATTAACTGTCCCTTTTTGGACCGTGTTATTTCAAAACCGTACAAAAAGTGTATGCTTTACTGCCAAGTAGCCTATCACTGAAAGGTGGCGAACGACTACATCTGAAACACTTCTTCGCTTAGACAAATAACTATCCGTTAACCTATCGTAACGTGTTATTAAAATCGAATTTATAATATCTGCTACACAAATATTTTATTAACATTTTCAATAGATTTAAGGAATTATCTCCGCTTTAGATGTTATGACAGGCATACGCAATGTAAATAAAAATATCTTAACGAATAAATATCGCACATTTTATTTGACGGTAGCATATACACAGAGATTTTTTGAATAAACAAATTACTTTGATCTCAAAAATATAACACAATTAAATTAAGTTACTTAAGTATGAAAACACAAATCTCCGTGCGATAAGAAAATCACACAGATTCTTAAACTATATGAAAGAATATTTGACTAAACCATAATTGATTTCAATAAAAGCGCATTTTTAACACTCTTATATTGAATGAAACTTCAAGTGTCAGTCATGTATCGAAATTTTCCAGGTACTCGAAACCTTTGGTTTTTGCTCGTCCCGTAACGGAGTCAACACTGTAAGACTTTCGTATATGTTGAAAGGATTTAAGTTTTCTATCATGTGTATGTGTCAGAAAGCCAGATGCCAAAAGACGAAACCCGAAAAGATTTCACTAGAATAAAATATATCCAGAATTCTTTCCACGACAAATTATTAATTTTCTTACTTTCATTGCTTCAATTCACTATATTTAAAAAAAAATATATTTTTTAATTAATTGTTGTGTACCAAATGTTTTGTGTTCGATAATATGTAGACTATCAATATACCTGCAAGTGTAAATTGTACCATAAAGTCGGGTGAATTGAATTATATGAGATCGAAAACAATTCTCAAATCATCTCGAAAAACGATCTCAAAGCGAAAAACATGTTTCGGTGCACTCAATCACGTGCTAAATACTGAACAAAATGGTTCAAGAATTTGCATGTAATCATACAATAGTCTTAAATCAATATTAACTTCGAGTCCCTGTAGCTAATATTTGATCTAAAATATGTTCTGACGTGTCATCTAAATCTCCATAAGTTTACTTTTTAACACCACTATTACTCAATTATTTTAAATATTTAATGTTCGAATATTTCTGATGCGGCTCAGCGTGGAACAGGTTAAACCGCACGAAAAGTCAATTATATAAAATAAACAAAGTGGATATTTTTTTTAAAATGAATATTCATTACGGTTAATTGCTAATGGGAATATGTTATAATAACATTGTTAACCACTTATATGACTTTAGTGATAATCAATGAAATCCGCAATAAACATCGACAAAAATAGAGAACAGAAGTATTGAAAACAAAACTGTTTTAATTCAGAATTCTGTTTGCTTTGAAGTAAATTTGAAAATCAAAAAGCTCAATATAATTATTAACTAAAATCAACCAGCACTGTAAATATTTTGAATTCACTGGTAACGTGCTATAAAAAAAATCATGTAGCAAAGTAAAGTCTCGAGAGATAAACAGAGAGCCTAGCGCTTTGCTATTAAACTAAATTCAAGTAAATATTTACTTTCTGCTATCTTCAATGTTGGTTTTTTATATTTCCACCTGGTTATAAAAACAAACGTAAGTCATGCATATAACTAGATATACTATAAAACGATATCTTTCTGCGTATGGAGACAAATATTGCACCATATAAAAACCTATCGATGCAAAATTCACGTTTTACGATAAACAGTGAAAGTCACTTTTTTAAATGTTATATTATAAAAAAAAATACACTTTTCCCCACAATAAGGACCGGTTTCGCTCATCGCGAACATTATCAACTGATGGAAAACATATTACAAACAAGCCTATTTTTTACAAAATGTTGAGTTGATAATTACAAGGTGTACAAAACAATAAGTGAGTTTTATGTATACAGACAATAAAATTTCGAAAAACATTTTTTTAGGGTGGTGTTTCTCAAAACACGTGCCCCTTATTTCTAAACGAAATGTTTTGAAATTGTTATCATGGTTTTCTCTTTTTTCTGAAAACGGGACAAACTGGACGTATGACCAACGTTATACGAGGTATAAACATTTTAGTTACACATTTCTATAGGGAAGTGTTTCTAGAGCTTTCGACATCTGTGTACCCCTCTAAAATTTTCGTAAAAAATATACTTTATTTTCCATATGCTTCAACAACCATCGAAATATATTTATTAAACCACTCTTTAGTACATTCACATAATAATTAGCAAAAATAAAATTCGTTCATACTGCAAAGTTTTAGTGTAAATATCAGTCACTATAATAAATGCGAATGATGAAAATGTTTATGTTGACACAGCATATCATCAAATGTGCTCCATGGTTTAGGTCAGGGGTTATCAACCTTTAGAGCACATTTTAAAATATCAATAGGACGGCGAGCACCACATATTTTTCAAAGCAAATTTATATCAAGACAATGGTTATTAATAAATAATACACATTTTTTGAAATTATTTTTTTATATTCTATTATTTAAAATAAATATAAATCAGTGTGATATATGGCATTTCTTCTCATTCCCTCGCTACCCCATACAGAGTGGCTAGCTACACTAATCTATATCGGTTTATAATGTGCGATTTTGAAAATAGTTTACTTGATTACTTTAGAAACTTATTCAGATATATTAAAAAATATGACAACATAAATAAAACATTGTTGTCGCGGTTGAATGCAGCGGGCCGTGGTGCCCAAAGACACGGGGTTTGTAACCCCTGGTCTAGGTTATTTTTGCAAGGAAAGTTAAGTCTTAACAAAATTCTCGAAAAAAATGCTCTAATATAAATCAAAATGTTCACGCTCAATTGTATTGTAAATACTTCCACACTACTAAACAAATTATGTTTTATTCATTAATACATAACACCTTTCTAGAAAGAGTTGAGTTAATAACATAAAAGTAATTTGCTATTATCTTATATTCAGACATTTTTTAGGAAAACTTTTATTATTAACTTAACAGTTTTCAAAAATTAAATTGAGATTAATAGATTAGTTATTAATTGTGACAGCCCTCAAAGCGCCTGTTCAACACCGTCTGCGGAAATCTATTTTCCTAATTTAATGTAAGAGATTTCTGGTTTATTTAAATCTGTTCTAGTAGAACATAGATGGGACTAAACATTCATCAACTTATATCAACTAAAAATATTATGTGTTGCGCTATTTGACATTTCAAAGATGCTCACGCTATCGTGCGTGCAAAGCCTATTCGTCTCACACTCTATTCACGCACCGGTGCGTATTAAACACTAGGCTGTTGAATTAAAAAAATTATCACAATCAAAAAAAAAATCGATAGATTATTCAATAGCAATGAGGCACCATAAAAATGACTTAAATACCCATTGTTAACAGATAAGAAATATAATATTATTGGAGTCAGCACGTATTATTTCATCATATGTATACGTTATTATAGCTTAAGGCATATTCTGAGAAATAATAAAACGTGATGTAATTACTGTTATATAAGCACATTTGTTCAAAAAAAAAAAAAATTTTACGTCACGTAGATTTATGATTATATTTCGAAAACTTAATGAGTGAACTACGTGGAACTAAAGTAAAAATAAGGAGCAATGTTTGGGTAATAAAGAGGTGTAGCGGAACCTCACAGTTTAACTCCTGAATGTTTTCTTAAGTCATTATTGCTTTATGAATAAATTTCCCATACCCAGGTGTATGATCTTCGTTCAATTTTATCTCAAATATATATTTTAATATTGGTGATATGCAATATGAAATGTTAGTTGTTTTTACACATATTACTGAATATATTTAGGTGTTAAGTGTACAATTTTAAACAAAATGAAAAAGTGTTTTACGTTATATTTTTTGATTTATAATATCGACTGAATGTGCTCGATAGAATTTCAAAATAAAATTTGAATTGTTAAAACTTTGTACGATTCCACATGTTTTGTCACTCACAACCCGGGTTTCGCCTTTCGACTTGTTCGAGCATTTTATAATACGGATGTAACAGAACTGACAGTTTAGGTCTGTAGATACCTGAAGATGGCGAAAGGCGAAACCTGTAAAAAGATTACATCATTATACTAATCTGCGGGCAATACCATATCAACAAACCTTTCTTTGAAATCAATACAGCAAAATGTTACGCTATATAAAGCCACACGAATATTTGGCGTATTGTTTGAGCTATGGGACAAAATAAATGTTTGAATAATATTAATTATTCAAAAGCAAACAAGAGGGTGAGCAATGTCCTATGAAGACTTGCACAAAACAACTATACAGGTTTAACTACGTTCCTATTTTTAGTGATATTTAAGTAAATTCAAAAACATATATTTAGCATGTGGTACATTTGTTGACACATACATAATACTTTATTAATGGACCTTTCGATGATTTACTTGTTAACCTATTCAATCTAGAATTCAAAATAGACGAAGTAAAATAACTTGAAAAATGCTCCAATAATTTGTGAAGGGAAAAGCTTTAGTGCGAAAGAGTGAGAGAGCAAAAGACTCGTGGGAGAAACATCGAACTACTGCATCGTGCGGCGGGGGCACTGAATAAGTTAACTGAAAAATGTGGAGCACATTATCTTAACAATATTGTCATATTAACATGGATTTTGATGTTGCAAAAAGTTCAAAATTGGAACCATTGCAGTTGAGTATATCCACGGTAAATTAAGGTGTTAACTGTCACATCGTGGTGGAAACGCATAATATTCAAATAAAAAAAAAATGTTTTTTATTTTCATAAATAACAAAAACACATTTTTATTACTATTTCCACAAGATATTTGTGATCAGGACCGGTTTCACTCATCGTGAGCATTATAAGCTAATAGTTTACAAATTACAAACAAGGCTATTTATACCAAGTATTGAGTCAATAATTATCAGATATACAAAACCAAAGGTAAATAAAAATAATTAAGCAATACGATATGTATGATAAACTTTAAATTATTTTCTCAGTTCTTAAAACCTTTGATTTTATATACCTATAAACTATATATTATTTATAAACTATTAATATAAAATTTTGTATAAATAACCTTGTTTTTAATTTGTATTCTATCACTTGACTGCTCACAATGAGTGAAACCGATTCTAATCACAAATTTATTCTGGAAATAGCACTAAATCTTTTTTTTCAAACCTTGCCATAAAGTGACTGAAAATATTCAGTACTGTTTTTACAATTTCATATTATTCAGATCAGGACCGGTTACGTTCGTCGCAAGCATTATCAACTAAAGAAAATAAAAAACGCTATTTATAAAAAATAAAATGAGTCAAGTAAACATGTTTTATTATTTAAACCTAAGAAATAGTTTCTAATTAATTTCCAATGCTTAATATCTTGTAACCAAGTTTATTTAGCAAAAGCAATAAACCAATACGTTTGTGTTAATAATTAATTGAATAATCAATCAAATATTCAATTTCAGATTGCAATAATGTTTATTTACATTCATTCTTTTAAATTAAAGATGATTTATATCTTGTTCTGTTTGTAATATTCTCAACATGAAGAGTGGAAATTGAATGTAAATTTTAATTATTTGCCACACAAGAATAAGTTCATTCAGTTTACATTACGCCACTAATTAAAACAGAGCTGCAAAAGTAATCACATTAAGATGTTGTGGGTTTGAGCTTACATTATTGTTATACATTTTGTGGTTGGACGATTGCGTTGAAGGAACAGATTGATTGCAGAAACACCAGTAAAAATATCTTCGGCCTCATTAGCATTTGTATTTAATTTAACTTTTCACTGAGAAAATAAATATAATGTGACTTGATTATACACCAATGACGCTAGCCAGAAATCCATAATAATACATTCCATTAACATATTGCCTACCATTTTTTTAAATATATTATTTTAAATAATAACAACGTATTTTTTAGAACTATTTCCACAAAATATTATATGATCAGGATCCGGTTTATCAACTGATAGTATACAAATTACATAAAAACAAGCTTATTTATGCAAAATTTTGATTTATTACTTAACAGGTAAACGAAACTAAAGGCTTATAAAACAATTTAGAGGCAATCATATAATATATATATCCAAATAAAGTAAATTGATTTGAAAATGAAATATTGATAATCCTAATGATAATTTGCTAGTAAAATAAAGAAAAATCATTAGACAGAATAGCGAGTGGGAAATTTTCATAATCAAATTATCCTGCATTTAAAAATTTTATGGAACATAATATATTAATAATAAAAATGACAATAGTTTCAAAAGGATGAAAAGAAAAAAAAAGTTAGTTAGGACGTCCCGGTAATTTCTCAAATATAATTTGGATTCTATTAATTGATAGCGCTCGCGATGAGCGAAACCGGTCCCAATCATCAAAAATATAGTGGAAATAGTGCTAGAAAAATATGATGCTATTATTTAAAATATCATGTCTTTCCACGAAAAAGTGAACTGCAATGGTTCGGTGGTTTCAACTCTAAACTTACATGCTGCTGTTCATGGTGTAATCGTTATACTGAAAATTTTCTCTATAGTGCATAGCAAGATAGCAAGCATAGTAAAGAGCATAGTAACAAGCGTACACCTATGACACTCCTGGCAGCTGTTAAACGTGTTTGCTGCTGAACCACGAAAAGGATAAAATGACACTAAATATTTCAAATAATAATTTTACATTTTTAAAACTATGTTGTGAAATATGTGATCTTAACCGCTTCAATGCCAAGAATACATAGGTTAGAGTACAGGTAAGGTTAGAGGTCACCGTTGACGAACGTACGCCACTATACAAATACTATTTTCCAAGTCCTATTTCTATTCTTTGACAAAGTCCTTGAATATGTTATGTCAACGTGTAAAGACATCTATGGAGCAGATAATACAACACAATAACTTTTTTATCTAATATTGAAATCTGAACATATTTACAATTTGTTGCACAGATGGAACTATGGTCACAACACGTGGTGAAACACGATCTAGGCATGTATTAAAAAATGATAACATGTTTGTCATTATATTTACATTTATTCCAAAAACACATTGTGTTTATTTGTTCACTCTTCTTTGGATTATATTCATATAAACATAATTATGCATACTCGTCCTCAAAATTAGTGTAGCGGCACCCTGACATGTTAACAAAATTTGAAGAAATGAAAAATAGCTTTAGAAACTTACAATTTTAAATTTTTATGCTATAGAAATTAGTGTATATGAGTGAAAAAGTTTTTGTGTATTGTATTTCCCAAAATTTTTAAATAAACATTTGTTCAGAAGTGACTTATTACTTGCAGATTTAAATTCAATTTGATTTTTAGTACAATCTTAAAAATTTTAATTCTTAAGAGGTTTTAAGTTACACTCAAGTCGAAATTTTATTTAACCCTCAGAGGAATAATGAGTTTTTTATTTGACATTTATGTAATTTTTTCCAATATATTTATGTATTACAATGAGGAGAATGATCAGAAAATAATAAAAATACATCAAATATAAACAAAAAAGTGCCTGCAGATGGCATTGCTTGCAAACTTACACTGACATACCTACAAAAAATATGTCCTTACTCCTTTAAGGGTTAAATTTCTTCTCTTACCACATAAGGTATATAACTTAAAATTGAAATCATATGTACTCACATTTGAATATATGTAGGATTAATTCATAATTGAGCCTAAAATAATTCTGTCACAAATGAATCGGAGATTAAAAGTCAGGTACCTAATAACCTATTTTAGTTTTGTTGATTTGACCTACAGAAAAAAATTATCAAAAAAACTGCATTCATAACCGAAAACCACCAATATATCCTCATGTTTTTGGGATAACGAAATATAAATAGAAAAACCTTACATCATCTGACTCAGACAGGTCAACGTTTCCATTGGCGTCATCATCTAGCTGGCTGTGGAGCAGCTGTATGGCTTCGAGACCTTGTCGGTCTTGGTCCGTCAGTGTGCCAGCTAAGCATTTCAGGTTTTCACCACATGCTGAGCTGGTGCCTCCACCTAGAATATAAATGAAGCAAATTGAAAACAGTGCAAATTCTATGTTTTCAATAATTTATAGCTCTATGCTAATTGTGAATAATAAAAAAAAAAATAGATTCACAATTCGCTAATCACGTTATAAAGGAATCACATAATATAAATTCAAAAATTCAAAAGTGTTTGTATCTTTGTAGTGAGGGTCGCAGAATGACGGCTTTGGAACAGCTGGAGATCAATAGATATCAACTATCGCAAAGGATTCTTAACGACCAAACTAATTTATGTCCATCACCATTATTGAGTCCGCTGACTGATGTATCTTTGTTTCGGTAATGGACCATTTCGGTGCCATACGTAAACTTATTGATATAGCTGCCTTTTTAGTTTCATTTACAATTGTTAATTTTATTGCAAACAGGAAACAAGCTAGGTCGTTAAAACAGGAGAGATGATGTATTGTGTACCTTTTCTACACAGCTATATATAGATAAGCAAATGTTAGTTTAAGCATAGTTCTGACGATGTGAGCCGAAATAGCTATCAACTATATTTTAAAAAATAATTATGTAGAACTAAAATACATTGCTACTTTTTTCACCGTGTTACAATTAGATATGTTTGAATTTGAAATGTTATCATATTGACTGACCATGTGGCCCAATTGTTATTTGTATGCGTCAGTGATGCAACGAGGAGATTTCAAATGGTATAATCAGGACACAGCTGTGGTGACATCAGCTGAAAATTTTTTAGTTAGATTTTGAAATTTTCAAATAAGCCAGTATTTATTTTCCATTTATTCCATCCTAACCAAACAACATTCAAAAGATTTGTTAGGCATTGCTATTTATATTCTTAACTTTACCTGAACCCTACTTGCGGATTTGTTTAAACAAAAAATGATGAATCGAGACCGAGACTTTCATCATTTTAATGTGATAAACGTTTATCAGAGTAGAATAATTATGGCGTTTGCACAATACATTCCATAACACTTGAAATGATTAGATAACCCATGACAGAAAAACACTTCGCATTGATTAAAAGTATTAGTTATTAAGATAAACTGCCCAACGTCACCTGTTAACTGCAATCCGTTCTTTTGTGACCATCAACCATGACTTTGGTTGATTGCATTACGATGTATATAAAATATTTGAACCATTATCATTACTGCAGAAATATGAAGGAGGTAATTGCTTATAGATAAGGTGATATTATTATCATAATAATATATGCAATGATAACAGGTCATGTCAATATTTATATAACTTTAATGGTGACTACAGCAGTAAATCAAGATTCAATATGGAATTTTGCAATTTTCAACAGAATATTCCTTTTTATATAAAATTTATAATCTATTCAATATAAGCAAAATGCCACGCATTCAAATATCATTAATATGACACCCAAATGTTTTTTTTTTATCTTAATAATATTTAATAATTTTTACTAAGGGCATTCAAATGTAATATTAAGCATTTGTTTATATATAAACAACTAATAATGCAGTTTTAGTACATCAAGGCAAACTAAATGAAAGTAGCAAACAAAAAAAAAAAATCAATTCAGTAAATCTTGATCAATGAATACTCATTTGATAAACTATCTTACACATAACAATTCAATGGTGCGTTTTCAGGACAAATCTACTTTCTAATTTGTAACAACACACTGTTATCAGCCATCTCAACAGTTAAAATGTCAGTAATCAGAGGATTAATGAAAATATTAATTAAGTTATAAAGGCATAGGTCTATATAATAATCATTAAATTTTAAATGATTTAATATTTTACTTTGATTTATTTAATATAGTTCCATCTAGTAAAGTGTGGTTTATTACTTAATAAATTTGAAGGTCTGTGTCAACAAAAAAGCATAGATGTATTATTTGAAACATATCACATGATTTGGTATTCATAACAAGACAATATTTCATATTCAAGGGTAAACAGTTTTCTTTCAATACAAATTAATATGAAGCCACGATTGTTTCATGCACGTTAACTTCCACATCCCAATAGTATTGCATTATGCAAATTAATACAGGTCACATGCCTACAGCTCAATGAAATATAAAAACAAACATCAATATAAGTATACATTAAATATGAAAATACAGACGGACTTAACATTTATTAATATCATTGTCTGTTGTACTGACTGTGCACTTCCCACAAAATATTTATAAAATAATTAATGTTTATCATCTTTTATAAAATAAAAAAGTCAAAGAATCAAACGAAATTCTGAATCTAAAAAAAATTGACCCAATTTGTTTTTTAAATCATAAAATGATAAAATATTATTTTATTCAACCTCAGTCAACTTAATTGCACATTAGGTAGGTATAATTCATACATATATAAAATTGTATTATTACCATTGACGTTTTTTCAATATAAAAACTATTTCATGACATTGACACAAAAAGTTTTCAAAGTTAATACCTATGTAGCACTTCACCTACCTGTCTTGATAGATTATGCCTAATCTCTATGGTAAAACTTTAACTGTCAAATAAAAATGAAGGTGCAACTAACCATTAACCAATAATTGGGCACAATAGTGTATTATTAAAATACTCTTGCTTAATAATCCACAGACTTATTTATAAATAGTTATTTCGATGCAATTTATAGATTGAGCTCATAAAAGTAATTTCATTGTACAATGAGTCATCAATAAGACATTGAGTAAAAACGAGTGGCAAACTCGGTTAAGGATTGCGAAATTTACAAATTTGCACAACAGTCAAAATTTTACGAACATATCGACAGGTTTCCAATGCGGCCGCGGATTTGTTTTTAGCTTTTGGTCATAAGTCACAAAGGCAATGTATATTTATTAATAAGTTAATATTATGCAAGAAAAAACAGCGTATATCCGCGATACTAGAGATCGTAGCGGTATCTTGACAGCTGCTGTCATAGGTCGGTGAGATATAAAGAAAACAGCAGGGCATTACGAAACATCTCTCGATCGGCTAGAAATGAAAGCCAAAAGTTTAGAATAAAATCTCTGATTTTTGGACACCTCGTCAATAAATGCCATCAATAAACGAATGTTAAAACCAACATTGTTTTGGGTCATTATTTTTGATGTGGTCCTGACTATTTGATAAGTGTATGACAGTACAGTTTGGTAACTTACTGTTTTCGTGTAACGCCGCGTGAGATACAGCATCGCTGACTAATGAGTAGGAAGAAGTCCTATGGGCACTTAGCACTGGGGTTGAGGACAATTGCACCTTCCTTGTCCCTTCGCGGCTATCCTCGACCTTGGTCACTTCACTGTCACATTTATAGATATGTATCACAAGAAGACACCAATATAAAAAACCTTTTATACGCATTGTATATAACACACTCTAATCTTGTAGAACTAAAACACACAACACAGGGCTAACACAACTTAAACACATAATTCGATATTTTTTTTTAATTCAATACCGCATCATAAACTACAAGCGTCCGCGGATACTCACGAGTAAATTTTATTGCGGCTAGGAAAATCTTACGTTCAAGGTTGTCACACAATAATATTAGTACACATCCTACTCCGCTCGCCACTTACGCTAAAGTTGCCAGAAGACATCTATAGAAATCCTCGTGTACTATAAAAGACGCCCGGGCAACTGTCAAAATTGAGCGTTATATAAAAAGATGAAAAGGCGCGAACCAACAATCGAACAAGAACGCATAAAGTAGTTTTATACTCTTATGAACTGTAGTAGCAAATAACATTGTTTCAAAAGGATAGATAGATCATTATAAATTTTTATATCCGAAAAAAAAATGTGAATAGTGATTTGAAATGATTTTTGACTAGTATTTTTACAATGTAGTCTGCAAATATTTTTGAATGATATAAGAGATAAGCCCGTTTTAATCGCAGTCTCAAAGGGCTGTAGTTATATAATATTATATGTATATATATTATGATGTTGGTATTCAATTATATGTTCTCATTATGATATTTTTCGCCATAATTTTTAAGGATTAATTTTAAGTTAAAATAATCATCATCAATACTTTTACTTTTACATAATCATACTTTAATAGTTTTTATTTAACATACTCATTCTTTAACGTACTAGAGTGGTCCATCAAAACTTATTTTGGTTTTATTATATCTCTTAGCCCATATGTGCTGATAACAAAAATGCTTTAAATTGTGCAATAATTAAGAAAAAATTAATGAAATATAAAACTTATGAAACAGTTTATTACATTTTACAAAGAAAGTAAGATATTTTTCGTAAGCAGCTAACAATTTGAAATGATTTCAATTTTAGTCAAACGACTGCCGACTTATTCGTAGAAAAAACCTTTTATAGTTTTAATTTTCGTAACTTGGCAGCCCTAAATACTGTCAGACGAGTATTTTTTGTCACTGCCTAGCAATTTGCGATGCACTGCCATCTACATATTTTATAAAAAAATGTTTCAACTCAGCAATGTAGCACTGGTGTGGTAGGCAACTGTATTCAAATATTATATATGGCAGCTGTATCATTGCAGGCCGATAACTGTGCTTGGTTGGCAGTAAAATATTTTCATAAAATATTATATATACTTAAATCATATATCTACTATTCACTTTCCCGCCAAGTCGAGTTAATGAGCTTGCAAGGTTTGTGAATGTAGAATTATTATAAATAAAACGATAATTTTTGTAAATCATAATATTAATTGTAGAGCTATTTATTTACTCACTGATAATTCCCTCGGAGTTCCACAAAAGAAATACCAATTCAATAGTTAAAAGTATCATTTGGGAGCATTATATTATACTTTGGAAATACTTCTCGTGAATATCAACCAGTGTTTTGAAATTAAGTAGTTACTGTACTTATAATTTATGATATGGGCTGAATGTGCTTGATGGAATTTCAATATCAAATTTGATTTGTTGAATTTTTTACGATTCTACAAGTTTAGCCACCCGACCTTCCGACGACTTCCGCCTGTTTACAGCCCTTTTGTCAAGTCTGTTTCTTCATAAAAACGGGGTTTAATCGTAGCCAGCAGGTTATAATTCAAATAGATAAAACGCTAAGTGATCTTGTCGTGTAATGCCAGCCTTCAGTCTCTTTAGATATATTTTCATTGTACGTTGTATGCCAGACGAAGTGATGAGAAAAGGAAAAAAAATTAGATTTTTTTTGTTCATAATAAGTATTGGACTTTTATTAGATAAAATAAGTACTTTACAATGTAATATAAAAATAAACTCTCAATAAAATACATTGAACACCCGTTTGAGGTATAAAATACTAATCAGTCATGAATAAGAATACACTTTACATAATGCAAGATGAATAATTGCTGAATATTATTTACTGAAATGCATATATAGTAACAATTTTAAGTCTTTTGTATTCATCTATCATTATCAAAACATTTCTAATCGAAATGATCTACTTTCTTAAGCTAAGTTTTGATGGTTTGGCGCCTTGTATTTTGCGAAGCAGGATCTGCAATTTTAAAAATAATATTCCATCATTTCCTGTTGATTTTTTAAAGAAACGCAATTGAGACCAAAAATATATAAACTCACTACATACATACAGCTACAAATTTCAAACTAATTGGATGTGTCGTTAAAACAAGGTTTATTTCCATTTCACAATAAAAAAATGATTGTTGTTTCACATACAATATTTTGAAACAGCCCGAAGTTGCAGACTCCATATCCTACCCTGCTTACCTAAATGCGCCTCCTGTTGGGACAAGGATTCGGAGTTGACGCTTCGCCCCCCCAGTCTTAGTCATACATATCGGTCTGCCTAATAACCTCATGCGGCGCCCAACGTGGGTCGCCACTTAGGCCGCACGGATTGAGCGGCGCTGTGAGTTTCTTTAGCAATGGTTATGTTTAATACGTCCACAATTCAGGAGTTGCTTTATTTTGAAGGAATGTTTGGGGGTTATTTGGATTAATAGTAGACACTTTTTGTCGATGGTTTCTATGTTAAATTGTTGCAGTCACACGCTGTAGGAGCATCAATTGAGGGTTAGTGGGGGGAATTCGCCCCCAGAATTTGAAAAACATAAATTTATCCGTTTTTCAACTGGTTTGCCATTCATCATGTTCATATAAACGAAACAAAAGACGTTTCCCCCCTCTGAAAAAAATAACACTGAAATTACGTCTTTGAGTTAAAGGAGTTTTAACACATCTCTGGCGGGGCCGATTGAGCATTTTAATTAATGAGCGCTTGCGTAATTATTTGCGGACCATTAAAACATATTTTAAATCTTTCCGATAAAAAAAAATAAGAAACGTAAACACTCACCTACAATATTATGATGTTTTTACGAATTAGTTTCCCACGCGCACTTAGATAGATATATAGATTTTAGAGAGCAATAGATTTTAAATATAAACAATTAATAAGCAGGACTGTGATCGCAGTCTCCCGCTAGAACGGTAATTTTTTTGGTAATTGTAATTACAGTCTCCCACAAATGGCGTTTGGAGGACTGAGGACTGTGACTCATGTTTCCCGACAGAGATTTGTATTAATATTGTTCTCATAAACATTCAACCAATAAAACGTGCCTACTATGATACAAAGGCCCGCAAACATAATCATTGCCACAGAATATCATAGTGTCGCTCAACTCATAAGTTTCAATTTGTATACGTTTGAAATAAAAATCAGTTTTCCGCGGAATTAATAAGTGTGAGTTTGATAGCCCGCTATGTCCGACAGATTAGTGAACGTTTCTGTTCCTAAATATCTCACTAACCGAACTGTACAATAAATGTTTCTTATAAAACCTCACCAAGTTGTCATGTTGAATTCTCTCTTGAGCACGTTTCCTTGCTATGCTGGCACTGGATGACCTAGACTGAAGCTGGTTCGACGACGCAGATGTTTTTTTAACATTACGATTCTTCAAAATTTTCTTCAGCAGGATGTGGTTTTCTCTTTCGATTTCTTTGCTCCTGTCGTTTGTAAAGGACATATTTATTCGACGACTCTGCTTGCTTACGGATCCACTGCAAAAATAATTGATCGTTTTTAGTCGGTATTAAAATGTGGGTATAGTGCAAATGAAGCTTTACTAAAACAAAAATCACAACTATGAAAAATTCGATAAGGAGAGGATTTTTGTCGCCCGATTATATTGGCTATCTACGTTTTGTGGAGGTGTGCACCCATCAGTATCATCTACGTTATTTCAGTTTTATTCAGTGGTGAGATGGGGTGCAACAATTGCCAACTTGTTATCGTTTCATTTGTCCATGTGTGGACGACGCTGTGAATGATAGTTAATTGTAAGTTTCTTTCAGAATTGAGAAAGAACCTCCGCCCCAGTTCATCCCTAATTGAAGTTTCTGCAGTAAAACCTCAATACAATAAAAAAACCACTGTATGCTTGAATCTAACAAACACAACCCGAAAACAGAGATTACAGTGTTCTGTGAATCATACGCACGTCATCACACAGCTATAACTACAGTTTTAACGCGTGACGACAGCTGGTTTGCCGTATGCTAATACACACAACGCCCATACACATTTTTATCAAGTCAGAGGAAATCCATTAATCTTTTTTATTGAATGAATATCGCTAGTGTCAAAATTTTCCTAATTTTATAACGAACATTGGCTTTAATTGTTAAGGTTGGATATCTTTTTGTCCGTAGCAGTTTGTTTTATCGAGGCTTTACAGTATCAGTAAAAATACGTAACCTTTTTTGTATAATATAAAATTCAATATAGTACGTAGGTACGTGATTTATTAATAAGCAAGCACTTAGCTTCAATAGAAACCGTTTTTTTATAGGAGAGCAGCTTTTACGTTCATTGTAAATTAATATCGGTACGTGAAAAAAATCCGTTAAATTTGAAGGGGAATTGAAGGCGTAACCAGAGAAAGGAGTATGGGTGTAACACAACAAACTATTATCGTTAGGAAACAATCAAAAAAAATATTATTTATCGTGAATTTTCATTGAATCCTGTCGTTGAACTCACAGAGGCGTGCCGAATAACAGGTAACTCAATCATCAAGTCCGATTTTATTCTATTATTATATTATTTTATTTCAATACAAACTATGACATTATAAAAATATTTTATGTGCTCAATTTCACAGAAATAGGAGCCGATTAATGCTTTACTCTTCACCAGCCAGTATGTGTATTTTAAAGAAAGTTTACCATTCATTCTAATTAGATTATAAGAAATACATAGTGGTTTTTTTGAATAATATAGGTTATTTGACCGATACAAATAGAGCTGTATCTTTTTATAAAAAATGTGTAATTTATGATATCGACTGAAGGTGCTTGATGGAACTTCAATATTAAATTTGAATTGTTACAACTTTGTACGATTCCATACGTCTTATCAAAAACGATCCGGGTTTCGCCCTTCGGCATCTTCAGGTATTCCATCGCACGGATGCATCGTTTGACGCAGATGAGGGAGTTCTTTTGTCACATCATAACACGGGGGACCAAAAATTGTTTTATCAGGAGATTTTAGAAATTAACAGAGTCCAGTTATTAAATTCAAACTTCATTTTTAACGATCAACTCAATCTTCCCAACTCCCCCTTGTTGTACCCTTTACGTTAGATCGGTTCAATGAATCGACAATCTCATGACGATAATTCTTATGTCTCATCACTAGATGTTTGATATTAGGTATCCTTTAAATAAAAGAAGACACATTTATAATTTGATTACTTGATTTAAATTTGTTGAAAACCCCATTTCAATAACGACAACTCATTAGCAAGATCGTTAATGAAAATTGTCATAGCTAATTATTATTGGATTAATATTGTTACATTCTTTTCAGCTGCAATCTTTTGCTTGCCTATTAGTAAATAGATTCCTGTTAATAATAATTTTAATATATTATATATACGATGCTAACTGTTTGTTTTACGTCAGTTCTGTTGCATCCGTGCGATGGAATACCTGAAGATGCCGAAGGGCGAAACCCGGGTCGTTTGTGATAAGACATATGGAATTGTACAAAGTTGTAACAATTCAAATTTAAAAATGTGTATTTAATAAACTGACTACTTACATCTCAGCTATTGAGACTGTTGATTGCAGTGCTTTGATTAAGAATACTCAAAAATATATGAGTGTTTTCAGTTTCGAAACATTCGCTTAGATGTTATTTTTTATTTTAAAGTGTATGCTATTTTTCCTGACAATATCTTCATCTGTGTTGATTACCAACAAATATAAATTTGGAGAGAAATCGTATTTTAAAACAGAATTAAGCTGACTAAAGTGTAACATATCATTTCTTGGTAGAAAGCAATTATGTTTAGATAAATAATGTATTATTTTCAGGATTATTACAGGCTATGACCGGTTTTGCTCATAGCGATCATTGTCAACTGATATAATTCAAATTAAAACTAAAATTAACGTATAAGAACTAAGCAAATATATAAAATTAATTATTTGTTTAGGTGTTAACTGTCAGCTCTTGGTGGAAAAGTATTACAATAGTAAAAAGCACTTTTTCTAGAAGAGATTTAATAAATGATTGTTTTTGTAATGCACGTACATAACATAATATAAACGGAGATATCCCAAAGTGAAAGCACTGCACTGCGCTTTACTATTATTGATTATACATAGCCCAGGTAAATTCATCAAAAATTTACCACCATAGAAACATTAAACATGTCATTATTTCTGTCGTGAATAATTTTTTACTGGCTGTATATTTTCCTTTAAAATTGCTTTTCACGAATGTAGCGTTTGAACGAGTTACCCAGCGAAACGTTTATGCAGTACTTATGCGTGAATAAATAAATACCCAAATGTAATTTTGTATCATTTTAAAATAACTAAATAATACGAAACTTTCGATTAACAGTTTGTGAAAAAATATCGCTGAACACGTTTCTTAATTTAAACATTGAACAACGGTATTGGACTAAAAAATTAACCTTCTGACTGCTAGCGCATCAACTTTCGACATGGCTGTTTGTTGTGTGTTGATAGTTGAAATATTTGCACTAAAGTATTGAATTGTATCCTGATTTGCGCGGATATATTCTAAAAGTTTGTTTAGCACCAATACAACTGTAATATTTAATGTTTGAATATCATTTTACGCATCTCAGTAGAGAATGGCATAAAAGCAAAATTATCGATCCCTCAATTTGAATGAATGAATAATTGGCTATTTCAGAAGCATTCTAAAACTACCGCAACGTCTTAAATATCTCGGTATTATTTAATTAGTCATTCATTAGTGTAATAATATTCAATATGATTGATAGGGGCGTCCATTTTGGGGAGGGCAGAGCTAACGTAAACTTAGACGATCATTCCCAAAAACCTTTCTTCTCATCTATAATAAATGCTCACATCTGCAATGACTTCCAAACCTTTCTAGGTTGTAGCGCTTGTGTTATTTGAATTTACATTTAAATCTAAAATTATTAAGATTATTTAGATTAATTAGATTATCATTAAGATTAAAAAACTTCAAAAATATCCTATTATTCACAATTGAAAACCTTTGCATAAAAATAAAAAAAAATACTTTTATCCATTTTTATTTCATATCATTTCTCGATTCTTTTTATTGTATTATTTCTATTATTTTCGATTCTTTCTGTTCTGAAAAATAGATTTTTTACCTTTGGTTTTTTTTTATATTTAGGTCCTTGATTATTATGCTGATAAATATTCCTCTATAAACTGCAAGAAATAATATTGGTGATATATTCTTCTCTATAAAAAAAAAAAAAATTGATGACGTCAGAAGGCCTAAATATAATGTCAGATTCCTTATTTCTTCAAGAGAGATGGTCCCTTTGAAATTTTGACGAGCCCGGAGATTATAAATTAAAAACGAATCATCACAGCTACGAACAACACAAAGAATATGTTAGATAATGCAATCAAATTACCTTTGAGATGTCGAGCTACCCCTGGAAGATGCCCTGTCAACAGTTTGCCCTATTAAAGCTTCTCTTTTTTCTTGATTAAAACGATTTTCTAGCTGGTTCTTTTGCCATAATTGTGGAATTTTGTCTTCTTTAGACGTTATAATTGGATTAGCTTTTGGGCTCTTACATTCTTTGGGAGAAGTCTTTTTGAGCACATTTTCGTCTTTTACAGTGGCCGGTTGAATTTTTGGTCCAGTTTTTATTTTTGCCTCTGCCTCTTCAAGATCATCTTCAAAATCATCGGTACTATAGTCATCCTCAACGCTATTTTGAGCATTTAAAAAATCACTTCCTATTTTCTTATTTGTATGTTCGGCATTGTCGATTGTTTTTATTTTAAAATCATTTGAACTACTATCCTTCACTTCAGAATGAAAATCTCCCGAATCATTCCCGTCGTTGTTTTCGACTTTGCATTTGAATTTATTTGTTATGTTTCCCATATCTTCAAAATCTACTGCCAGTGAATCGATTTCATTATTGTTTTCTTCTACTAATGTTGATTTCTTGAGCACCCGATTTATAACATTTTCATTTTTGTTTAATTTTGATAGGAGTCCATCACCCGAATCAGTTGTCTCGTGAATTATTATCTCTTTATACAACGACATAATAATAAGGATTCTGCATCACAAATAATAGGCCGGTCGATTGAATATTTTTATATCTTGTGCCTTCAAAAGGAGGCATATAAAATCTTATCTATGATAATAATGAAACATGTCAATTCTTTACACAATAATAGGAATATTATTGTGTAACTCACAGCTGAAGAAAAAAATATATAACATTTTATGCGTAATTAATTATATATACTGATAAAATGGTGATATTGCCGTATATCGAATGATTTAGTTCTGCAAGCACTTAATTTGATATTAAAGAAGCCTTTCGATTAAATTTACTGTTTTTGAGCGATCTCCACTTAACGTCAAACAAACAATAAAATTGTCCGTCCGTAAAAACATAAAAATATCGATTATTTTCCGTTGCGTTGGAGCTAACAAACAAACGAAACTAAGAACGTCGCTCGTCACCAATGAAATATTTAGCAACCTAGCGCTCAGTCTTGTTAAATCGACAACCACCTGTATATATATCTCAACTATTTTTAAATACGTAGAAAATCTTTACCGCCTTTCAATATTATAAAAGTGATTATCATAACATAACATAAATAAGTTTAATATAATATAACTTAATACGTATTTATTTATACATTCTATCATTATATTAGTGCTTTCAAATGATTAATAATTAGCAAACATTAAAATTAAGGTGGATTAAACGAATCAAAAATAATGTACAATATGAAATAAGTAATAAAAGAAATCTAATAAAAAAAATTGTTTTTCTTTTTTTATAAAGACTTAAAAAAAATTATTATTTCATTATCAAAATGAATACTGAAAAAACAAAATCATAACAAGACAAATTAAAATCATATACTACACTATACACTAGATGCGACTTTATAACCAAAAAAACTTATTTTCCAATCGACTTTTCATTTTGACATATGACTTGTCTATGCTTCCAACCGTGGGTTTGGCAAATGACGTTTAACATGGACGTGCGTCGATAAGATAATACTCTCTCTTTTTTCCCCTGGTCTGTAGGTTTAATTTATTTGTTTTGCAGTCCTATTGCTTCAGGTAAACCACCGAAAATGGTTACCATAATCAAAAATCAGCTGCTCAAACATCTATCAAGGTAAAGCATTTTTTTGTGTACAATTTTTCATTTGTTGCTCTCCTTTTATTTATTGATATTTGACATCGGGGAAACTGTAGATAACGATTCAAACCAAGATAGATTTAATCTTAGTCTTATCGAACAAAATAATTATAAGCGTGCGCTTATTATAAAAGGCCTTGTGATTTTATAATCTAATATGTCCGCTTTTAATCCGACGTTTTGTCTAATTGGACATGATTTGGTTTTATTTAATAATTAACGCAGATACTTTTTTTTTCAAACTGGTTTGTTTTGGTTCGCTGCTTTGACTGCGACACAGCACCAAACGATACACACGTATATAACGCCAAGATGTATTAATAATTGTTATTTTTTTCGAAATAACCTTTATTCAATGGCAATTAAATAAATGACCGTCGTAAATAATGTAAACTCCTGTAATGTATTTATTAAAATTTTTCTTAAAAGTAAACAATATTTTAAATACCATTAGTTTAATTATCAATATATTTTCCCAAATATTTGTAATGAATATATTTTGAACCTGTATTTTAGAACAAACATTACAAAATATTAATACAATATTGAACACTTCAAGATGCTCACGTTTCCTAGACTTTAAGTCCAAATTAAGTAAACATATTGTGTTACTGATTATGTGTTGCGCCACTATTTGTGGTTCAGTGAGGCACACCATTTAAAAAGATATTCAATTTGTTACTGGTGGGAAAATGTAGGCTTTATTTTCTGAAAACTTTAACACTGCCGAAAATAACATTAGTTTTTACATCCTGAGACAAATTATCAAAAAGAATTAATTTTTCTTAAACCATTTTCTGCTGAGTTACATATGATATTCCAACAATGAATATTTCAAAAATTTATTCAGCTTTAAAGTGTTAATTGTCACTTCTCAATGGAATGGCATTATATTTACACTTAGTCAAGCTTTATCATCAGTTGATGATGCTTACAACAAGCAAAATCAGGGCTGTGGAATTGTTAAAAACAACATGAATCTGACTAAAAAAAGTTTAATTTTGGTTGGTTTTTTTCCTAAATTTCATATTTATGAAAATTAAATTGAAGATCAAATTATCAACATCAAAAAGTTGTCAATCACTAGTTTTTCACGATTCTGGCCAAAAAACTGCAACTCCCCAGCCTTGAGTGAAACCCTTCCTCATCTAGAAAATATAAAATTGTGGAAATAGTACTAAGCATTGTGTTTCAGTGGTGAAATTTATGGTGGTTTTCCACTAAAAAGTGATAATTGACAAGTTAAGAGGTACATTTTATGAGGATCCTTTCAACCTAAACAGAGGACAAATAAATGCAAATACATCTTCTTGGGTATGGTAATTTTTCTTCTGTATCGATAAGCTCGAGTGAATATTTACATGCATCAAAGACTCCAAATGAAAGAGAGGTCAAAGTTACTTTGTATTAAAAGAACAGGAAGCATTGCTGTGACAATAATTGAGTTTTTATTGTTTCAAAACTCACTTTCATGCATAAAGTTTTCAATTGATTTTCTACTCTGTTAAATGCCATTATTCATTCTGATTTTTACATTATATATTAGAAATCTTGTCCTGAAAACAGCACATATGTTGAGCAATTAACTGGAGTCATTTCCTAGCCCACTTCAAAAATGATTGTACAATGACTGACTAACAGTTAACTTTTGTACAAAAAAACAACTCATTTAATCCAATAGATTCAGATCAGAAGTCAATTGTACATATACACCAAAATACGGTCATATCACCATACTTTTGTATTCAGCTTATTACTATGCTATTTGTCATAAAAGATTGCTTCATATAAGTTAACTCAACATTAACTTCTATTTCCACAATTTATACTATCAAGATCAGGAGAGGTTTCGCTCATCGCAGGCACTGTCAACCAACTGCTGATACAGTATAAATTAAAAAAAAAACTTGTTCATCATATGTATTATCAAACAGCCACAGAGCTTAATATTTTGGTAATTGTACTTTATTCTACAGCTTTCATTTACTATGTGTTATCTTTGTGAATCTTTTTTCATGAATGTTATCAAATAGAATTATTTCAATGCATTGTTAAATTCAATTTATATACCATACAAAAATAACTATATTTATCAAACACAAAAATAACCAATGTGACCTTTGCCATTCTCATAAAGGAATGTATGATAAGTATCCATTATCTTGTCCTTAGCAGTGTATTTAGAATTTATATTCTGCTACGTATAATTATAATGATCAAGAACTATTCACGAGCCCACATTTTGGTATATATGTCCAATGTCTTTTAATAAATTTCTCAGCAACTCTTAATGCACTAATGGTGAAAAAATATTTTTTTGTATGTCATTAAACTTACTTTCAAGGTAACTGGACTGAAATAAAATATGTTTGTTGATAAAACGATTTGGGAATTAACAAGTTTATTGACCCACTTGCCTTGCTCATTCAACAAATGATAAACAACATCCGAAAAAGCTATCAACAATCTGACAATATCTTGCAAAACTAAATTGTTGTCTTACCCAATAAATTTATTTCATTTGTTGTTGTTTATTGGCCCGAACTGAGATTTATAAGGTTTATTGGGGTAACAAAAAGAAAGCATCTGTTATTCTCATAGAAATAGTGGAGTCGCATCTGTGCAAGATTAAAACCAAATGCCATTTGTTCAACGCTTGTTTTCTACTTGTGCTGCTTTATGAGAGCCAGCCATGGCACCTGATAAAGACTCAGATGTAAATGTATAAACCAATTAACTAAGCTTTGAGAATAAATGCTTGTGGATATTCGAGGGGAGATGGTTGACAAAATTATGAATGAATGTTATTGTCCAATATTCAAATTTGAATTGTCTACTTTGTAATTTTTTTCACTTATGATCTGGGCTCTGCCTTTGGGCATTTTCAGGCATTCTAGTAAAAATGATGCACTAGATTAGCTTCTGGACTTTTATCTAGTATTTGTAGTCTATATAAATGCATCTGTCTACTAAAATGTCTGAAAATGCCAAAAGGTGATGAATGGATTGTGAGTGACAAAACATTAGGATATACTTTATGATATCGACTGAAGGTGCTTGATGGAACTTCAATATTAAATTTAAATTGTTACAACTTTGTACGATTCCATATGTCTTATCACAAACGACCCGGGTTTCGCCCTTCGGCATCTTCAGGTATTCCATCGCCAGTTCGCCATTGTCAGTTCTGTTGCATCTGTGCAATGGAATACCTGAAGATGCCGAAGGGCGAAACCTGGGTCGTTTGTGATAAGACATATGGAATCGTACAAAGTTCTAACAATTCAAATTTAATAAGGATATACCTTTTTGTATAAATAGACTTGGTTGTAAATTGTATTCTATCAGTTGATAATGCTCGCGATGAGCGAAACCGGTCCTGATCAAAAAATATATTGTGGAAATAAGTACTAAAAAAATGTGTTTTTATTATTTAAAAAAATAAGGATATACACAAAAATTGATAATGTAATTACTTTAAAGTATACTCAGTTGATATCGTATGTTATCCAAATTCAATTGAATATTGGTGATAAAGTAGAAAATCACTTTATCTTATAAGTATATCAGTGTGGTACCATTCATTATATTTAAACTTGTATTAAAGGTGAAGAGAGATAGTGTATAATGTTTTCAATTGATTTTTGGTAACTTTGTGGATTTTTTTTTTCAATATAAAAATTGATAACTTTGTTATTTCACTTGCCATGTTATTGGATGTAGCACGTATTTCGCTTCTTTGAAAAGCATTTTCAGATTATTTGTATCATAAGGTTATTCATTACAAAGGTAAACAGTGAATCTAAATCTTAACTTAAAAAGTCCTATGGACCTATTCCCCTTTCACTGGACATGGAAGAGTTAGAATCTAACAACAATTGAACTAATTTAAAAATTAACAACTAGTTCTTAGAAGTGAAAAACTCAAGGAAAATACACATGATAGTGTTGAGCCACTTGTTCTATTTAAATTGTATTTACAGATAATTCATTGCTGCTATTTTATTAAACTCTGCAAACTAAGCCATTCATTAATTCCATTACAATTTACTTGATGGAATATTCCTACATTATTATGTTTGTTATTGAAAAAATTTCCCACCCCAATTTACATTTTTATGTTTAGAATTAAACTCATTGTTTACCTCAGTAATGAATAACCTTGTGATACATTTAGTCAGAAGTTGGTTCTCAAAGAAATAAAATGCATACAATATCTAGGAACACACCTAATGGAATAATTGAGTTTTCTGTTTTAATTTTGCATTTGTGTAAACAATGTTCTAAAATAATTTTTACGCTCGATAGTTTTTTTAAATCTAGTAAGCAGTAGCGTGAAAGTTGGCTACTTTTTGTAATTTCCGAATTGACACGGCCTATTTTTAGCCTAGAATATTAAATAACGTGTGTATTTCTTCTTCAAGTACTTTTTTCACTCTTGTCACGGCAGTTTAAGTATCCAGGCATTATGAAACAATTATATTTACTCAGTGTTTGTGTTGCCAGGGAATATATTATTTATGCAGACACGTTTGACTGACCGGGCCATGATAGAAATATTATATGTACTCTATATTTTAAATGCTTCAGAAACTATTATTCATTCAAATATAAGCACCTGGGCAGAAAACTGGAACAAGGTACCTGTCACATCTTGAAACGATTACCTTAGCTATATAAAGGGTATTCGAACACTGAGTATTTGGAAAATTAATTTAGTTGTACTGGTGTTTTAACAAACTTATGAAATTAGAATTCTATAGTAATATAATAATGAAGTCCTCATTTTTATATAATCTTGTGACATATTTTGTAAATTCAAAGACAAATTTGCATTGAGGGACATAGAAATAATTGGAATGTGATATCTGCAGAAAATTTATAATTTATGTCTCAAGGTGAGCATGTATGTGCTACTGATGATAATAAAATTTAAACCATGTCATTTATTCATAACATTGAACTAAAAAAGTTTCCTGTTTAATGAAATGAAATACATATTTGCAATAAAAATCGCCTAACTCTATCAAATTATATCAGGGCTGTGGAGTCGGAGTTGTGAAAAATGAGCGACTGACTATTTTTTTCGATTAGACGATTTTAAAGAATATCTCAACGAACAGTTTGCTGGATTAGTTGGTTGATCTTTAATTTTATGCACATAAATAGGAAAGATAGGAAAAACCTAGAAATCTCTACAGCTCTGAATTTTAATCAATACAATCTGGCTTGAGGCATGTGTCATCATTTTTTAATTTTTGAATCTATAATATTTTCTATTTGAAATATACTAAAGTAATAAGCGAACAATGATGAAATATAAATTTTCACATCTCAAAGTTCAAAATGCTTTGGTTTGCCCTTAGAGCACCTATCACTCGTTCGCTGGTTTTTTCTGTTGTTATTATCATTGACACCACCCTGGCGGAGCAGCCAATTTCTAAAAAAAACTTCTTTGTTGACACTCCCATTAGATTTTCTAACAACCATAAGTAGTATCCACGTTATTCGCACATATAATAACACTATCTGTGCTGTAAATAAGCTCTTTTTACTATACAAGCGACACATATATAAAAATGTCTTCGATTATAGATGAAAAATTAACAAGTGTGCCCTTCAAATGCAATGGGTTATATAATTAAAATCCAATTATAATTGATATTGAAGAAAAATACATGTCGAGCATTATCGGTTGATAATGCTCACGATGAGCAAAACCGGTCATGATTTTTAATTTTTTTTTAAATATTATGGTACTAAACATTGTATTTTATGATTTAAAATTAAATATTTTTTGAATCTGTTGACGAAACACATAAAAAATAATATTACACTAGTCTATACTTGGTGATGGTGGGCACTAAGCATTCTGTACTAAAGAACTTACGCAAAGCAAAAAATATCAATTAAATTAAATCAAGCACTCCGACGATATCGTAAATTAATAAGTATTGAGTTGAATTGATTACTTATGAAACAGTTTGTGAATATTTTGTTATTGATGTTCAATTTAAATTTTTTCAGGTTCACAAAAAATCTTTCCCCAGAGCAGATCAGCGTTAGCGCCCTACGAGGCCAGGGTTCTCTCTCGTCGTTGCAGTTAGACGAAGCCGTTCTCACTGAGTTACTTGAACTTCCAGCATGGATGCGACTCGCTTCAGCCACCTGCGGAAGGGCCACTTTCAGGGTACACTGGACCAAGCTAAAAACAATGCCTATAGAATTGGTGAGATTTTCTCTCGTCTTCATATAAATTCTTGTGACATTTTGTGCTTAATCAAACGTTTATAAACTAATATTTTGTAGTTTCAATTTCTATATTAAAAGCATCTATTATCAAACTGAAGTATTTCACAATGCAAAATTTGAATGAGTTGTTACCAATTATTAAAAAACCAATGTCATTTACATTTATAGTCGAAGTAGTTTAACGAAAAATATTGTTTAACGCAACGTAACACTATGATCCCGACAAATTCTATGTTATTTAAATTTGATTTGTTGACTTTTGTACGATTCTACATGTGTTTTCACTTCAACTCGAGTTTTGCCTTTCTATTACACAAATACAACAGAACTGACCTAAACCCCGGTTGTTGTGAAAAACACATGGAATCGATCAAAGTTTCAAAAATGCAAATTTGAATTAGAAATTCCATCAAGCACCCTCAATCGATATTAAAAATGTTACTGTCCGCTTAATTTAATTTTAACCTCATTTCGGCTGTATTTTTTGAAGATTCTGTTGGTAACCAAAAGGTTGATGTGGTCAGTAAAATTTTTATAAATATATCATTGAAATGACACATTTGAAAATTTTGATTGTATTTTACGGTGGCGATCTTGTGTATGATTCATCACATTGATAATTGTATGTGTTGTATTTAAAGAAAAATCTATACTGTCTGGCTTTGTGTCTGGCAATAATATTATCATAATTAGTCATTTATTTGTTTTGAAAGATAATTAGATATATGAATTAAATAGCATTTGTTTAATTGGTGATTAAATCATACTTCCTGCTTACATTTATTTATTTGGTATTTACACATAAATTTTATTGCTTTTGCAAGATCAAAATATTTAAATATTTCATGTTGAAAATTAAATAAATAAATAACAAGACAAAACAAGGATGTTTTTTTTAAAATATAGTGTAGTTTAATAATGATTGTAAGAAAATTATTGATTTGTTGTAAAAAAATGTTATGGGTATAATTTTGTTTGTTTGACATAAAATTTTGGTTCATGCTAAAAGAAACCATTAAGATGTATTTTATATGAACGCATGTTAATTATTTTCTTAGTTCTTAAACCATTTGTTTTGTATACCTGTTAATTATTAACACTAGTTTTGTATATATCGTTGTCACACTGCACATGAATTAACTTAGCAAGATACCTTTATATTTACAGAATTTGGAGGATGTTCAAATAATAGTGGTGACATGTGCGGAGCCTCGAGGGGGCGGAGACACCCCGAGTCCTGCCCCATCACCCGCTCTGCCTCCACAGCGATACAGCTTCATTCACAAAGTCATCGATGGCATCAGCATCACCGTCAACACTGTCAGAATAGAGTTCACTAGTCCTGTCTTTGTAGCAACCGTGCAGGTAATTTTAATTTGTTGATAAACACTAATAAAATATTCTTTGAAATACACAACAAGACTTATATCTATATAACTATGTATACATTACTCAAGATTTGAATCTTGGAATATGGATCAGATATCAGATACACCTGAGATTGGTCAGACTGAGTCTTAAAATTATCATGTTTGAATTTTCAATTAGAGACTGTCAAATCTCCCGACATTCAAATGGGGTTCTTAATGTTGAAATATTTTTTGTAGATGTCACAGATTGTAGTGGAGTCCAGAACGCCGCAGTGGCAGAGAGGTGACCTTCGCCTCACACGGCTAAAAGATCCTCAAACCTCACAGCTTCTTATATTCAAGGTAAGTGATCATTATCAAATTGAGACACAACACACATCCCCTGAAAATAAATCTCTGTAAATCTTTTTTAATTATATAATTAAATTTCTTAAATATTCTTAGATAACTTCTTTGTTCCCCAGTTATAGAGAGAATCTTTAATTCTTTTGATTCAATAATATTCCTCTGGGCATGTAAGAATTTGTCATTGATTCATTAAAAACGATTCGGGCCGCTTGTGGTGAGTGCCAATTATCTAGAGCGAGCTTTATAATAATTTAATGAAAACTCTTCAAGCATCCAGATTAGTTTTTTGTTTTTTCAGATTACCATTTATGTTATATTTCATTTAACTCATTCCCTCCTGAGTCATTTAAAAGATATTCCAACACCTCGACTTCAAAAATTTATTGAGTAATATTGGTTTGAAACAATCTTATTGAGTTTGTCAGAACAAATCAAGCAATGCATCAACTCAAAATTTAGCGAGTACAAGAAAGTTTTAACCACTGTTAATTCACTTATTTTTGGGTATCGACTATCAACACAGAAAAATCAACCATTAGCAGTCAGAGGGTTAAGTAAGATACATAGTAAGATGAAAATTTTGAAGATCTTAAGTTGCAGTTCACGACAGAATGAAATGAAAATTGTGTTCAGGGGGAAAAAAATTAAGTAGCAGCTTCTGCATATTTGATTCATTATTAACCCGATCGGCGCGACAGTTTTTCATACAAACAAAATCTGTCCGCGTTGCTATTTTTCAAGATGTTCTCTTTCCACATAGAGCTGTAAATACACAAATAAAAAATAATTGGGTTGGCTTTTATGGAAGCTAGATGCATTAGGAATGTTTCACAACATTAAAAAACACAAAGAAATGTCCTATGTTGTCACAATCACCCTAACAAATATATTCCTAACAAATAACTAACATACGAACAAGGCCATTACTGTCACCTGTCATGGAGTGTCAGATTGCAATGCCGCACGATTGGTGCAAAGTTCAGTGCGAAGTTAGACGCGAGTTTAGCACGCAGTTTCAAACTGATATGTAAACATTTGGCGGAATCAGAATAAATTTGAAGGGTTCGAAAAATCGATGTTTTAAGCATTTAAACCTAATAGTTTTGACAATTTTATGGAGGTAGTAGTATCAGGACGAGTTGGGCGATATTTTAAAACCAAAATCAGTCCTATTATATGCAAAATATTGCCTGTATTATCGATGATTGAATGTTCGCATCCCAACGTCTGGGGCGCTCGCGCACAGGCCTTGCACATTGCCGTCCCATACGTCGGGGCGTTAGCGTGGAATTGATTAATTGTAATGATTTTCAGGAAGTAGCATGGCAATCGGCACGGATAGAAGCACGAGCAGTCAAAGAAGGAGGTGGTCTTCCTCCGCTGAGGCTACTCACTAATCAAGCACATTGCCGCATCACCATTAAAAAAAGACTATCAGGTTTGTTCTATCTTCTCTTCTATTTGTCCAAACAATTAGTATTTAGTGATAATTCTAATTGCAATATGAAAGATTATACTTCGACGCTTGTTTTCCGTTCATATAAATAGCTGTGAATTTGTGTGTGCCTCATGTTTATCAGAGCTCACAAAAATTGGGTATTTTTTTAAAAACTATTTTTACTTACATATCGATGGTTGGTGTGGCATTTTTTTCCCCAGTTTATGATTAAAATTGTAATATTAATCAAAACGGTTTGGTACAACACCAAGCAGTAAAGTTTTTTTGGAAAAAATCACAATAACGATAATGTGGCAGGTCTCATAGTTTATATACGTCATTCCTTTTATATAGATGTGAGTATGATATCTAGCTGTACAAAGATGTCACTGCATTCACCATAAACAAAAATAATATTGGAATATCTATTGAAGGATTTTTGAAATTTTCACTCATTCAAAGACCATTAAAATCAGTTTGATAGTATATAATGTTGATTCATTTGTTTCAGATTGTTTTGTTGTGGGATCACGCTTAGTTTTAATTCTGGAAGAAGCACTATGGGTGCTGACAGACCGACAGCTCGGAGCTGCTTTGGCTTTTGCAGATTCTCTTGCAACTCTCGTCAGAGGCGCCACTTCACAAGTCACCAGAGAAAAGGCACAAAGAAAACTTGAGGTAGATTTTACGTTCTGATGCTTTATCTAAGTGGTGTAGGCCAGTGCGTCTCAAATGTCAAATGTGGATCAGAAATGGACCATAGTTCAGTAAATGAATATTTGGCACAAGTGAAATTAGCTTTTTTAACAAAGGATATTAAAATTCTGGTCGAAGGTAGCAGAGAAAAAGTCTTCTGGTCCGCAAACCAAAAATGTTCAAGTAACACTGGCATAGTTGGTCTGTGGATCACTGTTTCTGATTCCAACAGATTCCTTGAAACAATTTTGTAGAGAAACACTAATTGTTTACAAGAATATATGGAAATTGAAATTGACTATAAACATATTCATTATTCATAGTGCCTGATAGATAAAAAATATCTTGCTTGGTCATTTTGTAGAAATTGTGATTTTTTTTAGACATTACCGGAGTATCTGGCAGCAGTATCTCAGGCTGGTCGAGTCGGAGTAGCATCAAAAGCTCGGCCCACCGATCCTCTGCTGAAGCTATTTGCCAGACATGATGTCACTGAGACATCATATCACTTTTTATCGCAGAGAATAGACTTGCATCTCTGCGATGATCCAGGACGTAAGTTATTGAGTTGCTTGGTGTATATTGAAAATTCTGGAACCGGTTGATTTCAGGAATTCTTTACTTCCCGACTGCCAATAATTTCAGGCCCGAAATTTCAAGAAATTAAGTAGGCAGTGATAACATAGAAATAATAAAATATTGATATAATTTACAACATCGACTGAAGGTGCTTGATTGAATTTCAATATCGAATTTTCGTTAATATCTTGATCATCGGGTTATGCATGTATTCACAGGGTATATGTCTTTGGTTAAACATCTATGATGGGCAGCAAACAATTTGCGGTTCATTGCCATGTTGAAACAATTAAAACATTGATAATTATTAATTTTCACTAGTCGATGGCGGTTTTTGGTGTGTTGTTACTTAATCATTTAAATTATTACATAGATATTGTTTTTTGTTAACTAATCCTCATTTCTTAGTCTTTTATAATTATAAAAACTTGATTGAATAAACAAATAAAAATTTTCACTTTCTAAAAACATAATGATGGCATTCGCTTTCTTTTCTGAGCCAACTTATTCGATTTCAGAAATTATTCCTATCATATGATTTACAAGCTCTCTATATACCAATGGTGTCGCCTGACAACCCAGCATTTAATGATAGATAGATAATTGAAAAAGGGATAGTGCTATCCTAGGATGCAGTGCCAATAGGCATTAAAAGAATTATTACTTGGAAGTTGTTGCTTGAAAATTATATTTTCATTGCAGCGGGGCGATCATCCCATCCGTCTCTAGCTGCAGGCGCTGCTCTTCAAGTGTCTCTACAGAAACTACAATTAGATTACTATCCATATCACTTGGCTTCGTCAGACAGAAATCACTGGCCCGGATATAGGTTGTTTACTTAAAATAACAAAATATATTTCAATAATTATTTCCTCAATGTAAACTGAAAAAGTGATTGAACACTGATACAAGAGAAAGAAATGAATATATTTCTGCTCTTATAGTACAATCATGAAAGCAAAGAACCATTAGCCAACTATCGTTTCCCATGGCTATTTCTCTTTGAAGAGACAAGTTGGACAACTGAACTACATCCATTTTTCATTAATCGTTTTTGCCCCAGAGGATTTTTCTATCATCGTCCCAGGAAGATGTTGAAGAATCAATCTATCACTTAAAAAAAAAAAAATTGTGCATAAAACCAATCATAATAAACATGAGAATCTTTTTTAGGTAGGCCTATTGAGACTAAAAGGGGTAAAACAACACATAAAATGCTCCACTATGAAAGCTAAATATTTTCAACTTTTGAACTTCAAAAAAATATATACATTTGAATACAGGATCTAATTTTTGTATTGTATTCACATTTGATTGTCTTTTCATCTCATGGATTCTTATCGGATTTTTTTGCAGGGAGTCTGCTGGGCCACATACTCAATGGCTACGGCAAGCTTTGACAAACTTCCGGGGCAGTCTTCTTAATCTTTTAGAACCTCAAGCACAAGTGAGCAAGGCTTTGTTACTACGATAATGAATAAAGAGCAAAGGATAGAAAATAGCCACAGATATATCAGCTGTATGCAGAACTAGGTTAACTGACATTTTCAAAATTTCACAGGAGCCATTTGAAGATTTTACTTTTCTATATCTCCCTACTGTTAATACTTAGATCGATAGTTAAAGTTAATTGAAATATTAAAATTACAGTGAAACACCTTTGACTGATTATAAATTACCGCCTATACATAAAGGCAAGTCAAAAAAACTATTTTTTTTTATAAAAATAGAAGTTTAGCTAGTTCTGCATACAACTAACAATATGTTAGTGTGATCCCTGATTCTAGATGATTTCTTGTTGATGTTTTCTTCACTAAAACCATGCCGAACCCTTACTCCTTGTCTCCAAGACTTTCCAATATTTTTAATGTGTCTTTGCACTGTTTTGCATAGGTGTAATTTAGTTTCCAGCAAATTGGTGAATAGTTATGGGATTTGCTTTCATTTCAGCGCGACTGACCGTCAATGCTTAACTTTAAAAAATATGACGTACATTTCAGTTATACCTATTATTTTAATTTAGAATATGCACTTTGTGAACAGTGACAGCAAAGCACTGTGTGTGATCATTTTTATATCTGCAAAATTTTAGAAGTAAGAAACACTTTCTTATGTGTTTAGAGAAATAGTGAAGAGACAGGCGACTATCCTCTGGATCCATCTTCGTTAGGATCCCCGCCCACTTCACCACCACCAAATTCGACCACTCCAGCACGTAAGCATAGCATTTACACTTAATTATTGACAGTGTTATATTAATCTATTACATGTTTTTTATGCCATAAAATAAAAAATCATTTTGCACTATATTGTTTATGTTACGGACAATAGATCAGTATTTCAACACTAAATAAATTATTTATTTTTTAACCTTATATTTTCCGGGAGATATTCAAATGTCAGTACCTAGCCTGAAATCTTATATATTTTTTGGATATATATTATATATCGTAAAGATTTACAAAATAAATACACAGTGAGCGGTTTGTTCTGTCATTTATCCAAAAAACCTAAACTTAAATTCTCACAAGTAATCAGCAACTATGTGTCAATTAGTATATAAAATAAATAACATCTGACGCCCCAAACCTGAATAAAAATCAAAACAATCGGGGGAGTTCTGTCAAGCCTGGAATATATTAAAGAGCTATTGAAGACATGTGTCAATCTTGTAAAAAGTAAAAATCAATTTAAAGTCATTAATACTTTTACTTACACAATTTGTGTATAACCATCATTCCAAGAGATGACACCACGTGTCATATGCTAGATATTGAGTATTTAAGTGTGATGCATTAACACACTAAATCATTTGTCACCTGCCTCGTGAGGGCTGGATTATAGAATGAGTTAACACGCTTATGCCAGTCACCCGATTAAAACTTAAAGCTTAACACAAAATATCATATTACTCTAACAGACCCTAAAAATCAAGCACTAGACTTTTTTGATTAGTCATGTCCTTTGTCTTAAAAATATTATCATTATGAATCATGTGTAGAGTTGAAATCCACCACAATACAAAAGATTCACAACCATAAAAAAAAGTCAAATAATTTCTAATTCATGTAATACCCTGAACCCTACAGACCGCCCTTAAAACAGTATGGACAAACACATATACATTCGATACGGCCTGTGCATGTAAAATAACCTTAGTCCAAACACATAATGATTAATGGTCTTGAAGAGAGGATTGTGTTTGCACTTAACGTGTTAGTTGATTTAGAAAATCATATGTGTATATTTATTCGTTGTGTCAAATAACTTGCTGTTCAAAATTTTCATTCACCCTCAAATCATGCCGAAACATTTTAATTATCGATATAATCTAATGGTAGGACATAAAAACTGCTGCAATACTAACATCGGCATCAATTGAGTTAGATGTAGAGGACTTTCAAGATAATAATTTTAGTGATAGACAATTTGAAAACAAGCAAAGCAATGGTAAATCATCTGATATTCTTGCCTCTTTTGCCTCTTCAGTCCATTTGGTTGACAGATATATCTTCATTTTCCCGACTGGAACCCAAAAGCAGCCCAAGATCACAGCATACAAAATACAAGATGTTTAGGGATCAAAAAATCAACTTTACAGACTCAACATATTGTAAAACTGCCTACATGCCATTTTTTCAGATTCCGGAAACTCGCCAGCAAGAAAGTTTGTTCTGCAGCAGTTGGCTAAACTAATGACCACTTGTATTATTCTGCGACTCGAAGATTATACTCTATATAAGGTTAGAGCGATGTAACTACTGTTAAACAAAATAAAATGGACCTTTTGTATGTTATATAATAACAAAATTTTTTGTACTATTGCCATAATATACGTAATGATAAGGACCGGTTTGGCTCATTATGAGCATTATCAACTGAATTTGGTCATTAAACATATTGTGGAAATAGTACTTAGAAATGTGTTGTTAATATTTAAATTATCTTGCCTTTGCACCAAGAAGTGACAGTAAGCACCTCAGCAGTATAATAAATCAATTGTATTGAAAAAATATTCCACTACTTTTTCTTCATATTTTGGCACTCACAACCTATGTTTCACCTTTCACCATCCCAGGTGTTCTAGTATAAAGATATATTATTATTATCTTACGCAACATATGGTTAATTCAATGTTATATCTTTCGTCATATTTTAATTTCATTATTTTTGTTTTAGGTGACAACTGGTGATAGGAAAGAAGCACCAAAAGCCTTTGTCTGCGGTGATAGAGAACGGTTTACGTTACCCGATGAAGTGAGAGCTCTGCACTTAGAATTCACACACTTTTACTACCCTGGTGATATCCAATTTCCAGGTAAAGATTTTCATTGTCCACTAATATCTCTATGGAATTAGATGTTCATTGAATAATATTACGGAGATCAGAAAGAAATTGCAAGTTCTTTTAATTTTCTCATCCCTAAAAATAGAGACATCTTCCGCCTGCTGTCACTTTATCTTGAATATTGATCCAATGTTTGTATAATACTTAAGGTAGTATGAAATGAAAGTTTTTTGCGCACATTGGTGAAGAAAAAAAATATTAGGTGGACAGTTATGTCAGTAATAAATATTAAAGAAAAAACGTTAGAAACATTGAATTCAAAATCAATGCTTCATTTTATATAATATCAGGCAACAATTGTAATATAAATATGTGTATGCAGTGGCACATGGTAAAATTGACAGACCAGATTTCATCAGTTGCGCTCAACCAAAAAATATATATTCACTAATTGTTTTCCGGGTTTCAACAATACATATTGAATTAATCTGCAGACAAGTGCACAAACGTGTCAAACCAGGCTTAAGGCTAAGAGCGGAAATTTATTCAGAAAAAGCCATTGTCACTTTTGACATGTTACCGTGGATGATTCACTTCTCATCCCCAAAAAGGACGACCTGTTTATCTTGACCACAAAGAATTGCATGTTTTTGCATTTTCAGATAGTTTGTGCAGTGTGCCAATCCCCATTCTAATCATTTTGTAAATGTAACTAAACAATGGACCATGACGATTTGAATTTGAGATAATTTTGCAATGGAAAAATTGCGACAACCATTTGGTACCCCTGTCTGTTATATTATGGAGTCTTTATCAAATACAAAACAGGTATTATATTCTTTTTTTTTCTTTCAGTTCCGTCCCCTAAACTGTATGTTCAAGTGAATCCTGTGAGAGTGACATTCGATCTGGCCAGCTGCCTGTGGTGCAATTCCTTCGTGCTGAATCTGCTGAGCTGCGTCCAAGCGACTCAAGCGGCGGGTATGGCGGGCGAATCTGATCTCGCTTACGTGGATGTCATACTTGAAGCTATCATGCCTAGAGTGAGTTATCACTTATAAGATTTATTTAACGGTGATGGATGATACAATATCATGATACTAATTTATTTTTTCTAACCTTACACACCTGATAGGTTACACTAAATGTATATTTTTTTGGCTGTGACATTTAGAAGAGTTTTGCCATGGCAAGCTCAACAGAATACTTTTTGAGTTGAACATTTATTCGAGCTGTTTCTCTTCTTGGTGCCTAACAGGTGGCTCACAATTATTAAATTTATTTTCTTCGGGATTTACACCAGTAAACATTTGATATTTATATTTAATTTGTGATCATTCTAGATTCTAACCCCATCCCTATGCCCAGTAAAAAGACAATAGTCCCCTTTTGATCTACATTTTTATATTAAAAATTAGAATTATCAATAATAATAAAAAGCTAGGCGGTTGGAAAAGGAGAGAGGAGATGTTGTGTACCTTTTCTGCACAGCTATATATAGATAAGCAAATGTTAGTTTAAGCATAGTTCTGACGATGGGTGAGCCGAAATAGCTATCAACTATATTTGTTAAAAATAATTTTGTAGAACTAAAATACATTGCTATTTTTTCACCGTGTTATAATGGAGTTCTACCAAGTGAATGCCAATTCAATCAATAAGTTAAGAATGAACTTCTGCAAAGTTACCACTGAATTCATTGAAAATTTAAAAAAAATATCAAATAGAAAGTATGAGTTTTGTTAAGTTTGGTTTTCCCTTGAATTTTAAAATTATTATGCCCATGGTATGAGCTCATGATCAGTGATGAAATTATATTTCGTGCTTTTATTTTATAGATAATCGTAGATGGTGGGAAAGACCACCCTGCTCAGAAGGATCGTCCCAAGTACCTCCAAGCGCAAGTTTCCAGAGCGACCATCACAAACAAAAGCGAAAGCGGAGGAGATTTGGCGACATGTCTGTCTGCTTGCGCTGTCTCTTCGCTTCTTTCGCCTGCCTGTTGCACAGACACTATGCTAAAACATGCAGAAGGTTAATCAAAATCTTTTATTCTTGCATTTAAATATATTGCCCTGCCAAGATATTACAACAGATATAAACAGTTTCAATTTCCTAGAGAGAATCTCATACGCCTGTAAGAAAATTTCGATGTCGTTAATGGACCTAAACATACCATAGGTCAACTACAAACACTCAACAGTTGAGACGTTAGCAGTCAGTGGGCTAAGCCCAGAATTTAATATGTAGTTTACCTGAAATTATTGAATAATCTAATGATACAGTTGGTTTTAAAATGTATCGCAAATGCCAGTCATGTTTAGAAACACTTCAAGTAGAATAATAATCTTATGGATATTAATTTTATATTAAAAATTAACTTCTGCAAAGTTACCGTCGAATCCATTAAAAGTATGTTAATCAATATTGAATGTGTTGATTTAACAGGAGAAGACCGAGGTCCACTTCCAGTGGGCAAGGATGCTCTCCGATCTCGGGCGCTGTGGGGTGCTCCGCGGATAGTGTGGTGTGCACGCCTGGAGCCTGTCTGGGCCGACTTCTGCGGTGCCAGGGCTTCTCCACATCGCCCCACTCCTCTGCTCGACGCTGTGCCTGTCACTCTTTGGGTAACAGCTGATTCATATAATTTTTACTTTCTACCGAATTGAATTTGAATTGTTGAAACTTTGAATGGTTCCACATGTTATCTCACAGATGTCACAGAATTGCAAAATTGAAAAACACTTTCAGTTGATATTTTAAATTATAGTTTGTATCTTTTTTAATGTAAAAATATTCATCAAAATACTTTTTCAGGTCTATATGAATATGGATAATAAACCTGACCAAGCCAACGGTGCCTCGAAGACTCCCGCTTACAACAATAACATCACAGAAAATGGCATTCCAAAGCGATTCAGTAAAGCTGAAAAAACTCCAAAACAGCAACTCGAAGATGGTAAATACCTCAAATTATCCAGTAGAAACAGCTAGTCAAATAGATTTTTACATAATGCAACTCGTTTTCATGCTGAGATATTTGCAACCAATCACAATAGTTGGAAGATAAACAAATACTTTCGGTGTTCCAACAGGATCTTCAAAAGCCATACCCTCTTGTTTCCGGATAATTTATAGTTAATATATACCCTCTAATGCCTCGTAAAGAATATTCCAACCCTAGTATTTCAAAAATCAATTCAGTAGTGTTAGTGTTAAAAAAAATTATTGAGATTATCGGACAAATCAGAGTTAATTTTACATACTAATTAGCGGGTATTTGAGATGCTGGAAATACTCAAATATTATTATTATCAGCCATCTCAACAGTTAGATTAGAACAGTTAATAAGAGATGCTATAGTCAACTTTTCATGTCATATCAAGCGGGTAAGTTTTTCTTGTTTTTCACTTAAGGGTGTCGATTATTAATCCCCGCTATATGTTGTCAATAAAAAATGAAAAAATCAAAATTCAGTGTCTACATCTATATTGCAGAGTTGGCAATAGAAGGCGAGGCAGACATGCAGATTGTTGCGCAGTGCAGCCAACTTGTGTCTGTCCAGTTAAATCATTACCAGTACCTGATGATTCTACGACTGGCAGAGAAACTGACGGAGCTTGCTGCTTTTCTTGCTCTGGACAGTGCGAGGGTGGCGGGACCTAATGCTAGAGCAAAGTAAAATGTTATTCATTTAAATTTGAGTCATCACAACTTTGTACGATTCCACATGTTTTGTCACTAATGACCCGGGTTTCGCCTTTCGACATCTTTAGGCATTCTATCACACGGATGATATCATGATATGATTGATATCATAAGTTATTCACTTAGTTTTTTTTTTATTTCATGTTTGACAGTTAAAAACATAAATAATATTCAGCTTGCCTTTATCTGTATCTTGGGATTTTCATTTCCTAGCACTGGTAATTAAATTGTAATTAGTACTGTTTTTGTTTGATTCCAATTCCTTACTTTACTCCAATAAAAATGGAAAAGTCCCACCCCACTCTTAATTTTTTAGTTAAGAATTAGAGTCGTCGTTTACCTTAGTTATGAATAACCATTCCATATACTTGGTCTGAAGATACTTCTCTAATGTCACATCTCGTAGCACACCAATTGGAATAACGAAGTTATCAATTTTATTTTAAGAATATTTCTTCTTCATTTTCAGGAGTATGACAGTTGGCTGCATTATCCCTCAAGTGGAAGTGACTCTTGTTCTTCCATCCTGCTGTCCTGGAAAAGAATCTTCTAGAGATTTGGATAGTGTTCTGCCTGACTCATCTAGTTTGATGGACTTACATCAAAACACTGGTAATTTAACCTTTCCGGGAGTAGGATAATTTATATGGTGAAAGCTATGGGGAGTGAGTTTTTTTGACATGGAAAATACAAACATACACACTAAAAACACTCCACTTTTCAATATTATAGTAGGTATACAAAATAAATAAAAAAGCAGTTATAAAAACAATATTAACTTAGAAGTGTTTTTTCGTATGATAATCCTTAAAACATGGATGAACACACAGCCCAACATCACGTTCAATACACCGTTCATCATCATTCACCGGAAGAATACTTTCTTGTACCACTTTATGGTTTTGCGTCCAACTTCCCCGAGTCCCAAAATTCTATCCAAATTATCGACACTTCCCATATTCCCCTATTACGTCCACAAGTTCCAACTCGACATAATCCCCTTGTACATTTGTATTTGTTTTTACCCCAGACTGAAACCCATCGAAATCGTGAAGAGTTGGAGTAAATGTGGAGTTGTTCCATATTCTTGATTCTTCCCGCTTGCGTTTTGCACTAGGTTGAATATCTGGTTCCTCATCATCATCAGAAGAAGAATCATAAAACTCCATTGATATATCATCAATATCTTCGATGTTTTCTTCCTCATTGTCACTATTCATAAATATGTCCTCAATTCCTAAGTCTCTTTCCATTTTAGCAATATAGATCGGTAAAATAAATCACGGCAGTAAAAATTCAAAAGTAAATACAGAAGGCGATATAATAAAAAACTTCAAACCACGTTAAAATATAGTATGGTACTGTAAAACTTATAAAAATTGCAAGAAAAGTATGATAAAACACTGTATAAAACTGTAATTCACATTAAACTACGTAAAACACTAATAAACCTCCGAACCTTACGAGAATTTTGTAGAAACACACAATATAAAACAACAAAATCACACTAGAACACGCTAAAAAACAGTAAAACTTCACAATATCACGAAATAGTATGAAAAAGAGCGCGCACAAAAATCTTTAGTTTGCAATATATGAATTGTTGAAGCTTGCTCGTGTGACGTCATACAAACATCACGTGACATTCGATAAAGTAGATTTTCGCGGTTTTAAAATTTTCGAATCTGTTTTGGAATGGTAAAATAATACTCTATATTGTCCACAGATGGCATTATAATTCATACTTGAAGCATAAACACACCAGTCACCCATACAAATGCACTGTCGTATATATACGACCACACTCTCCTAAAGGATAAACTTATTCAATACAGAATTCTTGATCCATATCACTCGCTATAAGAACCATATGGTCACCACATGGTGCCTCTGTAATTCGCTGATTGCTTTGTTACCTCTCATGACACGCCGACATCACTCAGTCCGATTGATTACATTCTATGGATAGTACTTGACAGTCATCCGGGACGTCAAAATTGTCACCTGAGGTGTCATTGTTTAACCCTCATGTACTTCTCAAAACTATTCATTTTTTTACAGGGTCGGGGACTCTCTGTTATCAACCACATGGAAATGGGTCATCAAATGTTTTGTCACAGAGTTCATTGGAGCGGCACGCAGCTATGGCGTCTTCTCTACCTTCCGTCGCTCAAAACACACTTGTGCATCCGTTGTCTGAGGCATCTGGGGAATGGTCGCAAATCGGAAAAGGCGATGTTCCGCATGACGCAAACTTAATCTCCCCAGCTCCAAAAGAAGCGATCCCTAATATGACCAATATTAACGCTAGTAAGCTATTTTTCATTTATTATTTAAACCTAAGCTTAAATTGAGTTTAGTCATAGTTCTAATGATGGTGGAAGTTGAAATACCTATCGATAATCACAAATAAAAAAAAATTGTGCAAAATACACCCATACCTCGTTTACTGCCGCTCTTTATACGGCATTTCGCTATAACGGTTCTCTTCAATTAAGGAACGTTTTCGATTTACGGCCTTAAATGTTTCGCTATAACGGCAAAAAAAACTTTTTTTGATGTCAATATATCTACATGTTGCCAATCCTTACCAGCGAAAAATGATGACGACAATGATCTGCAGGTTACCATTTCTTTATCGTCTTCAGATTAAAGCCATTTAAAAAAAATATGTATGTATACTTACACATATTTTATGTAACATCAAGTTGTTTCATTTTTGTTTATAGATTATTGTTGGTTTTTGGAGTCATTTATTATTCTATCTTCAAATGTATGCACTTGTTATGTTTAAATGAAATAAAAAGATAAAATGCATTTTAAATGATAAACCATGTTACATATTTAATAAATTTGAAACCGACCCCAATGAATTTGTATGAATTTGTATTATAATAATTTATTCCTTATACGGCTTTTCGCTTTGTGGCCAAGTTTCGTGGAACGTATCTAGGCTGTAAAGCGAGGTATGGGTGTACTTTGTTATTTTTACCTACAATGTATATGTATGTTTATTTTTATTGTAGGTATAACTTCGATGCGTCGAGGTTTAACATCGCTCATAAGTTCCCTTGACGCTGCTTTGAAACCGTCTGATCAGAATGCCACTTCTCCCGGACCTTCTCCGGGTCCTGCCGCCCCATCTGCTACTGACCAGTGGGATACTGCATCAGTGGCTAGCTCTGATAGTGAACGCTATGTCATGGTGCAGTTGGCCGGAGAGCAGCAGGATGCAACTGATGCTGCATTCAGGTCAGCTTAATATACCAGAGTGTCAGCTTGTTGATCGGATACCGGGAAAGTCTGCCTCATGCTGAATCTCATTAACCAAACAATTATTTGCTAAAATCTATCCATCTTTGGAATTGTTAATTATTATAATTAACTTTATACAATTCGATGACTGTATTATTTTATTTGGTGTAAAACTACATGCAGCATGTGGTTTGCTTTTCAAATAAGTGAAACGCTTATCACAAACTAGTAACACACCAAGTGAAATAATAAAGTTATTACCGCCTGTTAACAGCTCAACTATTGAGTTGGCTGATTGTAGTGTGTTTATAGTTCACACTCAAAAAATTTACGAGAGTTAATAATGTTAAATCTTTTCTGTATAGTCCGATTGGATCTCGCAATCTCTATAATTTTGGTTAATACCAACTAGTAAATTAGGGAATTAGATCTTTGAAATATTCAAGGTTGGAATATTCGTTACACAACTTGGCTGGGAATAGATTAAAATATGTTCAACTTCATTACAGCTCTGATAAAAATTTTAACTCATTAATTGCTGGTAATTGGAAGAAATATATTTCTAGCTATTCTAAAATAATTAATAGTTCTGTAACATACAGTTTTCTTCATTATTTGACTTATGTAATATACCAGATGTCACTTTTTTTATATGATTTTTTTCTTTCTATATGAGGGTTATTCATTGACAACTCAGTTCTTTAGTTGCTCTCCACTGTTCTACTAATTGCACCGCAAGATCTTCATGTTTAATGTGTTTATCATATTTTAAATGAATCTACCATAAATATGTTGTAACTTTAAACCTTACAATAAACCAAAAACCTGAATAAGTAAATAGTATTTTTGTTAAAATTTCGAAGCTCTTACAAACACTGTAGCCCCTAAATTAATTTACACCGTCATAAATGTGAAATGTACTCTTTTACTTAGGTTGTGGGAAGGAACTGGTGCAACTGATGCTGCAGTTGAGGTGGCTGCAGAAGTAATTGAACATTCTTCGTCACCGAGCGAGAGGTCTCTTGCCAGTTCCTGCCGAAGAAGAGATTTGGTATGTTCAAAAGTATTTTTCACTATCAAAAAAATTGAGCAGTCTGTCCAATCCTGTTGATAAAATTTTGAGATTCCAGCAGTGAAAGTCATGTAGTCTTTCTTGGTACTATTGAAAGCATATAAATAAATAGTTGGTACTTTCAAAAGATGCAAACTTGGTGGCACAGAAAATTAATTTTAATTTTTAAAGACATCTGGGTTGCAGCAAATCAAAATGGCTTTTATGTTGTCAGGTGTCAATGTCAACGTTCAAACTGCGTCATGTAGAGATGCTGCAGGTATCCCGAGGCTTCCACTCTCGGGTTTTGTTGAATGTCGCCGATATTGATGCAGAAGACTGCCCATCCATTCCGTGGGATGAACTACAGGTTTGTGCTATTTTTATATTATCGCAACGTTCTTGATTTGCTTCTTTGTTTTATTTTCATATTCTACCTTACCAATGTGGTATGGCTATTATGTGTTTTTTTTCTCTTTCTATCTACACCTTTTTACTTTTACACATGCAGAGTATCAGGTTGTCTTATAAGTCTTTGTGTTTTCTAAATGTATTATTTTTTGAACACAATTTTTTTTTTATAAACCTTTATTTTTTCAAAGACATTGATTGTATTGGTAGTGCTATTCAAAATTATGATAAAAGTTTTTTCAGTTTTTTTGACTGTAAATCAACAATGACAATGAAGGTAAAAAAGACCTTTGCTACGATGCATTTTGGTTTATGGCTTATAACCATAATATTGTTCACTAATAGTATTTGAAAAAGTTGTGGATAAAATTGCGGTGAAACATTTTCTTTTCATAAATTCAAACATTTAAGATCAACCGGGGTCAGTTTGACTATGATACAGGACCTTGTATGAAAGCTGAAATAGAATTTGGAGATCAATCAATCGCAGTCATTTATGCACTTGTCATTATCCAAAATTACAAACAAAAAAATGATCTTTATGATGGGAATGGTTGCTTGAAGAGATGGATACTCTGTTATTGCAAAATTAATACAAATTTTACTTTTTTACACATATAAGTTAGTTTATTAAAAACACGACTTATGAGATAATCTCATACAACTGACAACAAAATTTTATATCACCGAAAAGACTCATACAGATATTGCCATGTCAGTACTACAATCGCAGCTTATATTTGTGAATCGATCAAAAAGATTTTTTTTGTCTTCTAAAAAATCAAATCCTTTACTAAGTAAGACTTGTTCCCATTCCCAAAACGCATGGCGTTGTCAACTTATTCTAGTCCTGCAATATTTGTGTGGGCACAGGACCTCTGTCGGAGGCACTGAACTTTTGGTGATTACTAAACAACAGTGCAATAGGAAAACAAATACATTAATAATTTGCTTCACGAAACCTTTTGGCATTAATAAATAATTTTACGATAACGACTGAGGGTACTTGATGAAATTTCATTGTCAAATTTGAGTTTTTCAAAACACGTGCAATCTTAGACGTTTTGTCACTCACGACCTGGGTTTCACCTTTCGGCATCTTCAGGCATTCTATTACACAATACTATAGAACTGAAAGTCAGCGAAAAATTTGCATCGCTTATATGCGAAAGGATGAGTGATTTAATACCATTAAATAATTAGTCTGACACAATGTATAGTAATTTTTTTATGTTTGGGACACAATATTTAAAAATCTCATATTTTCTCACGATAAGTTTGTTAGATTTACAACAAATTTCAAAGCTAATATTAATACACCTTAAAGCAATTTCATTTGAGGTAAGAATTGTTTTAATATCACTTTTAATTTGCATTATTACCAACTTAATACTGGTCCAGGATCCATCCAGGCTTCCGCGGCTGAATTCACCGGCTCAAAAAACCTGGACAAACAGTGCTTTTCTTAATCAAGTTCTGTATGAAAGCTTGTGTGTATTTATGATGTCTGTTGTGATCCACTCCAACGAAGAGCAGAGAGCTAACTAGTCCAGTCTAGCCTTACAGTGCAAACCAAACGTAACCCTCTGATTGCTAATATCTCAACTATTGACAGTCAATTGTAATAATGTGTGATAATACAATATATATGTGATACTCAAAAATAAAAGTGTTGAAGATTTCATGAAAAAGCTAAATGAAACAATGAATTATAGCCTGATAATTATTGTAAGTTTGGCTAACACCAGCACTACTAATTTAATTGTTGAAATATTTTTGATTGGAATATCCTTTATCTCAGGAAGGAACAGGCTAACAAAGTTAACTATATCTTATATTTTTGAACATCATTTGTTAACACATTTCAATCAGCTGTCCAGTTGAGACGTTAGCAGTCAGTTGGGTAAATGATCTTACGCGTATTTTTAATCTAATTAAAAAACTTCAACTTTATTGACTAAAAGATACCTAATATAAGTTAATTTTATGTATTCCACTTCCAACTGAATTATTGATTTCAACTTTGCAATTTTTTAAACTATAGTATAGCTAAATACTATGTTATTTTTACCTTATATATGATACGAAAAGAGGTTAAATTCTGACAGATAATTACTAGCATTAAAAATTAAATAGTGAGTGTAGTGAATTTATAATTGAACGAATGTTTTAAGGTTTTGACTGTTACTTCTTGGTAGAAAGGCTTTATATATAAAAATATATTTTCAATACTATTTCCACAATTTCATATTATTAATATCTGGACCAGGTTTCGCTTATTGCGATGATATCATCATTGAGTTGATAATTCTCGAGATAAGCCAAACTGGTCCTGATCTTAATAATATAAAATTATGGAAAGACTGTTAAATATAGAGTTTTACTGTTAAAAAAAAAATGAATATTCTTTGATAGGCTAATATTTTATGATGCATAATAAATTTTAATTTACCAACCATTTTCATTCTGCAATAATTGTTGGAAATCATCCATGCAGGTCAGTGGTACTCGATAGATGAACACATTTTTTTTATATACGTAATATTACTATTTATTATTGTTTGAAAATGCTTCAGTGTGTGAATCGTGAAATTTTTGAAATGGCGATGAATATTTACCTGCATTCCTTATCGTAATAAAGACGCCCAAATAATACTTCAGGGTCTTCTTGTATATCCGTTCCACATAAACAATATTCTGTAGGTGTATGGTGTAGGTGTTAACCAAACTTATTGAGATTTTCAACGAAAATCAGCTCTTACGCGAAAGTTTTGACACTGCTAACTGTCATATTTTTGAGTGTCAACTAACCCACAATTGGCTGTTTCAACAATTGTGATGTAAGCAGCCGGGAAATAACTTGTCGTAACATTGACCAGATCTATTGAAAAGGCAGTGTTCACTATTTATTCATTATCATTTCAAAGTAGATAAAAATAATAATCTAGCATTATTAAGAAATTAAAAAAAAAAAACATAATAAAGTCTGCATAATTTAAGAGGATGCCGATTGATTAAAGATATTTTAAGTAACATTCTTTACTTTATTAACCTTTACAAGCCCAGTGGTTTTGTATGAAACTTCAGATTTTTGATTGCCTGGTGCCCACAATCTAATATATATGCTCTGAAGAAAGTTTCCAACATCGTCAATTGCTACTATATTATGTTATTTATAAGTTTCTAAGTATCGAGATTTAGCAATAGAAATCTTTGGAAGCGTGATTGATGGATAATTTTAAGAGTGGAGCATTAGTTATTATAGGTATAAAATATATACTGACAAATTCATATAAACATATTGAAAAGTTTTCTTTCTTCTGTTTATTCATGCTTCTTCTTCATTTCTATGTGTTGATTTTTTCATATCAATATCATCATAACATAGTAAATAAATTTTAGGTTTGACTTTTGAATTTTCAAAGATATTCCGTGGTTCTATTTTCATGTTTATTAAGAACTAGGCACTAACAGAACCTAGGCGGTAATTCTCGATATCTTTAGACTGAGCAAGATGATTTTTGTATGTCACTATTGATCTTTCGTTTGTAGGTTGTTCCTTTTTTAAACACAGTTTTCATTGCAGGTATTTTCACTGCTTTTATTAGATGATCGGTAAAAAATCAGCCAAGTCGTTAATCAAGATTGTTTCTTGGAAAATAAGTCCTACCATAATATTTAAAGATGATTTTAACCCGTGATAGGTGAAACTGGTCCTGATCTTACTAATAGAATATTATGGAAATGTACTGATTGTTTTATTTATTTATGAATTATGAAGTCTTTATATAGTGAGTGGGATGTAGCCAACTTAATAAAAATAATAATTGAATCTCGTATGCAATGTGAAATATCTTATGTTGGTAGCTATTAAGGGAATCTAATTAACATCTAGTAACCCGTTCATCGAAAAAAAACAAAATTTCTGGTGTATCTGAAATGCATTTTCATAAAATGTCAAAACGTTTTTTTTTTTAGTAAACTAGTTGATTACACTTTAGGAATGACCCCGGTAACATAGAACAATGACCATTTCTTACTTTGTCTCACCCCATTTTGTTTTTGCATTACATTTTTATAATTACCGCCTTTTTATCAAATTTTCTTTTTCTTACTCATGACGTGCATGCCGTCTCTTTCTTTTGGTCTGTGTACATATAATGGAATGCTCTTCTAACTATTTCTCTCTCTTTCCTTGTCTGTCTGTATGTGGCAATGCTGTTCCGCTCCGCTATCTGCCAAAAAGGTTCATATAAAGGTATTTGTAAAACGTTAACAAATTATTTTAGACTTGTTTAGTACTTTCTACTGAAGGTGCTTGGTGGAATATTTTATTCTGTAGAGAAAAAATCGTGTGCCCAGTCTCACAATTCGATTCGATCATTGTTACATCGTATCAATTTTTCTCTCAATTACTAGAAATTTAGTATCCCCACTGTTATTTCGAATGAAATTTTCTGATCCTAAATCGTTGCAGGTTACACTTTCATCGATAGCATGCTTTGGATAATGGAACTCAAAACTTTTCCTCAGAAAAACATCAAGAAATTTAATTCCAAATAACGGTGGCCACCTAAAAAACAATATGTAATATCAAAGTCAAATCAAACTGACAATTGTTTTATGACATTTCAACACAATAAGTCAATTCACTGCTTAAAAAAAATCGTTAAATAAAGCCAAAGCTATGACAGTGTGTCCCTCAAATCGATACAGTGTAATATGGTTGTGAGGATTGTGTGATTTTTTTAGCCCGGCAACTTTTATTGCAAATAAATAGATTTTATTTTTATATGTTTGACCATAGACAATGGGTAGAATATTATATCATCTAGAAAAACATGCTGAATAATTTTCATTGTAAAAAAAAATAAATACAGGAATTGTGTATTTGGATGTAGTGACTTCTGTGTATAGAAGTTATTGTGACACCTAGATGGTAGATGTTTATTTTTTGAATGGCTTATTATACAAGTTTTTTAGTTTAGTAGTTTTTATTCCTTTAGTAAACCCATTCCATTTCCCATCATGTAGTTAGTTGATTTTTGCATGTATTTGTTACCGAGCATGTAGTCAGATCAAAATATCTGATATAATTTCTCATATAATTGATTCACCATATCTGTCTTAAACCATCACTGCTGAGTCAACTAAAGGATATTCTAGCTATAAATTTTCAAAAAATTCAGTTGTGGACACATCAGGCTGTATTAAAATACTAAATTATCCCATTCAAAAAAAAAATTTCAAATTTTCAAACATTTCTTTAAGATAATTTATGATATCGACTGAAGGTGCTTGATGGAATTTCAATATCAAATTTGAATATGTTACAACCTTGTACGATTCCACATGTTTTAATGTCAGTTCTGTTGCATCCATGTGATAGAATGCCTGAAGATGCCAAAAGGCAAAACCCTGGTCGTTAGTGACAAAACATGTGGAACCTTACAAGATTGCAACAATTCAAACTTCTTTAAGATTTTTTTTTCAATTTTCAATTCACTGCAATCAGCCATATCAACAGTTGAGATATTAGCTTGTGAGAGGGTTAAGCAGTTTAAAACTTGGTTTTTCAAATCTTGAAATCATTTAAGTTCTTTTATTTATTAATTGTGGTTCAACAAGAATTTAAAAACGACACTCAAGGAGTAAGATGTCAAATACAACCTTTTTGTCTTTCAATACAATTGACGTTCACTTTTTTGAAATTCATTTTCACTTTTTCGTTGTTAAATGTGACATATGTTTCGCTTTTTGATTAGTATCTTTAGACTAACTATAGTGTTAGGTTATTCATAGAACTACTGATAACAATTTTAGTGTGTGTAAAGGACACTCGACTCCAAATATTTGAAAAATTCGTGGTACTAATTTTAAACAATCAAGAAAATTATAAAAACAAATTAGGTTTTATCTGATTAAAAAAATATTATTTCGTACTGCCTTCATTTTAATCTTAACGATTGTGCACATCTTTTTTTTTTCAAACATCTTTCCATCATCTCATCGAATTAGGTAATTAGGAATTCACCAATCGTTCACTGCATAATTGTATAGTTTACTAACATGAAATGTTTAGTGTTTAAAAAGCATTTCTATTTCCTTTCTGTGTACCAAAATTGAGATGTATTAAATTTAATTTCATTGAAAAAAGGAGCGCTAATGAAATAAATGTAACAAAGTGATTTATTGTAATTATGAAAAAACAATATTCCGCTGTTTATTCTTTAGTCCGATGAGAAAGGAAATAGAAATTGATGGCCCCTATGTTAACTAGTACATCTGTAAGAATCGAGATTTCAAAAAAGCTATTTATCGTGGACATCTAAAAAATTGATGAGGTGTAACAGTTCCCAAATTGAATTTTATTCGATTCGGTAATGTTTTTCGTGGAGATTATATATTCATTTGGTATATCTGTAATATTTACTTAAATTACTGGCCAGAAAGCTACTATGCTAACTTCCACAGCTGGAATGAAAAGTTTCAAGACATCTTATTTTTTTTGATAAATCTGCATTGTGTCGTTTGATAATGACTACCTCTTGGAACGAGAGTGCAAAGTTATTAATATTTATAGAATACAAGGCTGAGTAATTATATTAAAAAAATTAAACTAAGAAGGTCCATTTTATGTTTCTATGATGGGCGGACTGATGAGTATAAGTCTAAAAAGATGAGAGTGAAAGCAATGTTAATAAGTTTAATTCTGAATAATTATCAGCAGTGCTTAGATGTACATACATACAAGTACATTTATAATTATAGGTACATCACATCAGGTATAAATTAGTCTATTAAACATATAATATTTGTGGAGCTTCTTGGACATATGCTGTTAGTTCTACTAAAGCATTCTTATATTTAGAATGATTATTCATTCTTAACCCATTCCCTGCTGAACCCTTTAAAGGATATTCTAACACTGAATATTTCGAAAATTAATTCAGTACTGTCAACTGCCACAATTTTGCCTCTTATCCTAACTTTGCCTAGAAATGTCGCCAACAGAAAATATTTCGATCTTTTTTTTAAAAAGTATGCCAACGTTGGAATAAATTTGTTTGAATTTTCTGTTATAAAAAGTCTGCAATTTGTTGTCTGAGGAAAATTGCGACAGTGAATTGGTGTTTATCAAATCAGGTAATATTAAACTAAAAATTTAGTTTGCGCGTAGAAGTTTTTCATATTTATACTATTTTTCAGTTTCAACTATCAATATACGACAATCTTCTGTCTAGTTGAGAGGCTAACAGTTGAGACATTAGCAGTCTATGGGTTAACGTTTAAAAAATGGAGTTATACTCATAAATCCACCTATCATAGATATAATTTATGTGTACGTAGGGGTCATTATATTAGAAAAATCCTAACCATATAGTAGCACAAATTAGTTTTGTGTAAAATGATGTTTATCTAGTTTTTCTTTTTATTCTGTTATTTTATTTTGCTTTTTTTGTATGTCATGAAAATATAGCCAAAATAATTTAAACTGCCCCTCCAATACAACAATATACTGACATGACACAAAAAAAAAGAATAACATTACGTACGAGCTTTTCATTATACGTCTATTTCTTTTTGATTTTTATATTTCTAACAATCTTTTGAACTTTCAGAATAAGTTTGCGTCCCGATCCCGCGGCTGGTCCGAAGCCGAATCTCTGCTGAAGACGGAGAGGCACGACGTGGATATGAAGGCTAAAATTAAAGTGCGGTTAGATCATTTCCCGCACAGGAGCGTGGCTATTCCGTTTGAGATTAGTGCATCAGTTACTTTGGTAAGGATAAATGATACATAAACAACATAACACAAAACTTTTTTAAATTAGTCGCATTATTGCGTATAACTAGCAAAGGTGTCAGATATTAAGAAATTTTAAAATTTCATGAAATAATTTGAATTGCTCAAATTATGTACAATACCACAAGTTTCGTCTCTCATTCGGGATTTGTCTTTTGTCATTTTCAGACCTTATTTAAGAGAAATAATGCACAAAAAATATAGACCATAAAGCTAGGAGCTAAATATATATTGTATATATATATAATATATCTGAAATAATTTATATACCTACTGATTATATTATTATGTCATTTGAATTTGGAAAAGAAAATCTTATAAGCAATACAACCTAATGTCTTTGTAATGAGAGTTTTTCACTATAATCAACTACCATTGATATATAATTGGGAAATTAAATACTTTAAGATACCTACTTATTTTAAATGAATGGGTAATGATGGAATTAAATATTAGATCATTTATTAATGTAAGAATTAAATTGTTCAGATTGTTGACTGATTGAACTTATTTGACCTTAAGAGAAAGAAGAAATAGGGAAATTTAATCGTTTATTTAATAATTATAATGAACTCAATTGTGTCCTGTTTATTTCTAAAATTTTCAGACAAAATTGTCTATGATCACCTTCTGTATAAAATCCATGAGAATTTTCACATTCAGAACTTTTGCTTGTACACTGAAAAATTTTGTATTTTCTTTATACATGTTTATTGTATTGCTAATAAATGTGACCAGTATTGTAACACAGGAAGAAGGTCAGTGGTCGCATAACTAGAGCTGAACGATTGATGACTTGCACCCGTGACTTCAGTTTAAAAGTCTATGTATCGATTGAATAATCATTTTTAAAATTATTATTTTAAAACAAAACATATGTTAGGACACCTCCATTAGGTGGCCATATGCTCCACGCTGGGAGTGGATATAGAAAAAAATGGTAACATCAAATCAAAACATAGTTGTAGTATAGTACAAAATATAGTGCAATGTCTAAAATTAGAATCAGAAAATTGATAATGAGCTTTACTTTACAGGATGATGTGATGGGAAGTTTTTCGGGACACATGGATGCCATGGTGCGAGACCTGAATCTCACATTAAACATGAGCACAGCCCTTGGGTTGGCAGACTTGATAGAGGATGAAATTTTGGTGCCCCCAATACCACTAGAGGTAAACATTAATTTTCCGTTGATTTTCCGTAATTGATTTATAGTCAACTGACATGTTTATTCAATTTGTGTAATCAGTAAATTTATAACATAAACAAACGTATCATTTTCCAGGTTCTCTTGGAAGGTGTTTCGCTGCGTCTCAATGAAGATCGGCCGGCGAGCAGTATTAGTTCTCCAGGAGCTGTCCCGTTGCAGCTGTCACTTGCTGGTCTTCGGCTACTTCGAGATGCCGGTGGTATATTGCACTTACAGCCTGCTCCTACGTCTGTACCACCACCGTCATCTAACATAGGTACTTCAAAGTCATGAATATGTATGATCCTGGGTTCAACATTGTGGTGGATGTCACCAATACACTTATTCAAATGAGCAAGCTTTAAAATTTAGTAGAGGGCACTACTCAACAAAGTGACATGGGATGTGATCAGTGCTTTTCAAACTGAGGGCTGCAAAATTATTCATTTTTTACATGTTTTTTTGTTGAGTGGGGCTGTGGACTATTTTTTTTTTTTAATTATTATTAAAAGGGCCGTAGTATGAAAGATTTTGAGAAGCACTGAGCTAATAATTTTTCATCCAAGACCACATCTTAAACTGTAGGATTTGAACTTGTACTATTATCATAGAACTGTTGTCAATTCTATTGCATTTATGTACTATAATACCTGAAGATGCCAAAAGTTGAAACTCGGGTTGTGAGTGAGTTCAGTTGAATACTATTTTTTTATGTGTTGATGTAAATATTACATGCTTGCTTGGTTAACTTCCTTGTTATATTTTTTTTTAAATTTTCAATGTTATATTCTTTAAATCTTTTGTGTGTTGCAAAAGCAATAAACTTATAATTTGTAACATATATGTAAAAAAAATTTATTTTGAAATTCCATCAAGTCGATATTGTAAATTATATAAATGATGTTTACAGATTCGAGTATCGATACAGCGGCAGTTAGGAAACTGTCTCACGAGAATGAAATCCTAAGACGCAGACTCAATGCACTTGAAAGATTAGCGGCGGAGAATGACACACTTAGAAGGTACGCTCAAGAAACGAAGTATTACATTTGAAGTGGGTGCAATAATGATATATCGTAGCAAAATATTTGAATGCTCAATCTGGTTTCTATTTTTAGATCAAAAGAAGAAACGGATATATTGAAAGCATGCTTATTGACGGCTCAAGATGAAGTGGCCGCCTTATTGGATGAAAAGACTACACTGCTGGATACAGTGAGATCACTTCAGGTGATTTTTTTCATACATACTCTAGCCGAGATGTCAACATTGTTGGTTTTAGTTGTAGAGTTCACTGGCTCGAATACCAGTGTAGACAGTTTTATTATTTGATATTTCAATCAACTTACAGAATCATGTGCATGGCTGTCTGATATATCTCGATTCCCTACTTAAATTTTCATCCCAAAAGAGAGGGTGCATTAGGAATGGTAAATTACAAATAGTCATGTCCTAGCCGTATCCCACTATATTTACTGTCCTCTAACGTTGTTGACAGACGAACAGCAATCTCATAGAACAATCACACTTTACAACATCCATTGCAATTCATTTTTTATTGAGGAAAGGTATATCTAAAATAATAAAAACACATTGTTAGTACTATTTCCATTATTTCCATTAAAAAAGCTATTGCTAAAACTCCGTTAGGAGTCCAGAGTTAAGCAGATAGTAGGCTTAAAAATGTTTTATTATTTTTATCATTCAAGATGATGATTAACAGAGGAAATATAGTTGAAACACCTCACAGGATATAATTTATGATATCGACTGAAGGTTCCTGATAGAATTTCAATATCAAATTTGAATTGTTACAACTTTGTACGATTCCACATGTTTTCTCACTAACGACCTGGTGTTGCATCCGTGTGATAGAATGTCTGAAGATCCCGAAAGGCGAAACCCAGGTCGTTAGTGACAACACTTGTGGAATCGTACAAAGTTGTAACTATTCAAATTTTACAGGATATAAATGAAAAAATATTGTCTATTTGTATTTTTATAAAGAAAACTGCTTGAGCACCTCCATCTTGTAGCAGATTTGAGCGAATCTCTCTTAATATATATTTTTTTTGAGTCGTATTGTGTATACAATTGGTATTTACAGGAGCAGGCTTCTGGGGTGGAATTACGGGGCACAACCGGATTGTGGGGACGTCACAACAAGAGATAGCAGCAGTGCTGCCTCGATTGCACGTCATGCTGCCCCCCTTCCGACACCAAAAGAGGGGGGCCAATATAGATACACAGGCCAGTCTCCCCGTGCTTTGCTGTTTCAATGAAAACATTCAGCGCTGGAAGCTGGGAAAGAAGGAGTCGATTAGTCAATAGTTTTATAAAAAATAAATTTCACCATCGGCTTTTTTTATAACGTTAATATACTGAGGTGGTGTTCAATATTGGTAATGAAATAAATTAGAAATGTAATTTATTATTCGATACAGGGTAACAGATACAGTGATCGGCCAGTTACGGTTATGAGTTGATTTGAAATATTGAAACACGCTTATCGATAAAGTTTTATTGAAACACATTTTTTTTCTTCATATTTAACATGTTCCTTGCAGAGCTGTGCCATTAGTACCGAGTAAATTTATTGAATAATATTGGTGTTAAATAATCTTGTGAAGATTTTCAGAACATATTTGAACACAAAAAATTAGCTTGTTCATGAAAGATGAGGATTGTTGTTTTTGTATTTATATTTCATAATAATGACTGAAAAAAATGTCAAAAAGTACAGTGGTTGACCGCTTTCACAACCACCTGTCATTTTATTCATAAATAACATTACTAAAGGTTATTTTTCATAAAATACTGAATCATATTGTTTAATTTTACAATATAATCAATGAAAATATTTCCTGACCTCACCATTGAGATCAAAAAAGAGACTAGAGTGACAAAAGCTGAATTCTAAAGTGCTGTCCATAAATAAAGCAAAAAATTTGCTAGTACTAAAAAAGTATTTGCTCACAACTTACAATTTTAAATTCTTATTGTGTTTTACTGCAAAGAGACTCATCACTGAAAGGCAGCCGATGACTGTATCCGTTACCATATATAATTTTATCAAATGGTTTTCAGTTACAAAATTAACTAAATCGTTTTTTTAAAGGATATAAATCCATTGATGCTTCGCCGCAAACTTTTTTTTATGTTCCTATAGGTATGCATTGTCAAACATTTTTTTATTGATCAATCATATCAAATGATATGAACTTTTGAATTAATCAGAATGCCGGGAGAAAGGAGACTAACGAAATGCTTGATGTGGATGAAGCTGCTTGAGAAATACTGGATTTGCTGTCGATAGTAACTGTGATAAGTGAAAATAAATAAAACATGACTTTATAATGACTGGCACGCTGAGAATTATTATGAAAAGAGATTAATGGTTATTAATTATTTCTAGAGTTTATAGGTGGGATGATTAGTTTTAGTTTCAATGCAATTTTTTTGTATGTACAGGGTATAATTGCCCCATAGTTAAAATCTATGTTGGATTAGATGCATTGTCAATTGACTCTGCATTGTTATCGGTGCAATTAGTGTGCCGTTTTTAAAGAATATTTTATCTCAAAGCTATTTTTTATCTTAGCGTGGCGAGAATTAGTAAATGATTTAAAGCACAGTCAAAAACGGTTAACAAGAAATTGAGCGGACCTAAACATTTTTGTTATGTAGATCAATTTATAGAATAAAAACTATATGTCGTAAAGTTCAAATAACTTGTTTTTATGTTAAAAATAAAATTTGCAAGTGTGATAAAAACTTATAAAAATCTAGCATAGTGTAATATTAAAAGTAAGAAAATAATAGAATTGTTGTAAAAAAATCTCCTGATATATTTTGTTTGTGCGAGATGCGAAATCTTTTCGCGCTAAGCAAAATTTTGTTTCACTTTAAAAGAATACATTTGGATGAAATTAGTATTTCTAATTAATCATTTTCGTGTTAAATGTTTTTGACTGTAAAGTATATTTATTTCTGCAATGATATTATATTATACAAACATATTTTTAGCTTACTTTTGTAACCGACTTAGTATTGTCTTAATTGCCAAACTTTAAGAAAGACGACACAGATAGCTCTAGCTTTCACTTGCAACTAATGTATTACTCAGAAACTGATAGGCTTCCTATACAATTCATTTATTAATTGCTCACATTGTTTTATTTGTAGTAGTATTTAACTATTGGCTGATACAGTCCCTTAAAAAATTATTCACTAAGATTGTTTCCCTAACATTGTGACATAAGTTTCATAAATTATTCACCAACACCAAAAATTTTAAAAATTAAGACATATCGGGCTACATTTCAACATAAAAATTAGTTCTTACTGGAAAGTTTTGATAATGTTAACTGTGTTACATTTTAATCATCTCAATACAATTTATTTGAATTTATTTTACTAACAACCCACTGCAATCACCCATCTCCACAGTTGAGACGTTATCAGTCTGAAGGTTAAATGCTCTTTAGTTGTCGAGTCCTAATTGGGTGTGGTGTCCACCAGTTCAAATACACAAACACTTTTGTTGATCCATTTTGAAATTTCTCAATTAATTTTTATTTCATATTAGCACAAACTTCTTCATGACTACACTATCCAAAGATTAATTACAACCTCATCATCAGTGTTGCAATGTTTCATGAATTTGGACAGTTTCTTTGAATTGATAAAACATTGGTCCATCCTTTAAAATTTTCGTTGGTGCGGAGAGCTAGATTGTTCAGTGGTTATGTTAAGTAAGCTAAATATATTCATCAGTTACCTTGTGTGCCATCTTTGAATTTCTATGTTTTTTTGACATGGCGTTTATTTAAACATTTGCAAGGTTGTAAATGTTTTCTTTTCACATCTTGTGATGAAGGATCTGTTGCATAGATTGTTTTATATTTGTTGTATTCGCAAAGATGCAATGTAAATTGATGGTAGCTCAATATGATAATTCAATCGGTGCGAGAAAAAGTTGGTTGCTCTTCATTGAATTGAAAACCTTACAATAACAGGGCAAAAAATATTAGTATGAGGGAATGAATCACAATATCGATCATAAATTTTCCCATTCATAGGAAAGTTATATAAAATAAGTTTTGAAATAAGCAACAATAGTATTGATAGAGGGTTTATTATGAATAAAATGTCTCAGATTAAAAGTATGCAATTCAACCCTGATCAATCAACTTAAACTCGTTCCCTGCTGAGTCAAATAAAGGGTATTCCAACTCCAGTTCAAAAAAATAATTCCAACCAATCCAATTAATCCAATTAAAACCAAATTTAACCCTCTGACTGCTAACATCTCAATTATCGAGACGACCGATTGTAATAATGTGTTAATAGATGATACTTAAATATATAAGGGTTTTAACAGTCTTAAAGCTTTTGTGAAAAAGCTAAATGAAGTATTGAATTGTAGCCTGATTTGTCCTGATAATTGTTGAAATATTCATGGTTGGAAAATCCTTTTCATGGCTCAGCAGAAAACAGGCTGTGGAGATTATCGAGAAAAATAATGCTATATTTCAGTTTTATCTATGAATTATAAAAACACATTTTTTTATTACTACTCCCACAATGTATTTGATGATCAAGATCTTGTTTTCGTCAATTAGTAATATCAGTCGATAATGCTTGCGATGAGCGAAATCGGTCCTGATCATCAAATATATTGTGAAAATAGTACCAAAAAATGTGTTATTATTCAAAATATAATACTTTCCATTAAGAAGTGACAGTTATCAGTTTAAAACTATGAAATGTCATGTATTTTTTAGTGTCGAGACGTTAGCAGTCAGAAGGTTAAGAATCGTATCATCGTATCGTATTAAGAATAGATTGAGTCAGCTCTTTTTTTGCTGTCTTTTAAATACAGTCAAATATTTTGCAACAACTGTGTTGCCGTCATTTTATATAAACTAATACATTAAGGTATTGAACATAATTTTAACGGTTAATATGAACCAATGTAATTATTTTTCAATAATGATGTAAGAGAATTAGTTGCGCTTAAATTTAAACTGTTGTTGTTGAAATATTAGCAAAAGATTTGTACAACTAGATGAGAAGTCTTCCTGATCCAAATATTACTGTTAAGACGTAATAGCTTAGCATCTTCGTGTTGTGTCATAGGAACTCTTTCTTGATTACTCGTGTTGGTACACACTCTAATAACCAACACAATCTCTCGTATTATGCTGCGACTTACAGAACATGAAACAATACAAATATCAGCTTTTTGACTGTTATATGTTACAAGTATTCAATATTATGTAGAGACGCCACCATAAATTATATTGCAATTGCCACTTGATCTATTATCTTTTACCAATCCTATAAGCCATTTTGTTATTCAAATGCTGTAAAAACAACTAACATCTCTCAATAATCATTCAATTAAGTTGAATCGGTGCTACAGAAAAATTTTCAACATAGCAAATCTATCGTTTTTAGATGAAACAGTTATTGGCTTGTGTTTTTTCTTCTCAGTAAATAATCAATCTTTACGTGGATTTTTTTGATTAAATTTAAAATACAGACATCTATAAAATATCTGATCTACAGAATTATAAAATGTAGAATCATTTTTATATTATTCACATTTGAGTGGAACAACTGTCCAGTACTGCACCAATATTTATTTTATTGTGACGGTCATCAAAGCATTTATGCGTAAAATCTTCGAAAGAGATCTTTTTTTTCAGTTTTAAAATATGTATGTTTTCTTATTGTTTGGCAATCCTGAAAAACCTAATTTCAGGTGATGGTTTTTTTTGACTTTTTGATAAAAGCCTATCAATAACAACAGAATAATTGATTTTCTGTGTATTTAATGTTGCATTATCGTAAAAAAAAATCAATGTTGAAAATGGTGGCGTCTAAAGGGTTGAGTCAAAACCGGATGTGATGAAGCTGTGGAAATCTTTCAATACTTGTATTTATTAAAATATATTTCTTTTTCTCTTAAAAATTTTAAATTGTATACTCAATTGAATATTGTATTGCAATTTTATTTGTTAACTCAGAGCTGTAGCCGAGGTTTTTTTTTTAATAATATCTTATAAGACTGTATTTTTTTAGTGTAGTTAGTATGTTAGTTCAGATATTTTTTTTGAAAGTGTCACCATCTTAACATAGTGAATTAAAAAAAAATCTATATTTTTCTCAGTGAAAATAATGACTTACCCCATTACGAGTAGCTCAAGGACTGAATAACTAATTGCAATTGATACCAAAATTGCTTCATATCAATAAGAAGTGCCGACTTTTTCAATATTTAGAAAACAATCATTTTTTTGGAAATAACATTAATAGACTCTTCAAGTAGGTGTTGTCGTAGGTAGAATGTATCGAGCGAATTTAATTATAACTGTGTATAAAAAAGTCATCGCTCATTTAGCAATGTATTAGAAATATGATTGTTTGCATTTTACTAAAGGTGAAATAAGGCTAAAAATTTCAGATAGTTTATTGATATACGGTCGGAAATGGTTAGCATGAAACTGGGTGGACCGAAACACTTTCTCGTATTAAACGAATTTTACATAAAGCAATTCATGCAAAAAAAAACTCAAATTCAATTAAACCGTTTTTCTATTAAAATTTACTCTTGCATGTTTATTAACAGTTTATATCAGGAGTACGCAACCGGTCAATCTCGAAACAAAATTTTGTCAATCCTGATAACATATTTTTCAAAAAAAAATTCTTCTATGATTTTGATTAAGTTCAGTTGATTGCTATGGAAATTCTTATTAAAAATATGTCCTAACCTCAAAAAGGTTGCCCACTTGCTCTATATTGTCAAAAAAATATGAATAAAGATGTAATGTAGTGTAGTATTTAATGTGGGAAAATTATTGATTGGCTATAAAAGAATTCTTTGGCTATATTTTGTTTGAGATACAAAATCTTTTCTAGTTGACAATTTTTTTTTCACTTTATCAAATTATGTAGAATTTGTCAGATCTCGTGTTAATAAACATTTCTTGTTAAGCATTTTCATGTTAAATGTTTTCGACTGTACTTCATTTTTACTTTATTTACACACATACACTATTGAGTACTCTCCGGACCGTCGGTTCGGTTGAAGGAATTATCTGTTTTTATTACAGATTCAATTGGAAAAGAATACATTATATTTCATCTGCATACAAAAGATTAGAATTATTAAAGCTGTGTGCATTTCTATTTGTTTTTACACATAATTTATTGCATAATATCTCAATTGACAAAGGATTTAATTATTTCTTAATAATTCATTTTTAGCCATATTGTGCAGACTTTTTCTCGAAACTATTGTGATTACTTTTCAAATATAAAATTTTATTAATGTGCTCATTATTTATACTTAAGAATATTAACATATATATTGAATGTTTGTCAAAATACAAGGTTGTAATGAAAGCAATTTAATATGTTAGCTTTTTATTATTATTGTGTTAATTGTTATCGCTAACAAATTGTATGCCGCCCATAATAAAGCCTCTTCTTTTATCTAAGGAGGTATTCCCAAGATGTCTTCCGCTCGTCAGCTTAACAACTAATGTTTTTTTTTATTTATATTTCATAATTTACTTTTATTTTAATTCCTTCTAGATGAAAAGCCTTTTTATATATATTTTTTTCAAACCTTTATGATTCATTACAAAATAATTTATTGAAACTTTTTGATTCTCAAACAATTTTTTAAAACTTTACTTCCTGATGTCAGTCATAGTTATTACTTTTTGATAAAATTTAAAATAGGTTCATTCCATACATTTATTTCATCCATGTCTAACTAAGCTTCATTTTTGAATTAACAATAGTTATTGTTTACTTTTTATTATTACTCTTATGAAAGGCACTTGTAAATAATTTCTTTGAAATTTTTTGTGTATATTTTAATGTGATTATTCGATAGGATTTATAGTGAAAATATGGCATAAGACGTTGATGTAAATAATCTATCCATCATTGCAGCAATTTTGTACTGCATTTCTCATTATACTTTTTCATTTTTAATAATTTGTGACCATAATGTGAATGTGAAATGAAATCAAAAGTTGCAACTGCATGTAAATATTATAGAAATTATGTATGTATCACTGTCTTTGAAGCTCTTATTAATTTATATGTGAACAGGTTTTGTCTATGGTATAATGAAGCTTGGCATCATATTACGTTTGTCTTAAAGATGTGTATCCTACGATTTCACTATTTAATATTCTAAATGTTAAAAACAATAATGGATTACAAATAATTGTGCCTGCTTACTTGATTGATGTTCAGTGTGGCTTTATGTTATTCCATAAATATTTTCTTTAATGCATAGTGTGTGGAAACAATCTACTCTTATATGGCAATTCTATCAAATAATTTATGATGTCGACTGAAGGTGGTTGATGGAATTTCAATATCAAATTTGATTTCTATCAAAGTTCTTCACTGGTTACCTATTATTTTCATCTGTTGTTGTTTTTTCCTTTATATCAATGGATTTCAATTTCAAATGAAATATTTTATATTGTTCTTAGATTTTACTTTATGCATTTTAATTTATGCCGATTAACCATTTTTTTTTCAATAAATATTAGTATCCTTTTCCATAATTAGTACCTCAGTAACAGATTTTCAATATGGCTTCTTCATAATAAACATGCTTGCAACATGTATAAAGTATGATTTCTGTGCATTACTTATTTCTAAACTTATTTCATTGATCATTGTATTATTGACTTATATATTTGAAAAATCCTCAGAAATGTAAAATTTTTCAAAACAAGTTCAATATTTTTAAGATCATGTTATTATAATATTCTCATTCCTTCAGACATAAAGTATTGAGGCATTCAAGTGTAATGTTTTTATTTAAATAGTTATCAACATTCATAAGTAAATTGAAAGATTTTTTTACAAAACTGATATTCAATTCTTTCTTTAAGAATCCATATTACCCAAATTAAAAAAAAAAAACATAATCACAAATATGTGCCAAATCATAATTACTATTCCTTTCAGTAAACAATGTAGGGAATATTTGAAATAAATATGCACATGGTAACATTACCCAACTCTCTTTTCTCTTTATTAACATACAATTCCACATTATGTGAATTGACCATTTGATTCATGAGCAGCTACTTTTCATTGAATTTAATTTTATTTAAGTCTATTCTTTTATTATTTTTTTACCTGCACTAAGAGCTAACAAGAATATTATGTATTATTTCAAACATAATACATACAAAGCCACATTCATGAAAGGGTTTACAATTCTGTTAATTTTTGTGATTTCTTTCATTGCTTCACTGTGTTTTAATTGGGGTAAACATTCTTAAAGAAATATTCATATATTTTGCTGAGTTCTAAATGTGATATTGAGATATACCTACCTACTATAGATAATAATATTAGATTTGAAAACCTTAACTGATGAGGTGTGTGTATAATAAAAGTTTTCTCAAAATTATTTCCAAAATTTAAAGTACTTATCATTTGTTTTAATATCACAATTGTCTATCAAAATATTATTCCTTTTTAAAATATTTGTTTATGATTTTATTGTATAAAATTGCAAGATACAAATATTGTTGATCAGAAAACTTTTGAAATTATTTGCTTGTTACGAATTTCTATTGCATGGTCATTAATATTGATTATATATATTACCTAATTAGGTTATGCATTGTAAATAAATGTTACATCATATTCTTAAACTTTAACTTAACATAATATTAAAATTTTTGTGAAACATATGTAAATAATTTGATGCCTGTTTAAATGTTACAATGGTGAAATAAATCATTATTTCAGATATGATTTTGCATTTTATTTATACCCACAGATTTCTAACACGTTGAGACAACCATTTGCTGTGTGTCCATTGTCTATATTCAAAAGTATCGATGACAGAAGACACTGAAAGGTAAAATCCGAATTGTAAGTGACAAAAAAGTGGAAATTTTCAGTTTCAACAATTTGAATTAGACAGTATATGCCTAAAGTATAGCCTATAGACGCTGCTGCATGATTTGCATCAATTTTTCAGTAAGGAATGGTAGCAGGTGCTACGTCTAATGGATCGGGTTAATGGTATGAAGCACAATTCATAAAAACAGTGACCTAATCGAGATGAAATGCTGTTTAACGTAACTGACAAGGTCTTGACACAGAGATGCTGCGAGAATAAAAATGCTAGTTTTGCTGATCAACTGATCAGCTCCTAAATTATAATACTTGAAATACGCAAAATTGGTTTTAAATTTGTGGAAATACTACTTAAAATTATTTTTTAATATTAAAATAAAAGATTTTCTGAATATTAAATTAAATATTAAATATTATGTATTCAAAAACTTTTATTTAGTATTGAATCGAAAGTAAATACGATATCTTATATTATACGCATATTTTTTTTACTTCTCTTATCTTGATATTCGATAGTGAAATCGTATTACGATAATGCAGATATGTGTTCCAAAACCTAACAAGAATTTTTCTCATGCACTTGAAAATCATTTATATTTTTATTAAGTTTCATTCTTTCTTTCTAGTTCCGTTCTCGAAAAGTGTGTAAGGAAAAATGTTTTAAGTAATGCAACACTTTTAGTAATGGCCGAATCGCTGGTCTGAAAGGAGTGTTGCGTGAAACGTCTGTTGTGTTGGTGTAATTCTGCGTCTAGTATCAACCGAATTTAGTATTGAATATGAGTGATCTTTACATTGCGCCGGAAATTTAATAGTGATTCGATGTCTCACCTTCATTGTGCTAGTGTTTTAAGTGTCTGTGAACCGTGAATAAGTGCCAAATTAAAATTTTTCTAGCAAGTTAACAGGGATTACTGGAGCCGTCTGTGAAAAACGCTTAAAGGTAAGGGGAACTGACGTTTATATTAAAGATTGTAACGAAATATCTCTGACGTCAGTTGTTTTTTTTTTGCATCTCAACAAAGTTATATAGTATTAACGCTACACGTAAATCATTATTTTATTTCACTAATAATACTATGTGGCGATGTGATCACTGCAAACACTGGTTTGTTTAGTTTGGTTTTGCGTTATCTTTGGTTAAACAGGGCGTACGATGAAGGACAAACACCTGTATGTCTTCTTCAATTATGTATTCGGCCGGCAATACTTATCTAATTTACGCGTCCAAAGCTATTTGATTTGCTAATACAACTTCTTTCTGAAAGTATATTTCTACGAAGTAAACACGTATTACAAAATTAATGCTGATTCGGCATGTAACTACGTCTCTATAATATATACCTGTTTTTTGCCAGGTATTTCTTTGCCAAACACCACGATTGGGATTTTTTCCGTTATTTTTTTTATTAATTCTAAACTTCTTGTGAAAATAACTGGTTCAAAGTTTGTATTATGACAATTCATTTACATTTTCGTTTAGCCTACAAATCGACGCAGCAGTTATTTCATAGAAGACAACGTGTTGAAAATATTGCTACACATCTATATGTATCTGCATTCTAAACCTAAATCGTAGGTGTGTACTCACCAACAATTTATTAATATTATGTTTATTTAATCTGAATAACAATGAAATCTGCATGTTAAGTGGTTACATTTTCATTCTAATAAGACTACGCGTTAGAATCTAATTACTTTTAGACTAATGAATGCTTTTTTTTATTTTTATTGATTTATTAGTCAGCGATTATAAAAAAAGCATTGGCTTTGCATTTTTCGATTAAAATGCAGAAATATTGTCCGAAAAGTTTTGAAGTTCACTATACATGAAATGATTGTGTTGACATTGATGACGCTTCATCACATCGGGTTTGTAACAGTCAGTTTGTAATAATATTATATTTCTTTGTAATTTGGAAATGGAGATCAACTTTTTTAAAATTGGAATTGATAATATTGTTGCTAGTTCAGGTTTGTAGGTATACATATATATCTATCTATATATATAAAAATGAATGTCTGTCTGTCTGTCTGTCCTTTATAAACTCCTACACCATTAATCCAATTGCGATAAAACTTTGTCGAATTATTGCTTAGACTACCGGGCAGAAGATAGGATACTCAGAAGTTGATTTGATTACAAAAATTAATTGAATATTTACGAAAAACATGTTTTCATACAAGACTATTGTATAATAATACAGAACGACCATTCATGAAACATTGTATCCATAGCAACGCTATCACATGCACTCGCCTGTAGGTATTTTAAGTAGGTATTGAATATTTTGAAACAAAATTCGATTTTCGAATAAATTATTTCAATGTTTGAATTTTTACCGACTTCTTTTGTTTTAATTTTATGTCGCATGACACGTTCTGTCAATTGAAATAAGTATTACGTATAAATCGTGTGTGATATAGAAAGAGTTAATTTTAGAATTCCTATAATAGTATTATATCAATCAATTTTTTTTATTTTTCACAAGAGAATTTCAAAACGTAACATTCACTATGAAATCAATTATGCCATCCAAACGAAAAGCAATAGGTCAGATTACAACTCAAGCACGAAAGAAAAGGGCATCACGAGCTTCAGAAACAGTCGAGCAACGGAGAGCAAGATTGGAAACAGATCGAGTACACACTGCTCAAACCCGTTCATCTGAAACAGATAAGCAAAGGGAAGCAAGATTGGAAACAGATCGAATACGCGTAGATCGTACCAGACGCACTCTGTATGCTGATTTAAACCATAGTGCTTTCCATTACGATCCTAATTATGACTACAGTCTGCACCCAAGTGTTGTTATTGGCAAAATGGACAAATTATGCGTGTATTGTAGTGCCTTTAAATTTAAAAATGAAACACTAGGAATGTGCTGCGCGAGTGGAAAAGTGAAATTGCCAGAATTACATTCACCGCCCGAACCTTTATTAACGTTGGTATCGGGTGATACAAGTGAATCAAAACATTTGTTGACAAACATACGACAGTACAATTCAAGTTTCCGAATGACATCTTTTGGTGCAACCAATATCGTGCGCGAAGATTACATGCCAACATTTAAAGTGCAAGGATAAATTTATCATCGTGCAGGATCATTACTACCACTGCCGAACGCAAATCATAAATTTCTTCAAATTTATTTCATGGGAAACACTGTCAAACAAATTATTCAACGTTGTCAATTCAATACGGGTACTAAACAAGAAATAATCGCTCAATTACAAACTTTATTTGATCAGAATAACAAATTAATAAAATTATTCAGAACTGCTCTCGAACAAATGCCATCTGATGATTACAAAGTTGTAATTAGAGCTGACAAAGTATCTGTCAGTCAACACGAAAGACAGTACAATGCACTAACAATTGATGAAGTAGCGATCGTTATAGTTGGTGAAGAATTTAACTCGCGTGATATCCATTCTTCATCGTAGAAATGGTCATGTTCAGCGAGTTTCAGAAACGCATCGATCGTACGATGGATTGCAATATCCGATTTTATTTTGGCAAGGAGAAGACGGATACCATTTCAACATCCCGTTGAGAAATCCGGAAACAGATGAGGAAACGACTAAGAAAGTCAGTGCCATGAATTACTATTCATATCGATTGATGATTCGTGAAAACGCTGAAAATCATATCTTAAAATGTCGACATTTGTTCCATCAATACATTGTCGATATGTACGCGAAAATAAAAACTGAACGACTCCTCTACATTCGATTAAATCAAACCAAGTTGCTTTCCGAAGAATATATTCATTTACGTGATGCAGTTATTAATGATGGCAATGTGAATCCCAATGATTTGGGAAAGATGGTCATACTCCCGGCCACATTTACAGGAAGTCCACGACACATGCATGAATACGCACAAGATGCAATGACGTATGTTCGGGCATATGGCCGTCCAGATTTTTTTATTACATTTACCTGTAATCCGACGTGGAAAGGTATAACACAACTTTTGTTACCCGGACAATCATCATCAGATCATCATGATATTTGCGCACGGGTGTTTAAACAAAAACTCAACTTTGCATGCAACAATTCAAAATCCATACGTTCAATTCACACCAAACGTGTATAATGAGGCATTGCTATTGATTGAGGACATATGTTTAGTAATCGCTAACAAATCACTGCTACAATTGGGAATGGCTGCGCTCAATCGATCTGAAAACGACTTACTTGATCGTGATTTCCAACGAGAGACACACTTTGAAGTCGATGAATTGGGTAAATTTGTTCAAACGAATCTTCCGAAATTGGTTCCAGATCAACGTATAGTGTATGACACAATTATGGATGCAATTACAACTCAAAGTGGTGGATTTTATTTCCTAGATGCACCCGGAGGCACAGGTAAAACCTTCCTCATTTTACTCATTTTGGCAGCCACACGATCACGAAAGAACATTGCACTAGCAATCGCATCATCTGGAATTGCAGCAACTCTTTTGGATGGTGGCCGAACAGCGCATTCAGAACTGAAATTGCCATTGAATATGCAAATAATTGAGACACCAACATGCAATATCAATAAAAATTCTAAAACGGGCAAACTTCTCACATCATGTAAAATCATTGTGTGGGACGAATGTACTATGGCACACAAAAAATCATTGGAAGCACTTCATTGCACACTAAAAGATTTGAGAGGAAATGAACAACTTTTCGGTGGCGCACTCCTTTTATTGTCTGGTGATTTTCGACAAACTCTACCTGTTATATCACGTTCAACAGTAGCCGATGAACTTAATGCATGTCTCAAATCATCCGTTTTATGGCGATACGTACAAACGTTCACTTTGAAGACCAATATGCGTGTACAACTACAACATGATACACCCGCTGAACGTTTCGCAAAGCAATTGTTGGATATGGGAAATGAGAAAATGGCAATAGAGGAATCTACACAATGTATCACATTGCCAGCAAATTTCTGTAAAATAACCGCAACCATAGACGAATTGATTCACAAAGTTTTTCCAAAAATTGCACACAATCATAGAAATCATCAATGGCTCAGTGCACGTGCTATATTAGCAGCCAAAAACAAGGATGTCAATCAATTTCAGCATACTTAATGAAATACCAGGAGAAGCGACAACGTATAAGTCAATCGATACTATAATGAATCAAGACGAAGTCGTCAATTATCCAACAGAATTTTTGAATTCACTTGATTTGCTAGGCATGCCGCCGCATGTTTTAACATTGAAAATTGGCGTCCCTATCATTCTTCTCCGAAACATAAATCCACCACAACTTTGTAACGGTACCAGGCTTTCAGTAAGAAAAATGATGAACAATATTATTGAAGCTACAATACTAAACGGGAAATTCAAAGGGGAAGATGTAATGTTGCCACGCATCCCAATGATTCCGACAGATATGCCATTTGAATTTAAACGTCTGCAGTTTCCAGTGCGAGTCGCCTTTGCAATGACCATCAATAAGGCACAAGTCACAACGCACAGTCGTTACAAGTGTGTGGACAAAATTTACAAAATCCATGCTTCTCATATGGACAACTGTATGTGGCCTGCTCACGCGTTGGAAAACCTCCTGATTTATTTGTGTACGCACCAAACAGAAAAACAAAAAACATTGTGTATCCAAAAGCACTCCAATAAATAAAAACACATACGGCCACCACTTTCAAATTTAGGTAAGAAAAACATTACCTAAGCTTATCGCTTCTAATTGGCTCCGACCTTGCCTCAAGTCCGACTTATCCAATCGGAAGGTGAGAGGCTCCCGACGGTACGCTTCCATAAAGTAGCGGTTTCTTTTTTTTGACTGGCATTGCAACGCATGCCGGGTACACGCTAGTATATATATATATGTTTACCAAAACTGCAATGTTATCAACGAATTTTAGAAAAATAATCGCCATGAAGAATATATTTACAGTAATTTTTAATCAACATTTAACGAAAATAATTAGCTAGCCACTTAACATATACCTATGAATAATCAAATACATTTTTAATTTCTTTTAATATAATTATCCTTAAAAATATTACGCATCACGCTATTCTGTTCGATTTCAAAATCAGTACAACACATTTATTAATAAGTTTCCTACGTTTACGTATTTGTCTGAATACAATTTTGCAACGAAAATTCCATTTGCCGGTCACCGTAGGAATGTCAAGTATTTATTTCACAATGCAGCCGGCCATTTGTGCTTATTTCATTACCTTCTAAAAATGCAGTTTTCTATGTTTGTACTGAAATAAGTTTGAAAATGTTGTTGCCTAAACTTTATGACCCGGTAAAAAGAGACTTGTGTATATTGTAAAAAAACCAAGAACATCATTCGGAGTGCATGAATTTGAAGACACGCTTATTTTTTGCCTTGCCTGCATATATAGACCAAAAAAAGTTACTTGCTGGTAACTCTTCTCTCCACTGAAAATGGAGATACGATAAATTAAATCCTAATTTAAGTACTTGGATCAAACAAATATTTCGTAGTGTTGATTACCAGACTGCGAATTTGCAATAGAGAAATTAAATTGAAATAAAATCATTATAACTGATTGCATTCGTTCAATTCAATTTTACGTGATTTGATTTCGTATTGATTCAGCACATACTAAAAAAGACCGTGGAAAATTCAATCGAATGCATGAAGCAGACTTAATTGCGTAGCTCTCCCAAAGAAACGTTTTCCATTCGCGACTTTCTGTTTAGTCTTTTATTGATCAACATACTTTTTATTATGCTAAACACGTAACATAAATTGGCCGGTCACTATATTGGTGTTAACTGTCACGTCGTTACGGAAAGGATTTATATTTAAATAATAAAACACAATATTTAGTACTATTTCCTATTATTATTAAGATCGGGACCGGTTTCGGTCACCGCGAGTATTATCAACTGATGATATAAAAATAAAACCAAGGCCATCTATAGAAAATTTTGATTTAGTAAATAATTTTATTATAATTATTTTTTTAGACATTTCTATAGGACCGCTGATGGTATAATGCGACCACAGTAAACGTTTATTCGAGAACCATAGCTCTTAGTCTCTTTATTTATAATATCTCAACGGTGAGTTCATGCAGTATGTTTGTTGATAATAATATTTATATTTGGTGCTTTTATTCAGCACTAGAAAGTACCCGGCATGCGTTACGATGCTACTCAAACAAACTGGACTACTAAAATTGTATTACTCGCTATAATCGATGATTTGCAAAATGTCAGAAGAAATTCATAACCTCAAAATGTGACTATTTCGTAAACATGCTGCATTGGCACCTATTTAAAATACCAATATTTCTTGATTAGGTTCAAAGTAATCGAATTGTGTGGGTATTTTGTAAAAATAGTTTTCATTCATCGAAAAGTTTATTCCAAAATAAAGTTAAGTTAAGTAATGTACAATTCACAGTATGCAAAATGTCATTCTCAAAGTGTGAAATGGTTGTCAGTTTCGTAAGAGGTTTTTTTATTAGTAAAAAACCGTTCAGATCTACTGTCATGTGTTTGTAGTAATCTAGAAAGAAACCTTCTCGACGTTGCAAAGAAGATAATTTGAAAGTTTCAAACAATTACTATCCTTAATATAGCAATATATAAAGGACATACATACAAACAGACATTAGTTAACCGTTTTAGTGCTAAGCAATTTTGGCAAAAATAAATGAAAATTGCTATACACATATTGATTAATTTAGAGGAAAAAATAATGGTGTCAAATAAAACACTCTAACTTAGACAAATATCAATCAATTTTATTAATTATTTTTGCATTATAAAGATAAAATGTTTATTGTTTATTAATGTTTATTAAACATAAAGTGATATCAATATTATTGTATTTTATTTCTTTTAGAAAATAAAAAATCAAAAAAAAATAGCTCAACAATTATGTTTTGCCGCACAAATAGCTACTAATAACTACTAATTGTTGGCCTTCTCGTTATTCCCATTTCGAGTATGACAGCAATAAAGGCTTTCATTTCGTATATTGTTGTCGGCGTCCACTTTTTTGCTCGAGAATTATCCGATACAGTGTGCGAGGCCAAAAACTGTGCAGCATATCGATTTGTTTCCCTTACGATGGTTTCGAGCAGTGATATTTTAAAATAATATAAAAAACGATAAAAGTTATTTTTAAATGTATAAGAATGCACTCTCATTACAAATTACGCGCGAGGTTAGCGTACGTGCACTCCCGCGGAGCACCGAAAACACACTGAAACTCGCAGCGCTTTTGCGCTGCGCCGCAATTTTCGATACAAACGATCGCAGCGCTTTTGCGCCGCGTAACATTCTAACGGTTAATAAATATACATATATAGATGAAAAAAAATGTTTTATAATTTATGCAGAAAAAGATGGGTTGCTAAACCCCTGTCTGAAAAGTGGCTGATTACTTATTTGTCATTTTTTTATGTACTCAATAAAGACATTTTACGTGCTTGTTAAATATGGAAAAAAAGTGTTCCAATTTTGTACCGACCTTTCAAACTAACTCATTCGTACCCTCGAGTGGACGATCGCTTCATGTTTAGTTACCCTACGACGTTTGAATGCATAGGCACGTAACGACGTCATTAATAATAAAAATGGCTATATTATTTGATACCCATCATTCTTTATATTATGATCCAAGCCTATGCGTACTAACTGAAAGTTAATTATTTGAATTTGGAATTAGGCTTTTTCACTTACAATATTTTGTTACCGTATCAGGAATGACTATGTTTACTTGAAAACGATTACATAAAAGATAATTATTTAGGTGTTCAGAATGTTTTAGAATTCTATGGCCAGTTTAGAGAGAATCTTCATAGTGATGTAAGTCGTGCAATGTTAAATTTCACGCAAATATCTACGTAATTGGTTACACACTATTATGTTGGCGGTTGTGAAAATAATACGACAAGGCCAACGACCGTCGTTCGACAGAGCAATTTCGTTAGTCTACACACATAAATAATTAATATATTATATATAGGCATCGGAAACCACGGTTAACTTTCTCACACCCAAGTAGAAACATCTTCCCCCAACTGTCATTTTATATAAAATATTCATTTTAATATTGGTGATGCAATGTTTACACTTATTGTGATTATATTTGTTTCAAATCGAAGGGCATTTTATGTTTACCATTTATTTGGCGATACAGTGGTCTCAAATCCAACGTTTGAAGATATTTCAGGTTGTCTTCTCATAATATTTGGACACGATTAATCAATATTTAAATTCGATTCAACAACGGCTAATGGCCATAAATTTGAAAAAAAAACTTTTTTTAGCAAAAATGCATGCATTAATATATTAACTAATCCAGTGCCCCTATCGCACGATGCGCAGTTTTTAGTAGTTCGCTGTTTCTCACGCAATTCGTTTGATCTCTCACTCTTTCGCGCGAAAGCGTCACTTACGCGAAAAGTTAAAATCAGAGCATTTGTTTTTAAGGTTATTTTATTTCGTCTATTTCGGTGCCAAAGTTTCCGAAAAAATATGGGTAGGGAATGAATTAAAATTTATTGCTAATATATTAAATTTGTTGACAGTTGGTTAAGTTGTCAAAACCGCTCACTTCATATCAGTTTTAATTTAATTCTTCGAACTCACTCAACTAGTGTAACTGTTATTTTTCTATAAAAAAATGTTTTTGATCACCTCTCGTCGAGTGTCGGGTTTTATTATTGAAATGTCGAATAGGTATTGCTTGGAATTTTAATAGTCGTCGAGTTTAGCTTTGAATCTTCCGGTTCGTTGATTCAAAACGAGAAGAAAACTTCGATTTGATCCGCGGTTCATACTATCACAACGTTGTAAACTCATCTGTACAGTTGTCACTATCTTCCACGTTCTTAGGTAACTTAAATACTACTTATTTGAAGATTTGATTACCTAATAACTTACGAATATTATCGAGACAAAACCAGGCTAACATTTTAACAAAAGAAAATAAGCTGGCATATGAAAGCTTCGAAACTGTTAACACTCTTATACATTAAAATTGTTTGTATTATTGAGAATTATCTATTGTTCATACGGCTTATCAGTTAGTGGGTTAATAATATCCATTTTTCTTTTCAGACATTCACTTAAATGGAATAAAATGGGTTTCGGTTTAGAAACAGCTCTGCTCAAAAATAGACCGATTATTGTTTACGTTGATTTTTCCCTTTAACACGGCTTAAAAATACTTTTGTTTGTACATATATTTACGAAAAAAAATGCGTTAGATTATTGCGTATAAATTTATTACTATGTAAAATACAAAATTAACAAGCAGGCTCAACAATGGTGACGACGAGAATATTATTTGATCATTTTTGTTTTGATTCACTTATAAAAAAAATTATTTATCTAACTTTAAGAGACTTGCTATTACGATTAAGAATTTCGTTTTTTTGTTATATCAAATGCAAATTTGGTTTTTTTTTAAATTAGGTGATAATGCCTTTGATGAGCGAAACCCGTCCTGGCCTGAAATAACATTGTGCTTTATTATATATATATATAATATAGCGGGTCTATGTAAACACGCCTCGTTAGCTAGTCGCTAATTATTCAGATTCGCAAAGCCTGAACCCACCTACGCTTCGGTTTTGACTTTGTGTTGATTCGTAATAATTTAATATTCCAAGGCCAGTCCCATTTTGGGGAGATCGATTTCATTACTGCCGGCCATTATTATTGCGTACCTGTGTGTAATTTAATCTGGAATTTCACGTGGGTCTGTTCGCAACGTGTTCTTCTATCAGATGAATAATAATTGTGATTATAGATATGCATAACATGATACTAACGCTCCGGACTTCGATGGAAAATGGTTAAATCGAAATTGAGCCTTTTTTAAAGACAAACATTTTTTCGCGTTAAACGAATGTTGTGTTGAGCAATTCGTACAAAAGAACTCCACCGTTGTTTCGATTTTTTTTTTGCGAAATCATTTCTTTTTGTATGTGATGTGTAAGATTATGTTATAATATAGTCGGAAACGCTTAAAACGAAATTGAGGGGAGGCGATCATTATTTCGCGTTAAGCGATTCATGTATTAAATCACCGTTATTTTTGTTGACATATTTTTTTGCTAAATCATTATAAGTTGTATGTGATGTATAATATTATGTTATAATACCGCCAAAAACGGTTTAAACAAAGTTGAGTTATCAATGTTAAATGATGATCGCGTTAATAGTCGTTCAAAAAAAAAAAAACGCCTTTGTTTCGATGTCATATATTTATTAACCTTTAAACGCCCAGCGGTCCCGTACGGGACCAGTAATTATGGTGCATTTCGCTATCGAGTTACACTGATTTATGAAGAAAGTATTCAAAATATGAATATTAGCTTATATAAATAATGTTTTTGAGATACCGATCAATAAATTAACTTTCGGTTTCGAAAAATATTTTTACCAAGAGTAATATAAACATCTGTGTTACAATATCGACTCTTGGTATATGCGTTGTTATATTGGGCGGACCATCAGAAATCAGCTATATCTACATTAGCGTTTCTCACGTGAAATGTCTCGTGGCCGCACCAAATGTGATACAAAAACTTTCGATATTTATTTTCTATATAGTGTAATTACACTGAATGATCTTTCACAATACACAGTTGTAGGAAAATATGACAAAATTAATAAAGAATTGTTAATTTTTTATATTGAATTGATTTATGGGCAACGTATAACTTCGACCAAAATTTTTTTAACAGTTTTATTATTAAAACGGTCTTTTGCTTGAACTCGACTAAATACTGGATAAGTCAGGTTTATTCAATCAATTTTAAAATAGTAATAATTTTACGAGTTCATTTGTAAAAACACATTTTTTTTAAATATAAACTGTTGGTGGCCGCAGCAAAATTCTCTGGTGGCCGCATATGAGAACCACTGATCAACACTATACAATATATTTTGATGGTCACAATCACACAAAACATAGATTTTTTTCTTTGTAAGTAGCTCCTAATATGGGCGTGTAAATCCCTCAGAGATATTTTTAACGTGTAATTATATAAAATGTGAAAAAATACTTATAAAGCTTTTGTAAATTATAAACCTTCTCTTATTTTGATAACGCTTTTTATTTTAGCCAAATATAGAGAATTGTTTTAGAGATATAATTATTTTTAGAACAGCAACGGGTCGCGCGAATATTTCACAAAAAGTGCTTGGGCATTTAAAGGTTTTTAAGGCATTTAATGTTATGTTATAATACAGTCGATAACGATTGAAACGAAATTGAGTGGGGAGAAACATCTTTTTCGTGTTGTGAAAATCGCGTTAAGCAATTCGAATATTAAAAAAAAACTCGCCATTGTTTTCGATGTCGTAAAATTCAATCTACTCGATTTTGAGTTGAAATTTACGTTTTTAAAAATCGATATTTTTACAGTATATTGTTTAACGCAATAAATTATGTATTCTCTTGATTTTTAATTAAAAAAAATATCTAAAATAGAGCACAGTACACATTTAATGCTTCAAGAATTATAAAATATTATCAACGAAAAATCGGATTGTCGCATCGCTAAACATCTTAGTTCTACAATAGTTATTTAGTATATTTTATTCCTGCGAAACCCTTTTTCTTTGCAAAAAAAGAGTTATGTACAATTAAAATTGCAAGTTTCAAGTGAGCGGAACGATTTGCGCTGTAGATATTTCTTCCCACGAAAACAGATACACAATGATTATGATAAATCCTTTTCAATACAATTGGAGTCGTTTTTTTATCGTTATTTTTATTTTATCTGGCACTCCACTGACCTGACGTGTTAGATGTCCGCTGGTTTGATTGTTGATCGACAGTCGACAATCGTTAGTGATTGAAGAGCTGCAAAGTCTCGAATTTAAATAGCGGAGGCGGTCGGCGACCACTGACCCCGGTTAAATATTTTCAATTAATAAATCATTTTTTCTCGGTACATGTCATCATAAAATATTGTCAACGAACCGCAGGTATCGAGTCGATGACTACTATAGACTGTCAGGGCTAATTTTGGGAATTTGCTATCACTCTCTTCATAACGGGCCACGTTTAGAAGATGGTCATGAAGATATTCATCTTCGTTGTTAAAGACTATCGCGAGTCGCAAAATAAAACTCTACTGGTATTAATAAGTCGTAAAAATAACGGCATTTAAATTTAGAGTCTATGTGTGGTTTCTTATAATGGTTTAAGCAAAAGTAATGAGTTAATATCAGTTTGGTCTGTTAAAAGATTATAACTATGACTTTATCCATGCATTGCTAACTTTTTAAAACAGGGCTGTATAGTTGGGGTCGCGGAGTTACGGTGTTTTGGCCGGAGTAGATAATCGTGAAAAATGCGCGACGCTACACTACTTTTCGATGGGACGATTTTGAAAAATGTCTCAATGAACAATTTTCCACGTATAAATGGGAAAGGTTGGAAAAACATGACAAAAATAAACTTTTTTTAGTCGAAGTCGCGTTGTTCTTCAATGTGGAAGCCGGAGTCGTATTTTTTTATGGACTAAACAAGCCATGGAAACAATACATAAAAGCATGGTAATGTAATTGTTGCAGCTTTTAAAACTCACCAAATGCAATTATTTTTCCGCTGCATTCGTGAAATGATGATTGTATCTGTATGTTCGCTTAATTGGTTTCAGCGAACTACATTATTATGATGTAAACATCCGCTTATTTAGAAATGCCAAACTGTTTCAATGACTAAAAATAATCGCTAAAATTGTGTATGCGCGCGTTCGTACTCACAACATCTGACATGTCATCACCGGTTCTGTAATTCGACCGTCATTGCGGTTTCATTCGGACAACGGAAATGCAAACTTGCAAAATAAATAAAACTTATTCGGTCAAAAATTACACTTGTAATATCTCTAATCTGACTTCGACGGAAAATTCTATCCGGTTATACGTATTCACTATTGTAAATTTCAGATAATTCAATTATAACCCATTTTAGCAGCGCCAATGATATTCCAGCGCTGTTTATATCAAAACAATAAGTCGCTATAAAGGAAACCTATCGAGATTATTGGGACATATTAGGCTATGTGTCTACACAAAGATTATCTCATGAACGGGTGTTTTAATACGTTAACACCGATGATGTGATTCGCCCTGTCGGTCTTTTTGTGTAGCGACGGGGAACACGGATTCCGTGTCATTCGATATGGTTGACATTAATCGCTCACAAGTATATGAATATTATTAAAAAAATATATTTTGAGACAGGGATGGTTCACAAACCATACAATAATAATATGCTCATTTATTTATGGTTGGCAATACTGACAATTATGAATGAAAGTCATTTTAGTAATGTAATATTTTATAGCTTATCCTAAAAACTGAACGATTTTAAAACGCAGCACAGTGGTATGAAAAATAATCATATGCCAATAACAGCCGACACAAAAATGTCAGTTTTTTATAAATATTCATTGCTTCACCAAAAAATGCTTGAGGTAACACAATAAATAATATATTCATTTACTTTTCAATATTTAGTTTAGTCGTATGTATCTAAATGCCCAATTTTCTACGAATATTTACCGATGGAATAAAAGTTTAAAATAAAATTTTAAGCTGTGAGCGGAACCGGTTCTGATGTGAATATTATTAATTAGTAAAATTAATATAAAACCAAACTATTTTAAATAATAAAAACACATTTTTTAGTACTTATTTCCACAATATATTTTTTGATCGGGACCGGTTTCGCTCATCGCGAGCATTTCCAACTGATAGAATACAATTTACAAACAAGTCTAATTATACAAAATATTTGAGTTAACGCTAGCAGGTATACATACAGGTGATCAAAAAAAAGATAACTACTAAAAAATGTGTTTTTATAATTTAAAATATCATGCCTTTCCATCACGAAGTGACCGTTAACACCTTAAAAGAATAAAAGTTATTATGCTTTTAATAAGATCTCGCAATTAAATCTGCGCGTAATGTAGGCGTTATTATCCTGTCGCGAATATGTTAACAATCGTAACACTTTTAATATTTTTGAGTATCAAAACATAATCCAATCTGGTGTCTCACCAGTCGAGACGTTAGCTGTTAGGCCTAGGTTGATTTTAAAACTGTGTATATTTGCGATAATTGCAGCGCCATTGATAGGTGATAATCGAAAACGTAATAGTGTTATCAGTGTCAAAAATTTTGTTGAAAGGTAATTTTTATATTAAAATAAAGCCTGACTTGTCCTGAAAATCTCCACAGGATTGATTACCGCGAATAATATTTTTTAAAATGTTCTCTCGCTGAAGTAATTGCCAAAATATATTATGTCCACTCGAAGTAGAACCTCCATAATGATAAAGGGTTTGATCCTTTCGAAGGTAGGACTCGAAAAAACTTTTATTATCAAATTGTATCGTGCAACAAAATCAGAAATCGAAACAAATGAATTTGTGAAAGGTATCTGATGTTATATTTCGCTCGAGTCTATTTTTTCGCTTAATTAATTTAGTAAGGTATGAGTAAACGATGTTGTTTTTTTCTGAATGTTATTGATACTTTTATGTTCTTCAGACAGGTAGAAATAAATAATTGCCGACTTAGCAAATAACATTTCTGGTTGTTTCCATGCAATCTATTTATACGCTATGTTGCTAATATTCCTAAAAGTTTCGATGAAGTTAGCATTTCTTTCAAATCACATCCGGCGGCATCCGCACCAATATATTTATCGACCACAAAAATATTATCGACTGCATTTTTTCACTCCTGCAATAAGTGCATTTTGTTTTCGCTTCACAGTCTGAAAATATCAACTTTGTGAAGATAATGAATTTGGGATTCTTTTTTTTTTTGCATATCTTGTCCGCGTAAAAACATCGACTTTCGACCTTCGCAAGGTCGCGCCAAAGTGCAGCTACGTTACCGCCGTACTGTTTGCAAATTGAATTTTATATTGTACAAACAGTAGGACGATTTTTTGCGACTTGATGATATAACGAAAAAACAACATATAATACATATTTGCATAGTAAAAAAAGTTTTGCCGTATAAACTGAATATGATATTAAAATTTTACATTTATAGCATGGCATGGCTGTTACAGCATGTCTGATTTGTCCGTAAATATTTTTCAATATCAAAACATGTTGTGTGATGTAACTTTGGTTGGATATTTTGTTGAGTATTATTATAAAATTTGAATTGATAACTTTGTTATTGCACTCTCGTTGTTACTATTATATATGTGACGCGCGTCTCTTTTCTATATGGGAAGCATCTTCAGAACTACAGTATCATACAGTACACACATAGAAAGGTGAAGAAAAAACCTGATAAAATTAAAGTTCGTCGTGTTGGTGGTGAATGGCGGAGTCGTAGTCCTGTTTTTATAACGACTCCACAGTCCTGATTAGAATCAAACAATTGCAGTACTGATCACTATAACACTACAAATTAGTAACTGGTGTTTGACGTAAAACTCTCGACGGAAATAATTTCAATAATGATGATGTATCAGATATATTTAAAATGTTATTTTCTATTAATAACTACAATTGTACAAATTTTGTTGAATTGCAAAAAATATAGACAGTAATTATTTAAACTTATAACCAATACAGCCTAATGACTTTGTGATGGCTGGTTTTCACAATAATTAACTACCATTGTGAAATAATATGTTTTAGAGATATCAACTTTTTTGAAATGGGTGGTTTATGGTGGGATTAGATATCAGCTGACCTATTGTAAGGTTTTTTTAATTTTTTTAATTTATAATGTTATTATTTTTATTGTTTAATTAATACATATTATTTGTCGATAAAGTAACTGGCGAACAACGACATAAATGCATTTGTTTAGTCGGAGGTAATTACTTCTGATTGTTGTTATGCAAACGGAGTACAGGCATCACATGACCAACCATTGCCGATACATTAAAACCGATACGCGTGTTCTGCAATAAAAAACTTCGGAATTTTCATGCTTGCACTTTTGATTGCGGCATTCCTGCGAAGTCTCCGCCGACTACTCGAGTGCATAGTTGCAAGCACTGCCTGTATACTGCATATGAATCGAGCGCATGTTTACGATCTACTTTCTCCACACTCCATCAGCTCTCGGCTAACAGTTTGATTTGATAGTGTCTATTTAACTTTCTTCGCTATCAAACGCAATATAAAAAAATCGCTTGCGGTTACAAATTGTGCTTGTTTTTGTGTGACTTATTTATTGTCAATTAATTTTTTATGTGTTGTAATTGAATCGTATCAAATAAAAGAATATTCTGATATCAGCAAATGTTTTTATCTCTACCTTTTGTTTGGCGATACAACGAAAGGCGAAACCTACGTTTCAAGATATTTCAGGTTCTCATCATATTTTAATTTGATTCGAAAATGGCTAACGGACTACAAATGTCGTCAATGTATTAACGTATCCAATGCCGCGCAAAGTGCGTTCGCTTATGTTTTAGAGCGGTGCCTCTGCCGCACGATGCGCGGTCCTCAGTAGTAGCGTCTCACACTACCTCCAAAAAGTGACGTTTAACTCCATTAAAGCATTTCAGATATATATAGGAAGTTAAATCTAGGTATATGTATATTGTGGTCGGTAATCGGGATTGAATAAACTACCAAAAATATTTTGACTATGTAGTAGACTACTTTTGCTTAATCGAATTATTTTTTAGTTGTTAACGTGTTAAATGAACGAGTATATATTAAACGTTTTGTTTAATTATTGAAAAAAAGCGCAATCGAATTAGTTCATCATTTCGACTTAATTATATGAAAAAATCCTTATGTAAAAAAATTTAATAAGTAACTTGCGAGTAAGGTCGAGCTGAGTCTTAAGTGGAATTATTGATTGGTCCAGCGGGAAATGCCGTGTTGCGGAAAATATTTATTTTTAACTCATATTTTTGACCTAAGTGATTTCTTAATTGATAAAAATTTATTGATCCATGTTTTATTTTATTGCGCAAAAGAGCGAACGATAACTTTGCGCAAAATTTGTTACTGTTCCAATTTTGCGAGTATGATTTTTGCTCTATGGATTCTATGCACATGTAATTTGACCATTTGTCATGGCGTAATCAATGACATGTTTTATGTTAAATATAATTTGAGAACGTGATTGTGTGGATAAATTTTACATTGAGAATAATTCTCTATGGATACGATAGATGACACATATTACAGAAGTTATATGTTGCTATAATTCATTGACACTAATTTTCAGTGTATTGGTTTTGGTTTATCAATCAAATCTTTTGCATTTTGCTATTTTAATTTTCTTAGTATATATTTAGCGGTTTTTGAGATAAGTTTTTCGATGTAAGTATTAACCCGTTGCCTGCTGAACGCCAACAATGGATATTTCAAATATTATTTCAACAGTGTTTGAGTTCAGAGACCTGTGGAGTTTTATCAGGATAAACTAGGCTATATTTAAATACAAAAATTAGGCTTGCCCATGAAAGTTTTGACACTAATTACATCAACTATCAATGCATTTCATTATGTCTTCTCAAGAGTTGAGACGTTAGCAGTCTGTGATTTAAAGATTGTTGGATCCACAGAACCACAGAAACTAATATATAGTTCGATTTTTTATAAACGGGGTAGTCTTTGACACGTCCAAAATCTACTACGTGCCTCAGGTGCTATCTTTTACAAACTCGGAAACAATTAAGCGATTTATGCTGAATGCCCTTGAATAATTAAACGTCCATGGATAAAGTCACTATAATAATTATTTGAAAAACAAATTGATATTAACTCATCACCGCTGCTTAAACCATTATAAGAAATTCACGTAATTACAAGCTTCTAATAACATGTTAAAAATATATATCCAAAAAATAGTGGCTAGAGTAGATACGACGATGTATTGTCTATCTCGTATAAAACAATGTAAATATCTAAGCTTAAATTAAGTTCAATTCCTTACGTAAGCCGAAGTAGCTTTCATCTATCTATTTGTATATTTAAATACTTTAATATTTTCACCCTATAACTAAGCGATGCTTGATTTTTTGTCCGGTGGATGATTCCACATTTCGTTGGGGCTGCCATAACGTCGATATTATTATACTAATTGGAGTACGACGGGTTAAACAATGTCGTTTCGAAAGTTTTCCGATATTTTATATGCAAGTTGTGTTTTACTGCCGTTTTTGGAATCGATAAGTTTAGTGAGAGTGAGTGTAATAAAAAAAAACTCATTTTTCATTAGCACTTTTCTTTTCACTGTGCGCGTAGAAATCACAACGTGTGTGTTTCTTTATAATCGGTGACATTCCCTTTCTTGGAATGTCGTGTTTACTAAAAGTTGACAGCAAAACGAAAATGCAGATTTATTGAGATTGATTTCTTGTATTTTGATTGCTTTTTTGATTTCATATGTCTTCAAACATTGAAAAAATGCACAATGAAAAATGTATATCTGCTTTATTTTAACAAATATATTGTAAGGTCAATTTGATAACAATATTTATGTTGTATTATATATTTGATAAGATTTAAAGTCTATATTAGAAGGGTAAACACTATTTTAGTTCAACAAGAATTTTACAAGGCTGTTGATAACAATTTCGGCTGTACGCCTTTATTAACGCTATGCATATAGTCGAAAACGGTGTGCATGAAATTGAAAGGGCTGAAACATTTTTTGTTATTGAAGAAATTTCGCGATAGGCAAAGCTGACTATTCTTATTGGTATCCTTAAATTCAGTTAACTCTATTTTCTCTTCAAATTTATACGTGTAGATTTTAGTACTATAGCTGGCACACATCACTCGTTTACGTCAAAATTGGAACCCCGATATTACGTTTCCGCATGCTTCGTTATTTAATAGTCTCTTTTATGCACCTGTAAGGACAATTTTAACTAATCTCGCATTTATCGTTCCCCTATTTCTTGGATTCATTGTTTAAATATTTTGATTTCGCCATAAATATTATCGCTATTGAACGTTTTTGAAATAATAATATAAAAGATGATTTGAAGCTTTCCAAAATTTTTTTTTCGGGATCCTTCGAAAAACTTCAAATTTCATTGTACTCGAGAAGGTTTCCCTATACACATATATTAATATAAACAGTGAAGTTTTAGTATTCATGTGTTTACATTATCCTTCCAATTTAGACTGAATTGGGGTCTTGTGAATAACACTGTTGATTTATTAACTTGAAATATAATTATGTTTTCCGATATTTGACAACATTATACTAGTTAATAATTACCATGTGAATGATTGTTTCAACAGATATCGAAAAACACTTTGATCGGTCGTTTTACATGCCCGATAAAATAGTGTCATGTTTTTTGATACAGTCATTACATGTGATAATATTTTTATTATCAACATCTAACATTTTTTTTTATGTCAAAACAAAAGTACTCTATAATTAATTATGTATAGTGCGGTACAACACACGCCCGTTTTAATAAATCTCTTCGTTTATTTACACTTGTTATGAAGAAAACGGTATAAATTGAAATAATAAAACACAATGTTTTATAGTATTTCCCCAATTTTATGTCTTCCAGATCAGGATCGGCTTCGCTCGTTGTGAGCATTATCAACTGCTACAATACACTTTTAAACTAGGCTATTAATCTTAAATAAAAAAAAATTGATACTTATTTCAACAATATACTTTATGATCAGGACCGGTTCCGCTCATCGCGGGCATTATCAATTGCTAGGATACAAATTTTGTGAACGTTATGAGAGCAAATAGTTATGAAATACTCATTAGCAGAATAAGAAATGGAACATTTTACAATCAAATTACCAACAATTAAATGATTTGAGAAGCCATAATGAATGAAATAATTAATATTTTCTATAGGCAGTTCGATGGTAAAACGTAATGAAGACATTTTTGCTAGGAACGTCAAAATAAACGATGAAATCGCTTAAATTATATAATAATATTGCAAACGTTCAGAAAGCGAACATAATGAAGGTATTTCTTTCTTTTTCGTCGTAGGTCGTTCACGCTTTAAACAGAGCTTACGGAAGCCTTCAATGTGCAAAAATATTTGCGTACTAACAAACCGCGAAATAATTAAGCAGAAAAAAACCACTCCAGTGCGCAAGCTTTCTGGTTCAAACTAATCTTTTAGTGTTATGCAAATGTGCCGATACGTACACTTTGCCTGTATTATTATATTACGATCGTATTAACTAGGTATTCATTTTCTGTCTTACAGTTGCCTCTACTTCATTCTAATCTGTTCATTTATTCATGCCGACATTGCGTATGTAAAGTGAAATAAAAAAAAATCTACAATTTTCCCCTAGAGCTTTTCCAAGGTTTCGAGCGAGCGTTTCTTTGACCTCGAACTTTATTCCTTGCAGTAATTGCCCATAATAGACCAATTTTTCAATTAAAAGCAAAATCATTTTATAAATACTACTAATTTGATTATTATCTATTTAAATGTTAAGCATTTTTACTGAAAATTTACAGTTAGCATCTTAATGTATTATATTTATTTAATTGTACCACATAGTTTACTTGTTGGTTATTTCATCTCCACTTGCAGCCTGTGTTTCACGGCTGCCATCCATGTCAAAGGTAATCATACAGTAAAATAATATACAAATATCTAAAATTTGCATACAAAACATACTTTCTGTTGGTGTTGTATTGATAGCCTTGTTTTATTTGTGTTGTATCAGTTGATAATGCTCGCGATGAGAGAAACCGGTGCTGAACATAATAAGATAAAATTGTGAAAAAAGCATCAAACATTGCGTTTTATTTTGAAATATGATGCTTTTCCGCTGACAAGTAACAGTTAACTCCTAATAAGTGATTTGTGAGCTTGTGTCGACAAAATAATTCATACTTTTTACTGGCCGATAACTGTATCTTTTACCCCACATGCTTCATCTATCTTTTAATTCGATGTCGTGCGTTGTGTAAATCAGTTTTAATATTTGCATTTGAAATATAAAAATAAACAAATGGTCGATTAACATGCAGCGAATCCCGTTCGGGAGTAAATAGACAATTTGCATTGCAAAGATGTGGTCGACGAAGTGTCGAAATAATTGCTTTCCATTGTCACTGCATTGCTGAGCGTCCAAGGCGAATTCATATTTTAATCACGGCCCTCCGCCCCTCGCTCTGTCTTCGCTGATTATGCGATTATCGCTCGAAAGTGGAATCCGCTCGGATGTTATTGAAAAGATACACGCAGTTTGCTTTTGCCACACGTCCGCCTTGTCGAGCTGTATTCCGGGAAACGAACGAATTTATTGCGATATTTCGGTAATCGCTCGCAATACATGTACGTAATACACGCCTTTTTAATTGGTATTTATTTTAATACCAAAATCTTTTAGGTCAAGTTTATTTGTTTCTTGTTTATTTAAGTGCTGTTTAAATCGTTCACTGATGTACTGAACCACGTAAAGGATATTCCAACCCCGTTAATTTAAAATAATTCAGTTGTGTTGGTGCTAAGCAAATTTATGGAGATTATCAATATAAAATTGGATTAGATTGCCATAGAAAAATCTGCCCTTACACGAAAGTTTTAACACTGCTGACTGTCTTATATTTAAGTTTGAGTGTTAACTATCAATACATTGCACCCAACAGTTGTGACGCTAGCTGCCAAAGGGCATGTGGCATTATTAATGTTTATGGAAGTTTAGTATATTTCGTGTGAAACGAAAAGAAAAGTGTTTTGTAAGAAAAATATGGTACCCTATATAAATCCACCTTGCAATATGTAGGTAAGTGAATGATAAATATTTTCTTGTACCATTGATGTCGATATAAATTGATTATATACTGCACAGTCGCATTTTTGGAATTGCAATTTATTTTAGAAGTCGGAACTTTCAAACGCAAAATTTTGATTAAAATATTTACTTTATAAACGATAAAGAGCCAAACCAGCCTCTACAACAACTGTGTATAACTGAGATAAACGAACTCAAAGCTTATGGTTTGTTATTTATAAATAAAAAATGAGGGCTTAGTATTTTTTTTTTATTATTATTCATCTATTCTTATACTAATTTAATTAAAATGATAAAAAAAAAATCGTTGACACTTCCAAGATAATGGAATAAGATTCACTGAACGCCATTTCGTTGTGGGATAGGCATGTATGGCATACATATATTATGAAAATTAATGTTTACAATTTTTATAAGATAGCAATGTATTTTAATTCCACAAAAAATTTACGATATAGTTGATAGCTATTTCGGCTTACGCCCTTATCAAAGCTATCAATTTATAATTTTTATGTACGGCGCATTATATCATTTCGCCACTCAAAAAACGACACCCTTCGTTGAACAATTTTATAATGATGCAGTTTTAAACGGATATGGTCAAATCACGTTTTTAGTAGGCGCAGTTGCAGTTATGTACTATTTTGAAAATGCAAAATATGTACGTAGACATTTTTGCCTCTATTAGGTGACCGTATGTTCCTCATTAGGAGCGGACATATATTATAAAAAATAATGTTTTGATGTTCTGATGGGAGCGTAAGCCGAAATAGCTATCAACTTTGTACCTATTTTGTATTATTTAAATTAAAATTTTGTAAAAATAAAATACATTGCTATTCTTACATCGCGTTATGAAAAAGAATATGTTTTTTTCTTGTTAGATTCGGCGGTAACTGAGACAATAAATTAAACATGCATCACATCGACTACCACACCAAGTGAACTAGCGAATTTCTTAATTTCAATTTTATGATGAGACGTTTTTTTCTCGAGAAATATTATTAAAACTTTTTAGTTTTTCAACAACCTCATTTCAAAAAAAAAAAATTGTTAATAGGTATAGGAATACACAAATGTAACGCAATTTAAACTGTAATACATGCAACATTTTTCGATTGAGCCGGATATTGGACGCGTTATCCTCTGAACGGTTGAAGTTTTTCAGCTGGCGATTTAGCCACAAATTTAGAATCGGTTTCATTTACACAGTGAATTGGACATAAATACGGACATGTTGATTGCCGGTATTGTAAGTTTGCATATTGAGAGCACGGCAATGGGATCGGCTCGTCCAGATAATTTACATCCACGTTCAGTGTGGGCAAGTCGCTTTTGTGCGAGAGCTAACTGACGACCGGACGATTCACAATAATTAGACAACCAGACAATGCGGATACGCCATAATGACCGTCCTCCTATAACACATGCCTATCTATATATCACTGCCGTCAAACGGAATGAAATATTTTTATAAACTAGCACTTTACAGGAACAGTTTGGGTGTTTCGTGCAATTGACTGCTCGCTGGGACTATTGCGGTCAATGACACAGGCAAATTATATCTAATGTTTCAATTATGAAATGTTCCTAAAACATGCGGCTTTTATTTAGTTTTTGAAATACGCTTATCACTTTTAAGGTGTTAACTGTCACTTCTTGATGGAAAGGCATTATATTTTAAATAATAAAAACACATTTTTTTTTTAGTACTTATTTCCACAATATATTTTTTGATCAGGACCGGTTTCGCTCATCGCGAGCATTATCAACTGATAGAATACAATTTACAAACAAGTCTATTTATACAAAACAAAAAATTAAGTTGAGTTAAAGGTAGCAGGTGTACAAAACCATGGGTACAAGAACTAGGAAACAATTTACATAAAATCATACAATATTGATACAAATAAAGTAAATTAGTATAAAAATTAAATGTTCACAATCACTTATTAAGAATTACAATTACAATTATGGTAAATCAATAATCCATTAGGAGCTCTAAACAATCAATAAGGAAGTAAGGAGTGGGAAATTTTTAATGACGAAAATAACCCACAACAATTGTTGACAATTCCTATGACAGAATCAAATTTCAATTTAGAATTAAACACCATTAAACAGATCGCACTTAACAATGGATACGATGCAAAGTTGATTGATCGACTTGTCTTTAAAAAAACTAAAAAATTAGCTTTATTAAATGTAACCTCGAGCTTGATGATTGATGTTCCCTCCGTTGAAAAACGTTGTGTAAAACTAAGTTATTTAGGCCGAGTTTCTGAAAACATATCCAAGAAGTTAGACAAAAAACTTTTTAATGTAACTTTTTATAACAATCATAATCTTAGTCGAATGTTAGTTAACACGAAAGACAAAATTAATATTTTAAGCCAAAGTGGTATTTATCTTCTAAAATGTGATTCCTGTGAGGCTAGGTATATTGGTCAAACAGGAAGATCCTTTCATACTAGATTTAAGGAACATTTAGCTTGTGCCAAAAAAGGCGATGAGATTTCTACTTTTGGAAACCATTTGTTTCAAAATAAACATTCATGTGATTTTACTATAAACTACAAAATCCTGCATTTCAATAACAAATCACTGAAATTAGATAAACAAGAAATCCTTGAAATTAATCGATATAAATTTTTGCCTAATTCTAACCTTATAAATGAACAAACTACTTTTGCGTCGTCACCATTGTTATACTCATTAAATTAGATTAATAAATATATATTTCATATTATTTTTTTTTTTTTTGAAAAATGATATTGCCTCCTTTACTTAATTTTTTTACAGAAAATATTGGAACGCCCCTGACTGACCATATCTTCCCATCTCATCGATTCATCTTTAATTGACTTCTCATGTATTAATTTATTTTGTTCCATTAAGTAGTGATTGTGGGTTATTTTCGTCATTAAAAATTTCCCACTCCTTACTTCCTTATTGATTGTTTAGAGCTCCTAATGGATTATTGATTTACCATAATTGTAATTGTAATTCTTAATAAGTGATTGTGAACATTTAATTTTTATACTAATTTACTTTATTTGTATCAATATTGTATGATTTTATGTAAATTGTTTCCTAGTTCTTGTACCCATGGTTTTGTACACCTGCTACCATTAACTCAAATTATTTTTTTGTTTTGTATAAATAGACTTGTTTGTAAATTGTATTCTATCAGTTGATAATGCTCGCGATGAGCGAAACCGGTCCTGATCAAAAAATATATTGTGGAAATAAGTACTAAAAAATGTGTTTTTATTATTTAAAAAAAAAAAAAAAAAAAAAAAAAAAATACGCTTATGTTAAGTACAATTTTTTTTGTGTTTGTTGCAAATGTCACGGTCAAAATCGTTCACATATTTGTCCCGAATGCGGACCGATAGTCGTTCACTTAACCAGCTGACTGCTAACATCATCAACATCAATTGACTAATCTGCAAAAAAGCCCTGGTGATACGGGTAAAAAAAACCAAGGCTCTGGAGTTGATAAAAAAAAGCACGACTTCGACTAAAAAAAGTTATTTTTTTCAGGTTTCTTCCTACCTTTCCTATTTATGGGCATTAAATTAAAGATCAACCAACCATCCGAAAAATTGTTTATTGAGATACAAAATTGTATATTCGAAAAATTAGTTAGTCATGCGTTTTTCACGACTCCAACTTCGTCTAAAACACCGCGATTTTACGATTCCCACTCTGATTCCCACTCTGATTCCAGGGCTGTGGACCCTGGAAAAAACCCTATGTTTTTGTTGTTGTATTGTATTAATGCGATTATTGAGTATAATTTTTCTCTCAAATTACACGCCTAAACCTTTGACTAATGGATTCGAGAAGGAATCTTGACATTTATTGAAAAGTAGAAGAATATGATTGTAATTATTTACACTTAAAATCCTAATATATTTTCCCCATTTCAGTATGTTATCTGTTTTATATTGGGGACGGACAACTTTTAAAAAGTTTCGTATTATCTGCAAGTAACGAGAGCATTAATATCATGATTGTGTTCGCTCATCGCGAGCATTATCATTATCAATTGATCTAAACTTGAATTCTCGCAAAATTGTGCTAAACATTGTGTTTTATTATTTGAATATAATGTCCATCAGCAAATGAAAGTTAACACATTAAAATTGATTTTTGATATCGTTTGCTTTGTAATTTATAAGTGGAGCAGCGACATCTAACCTAACCTACTACGACTTCCTACAAAAAAAATCATTTTTCGCTAACTTATATTTTTTAGTGATATAGTAATCATGTTTTAAATAATAAAAAGATTTTGTTTCGTCGAGGTATAAAGATTTATTTATTCGTAGACAATATGGTATGAATTTTTTTTTTTTATATAAAAGTAATAGTCCACGACTCTCAGGCTGGAAACTACTGAAGTACAGTGTACTAAGTTCAATTCAAATTTGTACTTCAAAAGATTATAAGGTACTCTCAATTACACTGGGATAAATAAAAAAAAATATGATATTGATGATAAATTATCTTAGTCTAATAAAGCTTTTATTTTCTTAAGAGTCTCATGTAATAATTGCTTTATACATATCATTAAGTCTTCTATGTCAGGGGGTTTGGCATGATTTTGACACTACCTTTCTTTTGCTGTACCTACGTATGTCTTTTAAGATTGATGTGTCTTCTGGACAATGATGCGATGACCCGCAATTCTTTTTCCTACGCGAAGTGATCCAGTTGATTTTTTTTTACTCGTCATGATTATTTAATAACAGTTTTGAATACGGCTGTCCGCTCAATCTCAATTAAAAACAATGTTGGGACCGGTGCAGTCGACGTGCCGTTTTTTCCTCCTCGCACTAATGACCGTTTTTTGTTCGTGAACTAACATTTTTTTTTACGTTCGCACACATCAGTCTCGTCGTAGGAGAAACCGCGAACATTAACGCGGGCTATTCCGCTAAAAATAAGAAGTTAAATGCCGAAATCTTTAATCGATTTCGGCGCAGAAATTAATCGAAATGCCAGATGGCCACTGACTCCTGAATCAATCGGTTTCAAATCTTGCAAATAATTGTAGGTAAATTTTTTCAAACACTCTCTGTATATATCGTTACTGCGGATATCTTCAATCTAATGCTAAATGGAAGCCCCACCGACATTCCCACGCGCTGTCGTTTGATGGCCATGCGATCCCAAATACTATTTTTTTATCGATAGTTGTTTTGCGTAATTGAGTAACGACTGTCCCACGCACGCATTAAGTTTGTATAATTTTACATACTCGAAAATTCTACTACTGAAAAGTAAAACACGCATTCTTTTTCTATGATTTATCATTGTTTAACTTGGGGAAATTTTTCACGATAGAAGACTTATGTTATCTAATAAGACCGTATTCCAGGATTTTCAATTAGATTGATATGTTATTCAAAATAGGTATACAATATTTTGTCAATCAGAAACACTGTGGAAACAAAAGGTCGCGTAGGACTTTAAAATCCATACCAAAATTTTTACTGCTAACGTCTCAACTGTTTAGACGGCTGATTCCAGTGCAATGGAATTTGAAACTCTGTTACAAGTATAAAAACTTTCGTTTATGAGCTAATATGGTGTTAAAATATAGCTTGGTTTGAAGTGTAATCACCGATCAGTTTATCATAAAAACTGCTGTATTAATATAATTTATGATATAGACTGAAGGAGCTTGATGGAATTTCAATAATAAACTTGAATTGTTACAAATTTGTACCATTCCATGTTTTGTCACTAATTATCCGGGTTTCGTCAATCGGCATCTTCAGGAATTCTATCACACGGATGCAACAGAATTGATCGAGTTTGACTTGGTTCCACATGTTTTGTCACTTACGCCTTTTCGCCTTTCGGCATCTTCAGGAACTCTTATCACACGGATGCAACAGAACTGATCTAGCCTGACTTGAGTCAGTTCTATTGCACATATGATAGAATGCCTGAAGATGCCGAAAGGAGAACCCCGGGTCGTTAGTGACAAATATGTGGAATCGCACAAAGTTGTAACAATTCAAATTTTCTGTATTAATATTAGACCAATGACTATGTATTTTAAGTTTTGACATACACTGACAATTATTTATCTCTAGATTGTTAAGTTTTTCAAAAATTTACCGTATATTATGTAGATATTTTCATTTTCTTTTTTTGTTTTCGTATGGTTCAGTGAAATAGTAAGAGGGACTAAATTATTTGCTCATTATATAACTGATGATAGCTTGTTAGTCAAAATCTCCGTCGTGTTTCAATCAAAGTTAATAGCTACATTGGATGTGTCAAACGATTAAATTATTTCATAGTAGACACATGTGAATTGCTGCGTAACCCCAGTGCGTTACTGCATTTCTGTTTGGTTAATTTTTATTACTGCGCGCCCACTAATTGACTTTCGCTCTTTTTCCTGGGGTCATTCAAACAGCCAACCACTTCTGTGAACGCCATCGCGGCGATTATTATTATAAGTAAGTACTGTGACGGATTCGTGTGACAGTTGCGTGTCTAATTCAGACGCCTACATTTTATTTACCTGTTTTGTTTATCGCGCACCATAACAAACAAATAACACTTTGAGTGAAAAGTATTAAGTTTAATAATAATTTTAAATTCGCGTTAATAACTGAATGGTGTTTACATGCTGTGACTACACACTAGTTAAATAATTATTTTTTTATTCGGCAAATTAGACTATATACGTAAATCAATATTGTGTTTAATGTTACGTTATTGTGTGAAATATTGATAAAAGTTTATACTACAACAATGTTATAGACTTTTTGATAACGACACAAAATACAATATGACATACCTGGACTAGCGCAGACGGGCTGCAACATCGGGGGAAATTTGCATAATAAAATAAATGTACATTGTATGGGAATACTGGCAAGAATCAGACGGTATACGATGTGAAATACAAATTAGCTTTTAAAAAAGGCCATACAATAATTCTCGGTAATGAAGAAACTGCTGAAACACCGGGTTTCGGTTTGGCGATACCTTAGTCGTGACAATTGATGAAATCGGTCGAGACTAATGCGAACGATGATTTATCTTTGGCTATTTCCACAATAAGTAGTTTTTTTTTATTTATTATATATGCCTAAACATATTTATTGATTGAATTGGCATTTGCTTGGTAGAACTCCATTATTACACGCCAGAACTATTTCTCACGATGGTGTGAGCCGAAATAGCTATCAACTATATCTTAAAAAAAAATTGTAGAACTAAAATACATTGCTATTTTTTCACCGTGGCCTACATATATTAACTAACGTAAGGAAAGCATCAAACAGTTTCTCGCGGAACACGGCCGATGACATCTTTTGCGGTTGGATTTGTTGCAGCCGAAATTCGCTAGCATATTGATACATAGCACGGCCGCGGTATGTCGCCATTCGAAATAAAGAGAGAAAGATGAGGTCGCGCAGTGCACATAATGTTGTTTTAATGTGAAGTCGAGCGGAGAGTTTTCCCACGGCCGCCGCATTTCTTCTACGCCGACGAAGCTATCTAGTTGTTTGTTGTTGGTTGTTTTTTACCAAAAAATAAGCAATATTTCTTTTCAATTATCACCTTTTTGGAGAAAGTATTTCGTTGCACCGGTCAACATTCACGATCACTTACTTCTACACGCCAAGCGGCGGGCCGCGTTGCTTGCTTATTAGTTAATATGTTTACATTTCATACTATACTTCAAATATCTAAACTCTTAAAGAGCTATAACCGAAATATTATCTGCTAGGCGATGGGGGGATTTACAGGATATCAAGAAAAATGGGTCTGTTCTCATGTTATTATAAATAAATTTATGATTAGGTTTCTATGTGTGTATATATTTAATACTAAAATCTCTTAATTTTTAGTCTTGCGTGAAAAGTCTACATTTCAGCTCAAACATCAATTTGTGACTGATGAAATCGAGTCCGACAATCGTCGCGAGCGCTATCATATGTGCGAGCGCATACTCATGTCGTTTGATGTTGCCGGGTTTTATATACAGATAAAACACCGATTCATTATAAGGAAAATATTTATTTGCTACGTAACTGGCCACTTATTTTTTTTCTTTCTACAATATGTGTACAAAACTCATTTCAGTTACAGCAAGTATAAACATTGTATCATCAGTACTAGAATGGATATTATTTAACCGGTTAACTGCCGGCAGGTACACGTATGGCGGTACCTAGCACGCCGCGAATTTCACGACAAAAATAAAACCTTCTAAACATATCGTTATTGAAAGTGTAATAAAGTTTATTTATAAAACTTACCAAATAAATGAAGAGCGCGCCAGTCGTGCAGTCATTTATCCATAATCATAAAAATTAATTGTACATTGTGCAGGGTTGTCAAAAAAACAAGGTCAAGGTTGTTAAAACGGCGCGTCTTAAGACGTAATTTTTGTATGAGCGGCGCTCCGTTCACAGAAAATTATGCGTCTTAAGACGCTTTTGGCAGTTAACCGGTTAAGATAAGGTGACAGTTATGAGAGGATATCTACTCTTTGTAATGGGAAAGTTAAGTTAAGTGATAATGCTGGGAAGAATATCTGATTTGATGGTAACGAGGATTAATAAATTTTAAATAACTGTTGTCTTCGGCACGGAAGCACATCGTTACTACTAGGCCTTGGCAATGAATGTAATAAAAAATGTAGTGTAATTTTCACGGTTGAACACCATTTTAATAGTTGGTTTTCACTGGGCCACAAGACGAATGGTTCGCTAAATATTGCCACGCTAGAATGGCCGTCCACTAAATTATCGCATTATAATTATCACAATAACGTCACTCGTTCAAATAATGGTATTAATTTCCCAGACGCTGGAAAAAGTAAAATGCGTTGTGGTTTTGAACAATCGCCATGATTTTTTCTTCCAAAAGAGTTTTGCATAAAAGTGACTGGTGTCTTTTGTCTAACTCGTCGTCGTTCTTTTGTTATTCTCGTTTGTTCTTTTCGGCAATAATGGATTGAGTATCGTACCGCCAGCCCCGAGTGACAAATTTCGTTACTCCCAAAGTAACGAAGGCGAGATTTTAATGCCACTTTAGAGCTTACCTTTGTAATTCATAATTTCGAAAAAATAACCTATAAACTGTGTTCACGATAATATTGTTTTTATTTATTGATTGAATTGGCATTTACTTGGTAGAACTCCATCATAACACGGTGAAAAAATAGGAATGTATTTTAGTTTTACAATTTTTTTATGTGATATAGTTTATAATATATATTTTTTAATTATAAGTAATTATGTTGTATTTTTCGCATGCTCAAAAAGGCATCTCAAAAAACATCTCAAATTTTCTCTTAGATTTTTACTTCCCTCTACTTTCGAACAATTTAACTTTCGCACATATTTCAAAAACCAATTGTGTGCGAAAGTCAAGGTCCGCCTGTAGTCCGAAATGTTGCCGATATAAAATTTTTCGTGGAATTCGTTGTCGATACACTCGATACGTAGTACAACTAAAATATCCGTTATGGCAATGAAATTCTTCGTAATTGCTTTTTTTTTTTTATTATTATTGGCTTTTATCACATTGTCTTGGCCATGAATAATTTAGCATTGTGCCAATGCAATGTTTTGTTGTATTTGCCATTCGCTGATAAAACAATATTCGCATTCGTTCGGAGACTATCACGATTCAAAGTTTCATTTACAACACAATTCGGATGCCTAAATGAGAAGCGGAATGCGAGGCGAAGAAATCCTTACACAGATAGTCCTTCAGACAACACTTCCTGTCCTTTTAATGCTAAGTAACTTTGACCTCTCTTTCATTTGTAGTCCTTGATGCATGCGAATATTCACTCAAGCTTATTCATCGAGAAGATTAACTGCCGTGCCTTTCTCAGCTTGGGTCGAAATAATCCTCAATATTATACTTTTTATCAGGGCCATGGGGTCGGAGTCGTAGTCGTGGGGTTGCGGTTTAATGACCGGAGTCAGAGTCGTGAAAAACGAATGACTCCGAGGAATTTTTCGATTTGACGATTTTATAAAATATCTCAATGAACAGTTTTCCGGATTGGCTGGTGATCTTTAATGTGATGCTCACAAATAGAAAAGGTAAAAAATAAAACTTTTTTCAATCGGAGTCGTATATTTGGTCAATGTCAGCAGTTTTCGTGTTTCTTTTTAAAACCCAGTTTTTTGTTTTGAATAAAATTATTTCTCTAGTACTACTTCCATTTTATATCTTATGATCAGGATCAGTTTCGCTTATCATAGAAATATAAAATGATTTCAATGTCATCTGGTTAAAAATTAAATTCCGGCAAACTAGCAAACAAGTTTGCGCTCTCGGAACTCATAACATGGACGCAAGCTATATATTTAAATATTATATTTATTACCTAGGACCGATACTTAGGACCCATAAATTCTTGCATTCCTGATATATCAATGAATATTTGAAACTTTTCACTACGATTTGAAAATCAAAATAAAAATGATTTTATCAGGAATCTAAAGAAATATCTTAGTTCTACAAAATTATTTTTAACAAATATAGTTGATAGCTATTTCGGCTCACGCCATCGTCAGAACTATAGTTCTATGATTTTAAAATCAAAATAAAACTGATTTTATCAGGAATGTAAAGAAATATCTTAGTTCTACATAAATTATTTTTAACAAATATAATTGATAGCTATTTCGGCTCACGCCATCGTCAGAACTATGATTCTGATGATGACAGATACTTCTGACGATGGCGTGAGCCGATATAGCTATCAACTATATTTGTTAAAAATAATTTTGTAGAACTAAAATACATTGCTATTTTTTCACCGTGTTATAATGGAGTTCTACCAAGTGAATGCCAATTCAATCAATATAAAGAAATATCGTCTGACGACTAGGTTTTTCGGTTAGTTACAAGAGGCAGAACTGTGCAGCTTATTAAAACTATATAATAAAGAATAATTTACCTCTGTTTATTTCTAAAATCTTGTGATAAAACAATTTCTGATCCCCGTGTTTTGATTCTCATAGCAAAATCTGACCATCAGTGGTTTTAAGGAACCCATTTTACTAGCCATATCATTTCGAATGATTGCTTGTAATTTTATTCGACAGTAACTGAAATGTTAATATTTCATTGTCCTCATGTTTTATCAATACACATCACATTTTGTTTGTCTGTGATCAATACGTGTGTTATTGTGTTTTATATTTTGGGTGAGTTTTTAATATACAGTGATTTTATCTATTTTTTACGATTAGGTCATCAATCAGCAAACAATGCGTAAGAAAATATATATATACAGCTCGTGTGTCGTTTTGTTCAGGTTTTACATTCGAATGTGAAATCAATAAGAATGCGGTCCGCCCGGCCTTTCTATTCGCTTGCATCTTTTTTACCATTTCAGTGCAAGTATTACCAGGCACTATTATTATTTCTTAAGTAAATATCCACTCCTCGTATCTCCAAAGTGAGTTAGTCTGTCGAACGAGTTTTTGCGAGCGAATAACCTCTAACTCTCAGGGCTGTCACATGACGTCACTGACCTCTTCGAATTCAGCGTCGGCATGTATCACTCGACGGAACCTGTGAACTCTTCTCCCAACCCTGACACATTGGGATGGGCTATTGCTTATCTGCATTTTAATTTAGTGATATTTGAAAAGTGTCTATTGATTCCGATTTTTAGTTATGTGATTATTTTCTGCCGCGCCATACTAGTTATGTTACTCAAAACTTACTGGATCGAATGTCTATTCACAGAAGTTCGATCATCTTAAAAATATGTAATGCTGAAGGAAATAAATATTAGCCGGCCAGTCACGTCGTAACATCAAACGACGTCAGTATGCGCTCGCGATGATTGGTGGACTCGATTTAATCAGTCACGAATTGGTGTTCGAGTTGAAATGTCTTATTTATGAACTAAATTAAAAAATATATACGTACATAAATATTTTTTGAACAATATAAAGATTTTATAATTCCGAAAAATAGCCGGTGAGACAATGGGGATGCCAAAGATTTGGCAGACCCTATGAAAAAAAAATTTTTTCTCTCACATTACAATAAAAAATTAATTGCTTAGGCTTTTATATATATATATATATATATATATATATATATATATTTATCTTTATGTGTCTACCCTAAACTATTTTATACTAAAACTGTTATATTTTTCAAAAGATAATCATGGTAAGTCGTTCGTAAGACAGACTTCAGACCACCTTAGGTCAACCACCAATTTCCCATCGATCGTCGTGGGCGCTATCACATGTACGAGTGCACACTCACGTCCTTTAATTTGGTCAGCTATTACATGAAATGATATATTAATTAATAATAATTTGTTCCTATTTCGAGAAATATTTATTTGCGAAGTAACTAGGCAACTACTTTTTGCCTTCGCTAATATGTGTAGGAACGTTTGCTACAGTTTACTAAGAATATAAAAATTGTATCAACGATAGTAAAAATATTTTTTTAACTAAAGTAAAAATTGGGGGATGATGTCTCAACCATTAGGCTTGAGAAAGTTAATCATAGTGATCTGCTGGTTGAATCGTGATCTCAGGCTAGCACATCTTTACCATTGCTAGGCAAATCTTACAGTCAAGTAGTCTAGCAGTACAATTATGAATGGCGGTGATAATGAAAGCATTTTTATTTCCCGTTGCTTATTGGTTATATATGAAAGTGTTAAGAGAATCTGCTCTGTCATTCAACATTAGAGAGATTTATTTCCTGAATACACTGAGATTGTGAAAGTGGAAAATTACAACCGTAAGAAGTCGATCCCAAGGAAATAAAACCTATTGCACACAATTCTGACAAATTACTTCAATGAGTTCGCATATTTTTAAATACTATTCAACTTCTGCCGGTTATCGTTCGCAATTTTTGCACGTTCGTATCTTGTTAGTTTATGTCACTTGATCCACGCTTCTGGATCTTGTTTCACTTCTAGCGAATCGGTCAATTATCCAGTAATGAATGATCTTTAACGCGAATCAATATTTTATACACATACAAATCGATTGTTTGTTCCGAATCCGATGTAATTCAATTTGTTAATAGTCCTCTTTCCATGAAAAAATCTACAACATAGCACATTTATGCAAACACGATAGACAGCTGACGAGTTCATAATTGAAAATTCGACTTCAAATTGTTATTTAATATGTTTTTTTAATCCCAAAATAATAATTAATTGTACATTCTTTATTTTATATAATGCATTTGAAATATATCGACTGAGCTCAATGTTTTATAATATTGCATCCAAATAGAATCGTAAATTATTTATATATATTTTTTTTAATAAAAACTCTTATTACTGTTTTCACAATTTAATATTTTCAAGACTAGTACCGGTTTCGTTCGTCGCTTGTATTTAACATTATGTTTTTATCATTTGAGTATGATGCCTTTCCACCAAGAAGTGTTAGTTTACACCAAGAAATGTTTTCAAATTGAAAAAAAAATACTTGAGGAATGGCTTAAGTGAATAGCTTCTTAATTATAATTATATATCAATTAATTAATGACCAGTTTTTCAATCATTAAACTTATCCATACGATGAACAATGGCTTACTAATAAATGCATTAACTTCGTAACACAATACACAAGACTGGTAACCGGTTCAGTAACAATAGCGACGCTACGTGAAATTTCATTCAAATATTTTTCAAACAGTTCGCTATCTACTTGTCAAGGATTACCGGTTATTGATACGTACTTTTATATATATTATAGTATACTAAGTTACATTCCTATTTTTCAGCACATGTTGAATTTAAAATTTACTTAACTCGATTTATATTAATAAACTCTAGCGATTCAATTAATTGTACTGCCATATGTCGGAGTCACTTAAAAAAATTAAGCAATATTTATACATCGTCGTATGTATATGCCATTTTTTACAGTACAGAATATGTTATATATCATTCATAATTATGTATTAAATATACAGCACCGGAGTGCGTGCTTTTTTTAGCATAGTAAAGGAAGAGTTAATCAAGTCGGAGGTGTAGTATTGTATAGTATGATCAAATAAATATCTAAATTTTTCAATTTTATTTTCGCAGAATTCCTAGTTGTGTGAAAAATAGTTATCTTATTTAAAGCGTGTTGTATATTTTTTATTAAAGTCAAAAAAATTAATATCGCACTCAACGTACTGAACCGTTAGCGATTATTTCAAAAATGCACCTAAAATTGTACGTTAGTCAACCTTTTTCCTGATATGCCAAATAAAGGATAGATGTGTTGGTGTTTATCACATTTATTGATACAATAAACACATATTAGGCTTTATTTGAATACAAAAACCAGCTGTTGTACAAAAGTATAGGCACGTATAAATTTTATAGTTAACTCTCAATTAAGATGTTAGCAGTCAGGGGGCTAAATATGGAACAATCTTTCCTTTTTGATTTTTACGCTTAGTTGTAAGTTTTTTTTAGACACGTCAAAAATCGAATGGTCTTACTTGATATTTCCGCCCTATGAACTTTGAATTTTATTTAAAAAAAACTGAAAGCATAAATTATTATAGCTATTCTACTTTTGTAACTCAAAATATGGTTAATCATTACTTAGATAAACAGTAAACCTGTTTTTTAACATAAAAAAATGAAGATTGGGGTGTGGCTACTCCCTTTTTGTTGGTGTGGATGGTATTACATTATTATAACAAATTAATTACTAATGCTTGGAGGTGAAACCTTTTCTATGTTATTTACAAATCATGCATGGAGGTATTAATAACTTGTAAATTTCAGCTGTGCATATTGATTCTTATGTTGTTTACTCGATGTAGTATCTATGTGTGGATGATTCATAGATAAAGAAACGAAACAAGTGTGTAATAACACCGAGTGGAATAAAACAATTATCACTTTTAATACTATATTAAAAATTAACTTTCTGCCGAATTCGACTGCTTATTTTGTGGTCTCAAGCAGTTCTGATGGTCGTTCTTGAATTGAAAAACAAAAATTATATTTATTTTGGTTGGTTCAACAGTTGCACCGTTCACTAAAAGTGATTCATGTTATCAAACTTTGAATGTCAAATCTTATTTTGTCGTATATAATGTTTACCTCTCAAAGTGACGTGAACGATTGAAATTGAGATAATACTCCAGCGAGATTGTATTGCATAAGACAAATTGTATTATTGTATTATTTTGATAATTTGGAAGACATTGAGTTTTGGCATGCACATTCAATGGTAAATATCCGATCATGACATATTTATTGGCAAAAAATACGTATTTAACGTATCTCCAGATCTATATTATCGTAATGTGAAATCTATTATCGTAAATGATTTTGTCAAGTAAAATTTTCGATCTCAGCGTTTTTAATATGTAGTATATAATTATGAATAATATACGAAAATATATTTGCAATTTAGTAATCAGAAAACTATCGATTTTGTACTAACTGGTGCACTTATTTCAAATTATTTAAATGGCAATAAAAAGTAAACGGACTTTTTTTTTGCTGTTTACATTTGATGAACGATTTTAAACTAATAAACTTTGTAGAGTATTGAAAATTTGATACAACTTTGGAAAGTTTTTCAGGCGGATAAAAGAACGAAAACTTGTAATGTCTTTGCGTTACGAATTAACGATGATACAATCTTTTTAACGTCACTAAGTTTGAGCTTTCTGAAAGCTTTCACGTTACATTCTCAAAAGGAACGTAAATTAAGTGTTCAAGTATTTTTCATATAACCATTTTTCACTCATAATATTTTGAGTGAAAAATCTAAATGAAAATTTAAATTACATCAAGGATATTCGTAAGGGAAGGTAGTAATATAACATGACAGTTTTCCCGGTCGTAGTCGTGTTGTTGGTCAATGCTGGAGTCGTGTTTTTCTAACTTCTTCTATAATCTATATTTTCCACGTCGGTAGCGGACATGGTATCGACAAAATCTTCTTCATAAGCTGCATCAGATACCCGCGAGTCGACAAACAAAACTCTATTTTAGAAATACTAATATATTCACGATGTAGTCGCACATAATTGTTTCGTTTGGGTTTTGTATGGCAACGATATAATAGAAAGGCCAAGATCTTACTCGCTTACGGCATGGATTTTGTTTTTGTTTGGGATATCAAATTCATGGAGCGTTAAGATCTATGACGCGTCAGCATCAGAGCTCTTCAGGTCTCCTCCATCTCTCGTATATAGATTTAATTTTGTTATAATCGTTGTGTCACTGTTGACAATATTAGGTCGCAGCTGAGCCGTGGAACCCACAATGAGTGCAGCTCACGCGGACACCATACGCATTATATTCACTCACGCGTACGTGTGCATACAGGCACACACACAGCCACACGCATGCATATACAATACGTAAGGAAATAAAATAGGAAAGTCATTTTCAGATGCCGATGTTGTCCTTGTTGGGATTAAGATCTGTAACAACAAACCTATGGCGGGTCATCGAGCAGAACCGCTCTCGGCCTTAGACGATTACTCGTTACTGTCTCATCATAATTGTGTAAATAAGAAATTGTAGGGTTATAATGTTTGCCTATATCGCTGTGAAAGTTTCGAGACATTTCACGAACGAACTCTCGAATTGTAGGCATTTTCAAGTCTCTGTGTAACAGCGAATTGCGAACGTACCACGGGGCATTACAAATTTGTCGCAATGATTTATTTTGAACAATTTGAAGTGTCTTCAGATGCTTCTGGTGAGCATAAGCCCATACTGGAGTAGCGTACACCATAATTGGCCGAGTTATAGCTATATAGAGGAGCAGCTTGCTCTTCACATTGAGCGTAAAGTTTAGTCTAGCTTTTACACCATAAGCTTGACGTTTTTTAATCGCGGTGTGCTCATTGAATTTTAGTCTATTGTCTAGAGTTAGTCCTAGATACTTGACAGTATTGGACCACTTGATTTCTGTATTTTGCATACGAATGCAATCGAAATTGGGTTTTCTAATGAAACCCTTTGAAAACATAACTGCAGCGCTTTTTTCGGTATTGATTTTAATTCGCCAGTTTTCACACTAGTCTGCTATGGTATCAGCCAATAGCTGGACTTGTGTGACAGCACTTTGCCGATTACGAGATTTTGATAAAATAGCAGTATCATCGGCGTACTCAGCTATAACTGCTTCGCTTTCCCCACCGCAAGGAATGTCATGCGTGAATATGTTATACAGTATGGGTCCCAGAACGGAGCCCTGCGGGGCACCTGCCTGGATCGGTCTTAAGGAAGATCAAATTACACCCATTTTGACTTTGAAATGTCTATCCGTCACGAACGAGCTGAGAATCTTTACTAGTGGTAATCCTATGCCAGCCTTCGACTTTTTGAATACGAGCCATTCGGTTCATACCCTGTCGAAGGCTTTAGCAATATCTAAAAAGAAGCCCGCCGTGACCTCTTTATGAATGTATCCACTTGCGATCAACTCTACTACCCGAAGAAGTTGGTGGTTTGTCGAGTGATTCGCTCGGAAACCGTGCTGTGTGTCTGGGATTATCTTTTTCTCTTCCACCACTTCTTGCAGTCTAGCTTTAATCACACGCTCTAGAATTTTGGTCATTGCGGGTAGCAAGCTTATTGGTCGATGGTTTATCGGAAGAATGTGATCTTTCCCAGGCTTTGGATTAAGAATAATACCCACTTTCTTCCAACGTGATGGAAAATATAGTAATCTTAAGCACGCGTTGATAATATTGACTAACGATCTAATACCTTTAAGCGGTAGATGTTTGAGAGCCTTATTACCGATTCTGTCATTTCCAAAAGCTTTTCTGTCAGGAAGCGCTTTGATCAGTCCTTCCACCTCGGCGAATGTGGAAGGACAAATAGCTTGACAGTCTACAGTTAAGGGTTGTTCTAGGATTAGCTTAACGGTTGCTTCTATATCTAACAAGCTATTTTTCAAGCGTGAATTACTTGTGTCAATTGTATTGGGTGTAAATTGTTTCTAGAGGCTATCCACAAACTCTTCCACCTTTTCACTGATGGTGAATACGGGACCCTTTGCTCCGTGAACTGGCAGCAAGGGGTATTTTTCTGTCGGTCGCTTCCTTTGACGAGTTCATTTCAGTAGTCGTCGGTAGTTTTTCGCGATAAGCCTTCATGGCTCGTCGGATTTCTGCTAACAATCGGTTGACGCGTTGTCTTACTAAGGGGTTGCAGAACTTTTTCCATTCCTTTCTCGCGCTCCGTCTATCATTTATAAGCTGTCTAATATCTGCTGGAAGCGCTTTACTGTGCGGTGAATTTTTTTATATAGTAAAACGGTATGCAGCAGCTAAATTGATGTTTGTTGTGAGGCTATGAATCTCAAGATCAATGCTTTGAATATCCGTTAAGTCACTGTGCGGGATAAGCATGTCGTCAAAAAAAATCTCTAATTCCTAACATTAGATAATATTACGCGTCTGATTAAAATTATTACTACTATGGGTAGACGGTACTCCTAACCATAAAATGACAGGCTGGTGATCAGAGTTAAGCTCATGCACTATATGAGTATCGTACTGAAGGTTCACTCCACTCAGTATAGCAATGTCTGACATCTGGAATGCCGCCATTTCTCGGTAGGGTCGTTGGCTCAGAGCGTGCCGCCACCACTGCATCGATATCATCGATGTAAGATTTTAGTAGACGTCCACGTGAGTTCGTCAGTCTACTATGCCAGTCGAGGTGTTTTGCGTTAAAATCACCTGCTGCAATTGTAGGTATACCACAGGGAATAACTACTTCTAGGTCACAAGTCATTATTTGTCCACCAGGGGGGCTGTAAACTGAAACTAATCTAATGAGTCCCGAATATTTTGTATTTACAACTATCGCGTTTGCTTCTAGTTTGCCGGTAAGCGCTGGCAATGGCACCGCACAGTGATCAATATGTTTTTTTTTTAAATATAAATCGCAGTTCTTCCTACGACATGGATATTTATTTGGCTGCTCTGTCCTATATTTTCGTCCATTTCTATTACCAGTGTTCTAAATTGCATCGCATATATTATTACGTAGCCACAAGGTTCGCTACGCAGGTGTAACGATTTTCTTGTTGGTAATGCCGGCCGAAATAAAATAATACGATCGGCGTTTCGTTAAGTGTGAATTGATTGTGTTGAATATTTCTGTTAAATTGTTGTTACCAAACCGGTGAAGCAATAACAGCATTCGCGTTACGTTTGTCAGGTGTTTTAGACACATTGCAATGTGGACAAAGCCTTACCATATATCTCCCGCAGACTCTCCCACTGCGGCTCGTATACTTAATGCTTTTTTTAAATTACTGACTAGATTATTTTAAAAATACAGTAAAACACCGATTAAATGTGCCCGGAATTAAGGTTTTCCCTACGATGCAAATTCAATTTATGTTTATTAAATATACAAATGTGTCTATTTTCTTAAAATAAGGTTGATATTACTATTATCGATGTATTCTGCGATAACTTTGAGGGAATTCATTTTTAAGGTGAAATAAAAAAAATAGTTGGTTTGATTATTCCAAATAATGTATTATTTGATGTGACTTGTATTTCTCCCATTTGAAAAAAGTCGTTTGACTACCTGTATCGATAAATTGTTTTTTTAATTTTAAACAAAAAAATGTACTCATCCTAAAAATGTAATGTTGTGGAAGAACGTATTTTATATAATTTATTTTTTAACCAATTGTTACCAAAGGCAGTTATTGTTGCATTCGTTTGAATGCCAATATATAATATGTTATAAACTGAGCTAAACTATTTATTTGATTAAAAAAAACTGTATTGAGTAAATTTTGTACGCTTCGTTAAAATGTTATGGTATTGAAATTACTTGTGAAGATCTTTCTCGACATGCAAGTCTAACTAAATTGAATGGAATGATTCCGACTATTCCTATGTAGGTTAACGGGTTGTTGTTGCCTTAATAAATAACATTTCCCTTGCATAAAAATTATCCAGTCAAAGATTTATCAATATTCTTGCAATATTTTCAAATTTCACTTTTATCATACAAACTATTACAACTGTGTTTGTTCGCGGGCCAGCGTTTGAGAGCGGTAATCTAATATAACCAAGGTAACGAGCAAAAACAAATGAAAAAAAAAACATTCATCGCAATCCGGTCGTAATTTTTATTATGAACCAGTCACGACTCAACTTATTTAACTTTTAACTAGCTATCCGCTTTAATATTATTACCCCTCCAATCACACATTTTAATACTATACGTATGTATACTAACATGTATTATTGGATTTATTTTATCATCGATACATAACTGTCAGTATCAAATGCAAGCGGTGTATATATTCTCGTTGTGAGATTGTATATCATGCACCCTTTTAGACGTATATTCTCACATGAATATTAATGAATTCAAAAATCCATATTTGTTCATCGTAAATATCGTTATCATTAGATATAATAGATGTTTCGCTGTTTGAAGATTAAACACACATTTTCCAACTTTTTGGTATCGTAGAATCACTCACTCAACGCGAAAGAATGTGATAAAATACTGCATCAAACTATTAGAGATAAAAATCGCCTTTTCAATATATTATTGCTAACGTTTCAACTATTGAAACGCTGGATTGCAATATGCTGAGTCTTTAAATAGTATCAAAAGAGCTAAAACTGTCGCGTATTACCTAACTATTGTAATGAAATTGAGCCTGAATTTTCATGATATTCTCCATAAGTCTGCATAGCACCAGTAATATATATATATATTTTTTTAAATATTCAGTGTTGGAATATCTTTAACGTTGCTTAAGAGGGAACGGGCTTAACTTATATTGTATTCATAAGTTCAATCAATGAAAGGTTAATACCATTTAATCCTTACAATAAAATGTCATCCGTTGATAATTGTTTATATTATAAGGTGGACCATTGAAGTCATTGTTAATATATTAATTCATGTATCATTACGATTCCTTAGATTTTTTTTGTTTTTGTTGATATTGTGTTATATACGTCATAGATATTTGTTATACCACTGTGTCATGTCGGCAATGAGATAACTGTAGCGCTAATCACCTACTTATTGCGCGAGATAAATTTATTAATATTCTCCGAATGTACAATATATATTTCGCAATACTAATCATGAATAAATTTGCAAAATACGTATTACTTTTTACCAGTTTTTCATTAATCTGTTATCTAAGCCAGATATCGGAAATCTCTTTGAAAATAACATTGCTGAAAACCTCGACCCTGACTTGATTTTTCTCCCAATTTGCATTTGATTTTTGAGACAATGAAATTTTGATTTCATTAAAAAAAAAAATGATTATGCGAAAATAATGTCCAGTTATTATCTTTTTTCATAAGAACACACGTTGAAAAATTTGCATATGACAAAAACGTCAAGCACTGGATGATAACACTGACAAAGTTCAACGAAATAAACGATTCGATAAACAAGATCAGAAATTGTAAAACTATATTAACCAGATTTCCCTTTTTTCCCAAGATTGCTCGCTTTGTGACGGTGTTTTTTTTTTGTTCTATGTCTATGTATAATACAATTGTTTTTCATTTGTGACGTTAAAAATCATAAATCATTAAATATATTGATTGAATACACTTTTAATATGATAAAACAATTTTTTTGAATATGATACATATTTTAATGAGTACCCATGGGTCACGAATTCAGTAGCACTGTTCTATCTGTATGTTTACAATCCTTACATAGTTTCACTTTAAGAATGTCTATGAGACGTTTGAGTTTTGAAGTTTACTGGCTCTATTCGCAAAACGTGGAACTTCGGCGAATCGCAAAGGAAGTGGCCTTTGAACAAGGAAAATTTCTTCACATTAATACTAACTTATCATCGACGCCTCTCCAGCGCTTTTGTATTCGAAGCTTTTGAAGCTAAAGCAATAAATAATTCTTGATTTTGCTTTAACTATTTGCACAGATTACCACATACTTCTAATGTTATCTTTTGATCTTATTGTTCTTGTTGACACAACGATAACAAAGTCTCAGAATTGTTTAATATCGATAGTTGTTTGGATCGAATAATACTAAAAAAATGGAATTTGATTTTTATATTTTTACAATTCAATCAATTTTCCACATTTAAGAATTTATTATCTCAATGTAAAACTAGGATGTTATAGCACAACGGAAAATGCATTGTTTACCTTTTCTACACTGCTATATATAGATAAGTAAATGTACATTTAAATATAGTTCTGATGAGAGTTAAGCCGAAATAGCTATCAACTGTTTACCTTATACATTTTGTAGAAAATGTAATTTTTTTAACCATGTAAATCATCCGGGTTTCAAAATTACTACCTATTCATATTTTAAATAATACTATAGTAACCCTGCCTTGGCAGTGTTTATGTATATGAGTAATTTGCATAATACATTCAAGAAAAATCTGCAATATAATTATGACCAATTTTACCATGATTTTTAAATATTTATCTTATTCTTCTTTTAACGTCGTCACAATGTCATTGGATTGACTCAATCACGGTCTATATATATAGTAATTCAATGTTGTATAATAAAATGTAAGTGGGTGCATCATTCAAACGTCTCTTAATATAATAATGACACGACTATTGCAAGAGTTTACCAGCCGTTCGTCGCATATTATCAAATTCAATTTCTTAACAGATGCTTCCTTACAGAACGCATTACTGCCTACGTGTTCGTCAATATTTGATCAAATCTTACTGCCTACTGAAATACTCAATCTGTGTTAACTTCGTCTGAATTAATAGGTTGAGAGAAGTCTGTTTGACTTTTCACACGATTGCTGATTCACAATAAAATTTCACTCGATTAAAAAGATAATTTTGACATTAACACGAAATTGGCACTCTGAACTCGACAGTTTATTTAAAAACAATAACAAAGTTTCGCGAAATTTCTCTATGATCTCAGTTTTGATATTTTTATAATTGTGAAGTTAATATTCGAATAAATACAGAGATAAACACGTCCGTCGTTTTAATCGATCCGAAATAGTGAACATTTTTGAAAAGGTGTGTGAAGTTTTTTTACATTCTACAAAATTGCTTTATTCTCTTAAAATTGTATTGCGTCTACCAAAATAGTTGTGGTTGTATGAATTATTTTTAAAACGTGTGCTATGTTACCGTTTTTCAATACTGAATGATATAAATAAAGACGGACACATTATGATTTTATATCTCTTATGATTCTTTATATTAGAAAATAAATTAGTTTTGTTTCGAGAACGTAACAGTTAAACATAGAAAATACGCCAAGTAGAATGGTTAAAAAAATATAGATTTTCGAAAATTATTAACTTAATTAATCAAAAGCTTTACATTTTTTCATTACTCTGAAAAATGGGGCTATGCAGAAATGATTAAGTTTATCCGAGACAAAATTTTAGTAGCAGAATCAGAAGAACGTAATGCTTTATTATGTAAATATCATAGAATATTTTTCCACGAAGAAATTCTCCGTCCTTTAAAATAACATTGGAAGGATTTGCATGAACTAATAAAAGTTAACTGCCATTTAAGATGGTTGCAACAAATTAATAATTGTAAATTTTGTATGCGAAATTCATATTCCCTTGCTTTGTGGTGTGTCGCGAAATCTTAATGGGTTTTTAAGTGCACCGTGGATGAGAAAAACTGAACTGGTAATCATCTGTTCCCGATCGTACTGAGAACCGCCTAGCCTAGTATGGCCGCATTTCTTTTGCGGGACATAAAAGACTTTCATTCACCGGAAATAAAAGAAACTGATTCGGAGACGAGGGACAGGTTTACGGTTAGTAGTAAATCGCGCGGGCTGTGTTGTTGTATTGACACGCGCTGAGAAAACCGGCACACAAGTGTTTCGATATCGAACACCAGCGTCTTGCATCATTTTCATTTTGTCAAGATGTCTGGACTTGCAAGCGAAAGCTGCCGTAGGTGTCAATATGCATGTTATCTTTTGATATCTATCATGTAATGTGTAGTTGTGTGTTGATCAAGTCCACATAATAAATTTTGTCTCACGATCAGATTTTCGCCTTTCGGAATCTTCGTTCATGGTGTAATAAAATAGATGCAATATAATTTACAGTCAGTCAGCAATTTGCATCTCGTATATACGAGATAAATTACGTTTTTTTTTTATCTTTTAAGGTAATTATGTAGTATATTTAAAATCATTGTAATTATTAGTGATTTGGTTATATTGTGACATTTTGAAGAGGTTTATATCATAATCAATACAACTTTATAACTTTAATGAGTATGTATTCAATTTAAAAGAAAATTGGATTTGTTCACGATTATTACGACGAAAATTGTATTTTGTCTCGTTTCTACAGTAGTTTTACGTAAACGAATTAAACAGTTAGCCATGTAATTGGCAGTCACACGGAATATGTTTCATTTCGTTTTCAGAACACAATACTAGTTAAATTGGCAAAATCGACGTTAGATATATTTTTATATTTGACTATATTTTTATATTGACGATATTAATTAACTATTTTTTCTCGTTTGTTCCAGGTATTTTGACGATGATATTCACTTCCTTGGTTTGAAATGTATCGTTTCTCTCAACCCTAAGCAGTATCGCTCTCAGGTAACCATCAATATAAACGTTTTTACGTTTACACGTTGCAAAATTAGCACAAATTCTCATAAAAATTATGTTGCTCTTGTGCTGTTTCAGTAAACGTACTATAGCCATTCCTTTTATGTGTCAACGGTCACTTCTCAGTGGAAAGGTATTATATTAAAAAAATATTATGGTCAGTATTATTATAGGATCAGAACCGGTTTTGCTAATTGCACAATACAAACATAACGCTATTCCATCAAGAAGTGACAGTTATATATTATACATTAAACATTGTTGAAGATCGCGTACTTAACCATCATAGTTTTTTTATTGATTGAATTGGCATTCACTTGGTAGAACTCGATTATAACACGCTGAAAAAATAGCAATGTATTTTAGTTCTACAAAATTATTTTTAACAAATATAGTTGATAGCTATTTCGGCTCACGCCATAGTTCTGACGATGGCGTGAGCCGAAATAGCTATCAACTATATTTGTTAAAAATAATTTTGTAGAACTAAAATACATTGCTATTTTTTCACCGTATCATAGTTTTTGTTAGAGAAGATGTGCATTCGATGTTGTATGAATTGCAATTTATAATGAAAAATGTTTTCCTTGCTATTTTTTGTTTACTCCAAGGTGTTAACTGTTATTTCTTGTTGGAAGGGCATGATATTTAAAATAATACAAATATTTTTAGTACTATCTTCTCATTATATTTAATGATCAGGTCCGGTTTAGCTCATCGCGAGCATTATCATTTATAATATAGGATACAAAATACAAACAAGGCTATTTATATGAAATTTTAATTGAAAACTTGCAGGCATACAAAATTAAAGGTTCATGAGCTGAGATGACAATTCAAACCAGGGGTGCGGAGTTGTGAAAAAAAACTCTTCACCGTCTCTGACATTGAGCGGACACCACGATTTTAAAATAAGTTTATTTTTGTCAGGATTTTTCATACTTTTCCTATTTATGTACATTGAATCAAAGATTAGCCAACCAAACCGGCAAATTGTTCATTGAATCTTCGAAATCGTCATATCGAAAAAGTAGTCGGATTCGTTTTTCACGACTCCGATTCCGGCCAAAACACCGCAATTCCACGACTCCCGACTCCACAGGCTTGATTCGAACAAATGAAGTAAATAATTGATTAAAGTGAGTTCTCTTGAAATGCTGCGTTTATAAATCACGTACTCCACATAAGAACCATTGAAACAAAGTGCTTTATTTCTCAGTAAATATTTTATATTATAAACAGAGGGCCCACGCGAATCCGCGATTCGGACAAGTTTTCTATTTCAGCACGTATTCATTGAGTGCGGCTCGTAATCTCGGCCGTGCTCGTACAAGATGTGGAAGGGAACAAAAAGCTGCGTTATTAAAAGCTCAATATCGATGCCACTTTTTTCGCGTAAGCTCAAGTTTTATGTGGGACGGGTCGCGAGTTGACGCCACTTCTCGATCTCGACGTTGCCGAACGCGTGCTTCGACTCGGAATTGGACGACCGCCAAAAACCTTTTGTTGAGTGTTAGTGTATTGGATATCTAGTTCATACTTCCGCTTATTATATTTTTAAGTTATCTAATGATTGTTTATTAATTTTAACTGGGTTGTGATTTGATTTCTGAGATCAGCGTTCGCTAATAGGTGACGTGTTGATAATTATTGTACATATATAATTTTCGTATCGCCATAAAGTACTATTTATTACTTTATTTATTTTATACTCAAACATTACAAGAAAGTATAATTATAAGCTTATTTCGTTTACAACGTTGAAACAATTTATAATCGATCATTTAAGTCAATCGAATGAGCTCAAGTTAAATATACTCTTATATTATACATTAAAAATAATATTTAATAATAAAAAACAACGTTTAGTACTATCCCACAACTTTATTTTTTGAGATAATTGCTCGTATCGCACGTCAATAGTGTTACCAACTAAACGAGCATTATTATCAGTTGATAATGCTCGGGATGAGCGAAACCAGTTTTGATATTAATAATGTGAAATTGTCCTGAATATTGTGTTTTATTGTTTAAACGAATGCATTTCTTCACTTCAAAAGAACAAAAAGCTCATCTACAATTTCGCGAAATATTACCAGGTATATAGAATTTCAGAATATCAAGGATGGCAGAATTCTTATTTAAGCATCGTTGAAGTCGAAAGAAATAGCAATTTTCGATCAGCAATTTTTCATTTCGAGCTTTTGACTTATTGTAAGTGAGCATGCTTTATGATCAGCTTGATAAAGCCATAGGTAGTATTCATAGTAGAAGTCAACAAAAAAAAACCCCCAGTACATATTTGCAATACTCGTTACTATTATGTTGTGATTATTGAGCGTTAGTTTTCTCTTGAATTGGTCAAGATCATTCATTAATTGAGAAAGTTTGACCAATCATTGACAAGTGAAATAATAGCACCTGTGATCCTCTTGTAAGTGATACACGGTTGTATATATCAATATTGAATGTATGTATCACATATGTAAAAAAATACAAGAGGACCAAAAAACTTTTTTTTATCTTCATATAAATTAGTAGTGAACGCTGAATTTTGAATATATTGTAACTAAGAATGTAATATAATAATATGAAAAAAATAAAGATTTTTTTGTAGATAACGTTGTGATTATAAGACCTCTGTAATACTTTTAAGGTGTTAACTGTCACTTCTTGATGGAAAGGCATTATATTTTAAATAATAAAAACACATTTTTTAAATAATAAAAACACATTTTTTACTATAAACTACAAAATCCTGCATTTCAATAACAAATCACTGAAATTAGATAAACAAGAAATCCTTGAAATTAATCGATATAAATTTTTTGCCTAATTCTAACCTTATAAATGAACAAACTACTTTTGCGTCGTCACCATTGTTATACTCATTAAATTAGATTAATAAATATATATTTCAAATAAATATTTTTTTTTTTTTTTGAAAAATGATATTGCCTCCTTTTACTTAATTTTTTACAGAAAATATTGGAACGCCCCCGACTGACCATATCTTCCCATCTCATCGATTCATCTTTAATCGACTTCTCATGTATTAATTTATTTTTGTTCCATTAAGTAGTGATTGTGGGTTATTTTCGTCATTAAAAATTTCCCACTCCTTACTTCCTTATTGATTGTTTAGAGCTCCTAATGGTTATTGATTTACCATAATTGTGATTGTAATTCTTAATAAGTGATTGTGAACATTTAATTTTTATACTAATTTACTTTATTTGTATCAATATTGTATGATTTTATGTAAATCGTTCCCTAGTTCTTGTACCATGGTTTTGTACACCTGCTACCATTAACTCAAATTAATTTTTTGTTTTGTATAAATAGACTTGTTTGTGAATTGTATTCTATCAGTTGATAATGCTCGCGATGAGCGAAACCGGTCCTGATCAAAAAATATATTGTGGAAATAAGTACTAAAAAATGTGTTTTTATTATTTAAAACCTCTGTAATATTTTAATAAGCGGTGGATTTTCGATTCGTTATTATCGAACAACAATATATGATTGCATTGTATAGGTTTTAATGCTATACGCAAACATTACATCCGTCTGTACATTTTGCGGATTTTCGTATTAGCTTTTGGCTTGTTTTCGATCCCCGGAACTCCGCTATTATTCCGTTTTATCTTATGATATAAATAATTTCACTTATTAGTATGTTTTGTGAGTAATATAACTTTATTATTGTCAATAAGAATCATTGGTAGGTCTAAAGATAATAATATAAATAAATTAACATTCCACTTGCTGACGATTTGTTAAACATGATAATTGTATAAAAATCAAACTTTAGGAAACGATGTAAAGTTGTGGAATGAAGGAATAAGTTTAAAATGATCCAGTATTCAGGCCTACGAAATTTGAAATTTGAAAATGTATGGTTTTCGATTGCTTTTTTCAGTTTTTCATCGTCAGAACTGGTCCTGACTTTTGAAGATTATTGCATTGATTGTATATATTTATTTCCTTCTTTAGTTTTTCGAGAGGATTAAGTTTTTAGCCTGTATATAAACATACAATTAATTTTAGTTTAAATAGTTTTGACAATGACGGAAGACGAAATAGTGATCAACGATCATTTAAAATATTGTATAGCTAAAAACTTTGTTATATTAACCCTTTCTAGTGAAGTTCTACCAATTAAATGTTAATTTAATAAAGATATATTAAATGCGTATTATGCCAATTCTTTGGTTGATGATACTCGCGAAGAACGAAACCGATCTTGACCATACAAGTCTTAATTGTGGAAGTATTACTAAAAACTGTATGTTTGGTTTATTAATGATTCATATTTAGTGTTGATAATGCTCGCGTGCGAAACCGATACCGATCGGATCAAAGCATGCGAATGTGGCCATATACCCCAATACAATTATTTCCAAGAGCATATTTTAAAGTGAGATGTTTTTTGATTTGCTTCCTTTCTTCGTATTACCTTCTATATTGCAAACCGCTTAATCGAAATGGTCTTTCTTAGGACGGACAGCTATTAGTTTAACCATTTCCGTGCTGTTTTTATTTACGTATTTTCTCTTACAGGACACCTTGTCGGGTAAACACAGTGTGGACCTTGTTAATTAAATTTATGCTAAACGCAATTTTCATTACGTTGTGTCGGCGTTGTCAACAAAGGTCATTAATGTGCTTTTTGCACAGTGTTTATCTAGCTTTCCTGTGTTACGTTTTATGTTCTAATTTTATCACTTTACACACAAAAACTAACGGCATGGCGACATTGTTATACAAAGTTTACTTCGCTGAAATATCGTTACACTTACGCAAAATTTTAATAGGTTTTGTTAATGGCGATAGCCAGAAAAACTGCCGTGAATAAACGGTAACGATTATCGTCGACACGTCGTGTTCTGGTGTTACATAGACTGTAAATTGAAATCGAGCCGTGCATTTTTTTTATCTGCTACTTTATTACTCACATTTTGCAATTATTAAACGTTTTTCAATGAATTTCCTCACGACGCGCGTGACATGAGATTATAATAAAATCGTCAACGATTTGGCACCCATTTTTTGAATAATTTATAATGCTAGTTACGAATGATGCATATGTGTACTTAAAAAATATAATACTTTTATTAAATCAGGATGGTTTGGCTTTTCGCGAGCCTTATCAACTAATACAATACAATATTAAAACAAGCCTATTACCTTGCATTTTGAGTTAACGGTTACCAAGCATACAAAATCAAAAGTTGAAGATATAAAAAAAATACAAATAATAAATTAACAATATATATAAATTGTGATAATTTTTAAAGGAGCTTTGATTTGAAAAAGAAAAATAACGATAGCACATGACATAAGATAATAATTCCTAAAATTATAAAATGCACACGACAAAAAAGGTTTTTTGGAACATAAATACATATTTTTTTAACGACAAATATGGATTTGAATTGGTCAACAGTTTCATGGCTGATGGTCAGCAGTGGAAAGCTATAACTTTTGTTGGAATATCTTCCACTGGTTAAACAATACAATTACCTGGAGACTAATGTGATACTAGTGTGTCAGATTAGGGCAAAGGCAGAAAAGAAAATATATCGGTTAAATCTTATCTTAACCAATGCCAAGAACCAATGTTCCTTTATTTGAGAAATTAACTACAATTCTTGGTACCATCTACACATTTTTATATTATCAAAATCAGGATTGGTTCACTCAATGCGAGCATTATCAGTCGACAATTTGGTTCTGATCATAATTATATAAAATTGTTGAAACAATATGAAGTATTGTGTTTTATTATTTCAAGCCAAATTATTTTTTTTTTTTTTAATTTTTAATTTTTAGTTAAACTGGAGCTGTACGTATGTCGCCAATATTATATGACAATGAGTCAACAATAGTCAGCACTCGCTGGTCGAAATCCGGTTCGCCGTTTACCTAATAAATAAATTTGAAGTGGATTTGCCGAGTGGCGCAAGCTAAAAAAATGAAGCGATAAGCAAGAAGGCAACGGCGTCGTCGCCCGAAATGAATGCGGTCGTGAATACGGTGCACGATTTACCTTTTGAAATAATTAACTGCAATCAGACTAGACAATGGCGATCTTTCAAAAAAAAAATAACGATTGCAAGATGTATCTACCTATCATTGATAAATCGTCGATTAGATGAGTATCGATTGGGACGCGATGATTGAAATGAGAACGATTTCATGTGCACTGGGAGTAGGGCTTCCGGTTGCGGGATCCCGGCAAATTGAGAAATTCAATAATGCCGGATCGTGAATTTTTCATAATTGTAATTATGAAGATTTGAAAATCATATATATGACGCTTGTAGGGTGTTGAAATTTTTTTACAATTTTAATGAAAACATTTTTCGAGTATTTGGATTAATGCTGTATTGTAAGATCTCAAGTTATATTATTTATGATATCAACTGAAGGTGCTTGATGGAATTTGAACTGTTAGAATTTTGTAGGATTCCACATGTTCTGTCATTAACGATCTGGGATTCGCCTTTCGGCATCTTCAGGAATTCTATCACACGGATGCAACAGAACTGACAAGTTGTAACTCATTTAAACATGCAAATCTTGAGTTGCAGTATCCCAGTTGTTAGTAGGACAACAGTGGAGTGATAACCCTCATAGTAAACGATCGATCACCCTGCTACATTGTGGCAAAAAGATTATAATCCAATGGTAAAACCAAAGTTACAAATGGATACAGTGGTCATGACAATGTACAATCAATTAGATGATTACGATCGGACCAGTCCTTGGAGTCATAGCGAATAAAGCCGAGATTCCAATGAATAACCCTTACATGGAGAAAAACGATCAAACACCTAGCTTTACAGTTGGTTGATGTCATATAGGATATATTTATTTTGCAGTACTATAATATTTTTATTTATTTTATTTAGTAAATACTCGTTAAAATTTTTACAAAATATAAGATTATGTTCCAGGTACATATAACATATATATTATATACAAATTTAACGACATATTAGTTTCAACAAAATGAAATATTAGCGGAGTTCTTGTAGTTGTCCAATTTCATAATACATACGTACATTGAAATGAGAAGTATATCACAAAATGGAATGCGTGAAAAGTAACTAATAAATGATGAAAAATTAAACCAGTGACCAATTTTATGGTGTTAAGTATCACTTATATATATTGAATATTTTTAATTATACCAACATATTTTAGTACTATTTCCAATGTATACCTGATAGTCATGATCGATTATAAAAAAAACGCAACCTCTCGTTAAATCGTATTGGTCATAACATTATTTTTTCTAAATTTTAACATCGTTATCATCAAATCAGTTATTATATTTTTTTTCAGATATGTATTTTGCCTCTAGCCTTAGGGCATTTTTTGTATAAATCCTCTTTTATGTAAACGTTGCAAACTGTACACTGTCTGTGAAAGAATGCCTGAAATTTGGAATGGCGGAATCCGAAATTCATGGACTGCACACGAAATTAAACAATTTATGTTTGATATTTAAATTCCATCTAGCGATATCGTAGATTGTATAATACACCCAGTCCTTTTTTTACGCGAATTCGACTATACGCGATTTTTTTGGCGACACCGTTACATTTTTTTACGCGCTTCACTCGTTTTTACACGATTTTTCCCCAAATTTGTTTTAAAGAAGAAATTTATATATGATGCTAGGCATGTGCGTTTCTTTTCTTTCTTCTTCTTTTTTTAAATAAAAAAAAATATGTGTATTTTTTAAACTTAATTTTGTATAGCATTCCATTTTTTTAAATAAAAATCAAAAAATCGCAATCGATTACATTTCGCAACCGAGAGTGACAGCAGCGAAAGATCGCGTAAAAAAATCACAACTTTCATATAATTTGATAAATTGGTTCCAAAAATTAAAATATCGCGTGAAAAAGTACCAGAAACGTATGAAAAACCAAAATTTGCTCTTTAAAATTCGTGCAAAAAATGATTTCACGCAATTGTATTATATTTCCTTGCACACCCTAAAACATAAATTCGCATAATATCCGATACACTTGTTAACATTTGGCAATTGTATGTGTATTTAAAAAAATGGAATGCTTTATAAAATTAAGTTTTAAAAATACACATATTTTTTTATTTAAAAAATAATTAAACTTACATGCCTAGTATCATATATAAATGTCTTTTTTAAAACAATTGTGGTGAAAAAATTACGTAAAAACGAGTGAAGCGTGTAAAAAAATGTAGCGGTGCCGTCCAAAAAAATCGCGTAAAAAAAGGATTGGGTGTAATTGAATAAATGCACTCGCAATATGCTGTTAAACATCTTTCATTATGAACTAAATAGTGTCGCACATTGAACTTCTCTCATCATTGGTGGCACGATTTACAGTCGTCTTTCGATGTGTAAATTTTCACTAGATATATTTGAATAAAAATTCACAAAGATAACTCCATTAAACTAAACGTATAAAACAGACCAATAATTAACTATGTATCTTTACCTGTAGCTTTAAATAAATAATTATAATTATCCTGTTTACTGGTAAAGTCTCAATTGTCGAGTTGACGAATTGCAGTGTTTTGATAGCTAAAAAGCTCAATTTTGTGTTAAATATTACCTGATTTATCCTGATAATCCCAAATCGTGTATCACCTACAGTCTACACCATCGAATATTTTTTTTTAAATAATTGATACTGTACTATGTTTAAAGCGACTCAGTTGTGAATGGATTAAATGAATAAAACATAATGTTTAGTTTTAGTTACACAATCTTATATCATATACACAAGGATCGGCTTCGCTTATAGCGAACATTATCATGTGATATAATGCAAATTAAAACAAGGTTTTCTTTTTAAATGTTCAAGTTTGATTTGCTGTGTATTAGTTGATAATGTTCACGATGAATGGAACCGGCGTGATTTTTGAAATATTACTAAACATTGTCACTTTTAAGGTGTTAACTGTCACTTCTTGATGGAAAGGCATGATATTTTAAATAATAAAAACACATTTTTTAGTACTTATTTCCACAATATATAAATTATGGAAATATATATTGTGGAAATAAGTACTAAAAAATGTGTTTTTATTATTTTAAAAAAAACTAAACATTGTCTTTTATTTATTTAATTGTAATGTTTTTCCCCCAAAAATTCGTAATTAAATATAAAACCATCTGAATATTTTCTTCATTGTGTCCCATTGTACCTTCAGAACGAAATCCGAATATACTTTATTACGAGCAAGCACACTTAAAACAGATTGTTTATGGTTAAATTGACCATTTTAAAACTGAACATTAATTTAAGTGTATTATTTTATTTATTTTTAGACCAGGTCCATCCTTTGTGGAATACAACGAGAGAAAACAAACCACGTAAACTTTTCACTCGGATGCCATTTTATATAAATAATACACACTTTATTTTTCTCTCATAACTCTAATGTTACGAAGTTGGCTCAAAGTCATTGAAATGTAATTGTTATTCAAAACCAATAATAAATGAATTTTTATCTCTTAAAAGATTGCAATGGAGAGTGACAGACACATCTTAAATCTGCATCCAATATCGTAGTGACAACTTTGATTGTGTGCCATTTTTGTTTCGGGTTATAAAGGTTAATTATTTAATGTGATGAAAAAACACAACTTGACGAAGTAGTTCGCGATATCGCCGATAGATTTGTTATGTTGAAAAATTCTTCTGTATCATCACCGATTCAATTTAATTACTCGTTACATTATGAACGCGTGTTTATTAATTGATCGTATATTCGTGATTGTGGAGAGATGTTAGTTTGTTTTACAACGATTAAAACAACAAAATTATACTCTATTTCAAAACACCGCAGTTTCGAATAGTGAATTAGTTAACCCATGATGAGGTCATTGTGTTATCTGAGCGTAATTTGCATACTAGAGAAAGTATTACTGACATCGCAAACTGAATCCGAATGCTGTCTTATGTAAAATGTTTCATCGAAAGGACTGCTAGTGGCCTACATAGGGAATTGACTATCGAAATTTGTGCGTGTGCTACGTTAGTCAACATTCTTCAACTTGGGCACGTACAATAATAGTTAATACCTATTGAGAATTATATAATTGAATATTGAATGGCGTGGTAAAGTGGATGGAATATGTAAATATTTTGACATAGGTGTCTTCATAATAAAAATTCCACGAGCCGCTTTCTTTTCCAATATTTATGTTAGATTTCTTTTAAAGCGCGTTCATTAGCCTCTTTTTAACCGCTTTAATACCGTGCATATAAATAGCCAGTGCTTTTTGTGTACCACGTATTTTTCAGTCTATTTTTTACGTGAATTCTTACTTACGTATTGATGGTTGGTAAAACGTTTTTTATAGTTATCGATTTAAAATTGTAAGGTTTCTCAAAAATATCAGGATGGATACAACACAAAATTTTATTTTTTATGCTTTCATAAAACTGTTTTTTGTAATATTATTACCTTTTTTTATCTAACTCAAAAATATTTTTATATATTTAATGATATCAATTAATGAGATTTCTATATCAAATTGGCCCGTTGAAACTATTTACTTCTCATGTTTTTTTGCACACGATTGGGTGTCGCTATTCGATATCTTCGGGCATTCTATTAAACGGATGCAATAGAACTGACGAGATTGAAATATTACTATTTTATTAAAAAAATGTATTTTATGTCATATACTGATGAATTTTACAACCTACATAGGTATAAATAGATCACTACTGGTCACATCATTAGCGAGCATTAGAGACGGCAAGTTTCATGTGTGTATTTTGATGGTCAAAAATATATTGTACATGTATATAAAAAAAAATATATATTGAAATATGGACAGTACTGTTGTCTTCGTGAGTTTGTACTGAATTAATTCTTGGCATATTCAGTTGTTGAATATCCTAGACATGGCTCAGCTAGAAACGAGTTACTGTTGATTTCTTTTGAGCTCACTCGGTTGACTTCTTTGCCACTTACAATGTTAAACATATATCAATTTTTCTTACGTTGCAAAAGCAATAAACATTTTTTTTAAATGTTTATGTATCGAACAAAGAAATAAATAATATGTTAAATTTTCATTACTATATACTACTATGCGCCACATTGAATGTAATATTTCTTAAATCTAATATCATTACCTGAATTACGATCAGTTGATAATGCTCGTGGTGAGCGATACCAGTCCCGAACTCGATGCTTAAGAATTTTGTTTTATTATTTACATGCAATGCTTTCGCGCCAAGAAGTGACGTGAAATGTTGTTTTCAGTACAATTTTCAATTCCGTTTTAAATCAATTCATTTGAAAAGCTTAGATGTTGGCATGGATATAAATAATCTGTTAATGATGTCTCTTAAATTCTAAGTTTCTTTGCTAATATGAGAGATAATATAGCTTGGCCCATGCTCGACACGCAACCGACTTTAAACAGTGAGTCATTCCCATTACGCTCGATGAATTATCCTCGTTTGGTGGTACGTTGTATTGTACATAACATGTTTCTTTACACAGTCATTATCTAATATTACCTCCAACTCATTGAGGATTCACGAATGTGTTAGTAATCTTAAATCCGATTCAAGTGTCACATCCAACACAACTCTTCTATTAAGCATTAAGCTTACGTATTAATTTGTTCGCGGCTAATTCCTTGTGGAGCATCTACAGCACGCGTGCCCATCCACCCGCCGATTATCGCATCTTCGTAACGGATTATCGGCCACTATATAAATTGGGCGCCACCACCTGATAACAATTTTCTCCGCGGTTAATCTCGCAGTTAGACGTGGATAAGCGCATATCACATACTGAAAACGAGAAACAGGCAAGGCCCCGCGCGTTGCGTGTTCATACTCAGTGTTGCCAGAAGACATTATGCTTGAATTGACATAATTTTTTTATTTATTTTCCTCTGTATAATATAAATGTTATATTAGTTTATCAAATTACACGATCTGTTTATAGAATTATGGTGCGCTAGATCACTTGAGTACTTGCAAATAAATTGTTTACACATATCATTTCTACCGTTCATTGCGAATTTTAATAAATAAATATAATGAGTTGAAATTTTAATGTAAGAGTTATTTTTGTATAAAAATATTATATATTGGAATATATTTCATGTGGCTCGGCAGGGAGTGGGTTAACTGAAAATAATAAACATTTTTTCCGGTTTTTTTTTAAGATATGTTATTTTCAATCCCAAAGTAGCTTATCTTGTCGCCAGCCTATATTATATTTTGTATTTGGTTTTGTCATTTTGTTTGAAATATATATATATCAGTAGTTAGGGTGATCATTTTTGGTTTTCTTTATACATGTAAATGTAATATAAATATAAAACCAATTCTGGTTTTAATATAATAGAAAATCGTTTATTATAAAAAGTATGTATTCTGTTTGTTAAAAAAATAGATATAATGGGTGGGAATTCTGACGTTATGGCAACACTGCTGATTGTCCGGTCATGGAAGGCCGAAGCTGCAAAGAATGCCGCTTGACCGGTGGCCGGCGGAGTGCCGGGCGGCGAGCGCTCGCCGGTCGGGGCGCGCCCATTTCTCCGCGCACACGATGCGCAATCTAAATTTGAATGAAGTTTTCATTTCGACTTACGGAGCCCATCATTTAAAATTAGAACCCAATTTATGTGGCTGCTAGTTCAATATATATTCGGGATTCAAGCTGTTTCCTGATTAACGTATTGGCGAATTTACACGAGCAAGCTGTTCGAACGGTGAAATGCACGTAGTTTATTCTTAAAGAAATACAGTTTTATTATCTGCCGATCCAAAATATCTCCATTGAATTTATTGGCCTTTCAGTCAGATTGATAATTTAACTGAATGATTAATATCAGAACACCTAGCTGCTTTTTTTTGTAGATACATCGACATCATCGAACCCACCATTCGTTATCGGAAAACCATTCATTCAACGCGGATTATCCACAAATTATTTTACCAATTTTTCTTAGAAGTAAACAGAGCACAATTAGGCTCGTTGTGTCTATTAAACGAGCAATTATACCCATCTAAATCTTTCTATACTGCACCTCTTGCGAGAGGATTTGTCATCTGACAATTACTTCGATCAATAAAATAATAATTGTTATAAAATCAGTAGGTATTAAATTTATTTCAGACGTATGCATATTTATTTTCTATCCTAATTGTTCGTGACCCCTTTCGTATAAAAGCGATGCAAACTGTTTACGGACTGTCAGTTCTATTGCGTCCGTGTGATAGAATGCCTGAAGTTTCCCGAAGAGTTACAAAGCTTGTGGAATGGTACTCAGTTTTGTAAATTATAAAATAATTATGTACAATTACTAAGCTAATTAGCCTTTTGTCGTCTGGCCGCGAGACCCATCGATTACATTACCGGATAATATAATTTTTGCGTTGTCGTTTCAATTTACGCACATGTTTCCAGGGGAAAATCCTGTTCGCAAATCGAGGCTTTGAGGTTGTAATTAGTTTCACGCCTGTAAACCCGTTCGTATTGGTGGCGAATTCTACATTATCAAACAGTTTCCGCCTTAATTTAAAATGACGACTTGTTTGGCCATCGCATCGCTTGTCAATGCGTCACCGCGATAATTAATATTAGAACATCGCTGCGAAATTTTATATTTCGCAAAAAAAATGTTATTTCACTCACAAAAAATTGTTAGGTGATATCATTTTTTACATCAGGCGTGTTGATATTTTCGACTAAAGAAAAATACTTGTAAGAGAATTATGGTTTGTTAGTTAGTTAAAATTAGCCACAAAAAGGAAATTGTCAATGTAAAATATTGTAATAAAATTTAGAACCAGTTCTATAATGTATAATTTAAGTAACGATTAATGGCAAAAAGGTAATAAACATCGACCATTGAATTGTTAATTTGAAAGTATTCAAAATATATTTGAGATTATATGTTTAACTGTGAATTATTTCTTAGCTTTAGTATTAACTCAAAAAATCATATGTATCGCCTTAATAATATATAATCGTCAATATAGTTCTATAAATTGTGATTTATTATTTTAATAAAATGCACTGAAATTTAATGATATTAAATTTTTTACCTTTATGTCGAACATTGGATTCTTGGGCGTTTAATATCCGCTGAAATACCTGACGTGCTGCTAAATTTGCATACCTTAAAACCTTCAAAGGTCGAATCCTTCGAATGCCTTGTAAATCCTCGCCATTGACTACGTCACACTAATATCGCTGCAGGATATATGAGGGGGCTTACCAAAGGGCAACTGAAATTCTTCGCTGAACGATTGATTTACACTATTTATAGCGTTGGTTTACTCTAATCATAGCACTCTACTTGCGATATTAAAATAGAAAAAATCTGTATTGATTGTGAATTTATTTTCCGAGTTTTCTATGGTATGAAAATATTTTAAATCGATCTGGCTATTTCGCAAAATCGCCAGATTTATGCACGCTATTTTCTCACGATAATGGCCATATCTAATGCAACTGTGATTGACTATGAAATTTATTTTCTTGCTGTAATATAATCCTTTTGAAAATGTATTGATTAATCATAATATGAAACTTATGAGGTGGCACGTACTAAAATTTTCCGGGTAAAACTATTTTAAGATATTACTTTAAAAGCTGAATGCTTTGACGTCTCAATTGCCAAAACAGATGATAACAGTGTATCGATAGCTGATACACAAGAATAAATGTGTTAATAGTATTAAAACTTGCATTATACATCTAATTATGTTGAATACTGTACATATAAAAGTAGCAATTTTGTGTATTTCGGATTTTCAGAACCCTCAATTTTCTTTGGAAGTATTTTTACTGACAAATGATTATTTTAGCGTTTTTTCTTAAGATTTTTTTTTTTAATATAATGGTTGACTCAACCCAAAATAATAAGATATCTTGCATAAAACTATTCTCCTTTTTAATTGATTTATATTTAAAATCTAAATGAACTGTTTTTTTATATTTAATTATATGCTTAGCACAAAAAGATTTGCGACTCGAACGAACAAAATATACATGGAGATTTTTTTAACTTTCATTACTGCCCTAGTTTTATTTTTCAATTAATATTTACTAATACACATAATGTGATGTTTGACAATACGCATACTATCTATACACCCGCTAGTGTCAATTTTAATAGAACATCATGTTAATTGAATTTACAACGAAAACAGCGATGGCCTTTTTTGTATGAATTGCTAAGATTGCTTGAAAGATATGTTCGGTCCTCTCAATTTCGTGTCTTCCACTGCATATTTTCATAATTTAATATTTTGTAAAATGGAATGCAACAAAGCTAGTTTCAGCGCAATATAAAATGACTCCCCTCGAATAATTCGAATATGTTTTTCTACAATTAATTCAAAATGATTATTAAATGAAACGGATGTGTATTTATGAATAATTATTGTTTATCCATGCACATGACCTTAAAGTGAGCGTAATCGATTCTATAAGGCATGTCTCCGTACAGTAAAGTGAGCGAATAATAAGTAAAATGCTCGATCGGAATGCAAGCGGGAATGTTGTGCGGAGACCGTTAGCTTTTTCACGAAGGTAATAATTTAGGGAGTCCGCTCGGCCAGTAAATAATTATCACGACCGAGTATGATTACTATAATCAGTCCGTCCCCTTCGCCGCTCTCTCCCGCTCTCTCTTATTCGCGTATCATCTCATTCTCCTCCTCCCCCGCGTCTATTCATCTTACAATTTACATCGCTATTATTAGTGTTAGATTTTTTCATATTATCGCAAGTCAGGGTTGATGGTCGTTAAATTTTCAAGTTATTTATTACTCTTCGATGTTTGATTTGTAGTGATGAAACGCTATAATGCCATGTTTATGATCACGAAACGACTATCTGTCGATCATATCGTTCATTTTTTTATATCAGTTAAATTATGATGTCAATCGACCAAAAATATTTCGGTTAGCCATTTCCATCACATTTGTGATATTTAGAATTTTTTTTTTTTAAATAAGACGATTTAGCTATCAAAGAATTGTAAAGTGTAACGGTCACTTCTTGGCGGAAAGGCATTATTCTTTATGAAATAAAACACAATTTTGTAGTACTATTTCCACAATTTAGTATTCTTGTATTTGTATACCTGCTATCATGAACCCATGGTTTTGTATACCTGCTACATTTGACTCAAATATTTTTTTTAAATAGAGTTGTTTTAAATTGTATTCTATCAGTTGATAATGCTAGCGATGAGGGAAACCGGTCCTGTTCAAAAAGTATATTGTGGAAATAAGTACTAAAAAATGTGTTTTTAATATTTAAAATATAATGCCTTTCCATCAACAAATGACAGTTAACACCTTCAAAATGATTGATATACTAGATCAGGAAAGAAGTAAAAACAAAACCCATTGGTTATTCTTGTCAATGAATATTTCAGATATATTTCTAAACTCATTTTGGATTTCTAATTTTTTTTTTTTACTGTAGATAATTACATATTTAATTGCAAAAGGTCCTTCATATTTTATCTGTAAACTATTTATACGACTTGATAATGTCCGCGATGAACGAATGCGGCCCCCATCTCAATAATATAAATTTGTTGAAATAGTACTGAACTATGTGTTTTATTATTTGAAAATAAAAAAACAATCTTCAGTCAGTCAGTGAAAACGTTTAGATTTTAAATGATCAAGAAATGTAGTAGTAAGGAGGACGGATTTTCTTAATACGTGTACAGGAAGAACACTATCAACTGCAGAAATAAGTACTAACAATTTTTTTATTATTAAAAAAAACCCTTTTTAACAGATGTACCGGTATAGTGAAATTTACCGTTTTCAGATTTTTATTTTATTATATTTTTTTTTTGAAATATGGATACAACGCGCTTCAATCAGTGATTTTTAGCTGTCGAGTTATATTTTTATTATTTGTTTTAGATGAACAAAATAATGTTCTAAAGAGGTTGATATTTGGAAATAATTCGGTAACCACGTAATTATTAAGCGCAATAAAACTATTTCCGCTTACACTCCTTTTCTGGAATCATTGACTATAAAGAGTTAAATGACGACAGGTGAACGAAATAATGATTTAGGGATAAAATAAAAGTAAACGCTTGTAGATAAATATTTGAAAATTATAAAAAAAAAATTGTGTACATCTTTAAATATGAATTCTCAAAAATTCTTAAATGAATATTTACTTTTTGAAATGGTAATTAACGTTCTTCCCAAATCGATTAAAAAAAAAATTGTTTGATATTTTTGTTAAAATATGTAGGATAAAACATGATCGAGTAGAGAAAAAAAAAACACTAACTAAACGATCAAAACTGTGTTCCGAAAGGTAAATATTAATTTGAAATATGGCCATTGGCAGGGAACTGGTTAAACACACTATCCGAAAACTCTTTTCGCTGCCGGACTTTCTCCGTTACGTTTTTATATTAAGCATAATTGATCTGTTTGTTATGTCCTCATAAATTGGCAGCCCTATTTCCCGGTTCACTCTTTCCATATCCGTTTCTGTCTGTCCACTGTGTTCACATCGCATTACGTGCATAATCGATTATCGTGCTTAAATTGTTTAGCACGTGTTCTGTTTGTCTCTCTCGGCGAAAGAACAGTGCGACCGCTCGGTCGATCGCCACTTGCCGCACAAAAGAACGGCACTTGTTCCGTTCCAGCGGGCAGTGGTCGGCAAGCGTGCAAATGCTTACACTTGACCGTTCCTAATTTTAATTAGCTTACGGCACGCAGGTATTATTTTAATTTCTCAGTCTTGGAAAATCTTCTTGTCAGCGCGAAAATAAAAAAAAAACCTATTCAAGTAAATGCGTGTGCTCCTAGTCACTTTATCATAAATATGTGTACTAGCGGTAATCTTAAATAATGTTTTTTTACACACATTGATGAAGAAAAATAAAATTTGTAGTGATCAGTTACGTTGCAAATAATCAATATTTCATTTTATATACCACCTGGCAACATTTAATGACGTAAGAATGCGCTGGCACGTGTGATAATTGGCGGACTCGATTTCATCAATCGCGAATAAATATTAAAGTTGGTGTGGTTCTTTTTACACACGGCTAATAAATAATATGATTTATTGAAAAATATATTTTTTTTAGTTTAAAATATATCAGGACAAATGTATACACCCATGGCTATCATTTTTAAAAAATGATATATTAGAGAATATAACCATTCAATTTGTGGTCTGGCAAATACCTCCATTGTCTCGCAGGCTGTTTTCTTTAACAGTTCTTTAAAGATTTACTAAATCAAATTGGTTGCTAGTGAAAATATTTGACAGTGAAACCCGTCAAGCAGCTTCAGTTGATATAACAAATCAACCTAAGCAAAATTTTAATTGTGCATTTTGCATTATCAAAATGTTGCCAGTCCCTGTCATGACATCGACCTACAGATTCTTGAGAGTTATTTCATTCGGAGAACCGCTCGTTTGTGATGAGATGGCTCAGCGGCCATCGACACAGTCTGCAGAGCAAATTGTTCCACTTCCGAGGACCTCCTCTTCCCGACCTGCGAATTGAGTTCTGTCACTTTCGAATCGTTCCGCAAATTGCGGCCGGCGAAACGTCGATCTGGCCGCGAAGCCGTTTCAACTGTTGGAGCTTGTAGAATAAACGCATAGGAGATTGAAAATACGCACTGTTTGGTTGCGAAATTATTCAAAAAAATCCTTGTTTTCCTTATCGTTGATAGCTATTTCGGCTTACCCTCATCAGAACTATGTGCAAACATACATTTACTTTATCTATATTATATAGCGGCGTAGAAAAGGTACACAATACACCTTCTCTTCCATTATACCATCCTAGTTTTATGTTGTGATAATAAATTCTGAAACATGGCAAATCGATTTTATTTATTTATCAAAGGGAGAGTTAATTTGGGTCTTTTATTTATTGCGTGGGAATAAACGTAAATAGAGAAAAGGTATTATATAATTTAATAATTTCGCTCTGTATTATAAGAATATCGAAGAGAATCAATATATCGCATTGCCTTAATTATAAGACCCAGTCGATTAAGTATAATGTATAAAATTTATTGTGCAGTCATACACTGCAAATAAAAAGTTTTCTTTTTCTCAAAATTATATCCTGTGTGCTCTCCAGAGTCTGCGTGATGCAATATTCCTAACAGTCTTCAGGGTTTTCGTTCAAGCAGCCGACACTCGTGCTGCAATTTTTAATTGATCATTACGACAGCGGAGTTGTAAGACGCCTTCGATTATAAGACAAGTCGCGAATTCAGAGACACCAAATTAAAATCGAGGAAAAACTGTAATTATGTTATCAGCAATAGAGTAAAACCTTGGTTGTGCTGAATGAGCGAGATCATGTCTAATTCACTGACTGCTGAAGTCTCGCGTATTGATAATTTTAAAATATTCATTTACATTTTTTTTCAGCCATTTATTTGAGTAGCGTGCTGAACTGTTAGCAACAACTTTGACGGGTATATAAATACATCAGACATACAATCTATTGGTGGATGGGTCAATAAACACTGTGTGTATGAGTTTGATAAATGGCAGGGAAAAAAACCAACCCCTAAGGAAACTCTTTATTGAAACGTCATGATTTATCACCCATATCTCGATCGCCAGGCCAGTGTGTGATATTATATTTTTCATTACAGAACACACACAATTTTGCTCGCGTTGAGCGAAGCCGGTCTTCGTCAATTATTGTTAATATTTATTTAAAAAGTGCTAAATATTTAAAGTTGTATAACTTCATAAACTTTCTAGATTTTTTTTACTCGTTACGCCTTTGAGCATCTTCAGGCGTTTTTGTGCACAGATGCAGTTGTCTGTTCAGGGGAGTCCAGGTCGTGAGTGACAAAACAGTTCAGAGAATTTTTGAGACAAGTTTATATTATCCCAATTCCATCAAATACCGACAGGCTTTTTGTCAACTGCTTATGATGAGTTACCTGCATTAAGTGATGGTTAAGACCTTTTTTGGACGGGTTTTAGATTATTAAACAATATAATGTTTTTATAGTGATAAAAAATAACTTGCAGCCGTCTAACTAATTTAGAAAAGATCTTTCGCTCTGATAAAAAATGTACACAATTTCACTCTTCTTAAAAGCAATATTTATTATGAGCACACGCGACATAATAGATTTATCTTTTGAACACACTATCACTTCGCCGTGAGATCTGAAGTGCTCGCACAAGATTATTATCTCCATCTCTTCACATTTTGACTAACAGTCAATCAGTTCTGATATTTTACTGTGAATGGATGAAGAAAGCATCAAAACAGGTTTTCCGGGCATTAGCGATAGCAAACGTCTTTTATGAACGCGTTGATACCTTTTGATTGATGAAGAGTCCACTGCTATTGTAATGCAAGGGCAGAGCTCAAGGAGTCGTTCATGCGTTCGCTTTTGTTTTTTTTTATCAAAGAATTGCTAATTTTAAACATAATACAAATAACGAATTAAACCCTTTTAATGATTCTAGAGCTGGTCGTTAAGCGTATTTTCATGTATTAAAATATACACTAAATAAATCGATCTGTGTAACAAATAATCAAGTAGTAACACTTTAGTTCCATTCAATGTATCCTTTTTTAGAAGTACAGTTCCACATTTGTGTTGTCACTAATCCAAAAATTATTTTTAAATTAATGAAACACAATTTTCAATTATTTTTTCACAATTTTAAAATAAAATTATTATGGACGGTTTCGGTCATCACGAGCGTAAAGATGTGACACATGTTAACACATGAAAAAATGCTGGGGTAGGCTACATTTTATTTTTTCACGAGATAATTAATATTGTGTATATTTTTATATCACTTCTAGGTAGTTAACTGTCAGTTATTTCTGGAAAATCATTGTATTTAAAATATAAAACTATGCTCAACCAAAATTTATAATTAAAGAGATTTATTATTTTTCTATATAAATATTGACGTTTTCATTTCATTTTGTTATGTACCATTTATGTATGCTCCTCGATCGATCTGATCTAAAGAATTTACAATTGTGGCACTAGTATTAATCACACGGTGAAAAAATAGCAATGTATTTTAGTTCTAAAAAATTTTAAGGCATATAGTTTATAGCTATTTCGGTTTACCTTTCATCAGAACTATTTCTGCATTGCTATTTTTTCTATCAATAAATTGGTATTAATCATTGAATTTTATTCTATGAAAAAAATCATAACATTCTTATTTAACCAAGTGTATTACGAGATATAAGAAGTATATTTTGAATTAGCTGGATTCTATAATCGAAATCGGAGAATGAAATATTATATGAGAAAAGGCCACGTCATACATAATTTAATGAATAATTATATGCACCAATCGTGAATCATATATGCTATTCTCTTGTAGTACATTACTAAAGACTTATAGAACAAAAGACAACCCAAGTCTTGGTTTCAAGATTCAACCAACCGACAGTTATTATTCATATTTAGTGTCGTCTATATGCGGCTGTCAAAAACGTTTTTAAAAAATAATAACTCCGGACGAATGGCCGTGGAAGCCGATGATTCGAAGCAAAAGTTTAGAGCAGGGATTCCCAACCACGTGCCCGCAGGCACCATGGCGCTCGCGGAACGATTCTTGTGTGTACGCCACTTTTCGACCGTGACAGAATTTTTTCACAAACACTAATTAAACGTGTAAATTATTTTTCAGAGTTTTAAAATTATTTGAGTACCTAGGTTTATTATATTCATTCGTATGTTTGCGATATTGTATGTATGAGTCTTTTTTTATTTATTACTCGTGTACAATTATAAATAGCCTTGCGCTAGCAAGCGCCTTGAGTACAAAAAGGTTGGGAATCCCTGGTCTAGAGGAATGTGAAAGTGTCTTCACTCCTCGGTCCTCGCCCGTAGAGTCATCTCACCGCACTGAGATTGGTGCCTGTCCAAACCGAAACTGTTCAGCGATTGCCTACTCTGTTGCATTTCTCCTCTCGACTATTAGTTATGCACACCTGCATACTGTGAAATAAATCTGTTTATTAATTCCAGAGCTTCGCAAACATTGGGTCGGTTGTTTCGTTAGTTTCTTTTTCGTCCGCGTCCGTGCATAGTGTATTTACTGGTGTTTCAGTCAAATCATACTTTACAGAATTGAAATTTGCAAATTTGAAAAAAAAACCAAATTTGAATCATTCATACATTTATACATTACATTTATACATATATATTTATATTACATATGTACATTTATATATGCTTTTTTCACTCACGCCGTGTGTTTAGTCTTTGGACATCTTGAGACTTTCTATCACAGCAATAGAAGATGCATTTGAAGATGCCATGCCTCAATTTTCAGCTCTAAATTACATCAATGACCCTTTACCGGTATCGTAAATTACCCTATCATCATTTGAAGTATACTTATGTTGTTTTTAACCCTGTTAACTGCTCACGTGTCTAAAATTGATATTAGAATAATAGAAGTGTGCTTAAACATTCGTGTCTAAGTTAATTTTGTATTGAAATATTGTATTTGTCCTGACAAATCTCCATAACGTTGTTTACCACCAACATTATTCAATTATATTTTTAAGTATTCTGTGTAGTAAAATCCATTATTCGGCTCGACGGGGAACGGGTAAACAGATAATTTTCAGTCGTATTAGATTTTTCGTAGAACATTCTTTGAAGCCAAAGACAACATTACTATATTATCGTTGACAGACTAATAGATAATAATCAAACAAATATAGTACTTAATATTTTTTTACGTTATTATTAACTGTCTGGTAAAGTAACAGTATTGTGGCAAATACATTTTTTTTGGCTCCAGTAAAAAAGGCTCAGAATGGCTGGATACTTCTCAAAGGTGCGAAACACGTGTAAAACATAACTTATCAATTTTATCATCTCATCATTTGTATTTTTTGGGATATCAAATTCATGGAGCGTTAAGATCTATGACGCGTCAGCATCAGAGCTCTTCAGGTCTCCTCCATCTCTCATATATAGATTTAATTTTTGTATTATTCATTCCATTCAGAATTCCGTGTGTTTACCAAATTACATAATGCGACGTCTTCTCAGTGTAATATTTTTTTTACATAGGATTGACGTTATTTTATGCTGATTATTATTAAAATTTGAATTCTCTCCTGTTCATATCACACCCACGCTAATAAATAACATAGTTTTATTTGCGACCTTGCTTTGAGAACCGCTGCCGTAGGTGTTTTAGTGGAAGTGTGTGGGTGAGCTCATCTACATTCGTCAATAAATAATACAACGTTAGATCGTTACAGCTTCACAATGAAGTTAATAATATTCTTCTGTAGTAACATCATGCAGGTGTTATATACACCTGTTTAGCATTCATTAATAATAGTATTTTTTAAGTCGGTATGATTGACTGCATTAGCTTCTAATTATGCTTCGTTTATAATCGGTTTATGACATATCTTGATTGTCGGCTGTGTTTTAACTCACTATCTCAAATGCACAATGTTTAAACCAGCTATTCGTCAAAATAATTTGACTTCACTACTCTTGACGACGCAATAACGGTATGAAGTTTATTACCATGCACTGTATTTTACGGCGGTTCATTTGTTTTCAATATGAAATTGATTACTTTAATATATCTGGATAGAACGCAGTATTTTTGTTGTACTGGAAGTTTATGAAAAATTGAAGCTATTAATAAAGTAGCACACGTGATTGAATTCAATCGAAAATGTCATCAAAAATGCTACGGATCGTAGCGGCGTAGCACTTCATTCCTTGCGACTGCGATTTATAAAAATCCGACCATTTTTCTTGTCTTGATATTGGAACACAAGCAGTTTCTTACTGACTTGCATGATTTATACTCTTACACAGAATATTTAAAAAATAAAATATATGATTTTAGTGTTACGCAATCTTATAGAGCTAAGTTGATGATTCTCGCAATGAGCGAAAACGGTAGAGCGGAACTATATAAAATGAATGATACACATGGGAAAACAATGTATCCGATAATATAAATCAGGATTACTACTGTATGATGTAAAGTCCGTGGTTTACCGGTCAACGTCGTTGGCTTCTATTACGGATCTCAAGGGCTCGAATCCCAATACAGCTCTTTTCCAATCGATGAGTTGATTTCTATTTGAAGGAATAGGTGCTTGTGATACTTAAAAATCACTTGCACCACCCACCCGATCTTAAAAAATGGAGTAGCGAGAGCGATAAGCCAACCATTAGTCTTACTGAAGATCTACCGTTCTACTGCTACGAGCAGTTTTCATCGAGCAATCTCCGTTGAGATTCAGATTATATTTTTTGGAAACTAGGAGTGGATTTAAAAAGAATATAGTGAACGTGTCCGCAGACCCACAGTTAAAATCACACAAAAATGTTTCGCCTATTTGCCACGCTGTTTTATTAATTTCAAAACAGTTTTAAAGAACAAAGTAACTGTTTTTGTAATCGCGTTATTTGCGCAGCAGCTCCTCTCGTTTTCCGGACACGTGATAAAACGCCTTAAAGTACTAAAGCCTAAAAAATTGCCTGTGAAACGATGTGGGGATTTGCCAGTCCCCAAGAAAAATGCTTTTTTCTCTCATATTCAAATAAAAAAAATGATTTTAAGGCCTTTATATATCTCCATGTATCTTTTAAAATCTATTTCTAAAATCTTCATATTTTTCAATGTGCGTAAGTAAGACCTCATCATGGCTCAAACATCAACGCGACTGATGAATTAGAGTGTGCGATCGCATACGTACATCGCTTAGTTTTGCCAGATATCATCATCATCAGCCGGGGTCGATCCACTGCTGGATGAAGGCCCCCCCCCTGCTTTTTTTGTTTAGGGGGGTTGTTTGGACATAGCAATACCACGCTGCCCAGGCGGGTTGGTGTTCGGTTTTCTGTCAAGTTTTCCTTCCCATAGCCAAGAGAACACGGCACGCGGTGTTCCCGAGCGGTCACCCATCCAAGCACTATCCGCGTCCAATGCTGCTTAACTTCGGTGATCGCACGAGAGCCGGTGCTTTCAACGTGGTATGGTCTTGGCTATATTAGGAGATATTATATAAAACGAAATATTGATTCATAATTATGTGTTCCTATTTATATAACATATTTATTTTCATTCAGTAATGTGTGTAAAAAGAACTTTAATTTTCAATATTAAAATATACATCTAAGATTACATAACATTCTGGGTAGGATGTTTCTACCCTTGAGTATGAGAATGTTAATGGAGTTTATGCGGTCTGGCACGAACGGTTACTTGTGATTCTCAAACGCCTGCCTTTCTTTGCGTTGGATTTCAAACTATGCGAAAACAACACACTTACTTACCCAATAGACGTTGCTGTCACCCTGACGGTCGTGACTCGCCTCAGACCTTGAACCTTCGGCTAAATAGCTGTGTTCGCCAAGACTGAGACTTTGTTATCTCGACCAATGGCTCTGTAAATATTATTGCCTTTAGATTGCCCACAATTTTATGTTACTAGTTTTATAGATAATAACTAATCACATGAATATGAATTAGATATAGTAACTTGAGTCAAGCAACTTGAACGACGATTGACAAGGCACATCGACAACATAGCAGATACTCCGGTAACATCTTTAATATATTTATTGATTGAATTGGCATTTACTTGGTAGAACTAATTATAAAATTTTAAATTAACAAACAAATATAAGTCGGTCGCCACTCCTCAGACCATTACGAGGGGCTAATGCCTTCCCGTAATAAATCATCTCCTTCCAATATTTAAGCTCATTGAAATTGCCGCCTGTTTGGCTTCATTTACATTTTTTTTTAGTTTTATCGCTAGCAGGAAATAAGCTAGGTCGTTAAAACAGAAGAGAAGATTTATTGTGTACCTTTTCTACACAGCTTATATATAGATAAGCAAATGTACCGGCGTATGTTAGGCTTCGTTAATGGTTTTGTGGAATAGGCTTTTGTGTCAATAAAAATTTTAATAAAAAAAACAATCTTTGTATATTTTTTTTACTGTGTTGTATTTTGTCCAATTTCTTTATCACGGTGTCCAATTAAGGTTGATGGATCGTTTTGAACACTTTCTTCTTTTCCGTTTCCCTTTCAGGTTTGTGAATCTGCTACTGAGTCACTTTCTTCTAGATTGTTCACTTAATAGTGAGTTTTGATGGAATATTATTTCCTCCTAAAATTTCACACAATTTTTACAACCATTATTGTTTGCTTTTGATCAAACGTTTTTACGATAATACACGATTTTTCTACGGTAAATTTTTCTTGTCAATATTTACTTCCCGACTCCAAAATATAAGCTGTCAAAGTTCATGTATAACAAAATCACGAAAAAACAAATTAGTAAATCTCTCCGGGATCACCTTTTACATATAAATAAAAATATTTGAATGCGGCATCTCGTTTTACTACGCTTTATGTGCGTCTTTATATGTCGTTAATTGATTCTTGGATTGCCATGTTTTCTACATATTTAGTCATTCCAAGAAGAATCTGGTTTTTAACAGTCCGGAATCGATTAGCCGAAACGTGCAAAGAATTATTGTAAATAAATATTTATTTCTAAAAAGTATTTCACCGTTTTGCGATAAAATTGTTTGAGCGTGTGCTGCCGGGTGACTGCTATCGATATATCTTTAATGACAATTTAGAGCTCAAATGTAAGGGAGTGAGTTTTTTTTGAGATCGTTAATGATAATCCGCTGTGTCATAATTTGAAGTTAATTTATTCAGAATATCAATGACTGCTTACTAGGCTACGCTCACGTTTTTTATGTCGCACGATTTCCTATGGCTGATTTAATAAATAATTTCTCTCAGTTATTATTAATGTTAGTTGTATATATTCAGTAAAATCCCGACTCCTATGCCTTTCAAGAGATCTCTAAAAAACGAAAAATACGGGAAAGCTTCAAATTTACGAAGTTGTAGAAACAGCACTCGACACTTCATTGTTTCTTTGCAGTTTGGCACTTCAATTTAAATAAAGAATCCTCAATCTCGCTTACTATTCTAATAAGAAATTCATCAATATGTTTGGAACAAAAAGAATGATTTTATACTTCCGAAAGCAAATAACGCCTCTGTTAATGACAACAAAAACGATAATAATTATGGCGGGAAGAAAAATGCGGGATCACCTAACATTGTTCTTGTGAGGTGCACGGCAAGGACTCTATAATATGGACGAAACATGCGAGGAATTATAATGGAGTATCAACTGTTATGATATATTGTATAATCGAAGTGAAGTGATATGTATCATGTTTTAAATATATATACTGTATTTTCTCGTTAAACCACGGTGTCAATCGAACATAGGTTATCACTTTATTTGTATTACCATAGATAAACAATTTCTGCAAGCTTTGATCGGATTGTAGCAAGTCTTATCTCTAGTCTCATATTTAATGGATGAGGAAATTAAAAATAATATATATTCAAATATACGGATACGCACCTCTTACTGTACATTTACATGGCATGTTTTCTCAATGATGCTAAACCAATATAAGGTCACCAAAAAACAATTGTTTAATGTTGACTAAAAAATAATGATTAAATAAAAAAGCATATTTGTTACCTTTTCCACAATTTCTTATTATTCAGATCAGAATCTACTTAGCGATTATCAACATTTCAAATAAAACAAGGCTATTCATAAAAAGTTTTGATTTTTCATTCTGCATAATGAGTTGTAAGTTGAAAAAAAATGAATAGCCTTGTTTTAATTTATATTACATAAGTCGATAATACTCGTGATGAGCGGAACCGGTCCTGACGTTAATAGATGGTTAAGATAGTTCGTGTGAAATTTGGTCCAATATAATTAAAAAATTATTCCGACTCTGGCAACACATTCTTCTTAAGTTTCATAAAAACATTTAAAAAATTGAAAGATGTACCCAAAAGAGCCTAATTTTCTTTCCGTTGGTATCTATTGGGTTGATGCAAAAATTATGACCGTTTTTTATGATCCTAGGTAAAAAAAAAAAATCTTCAGAAATGATGCATAGTATCTTCTTTTAAATGATTCCATTGTATAAAGGAGCCTTTCCCTCTACTTTCTATTCAGTTTTGGCCTGGCCAGAGTACAGTGAAGAGCCCTTGTATTTTTTCAAAATGTCGATCGACAAAGTGCATTTACGTCATTGTTTACTTTATGAATTTCGTAAAGACAATACCGCGAGTGTGGCAACCAAAAACATTTGCGAAGTGTATGGAGAAGATGTCATCAAAGTTCGACAAGTACGAAGATGGTTTACAAAATTCCGATCTGGGGATTTTTCACTAATTGATAAACCACGTACCGGGCGGCCATTGAAGTCTGATGACGACAAGTTAAAAGTTATAATTGACACCAATCGACGTCTAACCACCAGGGAGATCGCGTCGATGATGGAAGTCAACCAAACAACCGTATTAAGACATTTGAAGCGTATGGGGATGGTTTCGCGGTACGACGTTTGGATACCTCATCAATTGTCGGCTGCCAATTTATTGGATCGTGTTTCAACGTGCGTTGCTTTGAGTGCGAGACAAAAACATGAACCTTTTTTGCATCGTTTGGTAACGGGAGATGAGAAATGGGTCGTTTACAACAACGTGACAAGAAAAAGACATTGGGCTATACCTGGACAAGCCCCATTAACAACTTTGAAGGCCGAAATCCATCAAAAAAAAGTTATGCTTTGTGTTTGGTGGGATTGCAAGTGTATTGTGTATTTTGAACTCTTGGAACGCAATCAGACGATTACAGCAGAACGATATTGTCAGCAATTATCCAAATTAAACATCGCCCTTCAAAAGGATAGACCAGAATTGGTAAACAGAAAAGGGGTAGTGTTTCATCATGACAACGCGCGACCACATGTGGCTATGATGACCCAACACAAGCTAAATGAGTTGAATTGGGATGTTATCAAGCATCCACCGTATTCTCCAGATCTTGCTCCTTCCGATTTTCATTTATTCCGATCGTTGCAAAAAATTTTAAATAATAAAAAAATTGATACAATAGAACAGGTAAAAACATCCCTTAATACATTTTTCGCATCAAAATCCACGGAATTTTACACTAGTGGTATTAATAAGTTGATAGAAAGATGGGAGAAAGTTATAAGAACGGATGGAAATTATATAATTGAATAAATAAATAATATAAATAAAAAAAAAAATGTTTAATTTTATATGTAAAAAACGGTCATAACTTTTGCATCAACCCAATAATTTGTTCAAATGATTGTAGCCAACAATGTCAAAATGCGTCAAGACATGCTGAGAATTTATTCTCGAGAATTCCAAGATTTTTGCCGTCTCGATTTCGGAGAATAATTTCGATGTAATCATTTCAATTAAAAATTTTGTTCTATAAATATTCATTAAATAATTGTCTATGAAATGTTTTCCATTTCTTTCAATACGTATATACCTACTTATATAAATATCTGTGTTTCCATAAATAATACTTTTTTTTCTATGATCCTAACGATAAATCATCAAAGTCTTGAATCCCGATATTTCCCGGGACTTTTCAAAAGTTGTTTCGAGACCCGGGAATGGAAAAACCGTTAGACTTCAGAATCCCTGGTCGGCATGTAGTGTAGAGGAAAACACACATGATAACCTCCGACTGTTAAAACAAAATTATCATAGATAAATATTCAATTCATAAATGCCATATGTACTCTTTTACAAAAGAGACTGAGTGAACACTTCAGCTCATCATAATTCATATGTGAAATGATTTAATACGCGTTGAGTCATCTGAGCAGGCAAGCGGAATAATGTAATAAGTAATGAGGCACTTAATTACATTATGCATAATACTAATCCGCTATGGCCATAGCTCTCCCCACATTAAAACCTCGTTCGATATATTACTTAACTACCAAATCGTTGATTAACCAGTGAAATGATTTTGATCGATTAATGGATTTGAATGACGAATGTAATATTAGACAAAGCTAAAATTTATATTTTTTTTTAAATTTATTGATGCACTGACTGTTAACGTTTTAACTGTTGAAACGGCTGATTGTAGTGTGGTGAAAAGGACACTCAAAATATAAGAGTATAAACAGTGTCAAAACTTCAGTTTACAATATATAGTATGTGTATTAATTAATATGTACTACCCACGGGTAATTGAATTACCCGTCAAGAGTTTATCAAATATGTTTTATTTTTATTTTACACAGCAAAGCGATTCAAAAGATTTGCCGACCTCTAATGTAACCAAATTTGTCGTGATAATCTCCATATTTTTTTTACACTTAATTTTTTGAATACGAAGTGTAATGTAATATTCTTTACGCTTTATAGAAGGCTAAAATCGATAAAATTTGAATCTTAACTATAGACAGCCCTTCAAGCTCTATCATTCAAAACCCGACATCTTCGGATATTAAATATTCAGAGATAAATACTTATTTTAAATGCTTTGGTTTATACCTTTTTCCACTGGTAATTTCGAGCCTAACATTGAAAACTGTCAGTTATATTGCACCCGTTTGGTAGAATACACGAAGATGTCGGAAGACGATACTCGGGTCGTGAGTGACGAATCTTGTGAAACTGGGCATAGTTTAAATGCCACATATTTGACATAGAAACTCCCATCAAGCACCATTAGTTGAAATCTTTCTTAAATTATTAATATTGATAGCTTTGTTAGCTTTGTTATTTCATTCAGCGTGTTACTAAACCTGTTTCGATTATTCGAGAAGCATCTTCAGACTACTGACTGTATCGTAAGGTTATTAATTAATTACTTTATTAAACCTAGTTTCTAAATCTTAATATAAAAATTCCAATTAAAAATCATTACTACTTTCCGGAGGTGTAAACCTTTCGATGAAATAAATATCGATTTTCATTTAATTTTAAGTTACAATCGAAAAGAAATTCATTCCCCATCGTTAATACGCTACTGTTACGATAGTGTACATTATTATTATATCTCTCATCGTTTCATAAGACTGCGTAACCTCTTTGAAGATGCATCGCGGTCACAAAAAATGTCTGAGAATGAAACTAGCCTAACGGAAATGTGGTCTGATTTTTGCCCTCCCCGTGGTTTTTTTTTTACCGCGTAATTCATCCCAGCTGATGGGATACAAAATTATTTGGTTTTGTTTCTTTATTTCTTATTCTGACAGTGAAATTCTTGCGGTGGGCTCTTGTCTTATCACAGCTGTGATATTTTATTGTTTAATCAATCTGAATCATAATCATACATTTTGCCGCATTTTTTGTGCTCATTTAATGCACGCTGTAAATATTTCATCAACTATTTTGCTATAATTTATCTGTGTTGACTGTGGGCCGTTCTTATCATTATAATCGTAAAGTAATTGACTTTAACTTCTCGATGATATACATTTTCCGCAGATTCTCAAACTGTTTTAATGTTGTTGATCTTAAAAAAATCTCCGCCGTAAATGTGATTTTTTTTATGTCGTGAAATTACACTGCACAATTACCTGTTAAATGATGAACAAAGATTATTTTTTAAATTTTGAATTAAATTCCAAGCGCTTTAAAAATGCAAATTCCATTGAAAAAGCCAAATAGCACCGTGAAGCATTATGGGGATTTACCGAGTTCAAATTTCTATTTATTTATTTTCTTGAACTATTTCCACGTGAACGAAATTTTTGTGCACTGCTTTTTACTGAATAGAACATCTTTTAAAAATAAAAAAAACTACTTTATTAATACTAAAATAATATTTTTTTTTACTTCAAACTCTGGCGTGTGTGGAATGGCTCCTGTTAAATATTTTTTATATTTTTTAATATTTGCGGCTTATATAGATATAGTATAGCAAGTCCACATTTTAGGTTTATTGGTTGAATTGGCATTTAATTTGTAGAACTCCATCATAACATGCTGAAAAATAGCAATGTATATTTATTAGTTATCAAGAAACAGAAATATTCCACCAAGAAGTAACAAGTTGATAGGCATACGCGACAATAACAATTAAGAATATATTATATGGTCAATTTTACTCTGTTGAAAATCTTTGATATGCAATGTCCCAAGTATAATTGTTCATACGTAAATCAATGAAAATTTACACTCTTCTTTATCTATGATAAACAACCAATCAATGAATAATATCTTTACATATTTTAAACATTTTGTATGGTACAAATATCAAAAATTTTATAAAATTGGTTTACAGGTTCGTATGTCGTTTTCAAATAGTTTTGTTTCCCGTTCAAAATAAAATTTGTGAATTGGGGCTATCTCACTGTTTATTTTATTTAACTTTTCCCTATTAAGGACGCATACATTTTGTTTTTAATATTGCTAACATAATGGTGGGTATAACCGGTAATCTGAAATAAAAGCGTTTACACATATTGTGATGAGGAAAAAAATTGTATGATCAGTCACGTCGCAAATAAATATTTTTGGACATGTGATTGGTGCAGATGTCATCAGTCGTCAATTATTGATGCTTACAGATTACTGAAATTTAAACTTTTTAAGAAAGATTTAATTATAATTATTTATTGAAACGCACATTTTTAATATGAAATGCGATATGATGGATGAATAAAGATATATATTGAAGTATTGGTTATAATTATTTTATTGTTAAATGCGAGATTAAAAAAAAGGGTCACGCAAATCCCCCATCACAATACTTTTTCGGATAGTTATTTAAAGTGTAAGCAATTTTATTAGTGATTACTTATTCTATTTTCTGAAACCCTCAAAACTGACCTTTATAATATTGTGTATGGTTCCTAAAAAGAAAAGTTTAAATATCTACGGAGAATTGGGATATCGCATTTTAATAGAATTACTCAGATAGTGAAGAGATAAAAAGGTAGATAATTATTTGATTGCCTACATATTTTGTTTGAATTACCGATCAAACAGTCTTTAGTTAACTGTCGCAATTAACGTTGTTCGGTACTTCGTAATTCGGTCGTATGAGACAGTCATTGGGCGGTTTTAAAAATTGCTGTCAACAGCGTTGTTCTAAAATGAGTTCAAATATTGTTCATTCATAGTTTTATATTCGAGTTATATAAATAACTGTTTCGATAAATCCTTCAATGTCTTATTACTTATGTGACGGAAATTGTCCATTTTTGTGATTTGACACTGTGTTAAGAGTGTAAGTGTATCGATAAAATATACTAATTTTTATAAGTCTGTGTGTTTGTGTAGAAAATGTACACTCATGCAGATAGTTATTGGAATGACGAATTCGAGTAAGTTGTATTTATACTATAATACGAGCCATATAGAATGAAAGCTCTTTCGATCGAATATGAACGTTTGAATTTTTGAAACATTGTACATTTCCACATTTTTTGTCATTTGCGATTTGGATTTTGACTTTCGGCATTTCAGGAATTTTATCACACTGGTGCAATAGAACTGATACGCATTAAACCATTTGCATCGGTTATACACAATCATAAGGGAAATTGTACATAGAAACAAATTTAATAATTATTGATTTGATTATAATGACGTTCATTTTTTGTTTATGATACTTTTATAGATGACACATACAGCTTATGATTTTTTGATGGAAGTTTTTTACATTAAATAATAATTAAATTTGAATTGTTGAAACTAAGTACGATTCCACACATTTAAAATGTTTCAACAAATCAAATTTGATCTTGAATTCTCAGTCGATATTTTAAATTAGAATGTAAATGTATTATGGAGTTATAGGAATGTCGGGGAGTCATCGATAATATATTTTGTTAAATCGATTCCGAATGGGTAATATTTGAAATACAGATAAAACAATAAACTTGGGCCGTGTTTTAATTTATTTTGCAAACGTTGACAGAGCTCGCGATGAGCGAAACCTGGCTTAACTTTAATTACATTAATTTCTCGAAACAGTTCTGAATATTGTGTTTTAATATGATAATATTATGCCTTTCCTTTAAAGTGAAACTTAAATTAAGCTCAAATATAGTTGTGGCGATGGCATGTAGTCGAAATAATTGTTGACAAGCTGATATCAATTCCCATAGAAATTAATGCTTTATTATTTTTACTAATTTGTTCCATTAGATGTAAAATATCAATGAGCAAATTAAATCGTTGTTTGATCGCTTTTTGTTACACTGAATTGGCTTACTAAAATTTATAGTCTATAAATAAAAAAAATATTGGTGACAATTTAAACAGTATGTATAGAAGTTTTTTGTATGTATTATTGACGTAAGGTAAATTTGAAGCATATTTTTGTGCTTTCGTGATGCCACCTGCGTATATATAAAAATAAAGTTTGTCATTAGAAGCACATAATACCAATTCAGAGGTAGGAAAAGCTTTCAGGAAAAAAATAAAGCTTACAATACACTGTCATTTTCACCTGCTCTTCTAAATTCTTTACTGCGTCAGCGCCACTTGTGACTTTGTCTTTGTATCTCACCCCTGACACGCCTGTCTTTTCCGACGTCAGGCTTTGAATTGCGTCGCTCGAGGGGGTGTACTCGCAAACTGCGCGACGAGGGTTGGTTATGGTATCACCTTGCACTCTGTCGAGGGCGTACGTCTCCGATGCCTCTATTCACTTTGACGCATTTTTTTATGACATGGAATCTTATTTTTGAGATGACGCTTGCATTGCGTCACGTAGGAGGAGTCTGTGCGTGTCACTGTGTAAAGTTTTAGTAATAAATTAGTCATTAATTTAAGATATCGATTGACGGTGCCCCATGGAATTTCACTATCTAATTTTAATCGATCAAACTCAATACAGTTCTACATGTGTAGTCGTTCACAACCCGAGTTCCGCTTTTGAGCATTTTCAAACATTCACAGAAGTACTCAAACGTGCAGTCAGTTAACAGTCAACAACGTTTACTTAAAAAAAATCGATTACTAAGTTGATATCTTAATTATTAATAACATTTTTTATAACATAATTAAAATACGTGAAAAGACTTATGTCAATCAATAAATATTTTTAAAAAATCCAGATTTATTTATTATCGAATTTAATCAGTTCTTTCCCCACGTGTTTTGAACAACTTGCAATATTATATATTTTGTGATTTTTTTGTTAATATTATAACCACAAACCTATTTTCGAACCGTTATTAGATATTCCGCAATAGAAAAAGACGAAATTTGAAAATCCAATGTATTGTACAATACCTTTTTACATTATTCAAGCCACTTAGCATTCAATATTCATTACCGATTACTCCACGCTCTTTGTCTACTGATTTCAAAAACAATACATTAAGTACGTTGAATGTTTGCGATTTTTATTAGCATAAAAGATACGCATCTGTTCACTTTGCGAGTGGCGGGTGATTCGACCGCACACTCTGGCCTCTTCAGTCTCTCCACCCTGCCTCTCCGTTTTCGATTACAACGCCTTAATTGGAAGACGCCTTTTCGGTCCGACGTCGTAATGAAGCGGCGCGAATGGGGAGGGACGTCGGCGTCGTTATTACGTTTAAACGTCACGTAGCTCGTCTGAAGGCCGGATGTTCAGGTTCAGAGACCTGGAGCGCGGTCAATTTCGCAAGGCGGCCTCTACTTTTCAATTAATCTTCGGCATTTTTCTTCATTATTTGACAGCGTTTTCAATTTGCCTTATTTACGCGACGCTAGAACTACCACTCTCAATTGTATTAGATTTTTAAATACATTACGTAAAAAATATATTAACGTATGCGTTTATGTTATCACTGTTATATTAGTCGTGATCGAATAGTCAGTGTTCATTTAGTTATTATCTTTACATCTCAATCGCGAAATGTCAAAAAGCTATCAATATTATGGAAGTTAAAACGACAAGCTTATCAATCTTATCGGTGACCAAAAAAATGGACGTCAAGAAACTCGTTTATGTGCAATATAATCGGTAAAAAGTATTTTAAACAAGACATAATGTCAAACATAAAAAAGTCCTGTATGATGTGACTTCAAAATTAAACACATCGTCATATTCATTATACGAAAAAGCAGTTAACAAAATTTTTTACTTGATAAATCTTCTGGGTATTAGTAAGCTCTCGAGAAATTGAATCGTCGAATCCATCTTTCTTCGCTTTTCTTTTATCTATAATATATTATTTTTATCTTATTAAAAGCTTCGGGCGGCAATCGATTATTTGTAAGCAGAACATTTCAATAGATCTAGAATGACGATGATCTTACAATAAAATTTAAGAAGTCGACCGAGGGATTAGATTTCAAAACATGTGGAAGTCTACAGTGTTCGAACGATTAACTTCCAGAGTACTTTATATAACATAAACTTCTATTGGAGAAGTCTCGTGAAATAATTTTATAATAAAGTGGAATACGTGAGCTGTAATAGCAAGTTTTATCAAGTGAAACTCCTGTAGCGGATTCGGTCGTAATTTCATTTAATACATTTTCATTATTGTAGCCAGCAACTGGGTCTTGTGCATTTTATTATGATCGTAAAACCTGACTTGGAAATATGTATACTACAAATTTTATTTTTGAAAATTTATTCAAACGACAGCTTTAAAAACTCATAATGCTGTTTTAAGACATATAATATAATTCGCTTTGATTTTCTTTTTTATTTGTTTTTGCAAGTATTCCTTGTAATATATGCGACCGAGCAGTGTTTTTCAAAACATTCAGCGTTATATATTGAAATGGGTTTTCTAAAATAATACCAACATTTCCATATTAGGAAAACTTTTCAGACTTAACACTCACGACAAAACGTAAACGTCATCGTGAAATACTACAGCGTGTGACGATATGGCGGGAAAATGCTTTCCAATTTCCGTACATAGCCAAAGTAACGACGGCTATTGACACAACTTTTACGTTACGTTTTATATTGCGCCGTGTGAAGCTTCCGTGCGCCTCCTCGACTTCCGGCCGGCATTTCCAGCGGCGACACCCTAAAGCTCTCGTACTTAGCATTTCCGCATTTATTATTTTTATAATAACTTAGTATTATTTATTGTATTACACGTTTATTGGAATGAATGGTTTTTAACCTCTCATTGATCGAATATGTAAATGAACAAAGTGTTGATTTTCCTTGGTAGAAAATAATCGCAAACTGAGTTTTTTTTACTGTATCCAAATGTTGCTTTTTTAACTATCTATAACTGTACTTTTTTTCACGTGTAGCATATAAGAGTATAAGATTTAATCAATAAATTTCGTTATATTATATGAGGCGTTGAATAGCAAAACCTTATTAAGTTTATTTTCATATAATATGTTTTGGATATATTGATGCCATTTTATACTGCTTGCGGTAAGCGTAGCTGATATTAATATTTATAATGTAACTCAAAATTGTATTTTATAATTTAATCATCATACCTTTCTATCAAAAAGTTAGGTTAATAGTGTTTACTTTTTATTACAATAATTTGAAAATATAAAACATAAACCATCAAATATTACTTTTATTTCAAGCTCACTAATGATCATTTTTTTACTTTCCCGTACAATTTATCGACATTAACATACATTTAGATCTACTTTTAAAGATAACGAAAATTGAAAAGCAATCTGATATCGTACATTGGTCTGCGTAACATTATTACTACCATTTTTTTATATGCTGATTTTATATTGAGATTTTTTTTAACTAAAGTCATTTATTTACATTAACGCTAAATATTTTATCGATTATTTACGCGTTCTTGTTTAGAAAACAATGCTTTCCAAAACGTTTATTTTTACTTTTTATGATTTCGATAAAAATCTTAAATTATTGTTATTATATATCTGTTTCCCCATAAGCTGCCGAATTAATTTAAGAATGTTCCAATATTGAATACTTCAAAAATCAATTAAATATTGATGTTTTAAAACAAATGTATGACAATAATTGAGACTATTTAGTCGTAGGGCTGTGTTTTGTAGTCGTTAAAAACGAGCGTCCCTGACCACTTTTTCGATTCGATGATTCTTAAAATTATTATTCAACTAAAAAAAAAATAATAACAGGAAAACACTTACCCCAAAGCAAGTAGTAAATTACAGCTAAAAAAAAATTTAAAACTGTAATTCATATCTTTGGTATATAGACGATGCTAACTGTTTATTTTACGTCAGCTCTGTTGAATCCGTGTGGTGGAATGCAAGAAGATGCCGTAAGATGAAAACCCGGGACGTTAGTGACAAAGTATGTGGAATCGTACAAAGTTGTAACAATTCAAATTTGATATTGAAATTCCATCAAGCACCTTCGATACCATAAATTATTGAAAGAACTAAGCCGAAATAGCTATCTTATACATCTTATAAAACTTTTTGAGCTAATATACATTGCTGTTTTTTCACCGAGTCATATAAATTATTAGGAGTTTCACATTATTCCCTATTCGTGATCTTGTATCGCAACGTAACACTGTAACACGAAAATTCGCCGCATCTCTCTGGGGAAATACACCACGTCGTTTTATTCTCTTTGGATTCGCTCTTTTATTGCAGTATTGGCGTAGATATCATACGACCCTACGCTGGATATTTTGTAATCTAGCAATCAATATGAAATAAGCTTATGTTGGATGTTCGCTGATATATTATTCAATCGCTTTTCGAGCGGCATTGTAGATAAGTAGGTAAATCATCATTTACAAAACATTCAATAGCCCCGATTTACTTTACTTTAAATATTATTCACGCTTATAATACTTTATTACCGTTCATTTAAAGTAGCACAATCATTTTGTAGACAACTGTGTTATATTTCAATATTTTTCTATGAAAATATTGTATTATTAACATCTAAATGCAAATCCTACTATCGTGCTTTAAGACGTGAAAGATTCTAGTAGCATTCTCGCGTTTAATCGACTTTCTCGTTTTAAAACATACATACATATAGAATTATTTTCTCGTTCGCGAGCGTTGTTTGTCAATATAATAAATTACTTTTTTCGTAAAACATTACGCGTGCCCCGAATCAATTTCATTTTATATCAATGGAACGTAAACTGAAATAATGAATAGTCTCCCTTTAGTATTAAATAATATCGTAAATAGTGGCTATTTATATACACTAATTACTGTTTCAGTTTTTGCTGATTCTTTCAAATCCCTTTTAATATTGGACTAGAACGATCTTGTCATATGATCATCGTCGAATTTAATTGGATTTCCGCTTTCATGGCCAATGGTTCTCATGTAAATTTTTACTGTGCCCGTATTATAACTATCAGTGGTTCTATGGAAATATCTCGTGGCTGAAAATTTTTTTTTTTGAACTGTAATAAAAACAAGAGTCTAATTTACAAACGACGAATCAAGTGTTTTCAATCAATTTGAAAATATTAATATTTATCTGTAAAAAACATTTTCAGATTACCAATATTTACCATGAAGCTGTTGATGGCTGTAGCATACTCTTCTGTGGCCGCACACGATTACCACAATTCTAGACACATTTCCAGGCTTTTAGATTTAAACTTTTTGCTTTCATTGGTAAAATTTCCCGATATTTAATATGTCGCCATAAGTTTCAATAATATATATTTCTCATATATATATATATGTATATATGTGTGTGTGTATATATATATGGTGTTAACTGTCACTTCTTGGTGAAAAAACACTGTTTACATAATAAAATGCATGCAGTATTTCCATAAGAATATTTTCATAAAAACATGTCATAAATACGTCATTAATTTCGAATCAACTTAATATAAATATACTTTAATAATATGAAGTGGGGGTGCCTAAAACACTCAGATTGAAGTGAGGAACGAATTATTCCAAATCATTTTTTATGCTTCATTCTCGTTGAGCGGGAACTCGGTTGTGCCACTCGTCAAATGCCAACCAGACATGCAAAATGATTTTTCTCGCTTTCCTCCGCAAAGTGCTTCCGTTTCGGCGGGAAGCGGATACGGGCGTGACACGTGACCTTTGGCTTCTCGACCTTCAGCCGACTGGCGAACTTGAATTGTATGTATCTGACATCTTGTTGCGTCACGCTACAATACAACATTAACTATACATTTAAATTTAGTGTGGGAAAGCTGGAAATTTAAAAAAATATAATTTGAGAATATTAATCAAAAAAAATTGTTTTGCTGTTTTGCTTATAACTGACAGAACTTAAATATTACAGTGCAAGAATATCGTCTCGTGTGATATATATGGACTACATGACGTTTTATATTATTTGAATTGATTAGCTCATATATTTTCTTTTGTTTACTAAAATTATCAGCAGCACTACTGAATTAGGTTTTTGAATATTCATTGATACAATATCCTTTGGGTGGCTCACTTGGGAATAGGTTGACCAAGAAATGTAAACTGATACTTATTTTAGTTGTATCACAGTTCTGACAATGAAGGAAACTGAAATAGCTACCGACAGACCCATCTAAAAAAAATAGTGCTTATTTTAACATTGATATTTTTATCATATTATAATAGAGGTCTACCTAGTAAGTTCCAATTCAACGAATAATAGCAATACATATGTTTTTAATCCAATAGGTGTATTTCATTTGGAGTAATGTAATCTAGTTTTTAATTTAAAAATATTTTAAGGGGCTTGATGGAGTATCAATATTGTATTTGTACTTTTGAAACCGTGTGCATTACCGCATGTTTTGTCATACACGATACGGGTTTCAACTTTTGACATTTTCAGGCATTACATCGCATGGATGACACATAAATGATATATATGACTACAAATTCAATTTAAAAATTTGGTGAAGATTTTCAAGTAATATTTTTCTTCGCTATTGTATGATTGCTGTATAGAAAAATAACGCTGACATAGTGAATGTCAGTAATGAATACGCTTGCCCGGCATTTGCGGACTGTTATATCATTTTAGTTATGCCAGTTATATCATACGATACGATGTGTTGCGTTTCTGATGAAATTGATCCACAAATAGACCAACTAAGTGCTTGATGTTTATCATTCTTGGTGCTTCTACACGCTAGTATTATTATGCCTTGTAATATTAGTCGGTATTATAATGTCAATCAGAACAAAAACTACGATTAACTACAGTCCGTGTTTTGGAAAAGTGTGTTGTGAAACCCGGTTTATTCACCCTTTAATCATAACCCAGCGCACTAATCATATGTTGTCACAATATCATAATTTACGATAATGCCTGAGAATATTTGATAGAATTTCAATATCAAATTTGAATCATTGAATTTTGTACAATTTTACATGTTTTGTCAGTCACGACCCGGGCTGATCATTAGCTGTGTGTATTGTTTTTAAAATCGAATGTAATAAAAATTAAATCAATAGTTAAATATATTTCAGAAATATATTTGGCGCCTATCTATAGGTTTTATACATTTCCTATTTGATTCCTCTTGTATAAAACCGGTGCCAATCGATTTTCTATACGCTAACTGCTTGGTACTCCGATGCTCAACGCCATGGAACTGTTTGTTAGTTAACCATGGTCTTTGTACGCCCTATCTTTTAGTATTTGATGGGTGTCCACGTTGACCATTGCACAACGGAGCCGAGCATAATACTGCCGTTGATAGTTGAATAGATTTTCGGTGTTTTACAGATTTTATGCACACACCATTAAGTGTCAGGCAGTTGCTCCAAAGACACCCTCAATTATGATTCAAAAAAAAACTGTAGAGACGCGTAAAACTTATCGCCTTGTGCCTTTGAAAAATCACGGATGTGAAAACATTGGTGCGGGGGATTTCGCCGAAATGTAACTGATAGTGATTATCTGTCAATATTATCAGTTTTGCCAATCTATTGGATGTCTGTAATATTTGATGAATCGAAATTATTTTGCGTAATTTTTAAACATATATCCAATGTTCAATCGAAAGTAATGACCGCGGTTGAAAATGCTGCATCAACAAATTTCGTTGTATGAAAAACGGCTAAAAATCAGCCACGAATACAAAACTCGTTAAGTGTTTTGCAACTGACGATCGTATTTATCTGTCGTACACGGACTTAAACGTTCCTTGCAAAACTGATAAAAATATGTACTGAAAATAAATTGATAACTAAAAAAGGCTACGTTGTTTTTAAGCAATAAAACGTAATGTTCCGTATTTTTTTACAATTATATATTTAACATTTTTATATGTTAAAGACAAGAACGGGTTTCGCTTATCGATAAATTATCTACCGATCAGTTGATAATGCTCGTGGTGAGCGAAACCGGGCCTCTCCTTGATAATATCGAATTGTCGAAATAGTAACAAAACTTATATTTTATCATTTAAATGCATGTCCACCAAAAACTGAGAAGTCGTGAGTGAGAGATGTCTGGGGCATGTGGAAATGTACAAAGTTTAACGTTTTAAATTTGATATCAAATTTCCATCAAACACCCTCAATCAATGTCGTAAATTAAATTACTGCTATTTAATGCCATGTTCGCCAATTGTTTCTTTCAATATATTATTATAACCAAGGTACACAAGATCCGTTAGACCAATTGATTTATATCAGTCCTACTCTATATTTGATTTTGAACATTTTAAAAATTGTTTAATTTCACAATTTATTTTTTTTTAATTTAACAATCACAAAATAATTATATATCTAGTATTTTTTGCTATTTCAACATGCTAAAATACACAGAGGTTAACTTGCTGATTTAAAATTCGAATACTGTTTGTTGTGCCATATTTATTTCTCAAATTTCCCGATGACATAATTTATAATCTTCTATGTTTTTCATGTGATATTTTATTACTAGCATCCCTGTAAATCGAGTGATTCTTTCATAATAAACGATTGTAAAATGTTGATTTGAATGTTATCCGAAACCATTCAATATTAAGATCCCCTTATGTTTAATATACGCATGATTTTGATACATATAAGTGCTGGAACCCACTATATTGTAAAGTTATAAACTCAAAGTTTTTTCCTAAAATTGATTATATCTTAATATTTCATCAGTTTAGTAATTTACGCGAGTTTATTTAATATTTAGACTTGCAGTTACTAAATAAGTGATTTTATGCCAGTATCTTATTTGCCATATAAAATACAATATTTTTTCTGTTTATTAAATCTATTTTTTCGTGAAAAAATTGTCTATAACAGAAAGAGACACGTTGTTCCCATTGTTAATTACGTACACTTTGTTTGATTGTTTTGTGTTCAAATTGAAAGTTTAAACGATAAACAATTTTAAACGTTCAAATTGTTTCAGAAAGTAAATTGCACTTTTAAAAGATTCGTTCATTTTTAAAGCATTATATAAATTATACGATTGAATTAAAGCGGCTTATATAAAATCACAAATTATTATTATTTAAATATAGACATTCACAACATTAAACTATTATACCTTTCTATTTTTTGCCACATTATTTACATTACTTGTTTGTTGCGAGAGTTTTCATTTAATTCGCTAACCGCGATCAACATTCTTACACATAATCATTTTGCGAATAACAGGTTAAAAATGATTGCATATTTAAATTGAAGAACAAAATGCGTTTTTGTTTACTTATCGGGTACGAAAAAATAATCTTTAGTTGGCTAAAATAGCACAAAATTTATCCAGCTGATTCACTTGAATTTAACATATTTATTACATGGATAGTGATCGAATTGAGAATTGATATGACGGTAGACGTTATTCGGGTACAATGGTGTACGATATTCCATCCCCAAAAACTTATGTTGGTGTTTAAAAAAACTTATGGAAATTATCAGTAAAAAATCATGGGCATATTTTACCACCATGCATTCAAAATTTATGGAAAGAGATCTCAAACGCCGGAAAACCTTTTTTTTTATATATCTAAATCTTTTAAAAGTAAAAATGTATTACTTGGTATAATTGGGTTATTATTTTATAAACCAAGACATGGTTAAGTGTGTAACCATTTTTCAGGCATAGATACATCAGATTTTAAATTATATTATAACAATTTTTTTAATAATCTTTAGATGTAACACAGTTTTTTAAATTATAAAGCCACATTACTACTGTTCACTTTTAAGATTTTTTATAGTACTTATTTCCATAGGATATTTTATGATCAGGACCGGTTTCGCTCATCGCGAGCTTTTTATACATTGTAGAAATAGTAATAAAAATGAACAGTTAACACACTTAAAGTATGCAACACAATTGTTGACTGAATGTAGATATGTTTTGATTGGCATTTCTTAAGTTGAGCTTGAGAGCCATTAGAAGATAAAACTGTGCTATATATAGATCCCTATGACGAACAATTCTGTTCAAGTTTCAATTGAATTATCAAAGTCGCAGTTGAATCCTATTGACAGATTACCGTCTTATCTTAAAACAAAATGCTTGCTAAACTAGTTCTTAATCAAAGTGATGATTGTGTTCTATATTAAATTATTCATACTTGGTATTTGTAAAATATTAATTCAGCTGTCATCATTTTTGTGAGTATTTTCAATTTTGACCACTGATATAAGGACGATTTTCCGTAACCGTTACAATACAAACATATATTAGTATGTTAGTATATCTTGGAGGTTATAACAAATAATTGTGGTCATCGGTATGCTTCTCGATTGCGCTACCTTTGTTAATGTACCAAAAGCAATTTACAGTGCATCAGGCAATCGAAAGGGTCGTGAACCGAACCAAAAGACTGCATTCCTCACCCCGGTGACCGATACTCTCCTGCATTTTTAATCCGATCTAAAGAGTCGAGTCTTCAACATTTTGTACATTTCCATTTTTGTCCCGAGCTTCGCCTTTTGGTACCTTCAGAGACTTAAAATGATCGAGTTCAACGTGTCTAATACCATTCTACTTGAAACAATGCATGTTTCAGTACTTGAAGCGATACAATTCCATCAAACACAGTCGATTTCTGAACTAAACCAACATTTAACCCTGATATTAAAAAAAAACAATACAGGAGTAATGCTTCGCTTTAAGAACGTTTGGAGATTATCAGGAAAATATATTTCAATGCAAAAATTATTTCTTACACTAATGTTTTATGTTACTCTTTTGTCACTTTTAAGGTGTTAACTGTCACTTCTTGATGGAAAGGCATTATATTTTAAATAATAAAAACACATTTTTTTAGTACTTATTTCCACAATATATTTTTTGATCAGGACCGGTTTCGCTCATCGCGAGCATCAGTTGATAAGCGAAACCGGTCCTGATCAAAAAATATATTGTGGAAATAAGTACTAAAAAAATGTGTTTTTATTACTCTTTTGTGTTTTTGATTGACAACTATCTACACAATGCAGTCAGCCATATAAATAGTTGAGATGTTAACAATTTGAAGGATCCATAAATACCTCTAAAACATTAAATACTGTTTATTCATAATGCTCTCGAAGAGTGAAAGGAATTCCTTATGACATATATGATGGGACATAATTCAACCCGTTATTTAATTATGGACGAAAATTTAAAAAGTATCACTCCCGAATGCTCTAAATTACATTTCAACGATGGCGCCAGAGTGATGGCAATCGAGTTACATGAGAATAATAAATGCCGCTTCCATGGCAGCATTCGAGTGCAAATTGTTGAAATGAATTAAAAATTGTGTCCTTTTTTTAATATATTTTGTATCTCGGTTTACATCAAATATAGATCTCTTCGGAACACGTGTAAAATTTGTACTGTTCACATTTCGCTTTTTTACTCCCTCTCACTTCTCTCATAATTGATTATTATTTTCAGCTTGTTAGCTCTGCTTCTGTCATGGAGATAATCGCTATCTGCGTTATCAATAATTGCGGCATTTTTATTGCACTCGCTAACTAAAAATGATAAACACCAACACTGTGTTTTCCGCACCCATAATCATGAAATTGATAAACAGCTTACTTTTTCGTTTTTTATCAGATACGCAACATTTATCGTATTCTGTCAGTACAAATAACTTCATAGTCAATAGTGAAATATATTTTTTTCAAATATGTATTTCTCACACATGATCATTACAAATTTTCTTTACCCAAGCATTTTTCAATTAAATAAACATCGTCAGAAAAAAACAGCCATAATTGTGTTACATACAATCAATTTTAAAACTAAAAATTCATAGAACAGTAACCTGAGATATACGGTAGGATAGGGATTGACCGCGCTAACATTTAAACGATGTCGTTATTTTGGTGCAAGCTATGTTCGAATGCTGAAGACATCTCATTTTATTTACTAATTTGGCATTAATTTGGTAGAACTCCGTTATAATAATGTTGAAATATTACTGTATTTAGCTTTTAAAAAAATTTGTATGTTTTTAATAGCTATTTCGGTTTTCGCCACCGTTAAAACTATAACCTTTATGAAGATAAAGAAGTCGAAATAGCCGTCAAAAACCATACATAAAAATTTTAAGCGAAAATAATTCGTTGTTTTTAGTTTATGAAGTTGTCTCCGTGTCACGCAAATAAAATAAATCTCATCAGTCAATAAGAATGTCAATCGTGTGCAAATATAAAAACGCCACTGTACGCCGTTTGGAAGGAGTTCTTATGACAGAAAGACAGATGTTAAATGTATTTTCTGCTTTATAGTATAGAATATACACGTGCTGAAATTAGTTTATGTCAAAAGAACTGTTATTTTTTTATGAATTTTTAGAAAAAAACTAAACCATCTTTTTGCTATATTTTCCGTACTTTATTACCAAAGCGAATATTTGTCCAATATTTTAACCATATCCTCAAAATTGTATTTTGCCATTCGACTCTTATCTCTTATCGTCGGCATTAAATTTTATTGTATTACGGTAAAGTCATAGTACACACTTTCGAGTAAATTACTTAGATAACAGTCAAATAATATTGTTTTTGATTTTATATGTTTATTTCTAATATTCATTATGAATTTCCTGGCGACCATCAATTCATCATTTTTATATTGAATATTTTTTTTATTATCTGAATTTTACTATCGTGCACAATTCACAACCCGGGTCTCGTTTTTCGGAATCTTCGAGCACTCTATCCCACGTATGGAATACAAATGTTCGGGTTCTGATTAAATAAAACACTTATGTGGAATCGTTCACAGCTACACGAGCAGTGTAAAAAATATTTATTATTTTTTATTATGGATAGGTCTTTAAAAGCTTAACCCAAACATTCAAATTTAAATTGTTACAACTTTTTACTATTCCACCTGTTTTGTCACTAACGACCCAGGTTTCGCCGTTCGGCATCTTCAGGCATTCTATCACACGGATGCAACAGGACTGACAAAAAATAAACAGTTAACATCGTCTATGTACCAAAGTTATTAGTTACAGGAAAACACTTACCCCAAGGCAAGCAGTAAATTGCAGCTAATACAAATTCAATCTAAACGTTTATTTCAAAAATATAATAATACTTCCTAACCTTTAAATTTTTTCACTATAAATTACCATGTGATATTTTACCGTTTTCCTGTTCAGCTGTGAAGAAGATAGCAACACAGAGTGTTTTTGTAAGTGCGAATAAATTTATTGAATTCTGTGGAATATCAGGACATATCGGCCAACGCAATACAAAAAATTGTTTTTACACGTAAATGCACTATGTAATTCTTATATTTTTAATTATCAACTGTCAATGCGCTACTGCAATCAGCCGTCTCGACGATTAAAACTTTAGATGCCAAAAAATTTTCTTTTGAAAGGTATAGTTTTTACTTTACTCGCTGTGTCCTACATGGATGCATTATATTCTTGCATAATCGCAGTCAATTGGGATGTTGTAATCCATCATAATGTTCACTGTACCATCCGTCACATTGTTAGTCGGAACGTGTGCGCTGCAAACGTCATGATGTAGCTGTGAACGCTTTCGGAAGTGCCGCTCCGGATTTTCCGGCGTGCGGAACTGTTACCCAGCGGGCGACCTTCCTACGTCCTTGCGTGCATACTTCGAACGGACATATTTGCCCAATGCCTCTTTAACGAACGCTATATCGGACTATAATGTGTCATAAGGGCGTATCTATATAAACATCGTACTGAGAGAAATAGTTTTAATAAAGGCTTATTCTAAAAATGTAACTTAATTAAGCATTTGAAGTCTGTTTTCTATTCGCACGGGGGATACGCTCGAAAGGACTAGCGTGAAAAAAAATATCTGAATGTAAAATGTAATGGTACAGGTTATATTAAAGTACAATTCTTAGTAGTCGTACTGCATTTATTGATATGCTCGATCTATCATCTAAATATTTTATTTTCGTACACTCGATATGACTCTTTGCAGCATGTGTGGACAGTTGATATTTTGTAATACATAAGAGAATTTATAGTGTCCAAACTTTTGTGCAAGAGCTAACTTTGTATTGATATATAAACTGATTTGTCGTATCTCTGTTAGTTCGGTAAACACCATCGCTACTGAATTAATATTCGTCATTGGAATATCCTTTATGTGGCTTAGCAGGGAACAGGTTAAAGACATTCATTTTTAATCATAATAGTATATTCAAATCACAGCAGCTGCTTTTGCAATTTTAACCTTATTGGCCTAAAACCTCGATATGATTTATTCTTTACTACAGTCTATTTTTACTTCGTATGGGTCTAGTTATGTGCATCAAGATGCAGCTTATTGAATTTAATTTAATTATATTTTCATGTCCCAAGCAATATTTCTAATGTAATTTTTTTTTTGTTTCAGGAGCGGCGGCCGATCGGACAGAATGTCTGTCCACAGCGACGAGCCCCAGCCCGGGGTCAGTTCGGACTCTTTCTGGGAGCCGATGAACTACAAGCGGACGACGAAACGGATCGAGGATGGATACAAATTGTGCGCAGACCTCGCGCAGATGGTCACCGAGCGAGCTGACATGGAGAAGGCGTACGCGAAGGGACTTAGGGGATGGGCAAAGAAATGGAGTGACCTTATAGAGAAAGGTAAGCATAAGATGTTCTGAAAAGCTGTACCTCATTTAACCCATAGTTATGAAAGTAGTCGATTGTCTTTACATTCAATTTGGCTCTTTCACACTATAATTGATATTATTGACGTACAGTTGACTGGTTTTTACACTGCTGCGTTTGTGTACCCGTGTTTCGTCTATGACTGTCTACAAGCGTATGGATGCACTTCTTTACATGAAAATTTATGAGTTTTAATTAGTGTCAATTTAGAATCACGGAAATAAATGTTCTACCTGCCATAGATATACTAAAAATTTCTTTTGGTTCACCGAGAACGGTATAAAACGTTTGAGTCGCTTAAAACAGAAATCTGCCATGTGCAATTTGCGATACCATTCCTAACAAGTTTTTGACTTTCATAAATTTCAATTTTAAACTGTCATAAAAATCACTATTAACCCATCACTCGATTTGCTTTTTTGAATGTGCATAGAATGTTGAAAAAAAACTAGTAAGAACCAAGATTGGTCAATCTGATATGTGTGGAGAAATATTATCTAAGTTAATGTGCGTGTAGCAAAAAAAGTAAGAAAATTTTCTGGGTATATTTAGTTTGTTCAACATACAAATCCTTTTCATGTTAAGTGAAGTTTTATTGTACGCTAAAAGAATACATTTGCAGGAAATTACGGAGAATTTGTCGGGACCGCAGTGTTATTTCGTGCAAACCAATATGTCTCGTTTCACGTTTTCGACTGTAAATCAAATAGGTGATTGAAAAACATCTGTTACGTAATTCACACGCAAACTTTCACGTGTCCAGATGTTTTTGGACGACGACTGTATTGCATTTCATTCACGGAAAATATACCGGAAAAAATCACCCAACGAAATCAAAAGTTCCCATATGTTGTCGACTTTTTTGTTGCGAATTAATTTATGTTTTTTATACGAGCTGGTGCTTATTTTTGCCTGACTGCTGTGTTTGCTCAATACTCGTCTGCTATTAATTGAATTATCTTTTCGATGATACACTTGTGTGAAGTGCCGATTGGCCACCGATAATTCTATCCCCAACGCAGTCATGTGTTTATCATATCTTATTCAACGTTTGCCTTCATGCAGCTGTTATCAGTGATGGTATTCCGATGGCCGTCGCGATGTAATCTCGCTCTACAGTCCACGAACGGAATTTTGACGCTTTATTAGTAAATCGATATTGGACTATTTTATGTAGCGTAACATACGACTTTGATGTATTAAGCCTACTGTTGTGTATCAAGTTGTCGACTGAAAATATATCGTTGAACTTTTGGGTTAACGACTGAGGCCGATTTCGTAAATTGTTAAATCCTCTTAAGATATTATATAATATATATCCACTTATTAATTGTTTCTTAAAATTATTTTTTCTCCCAATCGATATCTTACTATCAATAATCTTTCATAATTGCTTCCTAATTTTGAATGTTTTTTTTAAAATTTAATTTTGATTGAACTTTAATTTTTTATTTATAAACTGTTTTATATATAAACTATACTTCGTTTAGATACATATATGTTGTATGATTACTTACGTGGTTGTTCTTGCGATGGCGGAAGCCGAAAAATCTATCAACAGCCATGTACAGTGGAACCTCGATCAACCGTTCTCGCATAATATGTTTTCCCGGCTGGAACGCTAATTTTTTATAGTCCCGTCAAACTCCCATAAGAACAATGTTAAATAATCCCGCATTGACTGTTTCCCGATTCCTCAATTTCCTCGATTAACCGTCTAAATATTTTGGTCCCGTCACAATTATTATCCCGATTGACCGTTTTTATTGCATATTCCTACGTATCTCGGCAAGCAAGTTTGACACAGCCGAGTGCAGGTGCTATGTCTAGACACGTTGGAATCCGCTGTACATGTTAGACGTAACGCATTGGGTGCATGTGCTATTTTTTGGATTGAAATCCACCATACGCGTATTATTGTTTATGATGCAAATGTAGAGTTGTTTAAAATTCATAGTAATGATGATTCCTGTACATAAAAACTTTTAGTCACAAGTTTAGTAATAAGTCTTTGTTCTTATTAAAGTGCCAAATAACAAAGAAGCAAACTAACATAAAGGACTTTTTTAAAAAATAAATTTTATATACAGTATGTACAAGTAACTAATAAATAAATGTTTTTTACGAGTTTACTTGTTTATTATCATTTTAAGCTTTCCCGCATTCACCGTTTCCCGCAATTACCGTTATTTTTTCAGGGTCCCTTGGAAAACGTAAAATCGAGGTTTCACTGTATATTAAAACTACTTCCTTTGTACAATTTATGATATCGACTGAAGGTGCTTGATGGAATTTCAATATAAAATTTGAATTGTTACAACTTTGTACGATTCCACTTGTTTTGTCACTAACGACCCGGGTTTCGCCTTTCGGCGTCTTCAGGCGTTCTATAACGCGGATGCAAAAAAAACTGACTAATTAGTGTAATGGAGTTCCACCAACTAAATGTCAATAGAATAAATACATGGAATCCGTGGTTCACGGGTTTTATCCGGGTATATCGCGAATCTGTGTCGACTTTGCAACTTTTTTTTAAATATTTTAAGCTAACTACACTTAATAACTATTTTTGTGTTCAGATTTAACCTTATTTATCCAGATAATAATCCCCATAATGGTTGATTGGTAAATTTGTTTGATGTCAATACATCACTGAGAGTTTAAGCAAGTGAAAGAAACGTTTTTTTTTAAGTAAACTTACCGATACAAGATAGCGCGGCAATGTTCTGTGGAAAATTTATTATCAGTGTGTTAGTTTCTTACAGCATTTTTTTTGAAATTGCACTTTGTACATAACTGTAATTATAACGTAACTAAGATACATTGTACATAATGATAGTCGAACAACGATTCCATCATATGACTAATGATGCTTTGTGATTAGGAGTGGCTCTTTCATATTGATATGTCTTGAAAGCACATAATGGCGTTTTAATTAATTATTACTGAACTATCAATAAAGTCAGAATATTGATTATTACGATATCTTATCAAAACGATGATTAAATTGACAGTTTTTTATTAGATGAATACGTTGATGACTTGATAATCGGACGATATTATATTATATTTTACTACGGCAAGTTCATGTAAAACTTTTAAATGAACGCAAAGACTAACCGGCTTATATTTTCAGTATCAGTGTCTTCTGAAAATTTGGTCATTTTATTGATTCTATATCCTTTAACTGTAGCTTATTGTTCGAATATATAATATTAATCAACGGCATTCTATAGCATGGTAATCTTTTTTCAAATACTTCTATTTTACTCTTTTAACCCACTGACTGCTAACATCTCAACAGCTGAGACGGCAGATCGGATTATGTTAATATTTACGATAAAAAAAACTGTCGTGTGTGAGCTTATTTAGGTGAAGATTTTTTCTGATAATCTTCACAAATTTGCTCAAAACTATCAATACACATATAAGTTTTATTGATATTACGGTAAACTGGAAAGTATTTTTTTTAGTATTTCTTCAGTTTATAACGTTCGTGATGAGTGAAGTCGGTCCTATTCTTAAAATTATGTTTTACATAAAAAAAAAATTAAATAAATTTTTTTATTGTATGTTTTATTTTGAATTATGTTAACACATTTTTAGTACTTTTCGTGCAATGTTATTTTCACTGGTTACGTAAGAGTCAATTCCAATGTGATAAAATTTCGATAGACATTAAATATCTTTATTGGTTGAATTGGCATTCACTTGGTAGAACTCCATTATAACACGGTGAAAAAAATAGCAATGTATTTTAGTTCTACAAAATTAGTTTTTTAAATATAGTTTTGTAGAACTAAAATACATTGCTATTTTTTTCACCGTATTAAATATCTTATTTTCGTATACAACGGGTGGATGTAGAATATTTTTTATTTATTTTATTATAGTTACTACAAGCCTTACTTTGCATATAAATTATATTGTAATAATAGTATTATATTATCAATAATTTATCTTATTTTTTTATATATTTTGACTTGTTAATTGCAACACATTGAATGTTCAAATACGACGAAAACGTGTGGGTTTTTTTGTAAGTATTTTTGATTACACCGGCGTGTAAATACTGCGATTAATTTGGTGTACCACTGTCCTGTCATTTTTTAATCAATCGAAATATTTGTCTACCCACAGATAGTGAGCAAGATTAATGGATTAAGCATTTTGTAACGTTTAAGAAACGTTGAAATGTATCGCGAAGTCATTAAGAATATTAGTTATCCGATATGGGTTATTAGCATAGTCTTATGTAAATTGTGATGACTTTTATAATTATGCGATGGTGTACTTTTTTAAATGCATATCATACTGTGCCGTCTCGCGATTAAATAAATAATTAAAATTTCACAAATTAACATTTTTTTGAATTGACGTAACTATAGTTTAACCACCTCGGAACCAAGATGATGTGTTGGTTTTTTTTTTCTAAATATTATCAATCCGTGGTACGCGATTCTTCTTTTACGGTATAGCTTATAATATTTGGGATGTTTCAATATATACATATATATTTAAGAATGTCTGAACCTGAAAAAAACTAATTCATAATATTGTACCTGTATTTAAATGTCAAAACAACAAGACCAGGGGTCTTAAAACTTTTGAGCATGTGGAAATGTAGACAGATTTGACAATTAGAATATATGATATCGACAGAAGGTGTTTAGTGGAATTTTATTATCAAATTTTAACTGTTGAAACTTTGTACGACTCCACGTGTTTTGTCAATAACGAACCAGTTTTCGCAGTTCTTTTGCATTTCTGTGATATAATGCCGGAAGATGAAACCCGGGTTGTTAGTGACAAAACATATGGAATCGTATAAAGTTTCACCATCAGTCGATGGAATAAATTATGGAAATATATCGTTGAACATTGATTAAGAACTTTCATTGATTTCATAAATTTATAGTTCGACTTAAAATGGTTGAATTTTTTAATGCAAAGCTTATTCAAATGAATCTTGGAAAGCAAAAGCCATTCGTATTTTATGGTTGTATAGTTTCCGAAAATATTAATTAATGTTTAGTTAATAAAAGGCAATGCTTAGTACTATTTCCAGTTTTATAACCAAAGGATCAGAACCGAGTCCTTCATACGTCAAATTGGTGAATAATGGGGAAAATGTAACAACTGTTTCAGTGGTCTTCAATCTTAATAGCTCTTGTGTTACACTGACACCTCCATTAAGTCCCAAGTGGCCAGATCTATCTAGCCTATCATACCAACATGCCGTAGTTTCAAGTTAAGCAAATCTTTTGTGTGATTTACTTACAAATCAAATTTTACGACTTAATTAAAATATTATTTATGATATCGACTGAAGGTACTTGATGGAATTTCAATATCAAATTTGAATTGTTACAACTTTTTACGATTCCACATGTATTGTCACTAACGACTCGGGTATCGCCTTTCGGCATCTTCAGATATTCTAACACACGGATGCAACAGAACTACGTAAAATAAACAGTTAGCAAAGAAAACACTTACCCCAAGGCAAGCAGTAAATTGCAACTCATACAAATTTAATAATAATTAACACAATTGCCTGAAAATTCATCATTAGACATTTGATAGTAGGTATCTCTTAATGAGAAATAATCACAGGCAATTTACCTTCATTAGACAAAATAAAACACCAAAAGTAACAAATATATAGCATACGGAATATTTCAGTAAGTGAAGAGTTTCTTACTTTTTGCAATTCTGTTGGGATCCGTGTGAAATATTTTTTTGTTGGGGTAATTGACTAAAATAGAAACCACGAGTATCATTGGTGATACTAGGGGTCCGAAGAGTATAATATAAAAATAGCTAATCTGCCGCATATGTTAATTCACTGGTTCATTGCGCTAGAAAAATCGCGGTTATAACGTAAATAATTAATAAGCAAAATTTAATGTAATGTATTTATAAACCAACATTCCAAAAATAATAAATTATGTGCTGAAAAAGGCACAAATTGCCTTCGTTATCTCTCTTCTAGTCTTATGTTACTGTTTTGACACTTGTTTGTACTACTTTTGGATGCCATGAAAAGATGGTATTTTGAATCAGTTGGTGGAGGCCACGTCCAATTATTTTGTTTGCACAGTTGATTATTTTTTATCACCGCCATCAAATTACTCGTACACGAATTCGTTATTTTGTTGAAATAGGTGTTAATTTACTTTTTTACAAGAATTTATTCTACAAACCAGATATCTACAACGAATACTTTATTGTGTCCTTAATATTACGTCGAATAATTTTAACTTACGTTTTTCTGTTGTTTCAAACATTTTTAATTCACTGTTTAGTTTATACCTAATCACAGTACGCGTAACTTTCATATCTCTTTGAAACAAGTTTATTTCAAACGAAATTTTAATGATTCGGTTGCTACGTACTGAGTTTCTGCCTTTAAACTTCAAAAACCATATCGTTGGTCACAAACTCACAAACCACTGGTTAACTAAATATTCAGTGAGTTGGAAGTTACGGTCCTGACTATTTGGTTAAAACTTTATATGGTAATATTGATTTCATATTACAGAGCTACGAAATAATGATTTATACCATCCCAGTATTAAGTTTGTTAAATTTTAAGATTTAGTTCATCCCTAAATATATATTCTAACAAATCAAGTTGTTCAAACCTCTTTACTTCATTGCAGATCTTTTGAAGTAACATATCATTTCACAAATACCAGCAATCCAATTCACGGATTATATCTACGTTGAAATTGTTCTGAAATAATTTTTAATGAGAATAATATATGACAAAAATTTTAACGTTTTGTTTATTCAAATATAATTCTTTTCCAATCAGAAGTGACGGTTAACAGCTTGATAAATAAATCGTCTATTTTATTATATTAAAGTATTTCTTCATTTTCATTCATTTTTCTCAGTTATATTGCATCTGTGTGATAAAATGCCTGAAGATGCCGAAGGGCGAAATCCCAGCCGTTAGTAATAAAACATGTGAAATCGTACATATTTCAACAATTCAAAATTCATACGTATTTCTTGAACATCACCAATGTGATGTGTGAAATTTGTTAACAGAAGCAATCCGGAACTGTTTTTGGTCGATTGACGCTTATACACCCAATCATTTTCCTATAAAGTTGCGCGCTTTAACCTTATATCCATATAATTTGATAAATTGATTCCAAAACCCAAAACGTTAGAAAAATATATGAAAAAACAAGAGCTGTTTTTCAAATTCACGCATTTTTTTTATCGATAACATATTGAGAAGCAGATATAAATGTATTATGCATGCATAATTGTATTTAACTAAACCTGCTGTTACTGTTGGTTTGGAGTATGTTCGCAATTTTTTGAACGAACGTATCAAAAATCATCGACTTTTTCGATGTAACAATGTTTTTCCTAGATTTTTGGTCTGAGTACATTATTATCACATTGGATTTGTTTTGTTGATCCGGCGGTAAATTATTTATCTTTACAATAAATTCCGTTATAAGTTTTTTTCCGTGGCGGCAATGCGGTAAATGATTGGGGGTATATTCTATCAATATTTTTCATCTGCTCCGCATTAGTGGAATAATCGTTGATTGAATTTTCTTCCGCTTCTTCTGATATTGGATTCGCTTTAAATCTGATAAAATCTATGTATTTTGTCGTCTCATAATATGTCTTTTTTATTGCAGGACCTGAATACGGAACTATGGAAGCGGCGTGGAAAGGCGTTCTCGTCGAATCAGAAAGACTATGCGACCTGCACATTAAAGTTAAAGATAATCTATTCAACAACGTCATACAAGAACTCAAAAACTGGCAAAAAGAATCTTATCACAAGGTTATTATAAATTTTAATCATTTACCTATCGACTTTTTATATGAACACTCGCTAGATGAGAGAAGCATGAATTGTTGCTTAAATTATAATAATATCTGCAATGTTTAATATAGGTTTATTTAAAATGCTTGATAGACTTTCAACATTAAATTGATCGATAGAATTGAATCGATTAATCTATGTACACACTTCCACATGTTTCGCCACTTACGACTCTGGTTTAGCCTTTAGACATTACATATACCGATATATAAACTAATTTATATAACAAACTGTTCATTGGGTATTAGTACGAAAGCTTCCGTGTGATGAATGCCTGAAGGTGCTGGAAGGCTAAACACTATACGTGAAAGACAAAAATAAAAATTTGGAAGTGTGCAAAGCTTGAACGATTCGAGTCAGCATATTAGAATGCCTGAAAATGTAGAAAGGCGAAACGTCGGTCAGTTTGATATTGATGTTCCATCAAGCTATTTCTATTATATTACATCTCGGCGCGGTGGTATTTCAAATGACAACATAGTGAAAAGCTTAACTTGGTAACCGTATATATTATATTCTCAAAATCCGTGTATAAAAACTATTAATTTAATTAATTTTGATCAGATAGCATTAATCATCGTGAATTATCCTCGAGTTAATTTTTCATCTAAATCTAGCCAGCAGTATGCTTTTAATATTACTGTAATGTAAAATAAACGACATCAGATACCTCCGTAATGTTATCACATCGTGTACTGCAGTCTCATTTAATGTAATGAAATAATAGGCAAGATAATCACAATGGCGCATCTCAACTCAGAAATGAATGTTCACACGGGGGCAGAGTGTCGCCGGTCGCATACGATGGTTAGATATGTAAGGAATTCCCATTATAGTGGACGACAACGATGGACCAATCGACGACCTCTACACCTCACGTTCTCTAAGCCTCTCGTACGCCATTGCCTGCCTATTTTGCCAAACTACGTCACGTCCGGTACAATATTTAGCGTTGCACACCTTTTCCTGTACTATTCGGAAAATGATTGTGTATTTTATTTGTTACAAAATGAGATTCTAAATTCGCAAACCACATTTTAAATGGATCACACAAAATAGCCACTAATTCTATTTTACGATTTTATAAATTGATAGTTCCACTTAAAATGGTTGAATTTTTTTAATGCAAAGGTTATTCAAATGAATCTTGGAAAGCAAAAACTATACGTGTCTTATGGTCGAAAAGTTTTCGAAAATATTAATTAATGCTTCGATAATAAAACGCAAAGTTTAGTACTATTTCTAGTTTTATAATCACCATATAAGGACCGAGTCCTTCTTTCGTCAATTTGGTGAATAATGGGGAAAATGCAACAACAGCTATTTCAGGAGTCTTCAAACATTAATTCATTATCAGTAAACGCATTCAAATTTAATGCTTAATTTATTTTAACCCTTTGGCAGTCTTGATGTTTTTCAAAAACTCAAAGAAAAATGCTATCAATTAATAATATTTATTAATCTGTTTCATATCATTTATTAAATAATCGTATTTTAGTCTTGCGTAAAGAATACAATATCTCAGCTCAAACATCAACTCGCGATTGATAAAATCGAGTTCGCCAATCATCGCTAGCGCTATTTCATGTACGAGCGCATACGTATGTTGTTAAATGTTATGAATTGTTATATTTCGATAGTCAAACCAAATTTTCTTTAACCGAATTAGCTATCAATAAACATGTAGAACTAAAATTCTTAGTCGTTTTAACCTTTTTATATTGGAGTTCTAAGTGAATTTGTTATGACATCGCGTCTTTCTTGGGTACTGTTACTGTACACTTGAAGTCTATTACTTCGTTATATTATATATTATTTGTGGTGTAAAGAAGCACACCGTGATCGTGTAAATAGATGTAGGTTGTAGCCGCTCGGTCGGCGGTGATATCGATCCGAGTGTTCTTCGGAATGAGCACCGATGAGATTTTGTTTAATTTATCGACCGTAACGCTTTTCCATCTTCACTCGCCTCTCTTCATACATTATACATTTATTATATTACGTCCAAGAGTAGCGGCCAGGTAATACTATTATTGAGGTTGTTAGAAGGGAATAAATTCATTCTAATATATCTTGAGGGGTACGAAACATTTTTAATATGAAAGGGTACGTTTTTTATCAGTTTAATATAAACACCGAATACTTACAAATAGATCATTTGTGGTGGTATTAGATAAAATAATATAAATTTTCGGGAAATTTCAGATTGCATGTTGGCCAGAGCCGTGGAGTCGTTAACAAAAACACGACTCCATAGCCCTGACATTAACATAATAATTTGCTCGCATGTGGAAATTTTGATTTTGTCAACAATCATATATATTTTTTAATATTATTTATCAATAGACTGTACTCAGCCATCTCAATAATCGAGACATTAGCGGTCAGGGGGCAAAAAATGTTGTGAATGATAAAAAAGTGAGCTAACATATTTTTTATTATTTGTGCTGTATCCACAGCCACCCGCTACGGTTTCAATCTCTTCATTTAGGCGTATCCCGCATAGTGACAAAGTTATTGCGTATTCAAATTTTAGGTATGAAGGAGAAATAGTTCGCCATCTCTGAATAATTTGATCATACATTGCCGTCATTCACAAAATCATGAAGTCGTTATTAAATCAGTGACTCAGAGGTAAACTATCGCAAGTCCTTAATTAAATATTTTCTACTTTTTACGAAATTTTTACATGGCGATAAAAATTGATATGCCTATTGTAAACATAAACGAAAATAATTTTATTCCAAGTCCAGTTATATTCTGACGACACTTATATAATATGTGCGACGTCACAAATACAAAAATTTAATCGATTGAATTGGCATTTACTTGGGTTTACGATGAAAAAAATAGCGATGTATTTTAGTTCTACAAAATACATTGCTATTTTTGTCACCGTTTTCCAATAATTTAACTATCATGAGAAATCATTTTTAATGTAAACAATAAAACACAATGTTAAGTACTATTTCCACAATTTTATATTAATTATGTCAGGAACGGTTTCGCTCTTCCAAAAGATTTTCAAACCTATCTAGAATTTTGAACTATTTTGTAATGTCCTACAGATTCTACTTAGATAATTCGTCCAAATGTGGTTTTAAAGTGGCGGTTTTCTTCCAATTGCATTTCAAGTCCCATATAATATTATCCTGTATTTGTAGGGTGTAGGCTTGGCATTAAAACTTTCACGACATTGACTTGCAACAGTTTACCTTTGAGAGCAGGTGTAGGCGAGGGAAGGACTTGTTTAGTGTGATCATCTCGACGGCGGGCAAACCTGTTTGACGAATGAGCATAACATTTCTTCGGTATGATTTATCGCGTAAGCTACCCGCGCACATACCTACTTCTTATTGCTTGATATTATTATTTATCATTACGATGAATTACTATTCGACACGTTCATGATGGATCCGGTGGCTCGGTGGCGCGCCGGGTCGCTGAGCATCATATTGCCGTGGATCGATTCACCCGGGGGGTCGAAGCTTGTCTCCCGACGTTAGCGTGAGATTGGTTAACCATTTAAATTTTTATTAGATACTACTATCACAGTAACACGGTGAAAAAATAGCAATGCATTTTAGTTCTACAAAATTATTTTAACAAATATAGTTGATAGCTATTTCGGCTCACGCCATCGTCAGAACTATGCTTAAACTAACATTCGCTTATCTATATATAGCTGTGCAGAAAAGGCACACAACACATCCTCTCTCCTGTTCCAACGGCCTAGCTTGTTACTTTAACACAATGACACCTAACCTAATCTGCACAGCTATATATAGATAAGCGAATGTTAGTTTAAGCATAGTTCTGTCACTACAGTCAGTAAATAGTTTGTATCGCTTATAACACAAATAATCCTAAGGTTAGGAGCTAAATATATTTCTGAAGTAATTTTAATAACTAGTGATTTAATTATAATGACATTTGTACTCCGAAAAGATATTCTTATAACTAATGCAGCTATTTGGGTCTATAATTTGTTTTGTGTAATACTTTTTCGTATATGAGCGATGCAAACTGTTAATTAGAACTATTGCATCCGTTTGATAAAAATGCCTTAATATCATATATATCTGAAATAATATCCAAACGTTCATTTAGCTGATTAAATCTGCCACTGTGATATGTATGTATGTTTGTAATAATGGCAGCTTTTAAAATCTCGATTTTCTTCTACGTCCGAGCGTCATATTTGACATTGTTAGAAGAAATCGAGATTAATAGATTGTGACTCGTTCGTTGTTACGCGACAATGTGTCAATTTTCTTTTACGTCAATTTATATTTGACATATGAATGTTGGTGTTCAGGGCCTCTGTTTTATTACAATTTCGACTTGAGGAATGATATAATTTTCAAACTTGCTCATTCCCGTCGACATATATCCCAACCTATTTGGAAAGTGGTTCTACGAAAGCTTGTTTAATTGAGTCTCTAGCCTTTTTTGACAATTCGAATATAGGTTGCATGCGTCCTTAGTAGTTTGAAAACCTGAAAAAAAATACCTCGTCACATATTTCTTCAGACTTATGCGACGTCAAAGTGAGAATTCTGCAATCCTAGAGAATATCAAATTTTATTTATTGATATTTTTTGAAAAGTCGTGGACATGAATGATTTGTTCTTCTACCAGTCTGCAAATAGTAAGAGCATTAAAAATGATCAGCAGTATTGCTTTGGGTGTCGACATATTCCACGTGGACGAGAGTGAGTTCAGGCTAATGCTATTGTTTAATCGATTGACTTCCATATTATCCTTGTTATTTTTTTTCTTTTGATTTCCAATGTTACCTTTTATAAATCTTTTATACGTTGCATTATCAGGCAATAAATACAACGTCTTCCATTTGAAATTCAGGCTTTCAAACCGTTAATATTTTTTCCGTTTGCCAACATTTGATAATATTGTTTTTAAATGCGGCATATTGAAAGCGAATTTGATTTTAAAAAATTTCTCACATTTCAAAAATTGATTCTTAAGAATTTTTTTCAACAAAATCATTTATCAATGTCAACGCCTTTTTGCGAAACATTTTTGGACTAGCTGTATGGTATTGTCATTTATTTATCATATAAATATATTATTTCATAAGTTAAAAGTGATGTATAGGTGTATCTCTTTCTATCGGACGTGGAAAGGAAGGCAAAAATTATCATCTAATACTATTGATTCGGTATGTTCGGTAGCATTTTTATTAATTTATACTATCCCCATATACAACTGAAAAAAATACCATTCCATTCTTCATTTTTATTGGTTTTAACCAAAACTACAGAGAGTTTCTAGACGAATTGAGCTATTTTAAATAATAAAAACACATTTTTTTAGTACTTATTTCCCCAACATATTTTTTGATCAGGACCGGTTTCGTACATCGCGAGCATTATCAACTGATGATAATGCTTGCGATGAGCGAAACCGGTCCTGATCAAAAAATATATTGTGGAAATAAGTACTAAAAAAATGTGTTTTTATTATTTAAAATATCATGCCTTTCCATCAAGAAGTGACAGTTAACACCTTAAAAGTGAATTGAGCTATATTTGAACATAACATAGCCACTGATAGAAAGTAGTAGTATAATATTGTGGAAATAGTGTTAAGCATTGTGTTTTATAATTGACACAAAATCTAGCTGCCACATGAAAGTTTTGATACTGCTGTATGCCTTATATTTTAATTTTCAATATTAACACGCTGCCGATATCAACGTCAGCCGTTAGCTTTCAGAGGGATAAGCCAATAATTTAAATCATTGTTTATCGTACAGATAAATAATGTTGCGATATATATATTGTGTGAAGAGGAATTTTAAAAGTGGGTATTTTTAAATATGCCACATTTATTCAACAGCCATGTGGAATAACAAAATGTTTTTTTGTCCATAAAAACATCTAACAAAACCAGCGGGACACATAAAAAAAAATTGTATTCTTTCGATTTAAGAGTTTTATTATAAGTATAGTATTATATATACAATAAAATAACAGAGTTCGTATGATTTTGTGGTTATTATTTATCATAATAATGAAATCTAATACAACCCTGCCGATGGGTCAGATGTGTCTTCATCTGTCATCTTTATCGCTTCTTTCTCTCACAAATCATCGTTTGGCAGAGGACGGTCGAGCGAGCGCGCCGTTGAGCGCCGACCGGCTGACCTCCGGGCTCATTTGATTTGATTGCCCAATTTGTAGAGGAATCTGCCTCCTGCCTCTCCTCGCCCGTCTCGTAATTGGACGACTGCGCGACCGCTACTGCGATACCATAACTTATCATAATTATTTATCATTACCTGTGCTAGTTGCACCATCGTCATTTTCTTGCAGCTGGACTTGTTTCTGAAGGAATTTACGTTATGATATATCTAAATAGTAAAAACACAATGTTTAGTACTAGTTCCACTATTTTTCAAACTCTGCTGAGTGGACAACGAACTGCTCTGATTTCACTCACTAAAGCGTACAGAACTACTTCGACGGATGCCTTACCGGTCCTAGCTGGCGTACTACCGCTGGACCTGCGGTGCACCTACGCGGTGCAATAACTCTTCTTCTAAAGGGTATTCATACACATATAGAGGGCGTCCCTCTGACGCCGCCCCTTCTGCAAAACATACCAGACACTCACACTTGTCGTTCATTTGTAAAAAAGCTGGCGTATAGAACAGCTTTGGCAGCCTGGCAGACTAGGTGGTCTGCTTCCACAAAAGGTCGCCAAACATATCTTTGCTTCCCAAACGTAACCTGGAGGCTCGAAGTGAAATGCCTTTCACCTGGACTTGCCAATTCATAACCGGCCATGGCAAGTTTAACGGCAAACTATTTGGGCTGGGCAAATTGGTTGAAAGGCCGGACTGCACTTGTGGACACAACCATCAGGACGCTAATCACGTACTGTGGGACTGCCCCGAGATGAAGGCCGAACGAACAGAGCTGTTTGCTGTGGTCCGTCCTCATACGGGCCCAATAGGCCACGCTGACTTAGTATCAACCAAGGCCAACTTTGAGGCATTCGATAAATTTGCAAGATCATACGGGGAACGAGACATTCTCGATTCGTCTTTAGATTCAACGCGTAGCACATTAAACTCTTCCGCCACGGCGGATTTTCAGTACGCAGATACACAGGATACCTAATATCACGTAGAGTAAGTGGCTGAGCAAGTCACATTTCCTTTTTCTTTCTTTTTTTCTTTCTTTTTTTCTTTTTTTTTTCTCTTCTTTTAAGCACAATAGTGCATGGTTTAACGATCGGTCCGTGCAGCTCTGTATCGGGCCAAGAGTATGAGGAGTAAAATCGATTCTTTTTATTAGTATTGCGTTATGGAAGGCGGCCGTGTCACAACGGCTGCATACACATAACGGGTGAAGGTGGGACAACCAACTATATATCCAGACCACGACCGCTTTGACTCATCGCGAGCATTAATTTTCAGAACTTATTTGGACATCCCTCACGGACAATTTCTTCACCGCGTTTTACATTACGTCCGCGGACGCCTCATTGGCGTAATTTTTTAGGCAAACGTTACTACCCGGGAACGCACAATGTGCCGTCTTCGGATACGCGCAGCCATACTACCAAACATTATTATGAATTTTAATTCTTACTTTCAAAATTTATCGATAGATGGATGAAGAATATACACGAGGTCTAAAATCAAAATAGGAAAAAAACTCTTTCAGTGTAGTTATTTAGCTAAAATGCGCGGACCGTAAAATTTTAATTATTTAAAGCAAGATAATTCCTAAAGCGATCAAGTAATTAGATTGAAAAATTGTCGCATTCATTATTATTATTGATTTCAAAATCATTTATATAAAAAAATGACTTTAATTCACCATGTTTCCTAAAAATATTTATCATATTTTGGTTATAAAAATGTCCTGTTCGTTAATTTTATTGACGAGTATTTCGTGTTTTTTTTCTTAAATAATGAACTTTTAATTATCTTTTATTTGTAAACTTTAAAAAAATAGCTAATCTTAATCGGTGAGCGAAACCGGTTCTGATCTGAATATTATAAATTGGTAAAAATAATATAATAATAAACATTGAGATTTTCAAGGAAGCCCGAAGCTCTGGTCTGTAATTTGTTACAATCTTGAATTGCCCCCGTACCCTCATCATTTATTATTGTTTTTATTTCGCAGACAATGATCCAAATAAAAGAACGCAAAGAAATGGAGGATGCGTTCAAGAAAGCTCAGAAGCCGTGGTGCAAGTTACTCGGGCGAGTGGAGAGATCGCGGGCGGAATACCACACCGCCTGCAAACAGCAGCGGTCGGCGGCCAACCAGGAGAGGAACGCCGCCGGAGACACTTCGCTTAGTCCCGACCAGGTAGGACTCGATACGTTGTTTACCTAATCAACCGACGATATTAATATTCTACAAGTATTTCAGGGTCGTAAATGATGTAGACTTTTATTACTACTCGGTTACATTGATTTTATTTTATGAGGGGGTATTTACTGGTAATGTCATGCTGGGCCATTGGAGGATATATTACAACCTATTAACGACGGTCACGGATACTTATTTTAATAACTTTACTTATTACCATTGTCCCTGATTTTCCCAAAATTCCATTTAAATTTAGTGAAACCTCGATTCTACGTTTTTAGGGAACCAAACAATGACGGAAAATGTCGGAAAGCTTCAAATATTTTTTATGACATTAACATTATTGTTTTAAAAAAATCCTTAATACTAAGCTGTCTTACCTTCTATGTATTACCTGCAACTTTTCGGTGGGGAGGAATTATATCGAAAAAATATATTAAATCACACCCTGTTTAGTCAGCTAATATAATAGTAAATTTGAATTGTTGCAACTTTGTACGATTCCATATGTCTTATCACAAACGACCCGGGTTTCGCCCTTCGGCATCTTCAGGTATTCCATCGCACGGACGCAACAGAACTGACGTAAAACAAACAGTTAGCATCGTATATATAATATATTAAAATCAATATTAACAGGAATCTACTTACCAATAGGCAAGCAAAAGATTGCAGCTGAAAAGAATATAACAATAATAATCCAATAATAATTAGCTATAACAACTTTCATTAACGATCTTGCTAATGAGTTGTCGTTATTGAAATGGGGGTTTCAACAAATTTAAATCAAGTAATTAAACTATAAATGTGTCTTCTTTTATTTAAACAATACCTAATATCAAACATCTAGTGATGAGACATAAGAATTATCGTCATGAGATTGTCAATTCACTGAACCGATCTCACGTAAAGGGAACAACAAGGGGGAGTTAGGAAGATTGAGTTGATCGTTAAGAATGAAGTTTGAATTTAATAACTGGCCTCTATTAATTTCTAAAATCTCCTGATTAAACAATTTATGGTCCCCCGTGTTATGATGCAACAATTGAACTCCCTCATCCGCGTCAAACGAATGTCCCTCCGACAACAAATGGTTTGCAAACGTAGAAGTATCCATCTTCAATCTATAAGCAGCTAAGTGTTCTGAAACTCTAATTTTTATGGTGCGCGTGGTTTTACCTACATAAAAGTGTTGGCAATCCAGACATTGTAATATATAAATACCGGACTTCTCCCTAAAATTAATATTGTCCTTGTTGTTTACTAAAGTTTTGGCCAGTGAGTTCTTAATATATTATATATACGATGCTAACTGTTTGTTTTACGTCAGTTCTGTTGCATCCGTGCGATGGAATACCTGAAGATGCCGAAGGGCGAAACCCGGGTCGTTTGTGATAAGACATATGGAATCGTACAAAGTTGCAACAATTCAAATTTAATATTGAAGTTCCATCAAGCATCTTCAGTCGATATCATAAATTAATATAATAGTGCTTAAAATAAATATAAAAAAATTAACAGTATTAAACATTAATTCGCCACTTTGCAGTTTGGCGCTTCAATTTTAAGAACAACAAAAAAACCCTTAAGCTTGCTTACTATTCTAACTATAAATTCGTCCATATCTTTAGAATAAAAAAAGATTTTATTAATTCGGAGGCTAATAACGCTTCTGTATATGACGGAACAGCACGTATTCAACAAAACCAATAAAAAACAATGTTATTTTTGGCGGGACAGAAATATCGCAATGATAGATCGAGGAAATCAGTTAATGCGGGGCTATTTATCATTGTTCTGGTTCCACGCAGCTTGGTGCAGAGGGACAGTTGAGTCATTGCCAATCGTTATGGTCTGTGATATTCCTCGTTCCATTAGAAAGAACAAAATTTCTTCTTGTAATATGTCACCTAAAATCTAATAAGATCGAGAATACAAGTATGTCCTTAATTCCGTAATCTTTTTGGGTCACGCCGTGCCACTTTACTTGCACTCGCGTGGACTCGATACTCTCGTCGACGGCGTTTCATTTTCCCCGATGGGCGAGGCGAGTGCGCGATGCGGGTCATTTGTTCAGGCGACAGGTGTCCTTTGGCTAGATGTCGGAAACCCCGCGCTCTATTAAAATAGCAATCTTCACTTAATATCGCGAAGCCTTCCTAAAAATACTTTCTATATACTTTGAGAAAATGTTTTTAATCTCGTATTAGGTGGCACGGCCTCGTTTCGCCCCATTGCTCTAAACCGCATTAAGTCGCCAATATCAATTATATTTCGACTTTAATTTTTTAACCTATTGCATTTGAGCGTGGCACTTCTTAACTATCCATCTATTGTCGAAACGACAAATTTAATTGCGTGCCATGTATTGTCGATTGGGATAAATTAATAATATTTATTACGCTGTGATTTCCATATTTTTTTTATAAGTAATAAATCTGCATTTTGTAATAAAAATTGTATTTTTAACCCAAAACAGCTAGTTTCGCAGCTTCGTGCATTTGTATGTTTATTTATTGAATTAGGCATTTACTTGGTAAAAATAATGTATTCTTTAGCTTGTATTTTTTATGCATATGGCTTTTGATAGATATTTCAACCCTCCCATCGTCAGAACTGTGTGTCACGGTGAAAAAATAGCAATGTATTTTAGTTCTACAAATTTTTATAAAGTATATTTGATAGTTATTTCGGCTCACGCCATCGTCAGAACTATGTTTAAACGTACATTTACTTATCTATATATAGTTGTGTAGAAAAGGTACATAATACACCTTCTCTTCTGTTTTAACAAACTAGCTTATATCGTGCTAGCAATAAAAGTAAATTTAAATTTAAAATAAAACAAACTAAACAGGCGGCACTTTCAATAAGCTTAAACACTGGCCGGAGATGATTTATTACAGAAATGCATTAGCCTTTCGCAATGGTCTGAGGAGCGGCGAAAGACTTGTGTGTGTTCGCCCGGTATCTGGTTAGCAACGTAAATGAAATTCCAAAAATGGGAATGGGAATTATCTGGAAAAGTTAGTGTGTATGCGACAGTTTTGATCATACTAATATTTGTATGTATAATCTATTAGCGTGTAGTATACAATCGGCCGTCACAATAGTTGAGACGTTAGAAGTCGGTGAATTAAAAGTTTAAAAATTATCTACACTATTAGAGAAAATTTGATAACTTGATGAAAAAACGGCAGTCTAACATTATTATTAATTTCTACATAGACAGCAGATGTATCATTCTAGCGGTCATTTTGTATGACATATAGAAATATAATATTTCTAAATCACCAATACGCACGCAATGTTACCCTATTTGAATTCTGTCCTTTTCACCTTTCTACAATATAATAAATGATCGACATGTTGGCAATTATCTTCCCACACACGCTCCGCCTCGTGAAAATATAATGATTCCCGAAATAACTACTACGATATTGATAAGTAATAACTTGCGACATCTTTGCTTTTGTTTATTATACTTTCTTCGAGTATTGGTTCGACCTGGTTCTGTTCTCCATGTTTCTTAGTAATAATTAATGCAATTGAGTCGATAAATGTTTTTCATGTTGACTTTAAATGCTACATACTCAAAAACAAAACCGGCGCATTTAGATAAACTGTACTTTGTATTGGTCAAGAAGACGAAGGAAAACTTCAAATATAGTAAGACAGTTTCAACCTAGATTGAAAATTCGGTGTGAAATGGTTTTATTTTATTTTTTGGATGTTGGTACTCAACAAGTTTTCATTATAATATAGTCAGTTTATTATGTTATTCACACGTGAATTTTGTATGATTTCATGTAAAAATACCCAATGAATTAATTTAAAAAAATGATCAATAATGAGTCAAAATTAAAACTCATAAGAAAAAACGTTCAATATTATCATATTCTAAATAATAAAAACACATTTTTAGTACTTATTTCCACAATATATTTTTTGATAAGGACCGGTTTCCCCATCGCGAGTATTATTAACTGAATTTTCGCGACGAGCGAAACCGGACCTGATCAAAAATATATTGTTGAAATAAGTACTAAAAATGTTTTTTTATTATTTAAAATATGCCTTTCGACCAAGACGTGACAGTTAACATCTTAAAAGTGATTATATGTTATTGATTGAATTGGCATTCGCTTGGTAGAAATCTATTATAACACGGTGAAAATTATTATATATTTGTTAAAAATAATTTTGTAGGATTATCATATTCCTTAATATTATCTCTATCTAGTTATTTTATTTCTCTCATTGTTTTAATACTGCATAAACAAGTCTTCAATAATTCATCAACGCATTTTTTGTGTTTGTATTGCATCTGACGGTAATTTTATTGATTATTTCATCATTGTTTTCATCATCATCACGATCTCATCGACTGGCAGCGCGAATATTAAACACAATATCAACCGTGCATAATTGCAATTACATTGCAAGAAGATATTGTTGTTCGAGAAGATATTATTAAAATAATAATAATCTATCATCGGTCAGCGGTGGCCTAACCTTCATTTTATTGTTGTTTAAATCTATCTGGTTGCATCATTATATAATGCGTCTTAGTACAATTTGTAAGCAATCCAACCACAATGCATACTAAAACATAATCGGGTAACAGACACAGCCGTCGGCCACCATTCAGCTGGAGAATGCTATAAATAGTTTTTAAAATCGTAAGCTATTTTTCGTACGTGTTAATCGTAACCGCTTCTAGAAAATTATTTTTTGTATTTGTGAAAAAGTGATCCTTACAATTCTTTGAATTCCACGTTTGCCAAATTAATCTCAGCAGAGAGAATATTGGTTGATTACATTACAATATTAGATACTTTGATACAGTATTTTATAAAAAAAGCAGCTTGAGCAGTGTAGAATTGAGGTTAATGGATTCTTTTGAAAAATTTCTTCTCATACTTTGTGGCCGATGCTTGTGTTTATCTGCTACACAGCCTCATTTTCAAAATCATTCACTAAACTAGTGCTTTCCAACTTTTTTAATGCCACTGCCTCCCTAAACCTGAAAAAATGATTCACGCCCCCCACTTAAGAAAACTCGAAAAAAAACGTATCCAGTTCGCGAAGCACTGCACTAAACGATAGATAGTGGGTTCTAGTGGTACATTATTTGTTCTTAATATTATACGTATTTTTTCAAATCTTATTGATGATTGATTTGGATAAAACGTTTTTGCGATTGAACGTTGGTTTATCGAATATCTTTACGAAATAAATTTGTTACGTCTATAATGACACGACGAACATTGTATTATGAAATATTTAAATTAAAATAACATTTCATCAAACCCTTAAAGTAAAGCTTGTGCCGACATATCAAAGACACACAGACCATTAACTGGCCGATCACTGCATCTGTTACCCATCTGCATGCGATGCACAAGTTGACTGATGTAACGGGCTGTGATTGCAGAATTTCAATTACATACTTTGTTTTTATCGCATATGAATGTGTTTTGTTTTTATTATGAAAGAATGTACGTATTCGCTTAATCAAATGTCCGTCCCGCATTGCGAATCTTTTACCGCGCCCGCCTCGCAAGTGAACCGGTTACCCAATATTATCTTTTGAGAAATTTATGAACGTTAAACGATGAAAAGTGATGATTGATTGTAATTTTATTTACTTGGTAGATCTAGTATATTATTACTGTGGAGCGATTTTTTTACATATAACAATTGAATTGCAATTTTAACCGATTCCGCTGAACATTGAAACGTTTTCGAGGCTAGAAAACAATACAGTGGGTGATCGGTTAACGAACATAATCTGTTCCAAGACCTATATTCGCTATCCGCATTGTTTGTTGACCGATCTACCGGGTTTTATCGAATAAATTAGTAATAAGAAAGATCGTTTTGCTCTTCATCTGAATATGTGTTAGGACAGTGGTCGGCAAAGTGCGGCTCCGGAGCCGCACGTGGCTCTTTGGCTCCTTAAGTGCGGCTCTGGCACAAATATCCACGGAATAGTTTTATTTAGTGTACTACATATTTAGTGTAATAAAACCCTACCGTTCTCCTAACAGTTAGGAGAACGAATAAAAAAATCTTTCATGATTATGTTCGTTGTCCGATTCGTTCGCAGTCCAAACTGTTTGTTAACCGATCATCCACTGTGCTTTCTTTAAATCAATTATTGTGTGTTCTTAATCTTTAAACAATTTAATATCGACAAAAAATGGCTCATAATAAAAGTGGTCGCTTTGATAATGGATGAAGAATAATAAGTGTCATAATCAATTGAAAAGGTTCAAAGGCGCCAGAGTAGTAACATTCGAGTTATTTGAGGAAAATCATTGCCGCCTCTATTGTGGCATTCGAGTGCAAAAGGTTTACATTTACTCATCTATTCTTCCAGATTCTATAAAACATATGTAATCCAAATTTTTATTTTACATCAAAATATTATTGGGCTGGTTTTAAAGTAGATGAAATGGTTGTATATTATGTGAATAATTCGAATTTACTTGTAAGATGCGTTTACGCACGTAATCCGTTTTAAAAAAACGTAAAAATACCATCACATTTTTTTCAATTGTAATTAGTTTGCCAAGAAGTCTCGAGGTTGTTACACATTTTTTTGGCCGATTGCGATTTTTCATCTTGTGCAGTGATTATTACTCGTTTTGCTCGTCTCGTTTTGGTAATTAAAAATAGTATTTTTAATCACCAAACAATACGGACGTATACGTTATATCGTCAGTTTACATTAAGAACTTACTTTTTTAAACCAACGTGTAAATTCTACAAAAGCAAGTGTACATTTATAAATTGATCTTTAACTCCTCGTATCCGGTACTTGTTTCCTCTGCCAGCGTACCATTACGTGTGCATACTATACATATATCATCGATGTTATGTTTATTGAGAATGAATAATGATAGCGGGTGGTACTTGCGTAGCTGTCCGCGGCACGCTGGTATCCTCTGTCGGTCGATCGGCGACCGCGAAGTCGGCACCCTACTGGTAAGCAATGTAAATTAATAGCGAAGTATGAATAAGTGCCAGCGGTTGACAACAAACAGTTGATATGTTCACTTGTTTTCCTAACTCATCCCAGCCCCAAGATTTAAGTTTAAATACATGTATTGTTTCGCGATTTGTCATTTTAAATATATAGACAACAGACTATCACTTAATAATTTTGCAGTGACCCTTTAATCAGATAAAATACACTGTAAAAGATGATATTTAACCGTGCATTCTCTTGGAAGTATGACCAACACGACGCTATCAACGTTATACAAGACGATCATCAGGTCCGTCCACAGAATAGCACATTCGCGTTGCGGTATGTACATCATATGTTTTATAGCCATCGACCACAACGCTATCGACCGAAAAAACTTAGTTACCATCACATTCATAATCCGAGTAAAGCTGCGTGGAACTAATTTGTAACTCGTTGTATTCTAATTGATAAAAATGAAAAAAAATGTTTGACAAGCTCAGGCTTAAAAATCAAATTGACATCTATTAATATTTGTGTAATTCATATACAGTGTGGGTCTCGTCGTTTTATAAAAGTTTAGTGAGGGATCAATTCGATGGCTCAACCAAGCCTCAGTTGGGACCAATCCAACGTGACCTATTGGACCCGTGTGAGGACGGACTGTATCAAACAGTTCTGCTCGGTTGGGATTATATTGAAATTATTGAACAAAACATATTCTGCAATTGGAATCACAGTATTACCGGCGACTAAACCAATATGGGTTTTTCAGTACTTTACCGGTTTCAAAAAAATTAAAACACATCGACCAATTTTAACTTGCGACTCAGAATGATGTAACATATATGTGCTTTTAAATTAGAATAGCTAAATCTCATAATATTCATGTACCGCCCAATTCCGTCGTTAAAAATGATAGAAAAAAAATCAAAATGGGTGCAATATGTACTGAAGTTATTCAATGATAATATGCGAATGTTGAGCACATCTGAAGCATTTATTAGCAGTGTTTCAATAATTGTATGCAAATGTGCAGTTGCAAGTGACGGTATGATGCAACGGCGATCCGAGTAACGATGCACACACCTATAATACACTCGCACACGATTGCAAAAGTAACATCTGACAGCGGGAGGAAGCTGCCTCTTGTTTCGTTCCACTCTCGACTTTTTTCAAAAGGAAACTCAAAGTCAACGGAACCGTATATTGCCTCCCATATCGATAGCTTTGTTCTGATACCGGCAAAATTGATGCGGCGTGTACGATAATAGTGCCGCTGTAATCTCCTATCAATTATTTTGAACTGGTCTAAGGTATGCCTATCCGGTTGCAACATTCGCTTTCGTGAAGAAAAAAATAGTAGCTCTAATACCGGTATTTCTGCGTATCGGTGTTTTTGGATAACGCCGTGGCTGTTTTACAAATTAACACATATAAAAATTATAGCGAACCTTTTTTAATAGTTAATTAAAACGAAACTATTTTCAAACACATAGTTTTATATTATAAGAAAGATAAGAGATGTTCTTTTAAATACAAAGTTGTTCCGCGATTATAAATTTTTCAAGCGACACCAAAAAAGGAAAAAAAAGCTTCCAATATATTTTTTTATTTTACCTCTGCTCTCTGAATGACAGAACAAGAAATATTCAAGAGATGCGGTATATGGTGATTTAGACCAGTGCTTCGCAAACTTTTTCTTTCCATAGCTCCATATTCTGAGAAATAATGCACGCCCTCCCCCTGAACAATAAACGTGCTGAAAAGGAAAAAAATCTGGTCCCCAATTTGGGAAGCACTGATTTATTTATACGATAGGTCGTGGAAAGCGATAAATCGGAGAACTGTAAATCCGGGATTATTTTTATGGGTGCATGGTCGGTATTATATAAAATCGGGGTTTTATTGTGTAATGATTGATAGTTTTGCTTATAGCTTTGTCAAATTTTCTGTAGAATATCTTTTTATAAAAAAATATATTTCGGTCCTCCTTTTCATAAATTTCTAATGTTGGTGTATAGAATTTAAATATAATAGATGCATGCGTCATAATGTTATTTAAGTTTTAGCCAGGCTTCCATTGATGACCGTTGAATCGATAACGATCTCGCTTTGCCTTTAATAACTTTTTCAATGAACGCTTCTATATTAAATTGGTTAGTCTGATTGAATTTTTATCAAAAATACAAATCTTAGTCCAGTATTCAAAATGTTTTTTTTTTTAACCTTACCCATACCCAAGAGTAGAAACATTCTCCACTTACTGATACAGCATTTATACTCACGCTTATATACGCGCTTTCGGAAAATATATTGGTTGACCAGTTACGTCGCAAAGAAATAATCTCTATAAAAATATTACGTTTTATATAATATCTGGAAAATTTTATCGGCGTAAGTTTTCACTCGCAGTGATTGACAAGATCGATTTGATCGGTCGCGAATTGATAATTGAAAATAGAAAGATTTTATTGTCATGCGGATGCATAGATACATAAAAACCTTATAATCATTTATTTTTTCTAAAACCATTTTCTTGGGGTCTGGCAAATCCCCCATCGTCTCGCAGATTATTTTTTTGTTTGTAGTCTTCTAAGGGTTAAAGTGGTAACCTCGACGCACGCTGTCGTACCGCAAACAATTTATGTATATGTATCAAGTTAAAAATAATGAATTATTTTCCGGTCTACCCGGTACTTGCGACAAATTTTCATATATACCAGAAAAATTGTTGCTGGTGTTTTCTTTTAATTTCAACGATTTCAACTAGAAATAAATAAGCATAAAAATTAAATGCCTAATGCTCTGCCCGAAAACACGGCCAGTGTTCAGTGTTCATATAAAACGGACTCCACCATGTTTTTGCATATTAAAAGAGATCGAAAAATCGTCATGCAAAAAATCTAGCGTGACGCTTTTTAAAAAATAAGGTGATCCACCAAAACTAATCACAACACACCCGAGATGAAAGGGAAAGAAGGGCGTTAAACGCGCCCTTATTCCCCATCATAGTGAAACATTATACCATACCTTTTGCAGATTTTTTAGTTTTTTGTCCAGTCCGAGGCCGATGTCAAAGTTTTTTTTATGCTTATTGTATTTAAGAAGATTTTTTGCAGGTCGCAAAAGGGTTAAAGATAGAGAGAGAGAGAGAGAGAGAGAAGATGGCAACATGCATGACATCTGTCAGTTTTTTTTTTAGAGAAACTTACATTTTTAATTACTTTCAATTTTCACTAAAACCCTCCCATTCATAGAATTTATAAGGTTAGCATTGTTGTTCCCTCGATTAATCACAATTAAATATTTAATACACTCCCCATTTAATGATTTAAAAGATGCTACCATAATTTTATTCTGTAAAAAAAAATACTTATGGGTGATATAGTTTGGGTTTTAACATTAAGTGATTTATTTATTGAACTTATTTTTTGATTATGTACATATTTTGTTTTGTATTTACTGATTTGTTTTGGTTGGCTTTTTTCTGGTTCGCGACTTGGCGTGCTGTGTGCAGCGTTCCGCTACGGTAAGGATTCTCGGGTGCTTTTTTTCTTCAGACTCACAAATAACCCCACACGAATTCACCCCGCTAATCTCTAACCAGCCAGCTATCGCTTTAATTTTGATACTGAACTATATCTGACGTAAAAAATATATTACCTAGTGTTATACAAACCTTCAACTTTACATAGTAACTATATGAGCATGAATTGGTATATTGAATCAATTAATTTGAGAATAATGCACAATATCGATTGAGGGGTGCTTGATGGAATTTTTAACCTTTTCATGAAGCTTGTCACTGACGACTGACCGAGGTTTTGCAGCTTTATACGATAGAGTACGTAAGGATACCGAACAGCAAAACCCTCATCATTAGTTACAAATCATTTGAAGTTGTACAAAATGTTCACAATTAAATATAATTATTTGAGAAGTATTTTCATTACATATTATGATGAACATATACCTAATTAACAAAACTTGAATGCACCATTTGAGCATAGATTATTCAATGCTATCAACAAATATAATATATTGCTTAAATTAATTTTTGATGTCCACTGAAGGTCCTTGATGAAATTTCAATATCAAATTTGAACTGTTAAAACTTTGTACGATTCCACATGTTTTGTCACTAACGACCTAGATTTCGTCTCTCGGCATCTTAAAATGCGACACCTTTGTTTAAGAAACATCGGATTGTCAAAGGGACTGTGTGTTTCATTACTCCTACTTGGATCCTGAAAAATTATGGCAATGATAATATTAAATGTTCATTTTTTACTTCCCACTAAAATACATTTTTTTTTTGGATGACAAAAAATTAATCAATTAGTCAACTGCATTTTTTTCAACATATTTTTTTGTTTGTTTTTTCATTGCACAATTTTGCACTATGCAATTTTAATGATAATACAATCAATTTATGCTTTAGTTATCCTACCTGTGATAAAATTGTAGACCTCACTTGCAAAGTATTAAGAAAGTGTGAAATTCATAACCGTTAACCTTTATACAACCTCCAAAGTGTATATCATCATTTTGGCAAAAAAAAGAAACTTGCCATTTAAAACTTTAGTTAATATTTTTGTCATGTTTTCAGGACTTACACTCACTTCTAGGAACCATTTTAAAGAACCCTTTGTAATAGTGCCAAATATCTTTTGAATAAAATAATCACAAAAGTAGAAATGTCTTATATATATACATTTTTTGGTCTTAATCTGGTCAAAAGTTCTCTGTGAATTCTTTTTGTCGACATTAATTTTCTTTGCTCAAATCTGTAAAATACATTTATATCAAATTACATTTAGCGAATAAAATATTATTTACAGTCCGATGAAAATAATCAATACTTTGAGTTCTAACTATTTTTTTTCCTTTATTTCAATTCATATGTATTCCTCATACATCTTCTGAATATTTAAATGTATAGACTTCAAAATAATCTTAATAGAAAGGTAAAATATAATACTCATGGCATGATAATCGCAGTTGAAATGCTTTTCATTAAGCAATTCAGCAGGTTAATTAAATTAAATTAAATGGATACTGAAGTAGTACAATACCTTATTGCAATACGTCATATGTGCAAATTTTTGCACTGAAAAGTATGCATATTATGTCATTGTGAAGACATTGCAGTGCAGTGTTGCCAACCTACTAACCTAATAATTATTATTACCATACATTGTATTGTGCTTTGAGACCAACTTTCTTGTATTTTACAATTTTTTAATGGCTGATAAATTTATTTCATTACTGCTTGTATGCTTTGTAGTTTCAAAAACGTAAAAATTGAATTAATTTTATTCTTAAGAAATATAATAATTCCTTTTTATAAAAAAATATTTCATATTGACCGAAATACTTCAACAGTGCTGAAAAATCATCATCCTTTTGATTGTAGACCTACTTTTTGTTGAATTACATTTATTTGTATGGTTTAATTAATTTTACTATAGCTACACAAGAAAATAACAGTATTTATTGTTTGTTATGGCTCAATCTGGGAAAAATATTATTTATTCTTTAAAGTTGTGAAAATTTATTTTGGACTTGTGAAAAGCAAATTTTAATGTGAAATAATTCATTATTACTTACAAAAAAGATATTTTAATGCTTTAACTATTATTCGCATCAAAATTTTATTGCACTTGTCTGTCAACATGTGGTTATTGATGTTGATTTCATGTATAGAGATTTGACTTTCGACATGACTCTCTTGTCAAACGTCAAACTGCTTACAAAATTCTTTTGTTCATTGATAAAAATAATGTGAACTGCATATGTATTGTAACTACATCTGAATATCTTTCTTTACTTTAATTCATTCCTACACTACATTTTCAAATTAAAAAACTATCAATATACCTGCAAGTGTAAATTTTAACAGAAAATCGTGCTGATTAAATTTTATCACATTGAAAACAATAGTGAGCTTTTTTTATGAATTGCTTCAATTGAATTCAAAATTTGTTTTACATGAAAAATGTTTTCAATTTCCTGCTAACCGTTCTCGACTGTGTTTCAATTTAAATGCATGCATGGGTACTATGATTATTACACTATTATAATGATTAATAACGAGATATTGTTTTACTGTGTAAACTTGGTCTATATTACTTTCGCTAAGTCTGAGGTTTGCTGTCGTTTCCAGGTGAAGAAAATGCAAGAAAGAGTTACCAAGAGTCGCGAGGACGCGGCCCGGTGGAAAGAGAAATATGAAGCCGCCTTGAAAGAGATCGACGCATACAACGGAAGGTACATGGAAGACATGGGGCTGGTGTTCGAGAGATGTCAAGCAATGGAGGCCCAGCGGTTGATTTATTTCAAGCAGTTGCTGTTCTCCGTACATAAATGTTTGAATGTCAGTCAGGATCCAGGGTGAGAGTGATAGCTATACATTTTGTTAGTTGTCCAGTCATAAGCTTGTCCTCCTTACTTATTTTCAATTATTTAAGGAAATTTTGGAGATCTTTTTTCATTTGATTCAATATAATTTATGGACGTCAGACATCTACATTTCACTATTGGCTACAATCTCTTCTGATGTACCGCATCATATTGGTAAAAAAGGTCTAAAATAATATTACATTCAAATAAGCTAATTTTATTTTGCCCATAATTCAACAAATTATTGAAAAAAGACTCTCTTCTGAATATTTATGTTTTTGTTTTGTTTTTCAAGATTACCACAAATTTATGAAGAATTCCATCACACGATAAACAATGCAGATCATCAAAAGGACCTCAAATGGTGGTCCAACAACCACGGAGTAAACATGGCTATGGCGTGGCCGCAATTTGAGGTTTGACAACTCCTTCTACCTTATACGTTACTTTGTTGAGAGATTTCATTTTGTTTTTATTGTGTGCTACTGGTTTTTTTACGCCTCTTGCATGTTAATCGAATTAGCACGATGATGACACATTGAAAACTGCATGGGGCATTATATAAATACCATTCTAAAGGTTATGCTTATATATATTTTTTTTTTTAATAAATATTTTAAATATCCGTGAAAGTGACTGGTCATGCTAATGCATCCATTTTTTAAAGTGCCTCATTGTCAAATTTCATTTCGATAAAAACGTCCATTGCCAAGAATTGTCTTTTCAATTCAATAAGTAAAAAAAGGCAATCAACTCTACAATAATAACTTGCAATATAAACAAAGATAATTATGTGTTACAAATCTTCTTACAAATTGTCATATACATAGTAGAACCGTGTTATAGTTTAAGAAAAATAATGTATCTTTTAGCTGTACATTGTTTTATATATCTTAGATGTTGATGGCTATTTTGGTTTTTGCCACCGTTTCATCGAACTATCATTAAGCTTAGTTTTATTTACTGTATAAGAAAAGATTAGATGACTATATATTGTTTCGGTGTTATTATTTCAAACGGTGATATTTGACTCTTCCGACAGCAAATACTTTGAAAAATAATTCAGCAGTGTCGGTGTTCACTTGACTTATGGAAATTTTTATGACCGATCAGATCCTTTAACACAAAATTAGCTCGTACGTGAAAGTTTTATCAATACATTGTAATTATCCATCGCAATAGTTGAGACATTAGCTGTCGACGGGTTAATACGTTGTTGGATAAATGCATTGAATTTCGATGATAATGCATTATCACGTGACTTCCTTTTATCGGTTTAAGTAGGGTTGATGAGTTGATGTTCGATTGGTCATTTAAGAGATGATTACCTTGATTGTATCTATCAAATCCAATTTAAAATCCAAATAATTTACTGCTTGCCTAGGGGTAAGTGTTTTCCTGTAATTAATAACTTTAATGTATATGATGTTAACTGTTTATTTTACGTCAGTTCTGTTGCATCCGTGTGATAGAATGCTTGTTGATGCCGAAAGGCGAAACCCGGGTCATTAATGACAAAATATGTGGAATCATACAAAATTGTAACAATTCAAATTTGATATTGAAATTCCATCAAGCACCTTCAGTCGATATCATAAATCAAATCCAATGTTTGAGAGCGTTAAACATTAGGCCATTATTATAAGAATGCAGCTCTACTGGTCGCAAATCTAAAGTTATTTTGTGTGATTCGATTTGAAGATTATTTGTGAATTGAGAATCTGTTTTCGAGTTATTAAATGACGTTGTGTGTTCTTTGAATTCATTAAATAATGCAAGATGTAAAGCTAAACACATTGTCATTTTTACCTTATTATGAATACAACGCCTTTCATCAAGAATCGTTTGTAAACATCTTAAAAGTGATTGTGTGCAATTATTATAAATGACAAAATTTTTCCATCGTAAATATTATGAAAACACAATTTATGTGTTTTCAATATGCAAATTACACTTCTTATTATTTATTGTTTTCCATTATTATAATAATTGATTCATGAATATTGATAACCTTCAAGTACACAGGCACTCAATTTTTATTTATTTAGTTTACTGTCAATAAAAAATGTATTTTTGTATATGCACTTTATGAAAACAAAGAGGATTAGTTCACGAGCATAAATTTTGTAGATAAAGATGCAAAGTGAGTTTAATTAATTTGTAAGTTTATCTTCGAAACGATGACATTTTTCTGTAATGAATTTCATCATTTTGTATTGTGTGTATCCCACTCGAAGATTAGTTAACCCACTTCAAAGATCGGTCAGTTAAAATAAGATATCATCTTAATCTTAAATACCTGGAAATTTGTAATTCTTACTTTCATTTTAATTATGTTGCTTCTCATATCATATTCAAAGTTAGATATCGATCATTCTAATTTTTCACAATTTCGTCGCATCCATTTTATTGCTTTCATTTCAATATTATCGCACCAAACTAATTATATTACCTACCGATGATTTGTATCTGGGCCGATGACTGCTTTCTGTGTCTCATTTATTATAGTATATCGGCAAAAACTGTTAATTGTCAGCAAGTTTATGTTAATCGTTGCAATTAGTCGCTAAATGGTTTTGGTACCGACTGTCAATATTTCTTCTACACAATTTATTGTACAGTCACTTTTCGATTTAATTTCCAGCTTATTGCATGGAATTGTACTGTATAGGAAGTTGTTGAATTGTTTCAGTAAGAAAATTATCTTTGTTTTGTGACACTCTATGTTTGTATGCTTTTGTAAATGTGGATGCCTCAGTAAGCTGATTATATATTTTATATATTTAGATATTTTCGAATGCTCTACATTTTGATCGAGGTTACAAGGCAACAGAAAACAAATGCCTATTTGAGTTTTAGCAGAAATTGCAATTCTGTTCATTATATTATTAAAAAATTTCCCGGCTTCATTGAAGTCGCTCAAATTTAAAATAATATGTGTGATAAATTAGCAGCATATCTTTGTGCTAGTCACCGAAAATACTCTTCAAAGTTTGTGATTTAACTGTCAAAATAAATATTCAAGCCGCCATTTTATTCTAAGCCTCCGTCATTAAAAGAGGACGATGAATTGTCCACTGTCGCGACGGAGAGAGAAGGCTGCGCCACGTGGTGCTACAGGGGATGCGTCCGCCTTCCTTCCACTACGCGCCGCGTAGTCGACGACACGCGATACAATCTGCCGTCTCTGTCGCTCCCGCGCTTCTCCAAGTCGCCGCAAGAGGACAAGAGACTCTGGGCGAGGAGGGTCGCCCCGTCGGTCAGCTCCATTTCTGCCGGTGTGGATAGCAGCTTTTTGGTACACAACCGGATCAATGAATTGGTGCCGTGTTTTTTGTGTTCACCGGCACTCGGAAAGAGCAATCATCATCCATCATGCGGCAACGTGTCATTCATCGGGCAATGCTTTCACTTTTAAGGTTGGCGACGTACTCTTCGAACGATCGATGCACATCTTCGCCGCGACAGCTGTTGACAATGCACAACACAGATTGTGCGCTCGCGAGCACACGCATACTACATTTTTCTGATCGACTTTGTAATTGTCTTCTTACAGCACCGACTCTTGTTTATTTCTATGTATAAATATCATTCGGTAGAAGATATTATGTTTGAAGCACTGGGCAAAGTAAATTAGTAATCATTCATCACTATGCAGCATTCTTTCAACTCGGTAGAGATTTTAGGTAACTTTTACTTCAATATTACATTCATAATTCATCTGGCTTTTTTCTTATTGGATACCTCCTTTCAGAGGCTTATGCTCCATATTGAGAGTAGATGTGTATTTAAAAACAAAAAATCTTTTACGTTTTCAATAAACTAAATAGTGACTATTGTCACCGTTTAGTTTATTTAAATTGATTATCAATATAAAATGTATCTTTTATGATAAGTTCTTTTATACCCAATATGTTGCCATATCAAATAATATGTTTCATATAAATATTGTCAATAAATAAATACCAGTAGGCATAGGCTTAAAAAATAATCACGATTGTAAAATTTAATTAAAATTATCTCTTTATTATTGTGACGAGGATATGTCATTCTACGAAATATATTTAGTTAATTATGTTAAACGGTACCGGCCTTAAATCTTTACTAATTCTCTATGCATGATGCAAGTGTTTTTATTCATGCATTATTTTTGATTTGTTTGTTTTGTTTTTTTTTTCTTTTTATGTTGATGCGTTGTGACATCATCTGCCATGTTCTTTTTTTGCTTCCTGCACGTGAAACTTGCCATCCTGCCCCCGTTGGAATGAAATAATTTTGCAATGTCAATGTGAAACGCGGCTTCAGGAGTACACTGAAGAGTTCAGAGATATTGCCAAAGGAAAGTCCAAAGAAAGCTTGCCCGTGGCTCCTATCACGCTGATCAATCAGAGACCTGTCGGTGAAGATTTACATGTAATATGATTTTCTTATTTTTTCCTTTTATGATATATGAGTTTTAGAATTATTTTTTTGTTATTGAAAAAATCACATTTATTTTGAAACACTCAATCGGAAGTCTGCTCATAACGCACTGCAAGTCTTTGAGATACATATCAACCAGGTTGTTGTAAAATATTATTTTTAAAAATATTAGTTATGAAGAAATATAAATATTATGTTTATTATACCATAAAACTGTACTGATCTGAAAAGAATTTCTCTTTTTTTGTTATATCAATATGAAACGTCGGAAACAACATATTTTTGGTTTTGCTGTATACAGAAGCATTTTTTTTAAACTTTTAACTCATTTTCTTTACATGTATATATTTTAATACTGTATGAATTATGTTTTGGGAGTGCTGCTTAAAGTAATTTAACAGTATTAATTATCAATCACCACTTCTGAACCATTATTAAACAGTTGATTTTTTTTTTTTTTTTGCATGACTGTTTTACATTGTTTTCTTTTTTTTTTCATTTCGTTTGATTTGGTAGAGCGCTCCTGAAATAGGTGTCTACACTTTGAAAAAAAATAAGGTTTGCATATTTTTATTATACATATATATATATATTTTAAACTTAACCTAGGCATATTGAAAGTCATCACTCACTCGCAAATTTTGACTTGTGCATTGACAAACAGTCAAATCAGCAATTTTAAAGTTGGTAGCTTTTCATCATTCAAGTAATTTATGAGAGGTGCACTCTATGCGTGTGCAAACTTGCGCGTTTACATCTTGCTAATGCGGGTTGCAATGTTATCCAGGAGTTGCCCCCCTCGAATAACAAGACCACTTCAGCTCCGACAAAGAGCGGCGGAGTGTCGGCGGCCACCACTCTAACGAACAGCAAAGAAAAAGTGGACAAGAACGACATATCCGCCCCCACCTCGGCAGACAAGAAACCCACCATATCATCCCCGCAGAAGACGATCACGTGAGCGGAATCTCTATTATTAATAATGATCTTCTTTACTTGATCATATCTATGTAGAGCATTATGTCACCACCCAGCGAATCCGTGTTTCCTTCGCCTGTCATTTTTTGATTTATTTTCTCTTGTGACGTACTGAAACACCTCAGGTCCGTCGAGGACATCCTGCAGTATCTGACGGTTGTCCAGGGTGCCAGAAACCCATCGGTCGGGAGCAGGATTGAGGTTTTCTAAATTGAAGCACTTGAATTTTTGGATATTATGTATCAACAATGCAATCAACGTTAGATTGCTGTTTTTTAATGATTTTTTATATTATAAAACACAAGATTGTTCACCGTGTTAAAATTTTCATACACAAGTATATTTTAGTATCAAAACAATATTAATATAACTATAATATAAAATATAAATTATAATAAGATTAGATATAACTCAAATAACTGGCATTGACATCATAAATCAGCTGTTTTTCACTATTTTGATTTTTATAGGAAAGAATAAATGTTAATGAATTTTTCTTTCCCAATATATTAGGGCTCACTTAATTAACTCTGATTATCTTGTTTTTAAAGTTATATTAGTTTTTAATAAACGAGTTTTTTCATTTCAGAAATGGAACAGGCCCGGCACGAAACAGCACAACATCTACCGCAATCTCGACCACCAATTCGACTAGCCAATCGGCGGCCACCAACGCTGCCAATAACAAAAACAACGAGAGTAATCCGTTCGAAGAGGAAGAATGGGACGAAGACGGATCGGGAGAGAACGAAGTGGACGGGGCCGCCGAACCCTTGACCGATACGGGGGAGCCCGGGGTTCCCGTTAGGGCTTTATACGATTATCAAGGGGCCGAGAGTGATGAACTGAGTTTTAGACAAGGTGCCAACTTTTATCCTTCCGTGTAATTCGATTCAAATTGAATTCTAAAGTTGTGCGCTTAAAATTTATCAATGAAGCAATCTCGAGAGAGTTTATAAATACGGTGGGATTATTTTATTATTTTTTTTTCAGGTGACTTATTTGAAAAACTAGAAGACGAAGACGAACAGGGCTGGTGCAAAGGTAGAAAAGACGGCCGCGTCGGACTCTATCCCGCTAATTACGTTGAGCCCGTGGGCCACTAGCCCAACTCGCCGCACACCACGCCTCGTATCTGTCCAGCGGCAGCCTGCGATGACAAACGTCACAAAATTTATTTCCTCACCTCGTCCGAGTGTTTCTCTTTACATCCGCCTATGTCGATTCACCGACGGAAAGCATCAAGATGAGACGATCACGATAACTGTTGAGAATCTGTGAAAATACTGCATTTTTGCCTTTCAATATTGATTGAAATAAAATTGTTTGCCGTTGAAGACAGTTTGTAGTTGTTATGGACCAAACTTTTTTTGAATAATTCTCATGTTTATGCTTTTCGTTGGATGAACTTCATCGTTTTTGCTGACTCAACTTTTTTACTTGATTCACTTTTTATATTGTTACAAAATTTCTACATCACTTCAAGAGACTATTTAGTATTTCATTCATTTGCATTCACGTAATATGTATATGCATATCCAACGGGATGGTGCATAAATATCCCTTTATTTTTTTAAATATATGTATATTTTAAAACAGGTTTTATTTTTTACTTGAATTCAAAAACCTAAATAGTCTCAAAGGAGAGGTTTATTAACCGCGTGATTGACTATCTCTCAATATGAGTTCGTTCAGCGATGTAAGTTTATCAGAGTACAAGACAAAATTCAAAAAAATAATTTTTGTATTGGTGACCATCGAAATTGTCAATTGTTTACACCTTCTTAATAATGTGTTGACTAAATATTAAGCTACATTTATATCTGACAGCCCATTTTTTGAAAAAAATTTGATGTTTAATCGAAAGAATTGTCCCATTGAAAAAAAAAAGATATTATATATAGTGAATCGACAACACTGTTTTACAATATATCATAGACTGTTTTTGTATGAATCCTTCAATATTTTTATTATTCATTTTAACAAATACTATTTAATTAAACATATAGAAAAAAATCACCAAATAAAGTTTTTTCTTTTATAATTATTTATTCAAAAAAATTATTTATAATATTCTCCATTGTGAGCGATAACATCACCTTTGTAGCTTTCTTATTACTTGTAAATTTTGAAGGGTAAACGCTCATTTGTCTTTATTTTGTTTTGCTAATTTTACTCTTTCAAACAAAACTAGTTATTTGTCTTGGGTTTTCAACGTGAGCCTTAAATCCTTCTAACCGATTATGGATGACTGTAAACCAAAATTCTAATGAGTGAAGATATTTTCGATGATGACCTTTAAAACCAATATGAGACTTAACAATCAACGCATTTTTATAATAATAGAAATTAAGTGACATCGCTTGGAGCGCCTGAAATGATATATTCTCGACATTAAACCGCAGGACTATTCATATATACAATTATTTCTGTACATAAATATCTTTTGACGCAATGCGGATTCAATCGATAGAAATTTCATTTTGTTTTTTTGGTAGCCGAATGCCGTCGTACGTATGGACCGTAATCGGTTTAAGAATACTTTGTCTCTGTGTACGCTGAATATTCTCACTATAGAGCAATAATTAAATTAAGTAGCCTTGAAAGCTAATGTAGATTTTTTCTATGAGCAGCTTATTATTTTAGGTATCGGTTCATTCAATTACGTTGAAAAAAGTGTTAACACATATGTAATATATGTCGAACGGCAATGCACACATATCAGTGATGCCATCTTCTCAATGGGAACAGCCTTATGGACCGTGTCCTGCATAGAAGTAATGTCTGTTTAAAACCAAAAGTGTCGAAATGAGAACCTTAAACGAGTCGCGTGTTACTAATATTTGAGACGGTGAGACGGTGAGACGGCATTCTCTCACTTTGATATTTCTGCCGCCGCTCATCTGATGTGACGGAGGGGACAAAAAAATAAACAATGAAAAACATTTATAATATTGACTATAGCGGAGTGAAAAGTAGTAATACCTTTTTGCTCACTACTAATATATTAAATTACTGTTTGTATTATATTCTACGAGGAAAGCATTTATGTATGCTACACCATTCATCGAAATGTAATAATTTCTTGTAAAGTTTCTATTGAAATTTCAAAATTAACACTACTCAAATAATGATAACATAAGTACAGTAACATAGTCACATTAGAAACACATTTCAATGTAAAGCTGTCGACATTTTATCAAAAGTATTATATAATTTATTGATATTTCATTTTTGAATTTGAACTTTAAAGAATGTCGCCCCTGTTAGGTTTTCCCCATCCAACTTAATTTACTTTACATATCTGCCTCATATCATTACGATTTTCTTTTATAGAAGCAATATTCAATTTTGGAAAAATTTTGAAATCAAAATAATTCATAAAATGATTTTTTTCCAGTCAATTGCATTTCTGAAGAATTCAATGAATTGGGGTAATCCATATACCGTTCAGTTGACTTTTACGTTGGTTGGGGGAAAGCTCGACGCTTAGTATAAAAATCGCCTTATTGATTGTACTATTTATTTTATCACCTAAAAACCTTTGTGAAAGAATGTTAACCTTCTCTTATAATTTTCTTATGTACTACGTTTGTAAGTTGTTGAAATATTTAAAATATTTTTATGATGTTTGTTGATTATAAGTATTATTTAAATTAACCACAATCTTTGACTGCGGAAATTCCCCAAATATCCATTATTTCTTCTCACTGCTTGATTGTCAAAATTATTTGTTAGCTTTCGAGATTACTGTATTAAAATAATTTCTTTGTTATATTGAAAGAAAAGATTCTCTTCCGTTTTATTGATAAATTTCTCATTCTATTTTTGAATGAAAATATTCCTTTACTGCTATCAGTCCATAGTTATTTATTTTCGCTTATGACATTTCATTTTTATTCTCTGATAGCTTCATTCTCCAAATTCGTTTTGTAAAGTGACAGCAATCGCGTGTAACTGTTTTTTTTTGTAAACATTATCTTGTAAATATATGAGAACATTTATCATTTGTTATAACTGACTGAATTAGTCATGTTTTTTTTTTCATTTATTTTTTGTACATTATTATAATTTTAAATTACATTAATATTTTAAGTAATTTTGTACCAAATAGTGGAACGGACAGCCTGACGTTTTTTTTATCTAAGATTTATGCGGCGCCGTTTTTCCATTCAATATTTGCAGTCCCGTGCAACGTTTCGTTTCATTGTTTGGTTCAATAACTTATTTGTAGTTTGATGGAGTATTAGAATTGTTGTACAGCTCTTTAAAAATATTCCTCGAATGTAACTATGGTAATTATTAGAATGACTTAGAGAGAACTTATCCATTCTGCCGGAGTAAATTATCGAAGGAATCGTACAACAGGTAACATTAAATTTAATATAGATTTGAATGTGGACGTGTATGATAATTAACTTTTAGTCTATTTTAAGAATGATGATGTATCTTAACCGTTGGTTGTATTTCTTTTGTGCGTTATATTGTTTTACCATAGTGCATTGTTAATTATATTATAATACTGGTTATTTGCTGACGCTATAATGTTCCCTGTAGATATTCTCTCCCAGATATATATTATAGCAAAGTAATGTGATGTGTAACTGAAATGATATCTTGACGATTTAAGACACTTAAATATGTTTAATGAAAAAAAAAAACTGACAATTTTTAAGGCTATCGTAAAAACTCTTTCTGTACCAATGATATATTGCAAACCTCCAATATTTCTGTTATTTTTTTTTTGTTATTCTGATTTGTTCATTGTTAATTTAAAATAGTGCTTGCCTGCATGACGGCACAATAACTATACTATTCTTTTGCGTTTATCGATCTATTATATATTTCTCACTTTTGTCATAGTAAAACACTTCTTATCCCAAATTCAAATAAGGAGTGCCATATTATATCTTATTGGTGTTTGCTTTGCATCGAGAGCAAAATATTTTAATCTATCATTTTTATTCCTCCGAGACTTATTATTTGACTTATCAGGTAAAGCCGGCACGCATCGATCGGACTCTGTCACGACCCCCCGGATGAGTTGTCTAGTATTTTTTACCCGTGCTTATTCTTTACCGCCAAAAAGGTATGTGAGATATTTAAATGTATAAAGGTTTTCGGTATTTATTAATAGTCGACTATCTGTATTATATTATTTTTCAGTCATCTTTCTGAAATATCTCTTTGAGAAGAATTTTTATTGCTATTGAATGGCCACGGTTCATTGTCTTATTTATATTATTGAAATATTTTTTATGCACGTTGATTATCTTGTTATTTCAATGTACGCTTTGGATGTACATTAGAGTCTTTTTGTATGTATCGTTTCTCCATAATATACAATATGGATTAAGTCTCAAAATTGAAGTGAGATTTAGAAATCATATTAATAATACTATAATAAATATTAATGAATAAGCCTCGCGGCTTAAAAAGAACCCTCATCAGATGAAATTAGCATAGGATGATATATAAAAGAAATACGACTTTTAAGATGTTACGGAAACATTATTTTTGATGTAAATTTGTTGGTTATATTAATAAATAATGAATAATAATTAGCGGATAGAGATTTAGAGAGAGGTAACGACAAACAAAAGTATCCTTGTAAAACTGTATTTAATTTAAAACTGTTGCAAACTTATGAATATTTCATTAAGGTGTACTATTAATATTTGAAAATAAATCTAAGGGCCATTATTAATTTAACTCGTTTTTTTCTTATTTTATTTTCTACCCGACTTGCCCCTTTCCACGTAATCCCCAAATCTTATAAAATGGTAACAATTTAATTACCTCTACCCTTAATTCAGTAAATTTAATATTGTTTGTTGTTTGAATTGTTTTCAAATATGGGTGATTATGTTGTGTGGGTATGATTTTATGGTGACATCCCTTGGGTGAAAGTGAGAAAAATATAAGAATATCAAAGATTGTAACTTTTTGTGAGCTGTTGTAAGTAAAATTTTGCACTTTTGCTGGATTTTATGTGAAAATCAATTTTCAGTCTAAAAATTGGTTGATACTTGACTAGGATAAGGGAAAGAAGTGCCTTGGAATTGATTATGTATAAGTAATGTAAGACAGAAAAATAAATTCTTTGACAATTTATTATTGATAAAATTGAACATATTATATAACAAAAAATACAAATACTTTCCAACATGACTGCAAAACATAAAAAAATAGTTGTAAAATCTATGTCAACATATTCAAGCATATGAAACATCAATTCACTAACGGTTACACAATTTTATAATAACTATTTTATCAGAAGAGAGTTGCTCAGTTATCGGAGAAAGAATATTCTCACTATTAAAAAAGTCTTTAATTAAATAATACACAATTACGTTAACACAAAAGGATATTAACATTCCAGATATATATTTGAGAAAAGGCAACAGAATGTAATAAAATACTTAATGGCATCCGAAAAGAAAAAATAACTGAATTTGTACGTAATTGGTATCTTGACACATTTTTTCTCCAATTCTCATGCTACAGTAAATATCAAAAAGCAATAGGTTGGTTGGCAATGTTTTTTTATAAAATAAAAGGAATTCAAAACAGGTTTTGAATCGTTGATGATTCAAATTTTATTAATATCGTCCACGAATAATTCAATTAATAGTTCTACTGTATAGGAAATATCTATTCTATGAATTTCTGTAAAAACATTCAATAAAGTAAACATTAAATTCCTTCATTGCAGGGTAGTTGTTAAAAATTGAATAAAAAAAAACATATTAGGATATAATGCCAAAGAAAAACAGGTTCGTAATGCCATCTCAATTAATAGAGTTAATGATATGTTTTTATTTACAAGAAAGGAGTTAAACAATTTTGTCAGTTATATATTATATTCAAATATGATGAAAATAGCGGTGGCGGATTTCTCATGTAGAATAATAACTTCAAACTTCATAAACGTAGCCTTAATAACAATCATGGGAAAACATTTAGTCAGGATAAAAAGGGCTCAGCCTCGAAGCTGCTCGCTGACGTTACATTTACAACATAATTATTGTACATGGTAGGTATGTCGTGAATATTTATCTTTCTCGCTTAATCACACATTAAATAATAGACTCTAGTGAGATAAAAACACCCATAGGGAACTGGGTATGCTCTTTTGCCTTACTTGCTCATATGCATGATGAAATTGTGTGAAGGAGATAGAGAAACATCTACACAGTACGTTGATGAATTGCATATACGATGAATTTGGCCATCAAATTGATAGTTAGAAAAAAAATTCTGTTGCCTTGCAATAAAAAAAAAATAATAATATTAACAACCATATTTTACAATTCCTGTTTTGGTTATTGCTGAAAGCTGCCGAGGCAGCTTCATTGCTGAGCGGAAGAGAACTATCTATCATGCAACTTCATTTTATTTTGTCATATTTTACTCATTTTTCATTTATAATCACAATATTTTCCTGTCCACGAAAAGAATCATACAACTAAAAATATTGGGTAAGGTATGTACAGATAAAAATAATTGACACCTAATATATATTATATATGAACAATATGAAAACCAACAAAGAATACAGAAGAGGAAAAACTTCTTACATTTACAAAAAAATTGATCAACATTGACAATTGTTTAGCTATATAATAATATTCTTTTACGCTACCGTTTCTGGATGGGATGAAGCGAGCTCGTGACTTAGCTCCATTGATTCGATAACAATTATTGTGCCAATTTACATATTTACAATAATAAAATGTTAATAGAATGAAGTTAATGATAACAAGAAATATAACTGAAACATAAAAGTTAACTATGCAGCCAAAGAAGAACGGTGACCGCATCTCGTAAACAATTTAAAAATGGAATAATTTTCGAAACCGCAGAAGGTTGCCGTAATGGAAAAATTTACTGACAATCCGCATAATATATTGCACAATTAAATAAATGACAATACTGATAGGAAACAACCATAATTTGTAAAACATTATATGAAATTAAAAAAGCACACATTGAGACATTAAAATGTGAGCTTTTCAAAACTGATTTAACACCAATTAACCTGAATACAAAAAATACAGTGAAGATTTTAATCACATGGGAAAAAATAATTTTTTAGAAGTAAATAATGATGACATGGTGAAAAAATAGCGATGAATTTTTGTTGTACATCGTGTCTATCATTGATGGCAATTTCTATAATTTTTGTAGAACTAAAATACATTGCTATTTTTTCACCATGTTATAATGGAGTTCTATCAAGTAAATACCAATCAATAAATAAAGATGTTTGATTGACGATTGAAAAAAACAAGCTTAAGGAATATACAAAGCAAAAATTAACATAAGTCATAGTCATAAATACAATATAAAAGAATATTTATGCAAGTAGATCTTTATTTTTGTCTATTCCGTCCTTTGAAACGCTACTCTTTTTAATACATATTATATCCACCATCCCAAAGCACACCTGAGATTATAATGTGTACATTTAAAATTGACCGTTATAGTGGAACGTTTTTTGTAAATTACCCTTCCGCAAGGAATGCCTCCGATTGTTAACAAAAATGTTAAAAAATAATGTTTTAAATATTTGCATTTGTACTGAGATCTGCATAAAAAAACTTACGAAATACATATGAGAATCTTGAAGATGGCGTGTCGAGTGCTTGAAGTATCACAGAGGTGTAAAACAATCAATTCAAAGGTTCGGCAGATCACAACAAATTATTATCATGTATCAACTAAAGGAACAAAAACTTACCAATTATTGAATGGAACGTTAAAAACTCTCACCTTAAGAGATATAACAAGATAAATGTCACCAGGACCATAGATATGTATTCATCATTGAATGCAAATGAACTGATGAAATATTGATCACCTATAAATGCCACACCACAAGGAAATAAAAAATAAACCAATTCAGAGAAGTTATTTTTCATTCTTGACAAGCCAAATTGAAAATTTTACTTCAAACAAAAATTGCTTTATTTCATTTTACGATTCTACCTTTACATACACTAAATCGTGGCCTGCTCCCAGATCATAGTGAAATATTTGATAAAATAAGTATGTCAATATCCATACACTTATCTGATATTTCGAAACAGTCTACAATTCTGGAATTCCTCATCTACTCAACGCAGTCACAAATATACTCAATTTAACTCTTTGCACTCGAATCCCGTCAAAGAAGCGGCATTGATTTTTCTCTTGTATCTCAAAATGCCACCACTCTGGTGTCAATCATTGAAAATCTTTTTTCAATATCAATTTAAATTGGATTTCTTTTTTTCTTTTTTTTTTGAGGGCGACACTTAATTCTTCATACATTATGAAAGAGACAACTTTAATTGTGTATGATCATAAGTCAAATGCAAAGAGTCCATACAGGTGACTTCTTTTCGCCAGAGGTTGGTATATTCCATTATTTTCAGAAAATAATTAAGTAATTTAAAAATATGAAAGTATCATCAAAATGGATAATTTGAACTGTAGACAAAGAAAATGATATAGTCAAAATACTTTCACCAAAATAAACATTGGCTAAATCAATTTGTTAATTAATATATTTGCATAAAATTGCATCATTTGGATTCCTGTCGAGGTGCAATTCTATGGAAGAGGCGATCGGTCCCAACTGTTCAACTAAATATATACACAAACTAAACAATTAACTATATTACTGCTAGCAAATTACTATAGAATCACAGGAAAAATATGATACTTTAAACATAGTTTAAACAAAAGGTGCAAAGAAATACATATAATGCCTGTCATTTAAAATTAAATAAAGTACCGAGTGGATCTCGATAACAAAAATACAGAGAAAATATATTTACAATAAGAAAACAAACATTATAGGCACGCTTAGTGTCTTAAAAAATGGCGAAATATTATTTTAAACTTATAAATCTCAATAAATATTGCTCATGGGTCAATTTTGACTCAGTTTTGTTACAAAAGCAAGACCGTATTGCAAAATCCTTATTTTCGGATCAAATCTTCAAAGACGGAAATCAAAAGTGTAGATAGTTAACAAAATAACCATTTTGAAATATGCACGATCAGGGGTAACTGGTTTTTTGTCAATGTGAATATATCGAGTTTGACCCTCACTTTAAAATGAAAAATTTAACTAAAAGACTACAATAACTACACAAAATAAATATATTTCTACATATACATAACATTTGAATGCAACAATTACATTATGAATTTTATAAACACTGCGAAATGATGAAACATCCACGAATGGACAAATCATACAGGAGTATTGATGTCATCTGCGATTTGGTTCACTCACAAGGAGACAGTTTCCGAAGAATTAATTCTACATATATTACATAAGCTGATGGATGGCATTCTCTATTAAAGTGAAAATTTAGATAAAAAGAATTTATTAAAACATACATTTTTATACATAAAAAAAACTAATTATGTTATCAAAAAAGTACATTCTACAATCTGTTTGACTAAAATTTAACAATATTAACATTGTACAGATTGTTTTAAGTATTCATTTTTATTACATCTTACACATAGTCAGCATTTTACTCTATACAATGTACCATCTTTTTTATGAAATAATTGGCAATTTATCTAACGCCTTGAGCGATAGATGGAAAAAGAAATAAAAATTAAAATTTTCATAGTTTCCCCGAGGAGTCTAAATCTGCAGGAGATTGACTGATTTATTTAGAATGAATACAAAAGTTAAATAAACGCTAGCCATTTATAATTACACCTAATCCAAGCAAAAATATATTACACATATCTTCATCTGTTTTAACATTTAGAATTTGCCATTTGCATCACCATGCGATCGTCAGATATTCTTTTGCAGATATCTGACACGTAGATAATTTCCCTTTGGGAGTTTATAACAAACTTCAATGTAGCCTTTGAAAAATGTAGCATTTCCAATGCAGTCGATCCATTTCGATTACTGTAAGCAAGCTTGTAATTTTTCTATCCACTCTTGAGAGTGTATTGATGTTCCGGCGCAAAAATTGAAAGTACGTCTGCTCGTTCGTAACTATAAAAACAGAACAACGAGAATGAATATCCATCATTTGCTTTACTAAAGATACATAGAAATTTGCCAACCATTTATTATTGGAGAGCCGCTCATTCAATGCTCATGAAGGTATTAAATTATTGTATTTTCCTGAGTTCAATTGAGTTCATTGCCATTATTAAACAGACAGTTAACCAAATGTAAAAAAAAATATTCAGAAATTACTAGGATGCCTCTGGCTTTTTTTTAAAATCATTTGATACATTACATTAAGTGCAGGTTATTTTGATAATAAAAAATCCCAGACATTATTCTTGCTAATGACGTTTTCATGTTTCTGAAGTCTTAATGGGTTTTTGATTTGACTATATTTTGATTGCAAATTATTACTATGAGGATCTTAAATATTTTTTTTTGTAAACTATTTTACTCTGTCCGGATATACACATGGTTAACTTTTAGACAGATTTAACAAATAAAATTTGAATATCTACTAACATTTATATATTTTTTATCAATACACAATAATAATCAGATGTCTTTCAATGAAGCAAAGCAACTAAATTAAATAGGGAATGTATCTCACGTCAAAGAAAGATTTGCTGTCCGTCTTTTTGGGCGGTCCAGGTGCCGGTAATGCGGGAGCCACAGAAACGACTTCAGCCAGATCTGAAACATAATATATAGAATGAGAATTTTTCTATGAATTTTTTTAAGATGTAATTATTGAATATTAAAAATGTACAATACCTATGTGTCCTTTGCAGTGAGAGTCTTCCACGGCATCGTAGTATCGAAGTTGATGCTTAATAGAATCCAGCACAAACCATCTAGAAGAAAAGCGGTGTTATCAAAACATTGTATCTCGATAGAAAAAAATACTTTAGAATAATTTATTTCATCAATACCTTTGTTTCCATCCCTTGAGTAGGTTTCCTCTTTTGTACAGATAGCCTTCGTGTGTTTTATTTTCTGCAACATTCGAACTGAACTGATCGTAATATTGCTGAGACGAAGTTTGCAATGTCGCCACACCTGAAAAATACAAATGTTTTTTCTATGAGAATTACTTATCGATCAATTTTTCAATATCTTTCCTACAGCGAGAGTAGGAATAGAAGCATATGTGTATATGATGAAAGCATCTTACTAGAATTAACCGATGGAGTGTCCTGATGGTGGTGGTGGTGATGCATTGACGACTGCTGGTCAACGGAAGTTCCAGAAGAGAGGAGACCTCCCCCGCCCTCTCCGGCCATTCCTCCGCCGCTGTTGGAGCAGTTGCCGCTCCCCGCACTCACCACTTTGTATTTGGTGCAGTGAGCTGGCACCGCGTCTGCGCAACGCTCGTGGCACAAGTAACCGCAGTCCATACATCGCACGCCCGTCTAAAAACAAAAACAAGCTGTCACTTCATTTCTCATCATTCTAGTGGATTGTTAATTTTTTGCACAGTGTCCATATACTCAAAATATATGATATCACTTTTAAGGTGATAACTGTTGCTACTTGGTGGTAAAGGGAGTAAAAGTAGTAGCGGTAAAGTGAAAAATAGCAATGTATTTTAGTTCTACACAGTTTTTTGTAAGATATAGTTGATAGCTATTTTGGCTCTACTACTATTTCCAAAAAAATATAAAATTGCAGAAATAAACTAAAAATTGTGTTGTCATTTTATATAAATGATATCCCTAAAAAGGGTATTTGCAAAAAACTGCTTCAATCTCATGGTTTTGTTCCTCCTGCCTAGAATGAAACATGCAGTGGTTTCCATATATCTGATGTTTCCTGCTAATTTTGACATAGCATCACCCAAAAATATCAAATCAGAAAATATTATAGAACACTAACAGCAAAGTTTTACCGTCTTCAGTAAGTAGTAATTATTTTAACGTCCAGTTATTGGTAGAGCTTTCACAAGAATGGGTTATGGGTAATTCACTATAGCTCTTTATAAAGCATTGTTAGAAACATAAAAAGAAAAATGTATAAATTGACTGCTTACCTTAACAGGTCCCCAGAGCAATTGTTTGCAGTGATCGCAGTAAGTAAAAGTGGTGTTGTGGGCGGAAGCAAATCTGTGAGGATGGGCCATCGGAGACGAGCCGCCTCCTTGGCCCATCGTCGCGCCGCCACTCGCTCCCACGCAAGCAGTGCCTGAGCCTCCGCCGGATCCCAATTGATTGTTGGCGTTGGAAGAGGATCCCGGCTGAGGCTGGGCGGCCTGTCGCGCTTTCATTAAGATGTCCAATGTGGAACGTTTGTGTGCCGCGCGACCATGCGACCGTACCATCGCCGAGCTAAATGATGCGTTACGCTGTAAACGATTGCAATCGGTATGACACTTGATTTTATAGAAATAAAAAATATACAGATGAACAAAAATTCGTAGAATGATTAGATTCAATTTTATACAGTCAACTTTATCAGATGTGCCTTCGGTCTGTTAAATATAATAAGACAGTATGTGTGGTGTGTAAATGACAGTTCATACAACAGCAAAAATAAATATTGATATTACAACGACGGTTGATTGGTGTATTGATATTTGATACTCTAAAATATTGGGTTATTAACAAGGTTAAAACATTCATGGATGGGCTGTTTTTGTTGGAGTATGGTCTGATCTGTCCCAAAAATCTTTCATGAAAAACTCTTCTTAATGTTTACAGTGTTGGAATATCTTTCACACGGCTCAGCAGGCAAAAGGTTAAATGCATACCTTAAAATCCATACATAATTGGATCTCGGATATGAGATGTCGTCTTACATCGGCATCAAATATATCGGATAGTGGACGACTACGATTACTCTAAATGAATGAAGACCTCGATGATGTCTCATCTTCCGAATTGAAGATTGCAATTTTGAGTAATGTCTCTGGATATCAATGAAGATGATCACATTTGTTTTTCCCCGGATATCTATACTAGATGTGACTTACCGCTAGTTCGTCGGTGGTGGGGAGTTCGAGTTTATCCCAAAGAACTCGCCACTTCTGCGGAAGATGTCCTAATTCTAATTGCAGTCGACGCAATCTCTCTAAAACGCGAGTGAATGCATCCGGAAGGCTCGCTGCTACTCCATCATACCTAAAAATATGTTAGTATCTATAAGATATTCTTTGGTTGATGAGCAATTGGACATCATTGTCAAATAACAGAAGTTCTTGGTACTGGGTTTGGAACTGTAACAAAACTTTTGAACACGGTGAAAAAAAAAGCAATATATTTTAGTTCTACAAAATTATTTTTAAAAAATATAGTTGATAGCTATTTCGGCTCATACCACGGTCAGAACTATCTTTTGAAGATTGTAAACATTATTAATTAAAAATACTTGTCGGACATTTATGGTAATAGTATATACCCTGCAGTGACGAGTAGTCGATTCGTTTCAAGAGCTGAAGCCCCCCCTTCTGCAGCCTCTCTCTCTTCTCTTCGACACCTCTCCTGCTGCAGAGCGTCCGGCTCGTAGGGCGCCCCGGAACTTAATTCTTCCATTGTGTAATAGTCCCATACGTCTAGACATGCTATCGATGATTGCGGCCGTAGTACCTTTACGGAATGAAAAAAAAAATTGGCATGAGATAATTTTATTAAGTCATAATCGATTCAATCAAGAGAGCAGTCAATTAACTTACCGGATGCTCAAAGTCTGGAGTGTAAAGGAAGTTGAAAAATATTGGCGATCTCTGATTCTGCTTTTCAATGTAGTCAAAGACTGATTGCCCGAGAGGTGCGGACCGTTGACCAGACCCGCTTCCCGATTGTTGACCCGACGGTATTCCCACACCGCCGGGATACACGCTCTCATCGTCTGATCCACCGGGACCCGTTTCTACACACTGATAAAAAGAAATATATATAGAATATAAGCAAAATATATTATAGATAGCTTGGAAAACACCAAATATTCCAACACTGAAAATTTCAAAAATGAATTCTACAGTATTGGTGTTGAAAAAATTGTGCTTGCACAAAAGTTTCGACACTGAAAACACTCTTATATTTTTGAGTATCAACTATCGATAAACTGCAACTTACCGTTCCAATAGTTACAAATAATGCCTTACTACCAAGAAGTGACAATTAACACCATAACTTTCTGACAGTAGATTACAATGTGTGTCAACAGTTAAATTCTTAAAAATATAAGTGTTAAAACTGTCTTTAATTTGTCTAGACAATCTTCATCAGTTTGCTGATATAACACATACAATACGTGTTGAATTCATTTTTTAAATATCTAGTGTTGGAAAATCTTTTATTCTGCTCAGTAGGGAATGGATTAAAATTGATTCTTAAAATTAACAGACAGTCCGTAATGGCAACTGAATACCGACTTACAAGTGAAACTGTTTATAATTTTTATCACCTGGACTGTGACTAAATTCTTCAGTAACTAAACAATTTTGTATTATTGAATGATAATCAAAAACAGATCTACTAATCAAGCTTACATGATATGTTGGTAGATACAACTTTGAGTGATACTCATATAAGGTTTCCCAATCATTGTAATAGTTTTAACAACCTTTTGCAGTCAAAAGGAATATCATACAAAATCATGAATGTGAGAAACAATTCGATAAAATTACCCGTTGCCTGGAGTTAAGCGAGCCTCTTTTGTCTTCGGCGGCGGCAATTCCCAACTCTTCTTTCTGCATTTCGTACTCGAAAAGGAATGTTCTGAATCGACATGACACGGAATGGTATGCGAGGAACCGTACATAGTACTCGTTGAATTCAAAAGCCAAAGGAAACTGTTTTTGTATCTAAAATGACAAAGACGAATCAATAATACGAAACAATATTAAAATGTCAACACTCATGTATATTAAAAAAAAGTATATTTGAATTGTTGGAGAGAAAAGAGTCTGACCAAAATATCACATACTATTGTAACAAGTGCCTTTTTGTTGATTTTTTTACATATCACTTTTTTTTGAAAATTTTTGATACTAAAACGGTATCACAGATATAAGCTCTGCAGTAAACATACCTGATGAACGACATCTAAAAACTGCAGGAAGGTCGGTGTGAATCCAGCTTGCGGCTGCGTACCAATATTGCTCCGTTGCGGGAATCTGTGACCCATCGCAAGCCACTCTTTCTCTATGAGTGTTCGGAAACCATCTAACGTTCGGTATAAAGGATCTAAGCAGACTTGCGCTATTGATGATACCTGAATATGTCGTAAAAAAAAAAGTTAGACAGAGGATATAAAACAATTTGTACTTAATTTATATATATTGACTTGGATGTTGCCTTTCGTTATCATCAGGCATTTTATTGCACAGGTGCAATAGTCTCACAATAACTATTTATCAGTTATACACAATACATGTAAATATATAGAATGCCTGGAGATGTCGAAAAGCAATCCTGGGTCGTGACAAAACATATGGAATTTAAAATTTCAACGATTTGAATAACTTTGTAATTATTTATATTAGCATCAAATATTTCAATTACCTGAGCTGTTATATCCCAACCATCTTCAAGCGAGAGACAAACAGAAGATCCTTGAGCATCCAATAAATCTACTACTGCCCCGCTTAGCTGCATCAGTGATCGGATTGTAATCAACCATCCCGACTCTTCAATTAACCTATGAAAGAAGATCTCGATCATTGTTATGAACTCATTCATTCTTAATATGTTCATATTGCCTTTGTCTTTATTCTGAAGATGTCATTTCTGATTTATCTTATTTTCACCTACCGCTTCCATTTTGAAAGGAATATATTAACTGCTCTTTCTCTTTACAGAAAAAATACACATTGACTTCAGCGTTTGGGAGTATTTCCCAGGGAGGCAGCGGTTAGTCCTCAACACCCTCTAAGTTTGGTTTGGACAAAAAAAAAACCACCTAGATCTAGAAGGCGCACAATCGGTAGGCAGTATCAACCTTGTTGGTAAACACTGGCCTAAATCTATCAATACTAAGCGTATAAAATAAAATTTCACCTATAAAAACTGGCATCAGGATCTCCGAGAACGGGTTGAGAAGGTATGCAAGCTCTGAGTAATTTTTTGAAGGCATGTTTGGAAGCTCTGGTGTCAGGATATTCCACAGGTACGGCTTCACACCCTCGCACCATTCCCGCCCATCCGCTCCACCCGCCTTTCTCGCACAGCACGTACAGAGCAGGTCTGCGACTTCCTCCACCGACATCACCGCAAACTGAAAACAAAGTGATAATTTAGCAAATCTAAATTTGGCGCCTTGTTTTGAAATTTACGATATTTTTAAGAAAAAGAAATTCTTTCATATTAATTGGTTAACAACCAGAGTCCGCATCTGCTCCTGAATTTCTCTGCAGAGTCCCACCGTGTTGAATATCAGCCTGCGACCCGGCTCTTCTGTCTTTCAGTGAGCCCCATCGACCCAATTGTCGGCTCGATGTAGCCACAGATACGCTACTTCCTCCTCCACCGCCTTTACCGCCGCTGCCTCGTGGAAACACACTGAAAGCCAGATAACATTTAACATAGTGTAAAATAATGATTTGAAAACAGGTCATTACAAATAACAATTATTGCATAGACTATATAAAAGAAAAAATAAATAATACCTAAGAGTTCCCATGGCTCTGGAGAAAAGTGGATTTGTGTGTCTACGGGCCGCATCTGGTGTCGCCGCAGGTTCGTCATTATTACCCCCTCCCAACAGAAGGGAGTCGAGACTTAGGGAGGACTCGGAAAAGGCCCATCCGCCTGCGCCGTTCACTCCCACGACACCTCCGCTCGCTCCTACACCTACACCTGAGCCTCCACGCCATGTGGATCGACCGGCCGACAGTAGGGCACAGAGGTAACGTATCTGAGAAAACAATATCACAATGACTTTCACACAAATTTTACAACAAATTTATCATAGGAATTAACTGGTTCACTGGCAAAAGTTTTTTTTTTTATCAGTAGTCACCTCTTTACCATGTTTAAGAACAAAAAAATACTGGTAAAATTTTGGTTGCAAAACATTTTTTATATGTAATGGCCTGGCACTACAATAATTTTGACTGTGAATACACATAATTATGCTTACACAAATATAATTTGAAGGAAAACAAACTCATGTGTTCTGGAACAAATGTAAAAATGGTGATAAACACAATTTGTGATTGAATATGACTATAGTTCCATCAGGTCAAATTTTAACTACAGATGAACAACTCTTTGTGTTGTATTAACTGCTCCGTAGATGTCTTTACACATTGACACAGAAATCAATATTAAGCAATGATGACCAGCAAGCATAGCATACATTAGTGTATGCTGAGCATTGAAATTAAATTAAGAACATTCAGTTGGATTGGTGTAGTTTTATTTTTTGAAATTTCAAAAACAAGCAAAGTCAATTTTTACCTGCTCTGAGCTCGGAGAAGTTTCAGCACCTCCTGGAGTTGTCGATTGTTGACTTGAGCCGGGATGACTAGATTTCAGCATTCCTATCACACCTTTGTGATGACTTGCTGAAGATCTAAATGAACAGCAACAAAATTGTTTTTTACACAAAATCAATCAACAATTGAAAACAGATAACACAAGATTAAGGGAAACAAAAACCTTTTTTCTTTTTTTGATATTCATATTGAATTCATACAAAAACACTCGATCATTATTTTTGACGTTGTAAAATTCAATCAACTCAATTTTCTGTTAAGTTTACACTTGCTGGTATATTGATAGTCTGCATGTTCTCAAAACATATCAAGTTAGGTACACTATTAATTATGAATTCAAAACAAAAACACTTGTAACAATTTAGTGTGGTATAATAGTAAGGTTCTGTGGGTAAGAAAATTATTTACTTTTGTATATTTTGTTTGTTTAAAATGGAAAACCTTTTTATGTTGTTGAGCTAAATTTTACTTCATATTAAAAGAAAACATTTTTATGAAACATCTATAGAATTTTATGCATAACTACAGTACTATTTCATAATAACCAATATTTTTCATGAAGCGTTTTAGACTGTATTACATTTTTAAACATTTTCTCTTTAGTTATAAACTACAATTAGTCTACTCATCATTATGTTGTATGTACAGAATGAGATGTAAATTGTAGCTGATAATAGTTCATACCTCGCGAGAAGTGCTCCAGTCCTTTGATGTCTCCAAGTTAGGATGGGAACACGGTTTTGCCTGTAGCAGCGAACGAATTTGTTAACAGAATCGTCTGAAACTGTTGCGGGGACCGTCATCAATGCTGGATAGCTAAAACAAACATACATTCACAATGATAACGAAAGAATATGTTTTACATGTATTAACGATTATCATATACACTATATATAACTTTTAAGGTGTTAACTGTCACTTCTTGATGGAAAGGCATGATATTTTAAATAATAAAAACACATTTTTTAGTACTTATTTCCACAATATATTTCTTGATCAGGTCAAGTACTAAAAAAATGTGTTTTTATTATTTAAAATACACTATAATTGGTAAACTCAATTATGTAGAAAACACCGTACATTCAATAAACAATATTGACCAAATGCTTGATGAAATTTTGATATCAAATATGAATTGTTGAACTTTGCATTTATTGTGTCAGTTCTGTTGCATCTATGCGATCTGATATAACGATGTATTTCAAACATTAAACAAGCAAATGAAATATTTCCGAGTCTCATTCTAAAAATATTGAATATACGAAATCTGATGAATATAAAAATGCAATTAATAAACCTTCTGCAAAGGACGTAATTAGCATTGACGGCAGACAATCTGAAAGGGTCACTGGTGAGACCGAGTCGTTGCCAATCTCGGACGTAGCCTCTTTCGGCTTTCCTGCTCAATGAACTTCCTGCCATCGCTCCGCTGGCTTCCAATTCCTCCACTGGAAAAACAAATTCAAGATAGAACTTTGACTTGAGAGAAATCACATATATTCTGTATCAAATTTAATACCTTAAGGAAATAAATACTATTCGATGATTGGATGGATACTATAAATACTTACAAGAAAGATCATCGGAAGGAGTAGCAGGAGGCGCCGTCAATGATCTGGCCCCGGGAGAGGGAAGTACATACTTCTGTCGCTTTCCAGAACTCTTCTGCTTGAAACCTGCACGCCGAGCTGTTTTCATCAATGTCTTTTTAGCCAACGCTCTAAAGAAAAAAATTAGCAAATTATTGAAAAGTTATTCCCGTTGAGAATTTATATAATATTATATAATCTTTGCATTTATGACATACTTTAGAGTGGCATGTTTCTCTCCTTGCGGATGTAGAGGTACTAAGGTGGGAGCAGCTCGAGTGCCAGTGAAGGCAAAGTGCTTAAGGACGTGAGGCGGATGACGCAGTCTGCCGATCGCTTTCCGCAACTGCTCCGTTTGCTCACTGCTAACTTCTTCATCAAAAGCCACCTATGAAGAATAATAACGTTTGTTACCAAGAAAATGTAATAATGATGATGTTAAACATAATTAACATCAGAGGGTTGATAAAAATAATTTTGTAACACAATAAAAATTGATTACCTTTATGAGCTGGAATGTAGAAGATCTGAGTTGAAGACCGTCCTGCAGTAATTGGTCCAAATGCGCCATGTACTGCATCCTTACTGGTTTTTCTTTCGTTAGAGTCATCAACGGGAATGCCCGCACCACGGTCTGCTCGCAAGCTACCAATCGAAGACACATCATAAGTACAGAGGGTAATTTAGCAAATAATATAAGAATGAATAGAGGTTTTACTAACCGAATGGATCGCACGGCGCCCCTTTGAATATTAGTCTATAATTGGTGAGGAAAAGAGCCCCCTCGGCAGGCAGCAGAGGAAGTAATGCGGCACCTCCATCTTCTCTGCCGTCAGACACTAAGAAAGCTCGTAAGCCGCCAACTATTACTGATTCACCGGACACTAAGCACGGAGTGAGTATTCGAGGCTAAAAGATAAAAAGTGGATTGTCAAAACATTTCAAAACAAATGATGTTACAAAAATATTAATACAATAGCTCTACCAGTAAAAGATATTTGAAGAACTCACTTTTTGTATAGGTGGCAATCGTTTGCTTTCTCTACTGACAGCTTCCAAGATTTCCATATGCATGTGAACTACACCGGGGACCATAGAGTGCAAACTTCTTATGTGCTCAGAAGTGACACCTCCTTCCGTACAGACCTAAAGAAAATATAAAATGAACAATAGTTTACATAATAATTTACTTATTTACAAAGAATTTAAGACTGTATAGCCATATGTTTTTGACTAAAAATAATCAATGCAATGAGATCGACTGTCTCAACAGTTGAGACCTTAGCAGTCAATGGGTTAGGCTCTTGAACACCAAGAAAATAGAATTAATACATACAGCCAAGGTGATAATCTTATAAATGAACAAAGAAACATTACTTCATCACAATCACAGTTCTGACATAATGGCAGAAGCCAAATTTATATAAAAATTTGTAAAGCTAAATATTTATTTATTAAAAAAATTTTAAGCGAGTTTTGATACAATACTATTTGTCACAAAAGAATGAAGACGGTTAAGATACCTTGTCAACAAACCGAGAAACCATTTTGATGACATTAGCTCCTGCTTCTCCAGGATCGGCTTCTTCAAATCCTGATTCAGCATCAGCACTGTCCGACTCCACAGCACTGGTATTAAAAAAATCACTCGATGAAATCATCTTTAACACATAACATATGAACTGTTTGATCACAAAGACAGATCAAATATTTCATTAATTTGGGAATTTCAACAGACCTATTGGTAATTGAATTGCTAGCTCTCTCATCGTCGTGATGTCTCGGCGCATCTTGTCTCCGGCCCGCTTCCAACGGGACAAGGAGGTACACCATTCTATTGGCAAAGTGAATTGCCTGGCTGTATATTGTAGACTCTTCACTTTTTATCAGGTCTAGGGCTTTTTCTATGAGAAAATAACATCAACATCATTTTAAATATAAAACAATAGAACCCCAATCTTATGTACCCACATTCATTATTTTCATGCATGTCTTGTTCATTTTACATAATTACTACCATGCATCCATAAGAGCAATGTTAAATAATACCACAATTATTTTTACTCGATTTCTACTGTCTAAATGTTACAACTTTTGGCCATTTTTGTGGAATATTTCTTGTTATGTCATTTACAAAGCCGTAAAAGCGAAACCATTTTTTCTATTCCAAAGATATAGATGAATCAGTTGTTGGAAAAGTAAGCAAGTTTTGGATACTTTGTCAAAATTGAAATCCCAAAGTGTTTAGTACCATTTTTACAATTTTTAATTTTAATTAGTGAAACCACTAAATAATAACACATTTTTTAATGAATTTTCTGAAGCTTTCCTAAGATTTTCATTTCTTTTGGGGTTTTGTAAATAATGCAGAATCGGGGTTTTAACATATAGTAATATCAATACACACCTGCATCGACAGTATGCCATAATCTCATCTGCTCGGCAGCAATTTCTAGGGCATTCGGTTCTTGGGATCTCAATAAGCTATCAGCCAGTGGTGCTTCGGGAGAATCTCTGTATGAACATCAAAAATAATTATATGAATATTAATATCAAGTCTACCAATTTCTTTTTGGACACATAATAATGTAAAAACTACACGGAAAACGTTTTCGACAGACCTCGGGCTGGATGCTGGATGTGGAGGTATGTTTGAAGGAGGAGCATACAGGGCTTTGATATCTCGTTGGACATCCTGGTAAAACGCTGCTTCCCAGAACTGTTGGTTCTGCCAAACCGCATGCTCCTGTGGACAAAATTATTTATATATCTCAGTTCTACTATGATACTTGCCAAACTTGATTGCAACAATAGCTTGAAAATTCAGAAATTGATTTTAAATCTCTTAATTGTTACTCATCGAGTGATAACTGTCAAATTATTAGCATTAGAACACCTATAATACTGTACTTTCATGCCAGTACTTTTTTGATGTTAGTTAAGTCAATGGAGGATGTAGACAGGTGATAGAATTTATAAAGAAATATCAAAATAGCATTTTTTAAATAGTAAAAACACATTTTTAATACTATTTATACAATATATTTATGATCAATTATCTCTGTATGATCTGCGGTAAACAAATTTGCTCGCCATGAGCAAAATTGGTCCTGATAATGTAGAAATATAAATAAAAATGTGTTTTTATTAAGTTAAATTTAATGGCTTTCCACCGAGAAGTGACAGTTAACACCTTGAAAATTATATCGAACTTGCAATAAAGTGTCCTAACAATCAATTAAATAAGAAAAATAATAAATTACCTGTATACACATGTATGCAAACTGTATAACACCGGTGCAAAGCTTTCTACAGAACGCCGTGGCCAGTGGCAAAAGGGCAGCTGCCACACCTTGTTCGTCCATTGCTGAATCGTCTTGCAGGGCACAGTTCATTAACCTGATAAAAAAGAAACATAAAATTAATCATGTCTTCTCTAAACAGTGAGTTAAATTATTATTTGAACAGTTCATTGCCATGAGGTTTTTCATCAGTTGTTGCCCATATACGTGACTATATGTCCTATTTTCCCAAATCAATGCCTCAGGATGCCAAAATGTCCCATTAACAATATCTTTCAATTGAATTGGTGTATTTTTATTCATAAAACTACAAAGAAATTCACATTTTTTTTTGTATACAAATACTATTACGTAAAATTAGAAAATGTCCCATTTGAGAAAAAAATAAATGAACTCATTTACCCATTTATAAAAAGTTTTTTTAGTGATGAAAGGGGAAATATAATACTTTCAAATTCAAGACACTTTTTGAAACTTATCTTTTAGGAATACAATACCAGTTTTGAGGGTAAATTTATATATTAATTATGATTACAAAAGGATATAATCCGAATGAGACTATTCAAAAACTACATGTGTTTCAAAAACAAATGTAAAAATCATGTTAAACACATGTTTTGATTTTTCTTTCAATACATGCTGAGATCATGTTTCATCATATGTGGTGACCCTAGTTCTATGTGTGCGTCAAAATTATGAATAAATATATATTCTTTGAACATAATTTTTTTTTTTATTGAATTTTTTTATGAAACGTATAGAAATTCATATTTGTACACTAGTGTATACGCTTAGCAATGTTGACCTTGAAGCAGTAAAGTTTAAGTGAATACCTGGATAATTATTCATTTCAGATTTGTGCCAACCCTGGTGATAGAAATAAAAAGATAAATATTTTCTACTAGAAGCGAAATAATAAATATGTGTTTGTAATATGATGGCATTTTCGAAGCTTTAAAAACATGCCAACTGTCTTCAGAGAAATATTTTTATGACATAGACAAAATGGCAAAAATAATCAGCCTTTAAAAAAATAATAAAATAACAATATGCTCAAAGCAATTACATGATACATTGTATTTTATCTAATTAAATTATTTTTTCAACTCTTTTTCATAAGGCATCATAATGGAATGTAATAAATCAATCCAACAAAAAATATTAACATTGAATCACATTAGAAACACACACAAACAAATGTTCATGTTCTATCGAATGACATTGAATTACTTTTAATAGAAATGAGGGAAACATGACAGATCACTATCTCTCAGTCGACAAATGAAAATATAATGTTGAAAAATCTGCAATGGTTAACGAGTTTCCACACAGAAGTTTAAATATCAGATAATCATTTCTACGAAGGCAGGTATGGTTTATCATAATGAACAAAAAAAATGGGCATAAATTTCACGATTTTGAAAATATGTATTTTTTTACAATGTCCACTTCAATGTGAAGCATATTATGAATCCTGATGGTACTAAGCGTCTACAGATGTTTTCCTACGAGAGTTGCTTGTATTTGTAGCGAAGACTAGTACAAAAATTACCATTACTATAATGTATTATTTTCCTTCGTTACATATGTAAATACATATTTTTAGAATGTTTTTCATATTCTCTTAAATTTTCTTGTTTCCATTCCATTTCGATATTCGATTTCAAGTGTTCTATCACTTTCTGAAACAGTTTTTGGTGGAAAATATATACCGTGTAAAAAATTAAAAAAGAGTTTACTGTACTGTCGTTGGAAAAAGAAAGATTCCTAAAAATATTTTTCAGTTTCATAAAGATTAATATTTTAGAAAATGGTTCAAAGAACGCAAAGAAATTGAGACAACCTAAGATTTTGCTAATGTTTATAGTTGATTGGCATTATAGCTATTATAATAAGTTAATATTACGATAAATAATAGAATCGCTTATATACGAGATATTGTAAATTATATAATTGATTAAATAAATAATATAAATAAAAAAAAAAATGTTTAATTTTATATGTAAAAAACGGTCATAACTTTTGCATCAACCCAATAAATAGCACAAAAAAAGGTGAGGAACCAAATATGTTTGAAATAATTATAATGACTAGCGATTTGATTTGGCAAAGATAATCTTTTAACCAATACAGTTTATTGCCATTGTGATGAAATGTTTTGCACAATCTGTGAGATCAAATGCTTGAAGAAGTAGAAAAGTGAAACCAGTTTGCATCCCTTATATACAAAATGAATCACATAGGAAGAATATAGACCCAAGGATCAATTCAAATTTAATAATATAATTAGTTACTTGAATATATTGAAAATATCAAAATGTGCATGAATTGTGATAGTATATTAATGGGAACCACTGCATTTTGCATTCATGCTTGTCAAACAGAGAATGTATAGAATATCAACACAGGAAGTCATTTGAGAACACGCAACATGGGGATGCTCAGGATGGCAAATCAATCAATTGCAATTTCTCACTCTGTCTGAAGTTTACAAGAGTTCCACACATATGATGTCTATTACGAATCGTGGGGTCAGTTTTGTTATTTGCTTTCTGTATTGTCTACGGCAAGCTGCTGGAGTCGACAACGGAATGATGGTATATTTCTTAATTTTCTTTTTTAAAAAATACATTTTGATTGCCTGAGTAAAGATTATTAAGGCAATTCCTACATTTTTCAAACATGGCCACCTCTGTTATCTCATTGAAAGTTATTCAACAAAATTTACAATAGAAGAATGGGATAAGAGAAGAAGTAACTTTATCAATATGCACATAATTTTTTAAAATTGATTTATGGATTTGTCTTGCCTTAATCATCTACAAGTCTGTATTTCTGACATTGTTTGCCACATATTCATTGCAAAAGCCATTTTATTTTGCTGCTTTTGCCATAAACTTAAATTTGAAAACTGCTATTTTAAAAAAGTTCTTTTTTTTCAAATTAATTTGTACCAGTGTGGGCCAAGAGATATTTTCATGGCATATATAATGTGGCCACAATAAAATTTTACATGAGAATCACTGAAATAGGGAAAGCAATAAGCCAACTGTTATAATCTTGTAACACTAAGCCACAAAAAAAATATTCCAGAAATTTCAATCTTTAATTCATTCATTATTTTCTTTAATTGGCGTTAAACAAACATATGTGGATTATCAAGACAAATTAAGTTATATTTCAATCATAAAAAAGTTTTGTTAATTATTTTCCAATAATATCAATGAAAATAAACTCTGAAAAAATTAATACCATTGAGACATGTTCAATGTTAAAATTGCTACATATCTGCTCAACATACGAAAACTTAGCAATCCAAACAGGAGAGGCAATAAATCCTTGACTGTGATATAATGTTTCTATTATACTTTGTCTTTATTATTCAAGAATATTTTAATTAAATTATCACAGATATAATAAGCTGGTCTTAAACTTTGATATGTTAATAATTTTGATAGTATTAACCCCATGGCTGCTAAAGATTCAACTATTGAGATGGATGATTGTAGTGTATTGACAAATGATACTCAAGGAAAATTGTACACATTGTCAAAACTAATTTTTAAATTGATTGTTAAGATATTGCCAGATTTTTATTGATAATCTCCTTCACGACGCTCAGTATGGAATGGTTAAAGGAAACTACTATTTTTTATTTCTTCTTTGTTCAATTAAAATTTATAGAAGGCTTCTCTGTTTGTCTGTTTTTTTTTTTTTAAATATAATGTCAACTAAATCAGTGCTTTAACCATTATTGTATCCATCAATTTAATTTGTGTGAATTATTCATCGGTAACAGGCTGGTCCTGCAGACATAAACATAAAGTCGATCGAACAATGTCCGGAACCAGAGCAGTACAAATACTTTATGAATGTAAAGCGGCACAAGGTGAACCGAACCCATGAAGCTTTCGACGGAAACGCCGATTTGGGAATACCCGTTGATGAGAACATGGCGGTAAATTATACACCTTATTTATTTTTATATTATATTTGGTAGACTTGACAAGAAAATTGTCGAATTTACTTACCAGCTAGCCACTGAAAGAATTGTCAATTTATGAAAAGAATCATCCAATTTTTAGAGTCTTATCAATTAATTGTTACTGTGGAGCTCTGACATTATTTTCCTGCGTTCATTATTTCGTAAAATGTTTTAATTTATTTTATATAATCCAGGCTATACAACCATTTGGACTCATTTATTGTTCTTCAATCTATTTACGTTTTTGAAGAAACATCTATAAACTTTTTCTATACACATGTTACATTCTGGAACCAACATATCACTTAAAAAAAAGATTGGGCGTATTGCAAATAAGTCTATATTAGAGAAATGATAAGGGTTAGCGGCTTGTCTGGTAATCTTCAACGGTAAAATTGAATATAGATCTTTATGAAAAATATAATTATTCATGAAATATTTTTTGCTCTATCAGATTTATATAAATGTGGCGAGGAAGGCTGGAGACGTATACAAACCGAACGCTTACGAGTTCAGAGGAAAAGAAGCGTGTCCGTTCTTAATGAAATGGGTCGGAAGAGGTTTCACGGAGATCTTAGAGAAAATTGGTCAGCCGCCCACTTGCCCACTAAAAGCGGTAAGTATCCATTTTCAATTTGATGACATAATGCATATATATAATAAAGTGGTATCCCAAACATATGTTTTTAACATCAGTCTTCATATATTAATGTAGGAAAAAATGATACTCAAATATATAAGACTGTCACCAGTGTCGAAACTTTTATCTACAAGCTAATTTTTGTGTTAAAATATATCATAGCTTATTTCTTGATAATCTCGTTTGTTTTTACACCGAGAATATTGAAGTCAAATTAGAATTACTGAAACCGTGAACATTTCCACATGTTTTGTCACTTACTACCTGAATTTCACCATTCAAAAGGATGTAATAGAACTGACTTTCTTTCAAATTTGATATTGTAATTCTAACAAGCACCCTTACTCGATATCGGAATTATAGTTGAAGCTATTTTTTTAATATTCAGTCTTGGAATATTGGACACAGATAAAATTGTCAATTTTTTAAATCAAATTTGCGATTCAAGCTTGAACCACAGAATCATCATAGCAAAGTGACACTTATTAAAACGTGGTGTTTTGTATAAAAAAAACCCAATTCGGTTGAGGCAATAAACCGATATTTATATGTAACATGGCAAATTTCAGGGTTCTTATAGTGTGACAAATTACTTGATCGACTATAGACAACTTCCGCAGACGTTACCGTACGGTGACTTCCGAGCCGATTTGTATTTCATAGTAGACGGAGAGAACGTTATGTGCCTTCAAGTGTTTCTCGTCACCAAGCCCAAGATGTTGGGATAAGTACTGTGGCGATCCGAAGAGGAAACCAAAAACAAATGTAACATTTTGAAATATCGATTAAGAATATATATATTTTTTTGGGAAACAATCAAGTTTTATGAATGCAATAAATATAATTGATGTGAAAATTTATATTTGTCATGTGGAGTAACATAGTTACAGTAGAAAGTGGTTAACATGAAATTGAAAGGATCAAAAAAATTTTTTTTTGTCAAGCAAATTTAAAAAAGGTCACCATTGCTTTCGATATCATAAAATAATTAATTTGATTTCCTACAAAAATTTACATCAGCGGATACATTGCTACCCTGCATATTATTTTAAAAAAATCGTGTTAGTACACTAATGAAAGTAAAAAAATATTAATTAGCTGAAAAATAATTCAGTGTAATAATGGAAAGTCTTTTTGCATTAAGTGAAATTTTGTTTCACATTTAAAGAATACATTCTTATTAAATTAGATAGAATGCAGAACAACTGCAAAATTATTGTGTTTTAATTGATATTTCTTGTTAAACATTTTCATGTTGAACGTTTTCTCAATAAAATAAAGCTTAAAAATTATCTGACAAAGGTAAAATAATGTTTGATTTACAATTTCCTCATTTCTTTGTGGTTATTTGAATTCGTCAAAAAAGACTAACAAATTTTGAATTTGATTAAAAATATTAGTAACTATCAGATAACATGTAGCACTAAAGCAGTGATGATATGCTATCAATGTCAAGCATGAATTAATAGTGGGTTCTTTCAACAGTAGTCGTTTGGCCAATCTCTCTTTTATTCTAAGATAATTAATGGTGAGGTGAAGAGTGGAGGTTATTATTCTGTTTATTCAGGATGTTTCAAGTATCTATTGTCTTCAATATGAATTAAAAATCAATATAAACAAATAAATTATCAGATACTTGAGCATTAGTAGTGACAGGCGGTGATTTTTCAACTAGGGAAGAAACTACAAAAGATTACCGTTTTACTGTTGAAATCAAATTTTATCCATCGTTGATTTTTGTAAAATTCATATATAATCACATTATATGGATTTTTTTTCTTGAAAAACTTGAACATCTGAAGCACCTTTCAAGCGACCATGGAGAAGCAAACAAAGAAACCGCATCCACTATAGAGGTTGAGCTACTGTCAATGAAAGCTTCGCTACTTAGATCACCTCATAGAGAGTGCAAATAGGAAATTTCAAAAAAATTATATTCCAGCAGTTGGCTCATGTCACTCATGCAAGAGGAGGGATTATGCAAAATTTTTGAAGGATCCAAAAGATTATATATTGAAAAATCTTTTGATGTATTATATTATCATAATCAGTCAGCAAAAAAATATATAATATGAAATGAAGCGACAAAAAATTCAAATTTAATACAGGACAAAAAAATACTACTAACATTTAATATTATAATGGATGCCTAGCATCCACCACATCCATTGGCCGCTCACCACTCTCAAGCACCATAACAACGTAAAAGCATTGAATCTTAGCTAATAAAACACAGTGATCAACATATTATACCACGATTATCAAACATAGAAAACACAAAAAGATTGATACTGACTTAACAACGAGATCGAACTGCTGATGTTGCAGCACAGCTTTGTTGCCCAGGACGTGAATGGCCAACTCAGCGCAGAGAGCTCGGCGTGCAGTGGGAGCTCTCAAAGCTCTCAATGCAGCCGGAAAGGTTTTGCGGGCGTCAGCTATTTTGTTTTCAAAGATGCATGTCACACAGTTTCTTAACACCTTGTAGAACAATAAAAAAAATACATTTGAGACTAATAAAATATAGAAAAATATTTTGTTTGAATTGGCATTTACTCGGTAGAATTCCATTAAAGTGGCAATGTATTTTAGCTCTACCAAATTTATAAGGTATTTTTAAATTCATAAGATTAAGCCTAGAACAAAAACATGACTTTCCTCAAGCTCATGTTTGATGTGTTCCACCTTGTTGTAAATTTAATTAAAATGTGTAACCAGATATTTTCATTAAAATGTACGCCTATTTTATTTTTGCATATATTGATGAATTGTGTTACCTCAAGCCTTCGCGCAGAGTTTGGCAGTACTAGTGAAAGAGGATCCATGTAGGGATTGGGCCCAGGGCCAGCAGGAACGATTCTTGGCTGCGCAGGCCTCATCGAAGACAATCTAAGTAAATAAAAAATATGACATTTAGTGTCATACCAAGTAATATGCCACAACACTCATAATTCTATGAGCGAAAGGAAAAAGGTGTCAAGTCCAAAGTCTGTCCTTTTCCAATTTTTTTTAAATGAAAAATGTTTCAACGTGAAAAGTAGTAAGTCGGCAGCATACTTTCAACGGGCCTTTTTCTTCATAAATGCATTGTAATTATTTTTCATATTCAATTAATTTAAAAAAAATTTAAGAACTAACACTTTATTCTTTCACACACATGATCTATCTCTTTGGACTTTTCCGCAAATATTTTACAACATGGCTGTCATTATCACTCACATAGTAAAAGCTATCTAAAACCCAACCTGCAGCAGCAGTTTCTATTAAATTTTTTTCTTCAACCCAAGAAACCCACCCAATCGAACAACAAAGTTTGATAGGGTTTTTAAGAATCAAAAGGAAATAGGATAATCAAAAAGTAATATTTACTTAGCGGACAGATTGTTCTTGGCTAGACCCTCGTCGATGATGGCTTGAATTTTTTTTCCATCCAATCGAGGCAAAGGAGGTTGATGAATACGAGCCGATACACCTTCAGGAGGCCGCAAAACTCTTTGCTGATAGCCCTGCAACATTTCAAATAACATTTGAGTGACATATAAATAGTACTAAACAAAAGATTTTGAATATTCAAAAACTAAATGATTCTCACTACACATTGAAATTCAGTATGGAGTTTAACTTTACATAAAGCAAATGTATTAAAAAATAAAAATAGCAAGAGCAAGAATGTATTTTTGAAATATTTTAACAAATCATTGTATATTTTTTAGAATATGACTTCACCGTAACACATTGCTCTAACAAAACACTTTGGTACCATACAAGCTCAGAGCAGCTCTTAATGCACCAGGTGCATAATTAGCATCTTTCCGGTATGTGTTTAAGCACTAGGCACTCATTCCACATTCATCACAAAATGTTTGAAATATATTTTAATACTTAATCACAGAATACAATTACAAGAAACTGCTTTCAAAAGTCAAAGAAACTAAATAATATAGTCATATTGTTATTTTGTGACATTACATTTCCTACAACCCTTAAGCTTTCAATATGTAATATTACATCCCCCACTCTTTAGTAGGATGCTTTGTCTAACTTGGAAATTACTAAAGCAGTTACCATTCAAACAAAAACTAACCACCTCTATGTATGCTTATATTAATTGGTGCAAAAACATTTAAAAAAAGCCTTAGTTTCAAAAAGTTTTTAACCCACTGACTGCTAATGTCTCAATTGTTGAGACGTAAGATTCCATTGTAGTGATAGCTAGATCTGTAAGCAAATTTTTGTTAATATATACATCCTGATTTGCAAGGAAAATCTCCATAAGTTTGATCAACTCAAACTCTACTGAATCTATGTTTGAAATATTCGGTATTAGAATATCCTATAATTCTCTCTGATTGCTAACATCTCAACTGTTGCATCTAGCTGATTGCAAAATGTTAATATTTGACACTCAAAAATATAAAAGACCTTTGACACAGGAGGTTTTCTGTATTGAAACATGGCTTGATTTGTATTGGTAATCTCCATTATTTTGGTAGTGACAACACTGACAATTTTTTTTTTAATAGGCTGTGTTCGAGTATCCTTTACGTGGCTCACCAGATAATAAGTATAGAGGTTTGAAAATTACCTGAGGATTAGGATTTTCATTTAAATGCAATTGCTTCGCCAGTTCTTCGATATGCACCATCTCTAATTGGGGATCTAAGTTTTCCGCTTTCAACTGCTCTGGCATATTACTGAAATCAAACCAAGAGGATCCGTTACTATCAGTCAAATCAGTAAGAATTTGTGCAAACTAGAAAAATAAATTAACGTAGTGTTACCTGTAAAGTTCATCCCACACATCGCATACCCTCCATGGCGGGCCCCTCTCTGCAACGAATGCATTAAAAAACATGCAATCGAGTAGTCGGGTGGTGAATTGACAGCCGCTGAGCTCACGCCCTCCTAGGAATGCAGCCCGATGAAACGTTATCACAGGTGATGGATTTATCCGGATTATTGTGAGGCAAGATCTGAAAATACAATAAGGGCACTATTGACAAAATATACAAACAGTTTATTGCAAAGTGTCACTTTTAATTCAGTCATTATTAATGTCTCTATATTTAATATAAATTTTTTTTTTTTTACACGATTCAACATGTTTTATCTCTAACGACACGGGCTTCGCTTTTTCAGGCATTCTATCATGCGGATGCAACAGAACTGACAATCAATCTTATATTATTGAGTTCTGTTACATCAGTGTGATAGAATGCATGAATATGCCGAAAGACAAAACCCCAAAACGAGTCGTAGTGACAAAACATGTGTAATTGTTCAATTCAAACAATTTTGATATTGAAATTCATGAAGATTTTGTTTTGATTGCTGATCGGTCAGGCCTTCTCTCAGATGAAAAAAATGGTTGATTTATTCCATACCTGTAGCCTTGGAGCAATTGCGCAAACAGCCTCATAAAAATTGCTCTAATGTGTTTGTCTAATGCGGCTGGATCCAAAGCATTAGTGTGTGGAGCTCCATTGGGCGGAGGAAACGCTCTGTCTGCCACAGTCAATACAGGTTGAAGACACGCCCTCAAAGCAGCCAGAGCTCGATCCATCAATGGGGAGCTCGGCCGCGGCAAGGGGGTTCCACCGGGGACAGTTAACGCACCACCGTCCAGGTCTGCTACCATCACATCCATCTATCAAATGTCAACAATGCAATGTCATTTATTGGTCACCAAATAACAATGAATAATATAAACTCATTATTAGTGCCATTTCCAAATTATATATTACAATCCGGACCGGTTTCACTCATCACGACCATTACTAACTGATATATAACATAAAATATATCGTGGAAATAGCACTGAAAAATGTGTTTATATTATTTAAAATAGAATGCCTTTTCACCAAGAAGTGATATTTAACATCTTAAAAGTGATTAATGTATAATGAATTCATTCTTTTGGTTTATATGATGGAGCAATCAAAATTCCATTATCTTCTTTTAATATATTTTTGAGACTATCAACAAGTTGAATGCATCAGACACCATTCCCACATCCATAAAAATATAGGAAACAGGCAATGTTGCCAATATCAGGTTTTTTGAGAAGTTTTTGATTTTAAATAAACCTGTCCATTTTGAAAACTTTTCGAAAAAATTCCATTATTCCAAATTACACAAGGTATTTTCTATGCAGTGAAAATTGCATTAGGAAGAAAATGTGTTAATATTGATGGTAATCGTCCACTCCAGATCTTGCTGCAAATCTAATACCTGAAGTTTTGTTAGCTCTTAGATTTTATATATTATATATTTAATCACTTTTAAGGTGTTAACTGTCACTTCTTGATGGAAAGGCATGATATTTTAAATAATAAAAACACATTTTTTTTAGTACTTATTTCCACAATATATTTTTTGATCAGGACCAGTTTCGCTCATCGCGAGCATTATCAACTGATTGTCAGTTGACAATGCTCGCGATGAGCGAAACCGGTCCTGATCAAAAAATATATTGTGGAAATAAGTACTAAAAAAAATGTGTTTTTATTACAATATTTAAAATATATTTAATGTTCATTTATTTTATGACCAACTTTTGTCATCAAATAATGTATGGTCATCCCAAGCCCCAAAACAGTGTCTTCCTGATTTAATTTTTAAATGGATATTAACAGTTTAGGCAGAACCTATTTTATATCGAACATTGCTGACTTATTAGGTGTTATGTCCTTATAAATCGGCGGAATCTATTTTCACGTTGATTTGATGATTGATTTTACACCAAATGAGCTGAAAATAAACAAAAAACTTTTTCCTGAATGCTGTCGTTGCTTACCAAATCCTCAACTTCCTCCTGCAACGATGCATGCACGCCCATGACGAAAGGAGTGGGTGTGCACAATACTTCAGTCAGCGCCGCAGGCAGTAATGGAATGTAAACATGCGCGTATCGAAATGGAAACATGAGTGCGGTCAGGGCGCGGCAAGCATCAGACAGGCGGGAGAAAGCACGCGACCGGAATAGAACCCGCTGCTCTGTCATCACACCGCACCAAAGTGTCACTACATTCTGGATACCTGAAAAATATAGTTTATATGTTTAAAATATTGCAGGGTGTATTCTCAGTACTGATTCCGACACAAGATCTAAGTAATTGAGTTCGAGGACTTGAAAACATGTGCATTAGAACCTTAAGTATTAACACACTTACCCATGAGTTGAAATAGCATAAAGACAGAGGAGTAGGTAACAGGTAGAGAAGCTCCGGATGGAGGTTGTAGCGCTTGCCTATCCCCTGCACCTATGCTGAAGCGCACCTGTGGACCGCCGGGCCCCGGCACTTGGATGCAGCCCAAGACATTTCCCACTAGTGTTTCTAAGGGCACACCGATGTTCTCCACATACACTGTGTACATTATTCCTAAACAGTTCTGAAAACACCGATAAAAAAAAATTTTAACACATATTTCATACGTATAACATTATTACCAGTTTCACTCATGGTTCAAGTTCACAAATGGCAGGAAAAAATTTACAGATGATAATAATACAATATATTAGGTGTAGTAAAAAGTCTTGATGTTTTTTTTAAATGAAACTCAAAGTGTTTTTTTAGTATTTTTTTTTAATCTTTATTTATAAAAAGTAATCTCCCTGTCTATCTATAACCTTCTGCTACCTATTAGACAAGCCTAAAATCCATTTAGTAAAAAACTGGATTTGGAATTAAAATAGTCGGAAATAGCGTTTTTCACTTCATTTTTTGTTTAAAATATTTTATCCCTAAAATTTTTTTATATTAAACGGAATAAATGGTAATCCGATTGTGCTAAGATATGGTAAATAAGGTGGATGCAATAAAGTTGTCCAACCCAACTCCTGGATTTTTTCCCAGGTCATAATCACCACATGCGGTCACACGTTGTCGTGTTGCAGGGATATCGTTGCGTCTATTCATCCTTTCCGGCCTCTTTCTTGTCAAAGCTCTACTTAATTTGTTTAATTGGTCACAGTATAGTTGTGCCGTCATAGTTTCACTATATTTAAACACAGTGGTGTCCAACCTTTTGATCACTGGGAGCTACTTTTACATTCTAAATTTGCTTGGGATCGACTTCTAATAAAATTCTTATAGACAATTTAATTGGTATTTTATATAAGTCTTAAAAGTTTAACTATACACTTTGAAGGCGGAATATCGTTATAAGTGTATAAAAAAATGATCCAGTATTATTATTTATTTATTATAAACATTTTATTTAACGTTTTATGAACTGAATAAAAAAAATTTAAATTATACAACTTTTTATTGTTTTACAATAATACAAAAATCAAATTTTATGAGATATTTGACATTGTTCATTTTTGCCAATCTCCAAATAATTTGGCCGATAATTACTCGATGCAAATCACATACAATCATCAAGATGATTATCCGTCAAACGTGACGAATATTTAGATTTTATGTAATTCATGTGAGCAAATGAGGCTTCACACAAATAAGTACTTCCGAAGCATGATGAAACCCGCAAATAAACATCTATCAAATACGAATATTTAATCGGATTCAATACTTTCCATGCATCAGTTTTGAAATTGACCAATGTAACATCGTTTATTAACTCAATTAGCTGTAACTCTACATCAGAGCTATCCATTGAAAATAAAATGGCTATATCCTTAGCAAGACCTTCTATTAAATTTTCATTTATATCCAATGGGGAAGATATGAAGCTGCAAATTGTGTTCAAATTTTTAAAATCAGCAAATCTGTTGTCGAATTCTTCCGATATTCTCTTCAATACAACAGCATATTCCTCATAATATATATCCACATTTTCACCAATCTCATCTTTCAAATGGCTGAAATAAGAGAAATCCTTTTTCTTCAGCTTTGAAATCCATAGCTTCAATTTCATTTTGAAAGAATTCACCGATGAAATCATATCTATGATGGTTTTGGATCTCTATTATAATTCTAAATTAATTTCATTTAACTTCGATGTTAAATCTGTTAAAAACGCCAGTTTTAAAAGCCATTTCTTGTTTTGTAGATAGCTTGACCTGTCATCATTTCTCTCGAGCAGAAAAAGTTTTATTTCGGGTAATAATTCCCGAAACCGAGCGAGGACTAGTCCTTTACTTAGCCATCTAATTTCATTATGCAACAGCAAATCACAGTGATGTTTTTCAAATTCCTCTAGTAGTAACTTAAATTTTCTTCTCTGCAACGGTTTGCTTTTGATGGAATTGATTATTTTTATGGCGGTTTTCATCACTTGATCCAAGCTTATGAATTTTGCGCATAATGCTTGTTGGTGAATGATGCAATGATATGATAAAAACTTGGGAAAATTTTCATCTTTCCTACAAAGTGCAATAAAATCATTTTCACTGCCAACCATGGATAGTGCACCGTCCGTTGTAATAGAAACGAGTTTTTGTAGTGGTAATTCTTCCGATTTAATGAAGTCTTTAAAATTTTAATATATATATATCTTCTCCTTTGCATGTTCCTTTAATTTGAATTATCTTTACTTGTTCTTCCTTCGTACTGCAATCGGAAAAAGTCAAACGTGCAAATATATTCAATTGCGCCGTGTCACATACATCAAGCGATTCGTCGAATTGAAGTGAAAAGTGAGTGCAAGCTTCGAAGTCATTTTTTAGCTGTAAACGCATATCGTTTGCTAACAAGTCAAATCGCCTCGCCACAGAGTTTCTTGATAATTGCATACTCTGAATTGCTTTCATAATTTCATCTTTGTTCTTGAAATTATCAAATAATGAATCACCAGCTGCTAGGAATCCTTCTTTAAAAATTTCACCATCAGTAAAGGGTTTCTTGTGTTTCGCCAATATATGTCACACGTAAAGAGGCCACTGTTGCGGATGTGGATTTGTCGCAAACTTTTTTAAAAAATGATTGCTGTGAATGAAGTGTAGTCTTCAATTTTTGTACGTGTTCCTTTCGTATTTTTGAATTTAGAGGATAATCACGATTGTAATGTTCGTGCACGGTGCGGTTCGGTGCGCTTAGTCGCTGCGCCTTGTTCCGATCGCTCAACGCGTGTGGCACCCAAATTCCTACTTTTCGAATTTTTCCCAGCCTTTTCAGGTACTTCTGTGTTATGGACCATTTAGTACCTACTATATTGGACAATTCCTTTTTTGGTAGCATAAGATTTTTTTCTATTTCAGCTTTCAGGGCGACTTCATCCACTGTATGAGGTCGTCCACTTTGAGGGTAATTTTCAATACTTAAATTGCCAGATTGAAATTTTGTAAACCATCTCTGACATTTTCGAACCTTTAACACGTCTCCATAAACATCGCAAATGTTATTTGTGGCGACGACTGCACTGTTCTGGGCGTTATATTGAAAAAGCATGCAACCGCGCAGATTTTCTTATGAAGGGCAAAGGTCGGTCATGCTGTTTGGGGCGAATGAACATATTTTTTTTTTCTATACGGAACGTAACTTGAGATGTCACACAACACGAAAAAAAATATGACATCTTATTTAACCAAAGGCCCGAAGCCGACCGATTTTAAGACACGCGTTTGAAAAAAACGTCAGGACTTTTTACTACACCTAATATATAAGTAAATTAAAATAGGTAACAAATAAAATGTTAAGCAGTTATTAAAATTCAATATGTACTAATGTGTCATCAAAAATAAAAAAAATATTCCACAGAGGATTCTGATCCAAATTTATTTATGTTCTTGTGGTGACGTTTCCATGTCTGGACATCACAGTGTCCAAGTGGTAAGGACTACAGGATAAAAACGCTGAATTTTTTTTATCAATTTCACATTAACATGTTGTGGATAATAAAAAAATAATAAAACAGGACAAAATTTTTGAAATGGTAACTGAAATGCTAAATTTATTTAAAGTTATGTAATTGAAAAATATAATATCTGAATAATAATGCAAAATATCACCAGGCGGATATGTTATATAGCTCAACACTTCTACTTCTCGGTAATGTGGATTCCTACTTTATCTAATAAAGCCGTTACTATTTCTTCTTTTTTGATAATGGAGATATCATGAGATGGAGCTTCAAAGTTATATCACAAATGTTAAACATTAGCTATTAGACCAGTGTGGTAAATAAATGTTATAATTCAAATATCAGCAGATAATCCTTGTGAAATATGCTCAGAATTGAAAAAACTCTTCATCTACTCTTATTACAATATATGAATGTAAAAAACCACAGAGAAGCCGTCTATTGAGGTTTTTCTTACCCTAAATGTCTCTATGTGGTCCAACCGAGAGACGAGCACGAGGCACTTTGGAGCGTACATGATGCTGTGGTGGGCGATGGCTGGTGGACGGCCCGATTCTCCAGGATCCTCTTCCTATAATAAACAAAACAAATACTATTAACATTACCAGTAACACGACTGCCGGACAAAAATCTGTCGGTATAAGCAAAAAAACTCTCACAAATGTTTTTATTTTTTTAATCCATTTTCTCACCCAATGCGGGGGCATATGTCCACCTAATGGAGATATTATAACATTTTTCTAGAAGAACTGGTTCTTTCTCAGTTTCTCAATCATTCTTTAACGAAGAGAGTGAAGATGGATGGGACAGGGACAGTTCTAGCTACATCTAGTTTTTTATGATTCAATGTGTGGGTGGGAATTCTACAATAACACAAACAAGCCATTGCCTATGAACGGAATCTTTTTTTTTTTATAAAAAAAAACACATTTTTTTATACTATTTCCGCAACATACTTTTACAACCAAAGTTAAGTCTAATCAAAATTCCATTGTACAAATAGCCTTTCTTGATATTTGTATTCTATCGGTTGATAATGCCGGCGATGAGCGAAACCGGTTCTGATCACATATATATTATTATGAAAAACGTATTTAAAACGTGTTTTATATTATAAAAAATATAGTGGCAAAATATTGTATAGTATAGAAAGTGACAGTTAACTTCTAAAAGTGGCGAACAGTATCATTAAATTGATTGAAAAACGCTTTTTGTACAGGGATTCGAACCCGTAAGAATCCTTCAAGGAAGTCAACGACGTTGACCACTGCTCTCAGACCCGAACCGCAGCAGTGAACATGGCCGACATAAATACCGCAATTTGAATAAAGAACTAAAAATCAATTAATTTTAAAGTGTTAACTGTCGCTCCTTGGCGGAAATGCATTATATTTAAAAAAAATAATGTTAAGTACAATGTCCACAATTTTATATTATTAAAATCGGGACCGGTTTCGCGCATCGCGGGCATTATCAAATCAGAAAAAGTACTACCAATATAAAAAGAGTGTAGAGGATAATACACAACAAAGATACCGCTCATTCTGAATGAATCTAGCTACTAATAAACATGGGAATAAGACAACTGAACCAAGTCTGTAATAATGATGGTAAAAAAAAGCTTCGCAATAGAACATTCGTGACTGGCGGAGACCGATAAAAAAAATCCAATAGTGCTCATTGTGTAATGGAATAAAAGTCATTCAAATCAAATAAATATAATTTATTAGTCAGTCAGCTAGCTAAAGCATGTTGTGAATGGATTTTGATTTTTTTTTCATAGATGTAGAAAGTGATGCAAGAATATAATTATAAATGTATGCTAGATTTCATTCCAAATATAGAAGTGACCTAAACCGATCAAATATTACGCGTAACCAAATATATATAAGCGACGTTTAACAAAAATATTTTAATTATTATCTTATTTTCGTATCGAAATGCAATTGCGGTAAAAACGTCGAATGTCACAATATGAAACTCGAAAAAAATAACAAGTGATTTTCTGGCACTTAATAAAACAAAAAATATATAATTGTGTAGACGGTTGCTTACAAAAATCGTAAAATATATTAAGCGACGTTTTTGTTGATTTAAATTAACCCTCTGACTGCTAGTGTCTCAAATTCTGAGACGGCTGATTGGACTGTACCGATAGTTGACACTTGAGGTTCGATATTTTTATATAAGAATTTATTTTTGTACTGAAAGATTGCCTGATTTTCCGGGATAAGTATAACTTGTAAAAATATTTTTCATCAATTAAAAAATGGTGGAACTCAATACGTGCTGCGTGGTACGTGTATTAAATATATAATATAGAAAGCCAATATTAAGTCTGTATGAAATATATTCCATGTTTTCCCGACTCCTTAATTACTGTATAATTTTTTTAAATATTCAATGTTGAAATATTCTTTACACGGCTCGGCAGAAAACGGGTTACATGAGGAAGAAAAAATGTGCTGTTCAAACACAGGGTCGTGAGGGGAGGGCTGTAATCATCGCATTCTTATATCGTCTTTACTCCAATTTGAGATATTTGAAGCAAACAATATTCGAAGTGTTCGAGGTGCCATCATCACCGCCAGATTGATGCGAACATATTTTCATTTATTGAACAGAACTCCATTACAAGAGGGTAAGAATATGAAAATATTTAATTAAAATAACAGGGTTGTTATTTGGTAAGTATGCGTAATTATTTTAGTTTATTTAATTCGTTGTAATGATTCAAGCAGGGACGATGAGTTGATATAGTATGTCAAATATAATTTTAGTAACACTGTAAAAAAATATCAATGTATTTTAGTTCTACAAAATCTTTGATTGCTTTTTTTCATCGTGTTACAATGGATTTCTGCCGAGTAAATGAAAAGAGAAAAAAATCAATCAATAATTTTAGTACTACTTTCGCGCTATTTTTTTATGATCGGAACCGGTTTCGCTCATCGCGAGCATTATCAGCCGACGTTATTACGTAGCGGGTGGCGGTGGGCACAACGTTGAATACCCTTGGGAGGTGCAAATAAACCCTCTGACTGATATCGTCTCAACTGTTGAGACGGCTGATTGCAGTGTGGTGATTACTGACACTCGTAAATATAATAGAGTCTACAGCGTCAAAACAAGCTTGTTTTAAAACACAACCTGATTTGTCCTGATAATCTCCACGAGTTAGGCTAACGCGTATATTTCTGAATTCCTTTTTGAAAATTGGTTGGAATATTCCTACAGTCACTCGGCAGTGAACAGGTTAATTGAAATAAAAACTGAATAATGTTACGAGCGAAGCGTGCTTGCAAGATACACAGTGCATAAATATTTCAGTGGTGTTTGGGCATAGCCTGATAACTTTAGAATATCGAACTAACAAAATAGAAATTGTACGAGAACATTCTCTTCTCAATAAATCTGACGATGGCAGAAGCCGAAATAGCTATCAATAACCATATCTAAAAACAATTACTTATTGTACTGAAATATGTTTACTTCATTGCTACGTAAGAGTTTATCTATATGTTCTGTGTTAATGGGATGTTCCTATCAGGCACCCAGCCAATAATCCCGGTAAAGAAAAAAACCCCGCACGTATTTCCACCTACTTCAGAAAAGTGAGACGGTTTTTAAAAATATTTTAATGAGTCGCCGAAATGAGAAAGATTGTGGCGTGATCGTGAATCAAATCACAGCATACACTAAAAAAAAAATACACACACCCAGAACAAATGGTCGGTCACGTAAATAAATATATTAGCAAAGACATCGTAATAGCTATACACTATTCAAGATAAGTTAAGTTTTCCAATATCCAAGGGTTGAACATTCTCCTTAACTGTCACTGTGTCTTTTATATACATTTTAATATTGGTGACACAATATTTTTACTCACGGCAATTTGGAGTGAAAGTTTTTTTTAATAACATATTCCTGAATGAAAAAAATATATTATGTGGCTAGTCAATATTTTCTCTAAATAGTAAAAAATTATTATAATAATGTCTGTGTATTACGAGAATGAGATAATCAAATTTCTGACGAGGGCGTAAGCCGAAATAGCTATCAACTATATACCTTATTATTTTTGTAGAAAGGAAATAAAATGCTTTTTCTCCACCATGTTATAGTGGAGTTCTACTATGTAAATGCCAATTTAAGTAATTTAAAAATATAAGAGTGCACTTGGATTTATCAATCGTGAATTGGTATTTGAACTAAGGTGTAATCTTTTCAACGCACGACTAAAATACGATTATTTATAGAAAACTATTAAGATTACAGTATGAAATATATTAGGGCGGATGCATTGAGATACATTAAAAGCTTAATGTAATATGAAAGTATAAAGCAATTTGTCTTGGGGTATGGCAAATCCCCATCGTCTCACGGGCTATTTTTTCGGCCATAGCCCATCAAGAGTTAAACAGACGAGGCTAGTTATTCATGGGATTACGTCCCTGGGAATTTGCGAATGTTGCTATTACGACTGTGACTTAGGGTAGGTCAAACCTTGTTAAATCAGGTTATCTGGATTTACTTGTGCCTGAATAACGTGCGGATAATATATTTTTTTAATATGGCAACAAATGTGTTGTATATGCACCGCAATGTATTTTAGTTGTACAAAAATACATATCTATTTTTTCACCGTGTTATAATAGAGTTCTACCAATTAAATTCCAATTCAATCAATAATTACAGTCTCTGTCATCGCATGTATGGGGAAGTGGATTTATTTCCACCTCTTGGATTAAACCGATAGTCATGTATGGATGTGAAACCTGGGGTTTAACAGAAAAACAAGAAAAGGCGCTCCAAGTATTTGAAAACAGAATCCTCCGGAGAATACTTGGACCCGTTAATGAAAACCACCGGTGGCGCATTCGTACGAACGCTGAGCTCTTCGACCGATACAAACCAAGAATCATTAATGTCTTGAGATCGAGAAGGCTCAGATGGGCGGGTCACGTTGTGCGATCTGAGAAATCTAGAGCTCTTCATAAGACTTATGAAGGAACACCAGCTGGCACCCGACCTCTCGGTCGTCCTCGACGGAGATGGGCGGATAACATTCAAAAGGATGTTGAGAGGTTGGGGATAGTCAGCTGGAGAGAAAGAGCGCTCGACAGAGATGCCTGGAGAGAGGTTGTACAGTCGGCCATGGACCTAAACGGCCCCTAGCGCCATTCTATAATAATAATAATCTTGGATTAGATCCTTACATTCCAGAGGGTCATAAAATTGCAAGTCGTAATTTTTCGACCAGTGCAGGCGATACGAATTCGGCAGAATCGATGAAAGAGTTTCTATCAACAGCAGGCCGACATTATTTTTTTCGGATATTATGTGGCGCAATAAGATAAATTAATAAGTTTTGATTCCTAATTTCTAGACCGGTAAATTCATAGCTGATCATGGTTACTTCGATGCCCAGCTCTTCCATCATAGATGGGTGGTCGAAAGTCTTATATGTAAATGCGACAGTACGATTCAGCACGCTGATCACATACTTTGGGAATGTTCGGTAACGGGAAACATTGATCAAGACGTGAAGACAACACGATACGATTATCTGTCATTCAGGCCGATTTGTTTTTGTCTCTGACAAATTAAAAGGCATTCAAAGAATTTGCGATATACTATTGAAAGCAAGTGGAACTCAATTCTTAAAAAAGTAACAAATTAGTTTATCAATTGAGTAGGCACTTAAATCTTCTGCAGACTTGCATCCAATCAGGAGGAGTTTATCCCGGACATTCCTGGGAAAATATTTCAAATACACATAACGTTTTATTGGTTGAATTGGCATTTACTTGGTAGAACTCCATTACAGCGTGGTGAAAAAATAGAAATGTATTTTAGTTCTACAATTTTTTTTATAAGATATAGTTGATAGCTATTTCGGCTCACGCAATCGTCAGAACTATGTTTAAGCGTACATTTGCTTATCAATATATAGCTGTGTAGAAAAGGTACGTAATTTTAAATGAACAAACAAATGTAAGTCAGTCGCCGCTCCTCAGACCATTTTGCGAGGGGTTAACGCCTTCCTGTAATAAACGATCTCCTTCCAATATTTAAGCTTATTGAAATTGCCGCCTGTTTAGTTTCATTTACATTAAAAAAATAGTTTTTTGTTTTTTTTTTTTTTATTGCTAGTAGGAAATAAGCTGGGTCGTTAAAACAGAAGAGAAGATGTATCGTGTACCTTTTCTACACAGCTATATAAAGATAAGCAAATGTACGTTAAAACATAGTTCTGACGTTGGCGTGAGCCGATATAGCTATCAACTTTATCTAATTAAAAAAATATAGAACTAAAATACATCGCTATTTTTTCACCGTGTGTGACACATAAACTTGTTACACTGCGGGATACACTATGCACGAATAGCATTTAATTTTCATATTTAACCCACTGGCCGCTAGTGTCTCAACCGTTGAGACGGCTCATTGTATTGCGGTGACTGTTTATTTTGTGGTAACGATAAATCGAGACGTTTTCCATGATCGATTCCAACCGTCAAAAGATTTCATTCAGATAAATATTCTGTCCCAATTTTCCTGGCGTTGAGCGCCTCTGGCGTGCATTAATAAATTACGTAACGTAATACGGATCCGGCAGACTTCAACCAGATAAGCTAAAAAAAATACTATCGCCGGAATGTAAACAAGTTCAATGGTATTCAAGTCATAAAGTCATAACAATACATATCACACTGCACCCACACGAACGCAAGCGGCGGACAGGAACTGATTTTATTTTTCACGATAGCAACACTTGACTCTTATCAACTGCAGCCAACCCAGCGGCACTCAATTATTTGAAAGTTGCGAATATAAAATATTAGAAAAAGTATTCGAGTCAGCCCTTTTAAACGAATTTAAAAAAGTACTTCTTCTAGTCGCATTGTTTTCCCGCTGTTTTGAAGTCTATAACATTTTCATACGCATGCGCTGTAGGTTTCGCGCTTATTTTAAATAATTTGACGTATAGCTGATTCACACCGTGAATTTCAAATTGAAACTGTGTTAATAATATCCATACAAAATAGTCTGGATAAATATAATAAAATGAAAGTTATAAATATTTTATAACATTTGAATATTAATGAATTTGAAATAATATAAAAAAATCAGTGCTTATGTAAAACATATTTACAGGGATGTGGATTCGGTGTCACGAATTAAGAAGATTTTGAAAAATATCTCAAAGAAAAATTTGCCGCATTGGTGGGTTAATCTTTAACTCAATGCATATAAATAGGAAAGGTAGGTAATAAACCTGACTTTTTTTTACGTCAGAATTGTGTTTTTTTAATGACTCCACGCTCTGCATATTGACATACGCACATGTATAAAAAAAACAGATCTGTTTAAAATTCACCATTATCAGAAATACGACTGTATTATATTAAGTAATATAAGGCAACAAATGAGCAACGGAAGTGCCCGCGACACATGGTTTGAGGACCTTCTAAGTAATGCCAGACGTTTTAAAGTGCATTCAGATTTTATAGTAGTTGACAACATTTTGTCAGACACATTAAACTTGTTCGATAATCAAAGTCAAGAAACGGATAAGGATTAAAAGTAAATTTGATTGGTGGGACACATATTAACGCAGGATTAATTGCTCTAATGCATGTATTATCATCCCGCGCTACAACCACTCCTCGTAAGTAATTGAATAAGTGTTTTATCACCCACTGCTTAAAGGCATTCTATATTACACATTTATAATAAGAAGTCATACAGTAAAATTGTTTTTTTTGCTTTTTGGCTAAAAAAATGTCAACTATGGGCTATAGAGCCGGATTCGTGAAAATCGAGCGACTCACTACTTTTTCGATTAAATGATTTTGAAGAATATCTCAATGAACAAAATGCCGGATCGGTTGTTTGATTTTTAATTTAATGTATAATATATAAGTAGAAAAGGTAAGAAAATATCTGACAAAGATAAACTTTCTTTAGTAGAAATCGTGCTGTTGTCAATGTCGGATTCTTGTTTTTTTAACGACTCCACAAGCCCTGATTGTCAATTCTACGCAATAGAAAACCATCAAATTATTCGTCAGTCACTTTTCATTTATTAACACTGACAATACAAAATTACGTTCTAATTTGAAAAAATGGTCTTGTTTTGATTTATATTGTATCTGTTGATAATGCTTGCGACGAGCGAAAACTATCCTGGCATTGATAGTATTAAAGTGTAGAAACAGTAGTAAACATTGCGTTTATTATTTAAATAATATGTTTCTTTTGAGAAAAAAAAGGTTCATGCAAACTGATTAATTACCAACAAAATAGGTTAGATCGTTTTTTACCAGAACCAATTCTAGGACGAAAATACCACATCCACCCAAAGGATGTGCCTTATTTCTATACAGTAATTAATAGTCAAAGGATATTGAATCTATTTAATTTCATCACCCCACGCCATACCTTCTTCAGGTATCTTCCGTGTGGGTAAAGGACGAATCGACTCGAAATGACGGCAATATTATGTTGAGCCGATCAACGTGGGTGTATTTAAATGAACCGGTCGACGGCTGATTTAAATAATATATTATATTATAAACTCACGGTGCACATGTTTCATGAAAATAATAACACAACAAAAATGTCTTATACTCAGTTAACGATCATATTATATATAGCAATCGAATAAATTAGTAGTTCATACAATACACTAATAGCAAAAAGTTCTTGTTGTGAAGATATGATACGGGCAAACCCAGATCTAGAGAGGAGTGGGAATACGTGACATTAACCCGGGGCAGAAAATTAAAGCCGACGATATAGCAAATAAAATATATGCAACAGGAACATTTTGCGCGTCGTCAACACAAGACAGCTCGCTTAAAATTCTAACAGCAGACCCATCTATCATTGGAATAAAAAATATATATTTTTCTTTTTTATATGTCAATAAAGTCTCTGTAGATGACGGAACAGGAAATATTCAACAAAAATGGTCAAAAGCGATATTATGTATGGCGTAACCAAAGCATTGACACGATAGATCGGAGAACGATAAATGCAGGATATTTTTTACATTGTCTAGTTTTAAGAATATTTAAATTTGGGTATCACGTAGTCGATAACTCAGAGCCTTGATCACATAACAAATAAAAAGTTCATAATTATAAAAATGCATTTTCAAGTAATTGACAGGCCCACTATGCAATGCGATATGGTCGCACTAATAAAAAGCTACAAGTCGCTCGTTATACTTTGCGCGGGAAAGGTGCAACCGGAAAGAAAATAAACGTTTAAATTGCGAACGAAAATAATAAAAAACGACGGAAGCGTGTTTTGTTTTTTATTTTCATCAGGTTGGTATTACTTTCTGACAGCGTCTGCCTTGGTAGGCCTTTGAAGCTCGCTAGTCAGTTAAATTTGAAAATAACGAAATATTTTACTTTAGTATGGTGTAATTTCGATTATAAGAGGTTTATTTCATTAATCACACTAGAGTATTGTGAACCTATTTAAAAATCTTCCATGTTATCTCTACAAATTCGTCTGAACTGATGACAGATTCTGGAGAATTATATATTATAACCTTATTATATTTTTAAAACTACTTTAAAATTAAAGTGATTGAAATGAGCTGGATTCAAACTTTCTAAAGGGGAACGGAAATTTTCACTACATAATAATGTTACTTCTTTTTTAGATATTAATGGCTATTCAATATAATCACGAAACTCACTTAAATAATCGCACGGAAGAGGTATATTATGAAAAAAGTGAATACAGGAAATGCGGTCAGTTACAACATGCAATAAATTTTATAGAAATAAATCCATAATTTGTGTGCTGATAGTAAAAGCGTCCATAATCGAGATAACGCAATCTCTTTAAAAAATTACTTAACAAATATATATATCAAAAATTTAAACCAAATATACTTACTATTGTAGATTTAGCCTTTCGTTTTTATTGAATTATTTTACCTGGCCAGGACTCGTAATAATCAACGATGTGGATTCGGAGACGTGGAAAGACAAAAGCGACTTCGGCTACTTTTTCCATCGAACGATTTTGAAGAAAATTTCAATGAAAAATTTTCCAGATCGGTTGGTGGATCTTTAATATATTGCGCATAATTATTAAGGGTATGCAAATACCTGACAAAAATAAACTTTTTTTAGTGGGAGTCGTATTTTTTTAACGAATCCACAACCCTAGTAATAATGTGTGTAACGCGATAAATTTTGAAGCCTTCAAATTTTTTAGCGAGAATAGACAGCACGTTAAAAGCTTATCGGCAAAGCTTAGAGCTTTGGAATGCTTTTGACGCACGATAATTACTACTTAACTTAAAAATGGTATATATTTACAAGACAAATAAATGTCTACAAATTTACTCGCTACATATACGGTTATACTAATCGCTGGCAACTTCTACCCACTTTCAGATTCACCAAAATTATCACTCCGGAAATAATTTTTAGAATAGATTTATCAACAATTCAATGTGAATATACTTATTCATCAATCGGATTTTTGTTCTAGTTGGTATTTTGTAAATATTTCATTGAGCTTTAGCTTTCCATGCGTTTGGCCCACTGTCTTAAAAGAACGGAAGTTTATATCAAACAAGCGGAATTTAAAACGAAAATTTTACTAAAATAATAAATCGTTCAAGCAACAATTATTAATTTATGAGAATCGCGCTCTATTGTCGAACAAATATCAAAACAATTCCATATTATTCATCAAATGAACCTCATATAAAGTTTAGTAGTCAAAATAACCTCATCCTTGCTATGCCTAATTGAGACGACATATTGTCTATCTTTTTTTAAACAGTATATAAAGATAAGCTTAATGGAGATCTAAAAAAAATATTAAAAACCGATATTTATTTTTCAAATATTCTTGACTGCTTACAGTAAAATTTGCGGACACGAGGCTCGCATTGCAGTTTTAAGCGACCGACATAAATGTTTTAATTTAGATCTTTTAAAAATTGTCCGTGCGTAAAAGCAATGATTTTATTGATATATATTAAAGTCAAAAATAATGCGAAATTCTTGTAAGAGTTTTTGTGCGAAGCATGTTCCGCGCGAGATATTTTTAAGGATTTAATTGAAATTTATTTTTACCGAGAAAAAATCTACTTTAAAAATATTTGTTCATTCATCGGCCATAAAAAAAGTGAAAGTTTTGCAGTTATTCTGATTTAAGATGGTACAGTTTAAAATCACGGCTATGTATGCTTGCCACGCTCAGATGTTAAAAGGCACTGTTACAAGAATATTTTTATGCAAGCGTATCGAAAAATAAAAAATATATCAACAAATATAAATTTAAATTATAAAGGTACTAGATGCAACACGTGTTACGCTTCTTTGACAAACATTTTCAGACTTCCTGATTCATAAGGTTATTCATTATTCAGATAATCAGTGAATTCAATTCTTAAATTTAAAATGAAGGGAAGGGTGAGATGTTTCCCTTTTTATTGAACATTTACGATACAATTAACCCATTCTTTGCGGAGTAAAGAATATTCCAACACTGATTATTTCAAAAACTCAATTGTTTTCTTATTCAGCAAACTTATGGAGGTTTCTAGGAAATTAGCTTGTACACGAAATATTCGACACTGTTTACAAATAATTTGTTATTTTTTAATGTCACTATCATTCATACACTGAAATCTGCCGTCGCAACGCTCGAGTCATTAGCGGTAATTGGGATACAAATTTCACACTAAATTACCGCCGATTCCATCGAAAATATTTTGAGAACATGAAAATTCAAAACATAAAAAACTCGAGATTTTAAATAGATATCACACCCAGTAATATTGTCCTAATATGGATTGAGTTTGATATACTAAATGTCGTCAAATTACACTATCGACAATACGAGGCAGCGAGTGCGAGCATGCGGCAATGGTGTCGTATGTTGTTGGAAACATATCGTCGTAAAAAGTTGTTCGATTAAAAGACAAGAAAAGCTCGAATAGAAAGACCAGTAAATCATAATAGCTGGCTGAAGAACTTTCTCACAAAGCATGAGAGTTCGTTTAAAATTAACAAAAAAAATTTAACGCAGAACAATACCATAGACAATATTTTTCGCTACCAATAATTTTCGAACGAAATCGTGAATCGCAACCTAGTCTTACGATCCAAGGTCTGGCCGGTGTCGCAGTTTTTCATGTAGCGTGGCCTTGGACATGAAAAAAAGCGACAAGAAAATAATGTTCACGTACGGAATATCGTGATAGCGCGACGCTATTTTGTCGATAAATTTTCAATACATTTTGATATGACACTGATTTTTCTGGATGATTGCATCTGCACAGGGACTGTCTCGTCAGTCGCATAGTGAAATCGATTGGATTCGCGAGACATCCCGAAACATTCCACTAGAGCAAATCGACACCCGAGAAGTATATTATATATTATTCACCACACTTATATTATACGCAATACTGTTACAAATGTTTATGTTCTTGCTAGAAAGACGATTCATTATATCGGAATTGGATATATATTTTTTTGTTCACAACTAGGAAGTACCCGGTATGCGTTGCAATGCCACTCAAACAAAGTGGAAAAAAAAAACTACTGAAACTGTATCACTAGCTATGCTAGTAATTTTAAAGTTTCTCTTAGTGTTTATTCGAAGACTGAATTTAGCTTAAGAAAAATCGATGGTTTGCAAAGTATCATTAGAAATTAAAAGGCGGTATAAAAATAGTTCTCGATCAGATTCAAAATAATCGAATTGGGTGAGCACTTAAAAAAAAAAGTTTTCATTCAGTGAAAAGTTTCTTCCAACATCAAATTTATTTTATTTGACAGTATGTAAAATGTCGTTCTCAAAGTCTGACATGGTCGACAGTTTCATAAGAGTTAAAAACTTTTCAGATGTGTTGTTATATGGTTGTTGTAATCCAGAAACCTTCGCGAGTGTAGAAAGAAGATATTTTGAAATTTTTAAACTTTTTCTATCCTTAAAATGGCAAATCATTTATACATAAAGATTTAACCCAGTACAATTTAGACAAATATATATTTTTAAGATTTTTAAGAAATCGGTCCTAATCATAAATATATGGTGGAAATAGTACCAAAAATATGTATTTATCAGGGCTGTAGAGTCGCCGTGCTTTCGATTATGTTTTAGTTAAAGTTTTAAACAAGCATATGTACATGAAAATTTGTAAAGCTAAATACTTTGCTATTTTTAACATAATATATAATGAAGCTCAACCAAGTAAATGGCGATTCAATAAATAACCATACATTTTATTTTGATACGAAGTTTATTTCGTCGGTCGTTTACTGCTGTGTTCCGTTTCAGAATAGAGCCAATCCTCATTAACTTGTATGAATTCAGAAAGTAAAACTAATTCGATATGCATGGGTTTGGTTTCTCTTTCTTTCCCGTCGAAAAAATCTTCCTTCGAGTCGGCATTCCTCCGGCGATCGCTCCCGAAATAGATTCCCTATGTCTTCGACCATACAATGCAATGGCATGTACTCACCAAACAAAACCGGCGCGAGGGAATATAGTTTTAACTACTCAATATTTCGCAACCTCACATGTAAAAGCATTTTGGCTATATATGTGTATGTTCGCCTCAGTCGGCCGGTACGGACGTCTATGGCCGTTGACCGTTCGGCATCAGGTGTTACATTATTACAGAAAATATAAAAATCAATCCAATTCGAAAACGCCCAAAGCCCAAACAAAATAGAAAAAAAGACAGGTTTTTCCTACCTTTCCTATTTATATGCATTAAATTAAAAATCAAACAACCAAATTTTTTTTTGAGATAGACTCATACTCCACAACCCTGGGCGCTAACGTTGACATGTTAAGTACATTTTCGCTGCATAAATTGACAAGCCATATTTTCACTGGTGAAAATCCATTTTCGTTTCAAATGTACTAGACAAATGTCGAAAATCAATTCCCGGGTTGTCGCAAGTATTCAAATCATTCGGTCAGTAGTAGAAGGGTTAATAAAGAGTGATATATGAATTTTTAAAAATCACTGACCTAAATATAACATATTACATACTAAGAAAAGCACACTTAGTAATTTTAATTTATTAACGCGCTACGCAATCGGCAAGCACTAAAGTTGATTGTTATGATTTCAGCAGCAGATTGAAGTGTCAATGGACACAAACAAGGCGCGAGACCTACGGCGGCCGGGAGCTGGGCGAGAAGGCCAAAAAAGGCATTAATAATGAATCAAGGAAGGCATGCTTCGCAAGAATATTATTTGTGAATTGAGATTGTGCAAGTGCTTCGATATGACCGGAATGATAAATGAGCTAGACGGCAATTGGCCACATTGTTTCCATCGTCACCGTGGCAGCGATACTGTACCTCTACATCGGATTCCGCAAGCTTCTGGATAAACCAACCCTATATTGTTTTTTTTTTAATTGAATAACAAAAAACTGTTTTACGAACCCCGAGAATTGTTTGTTGACCAATTAACCTCCAACACCTGTACGTCGTATCATTTTGCTGTCATAAAAAATACTATATCGACAAAACTTGCAAACTTATTTTGTAAGCGTTCTCAAGTATAAAGATTATTTTAATTTAAAATAACTTAAGTGTCAATAAAAAATAATGTTTTTTCACGTATGCCAAAAATAAAACTTTTTTTTTCTATAAACACTTTGCACTTTTGGCATCTATGAATAGGTCTAATTTAATTATCTTTTGAATAACCGCGACACCTAAGTTTCATACAGTTATCTTTGAAATATAATGTTTAAATATTCATTCTGGAAAAAAATATTTGTTATAAACTAAAAGCAATATTATGATTCGAAGCCTAGATGTTATCACTAATATAATATTTTATTCATGTGTTTAATACAATAATTTTAAATAAACAGCATAATCCGACCGCGGAGTGAGCCGCTATCACTGGTCGCATATGGGAACGCTGGGTGCATAAAGATTAATGAACGAATACTATTTGAATGATTACATATGACTCACGCACGACCGAGGTTTCGCATTTCGGCATCATATGGCATCATTGTACATGTGCATGCATTCAAACTGACAAATCATTAAACAATGTATTGACTGCTATCATTTCTACGCTGGGAAATACGACTAATAAACACTCAGCAGTTTCTAGATTAAATAAAGATAAATCAACATTTTTTATCGGAGATTAATTCGTTCAATGCGAATAGAAGAAATAAAGTATTGTAACAAAACACAGAGAATCATAAGATATTTTAAAAATACACAGAGCACAACTCAATTGACTGTCAATTTTGAATAAACAAGTAAAGCACAATCAGTAAAAAATCTGAATACTTTCATTTTTACAGACTTTGTAATGGGTGGGTTTCACAAGAATCAATTACCATTAAAATGTAACAGAGATATATAATTGGTTTTAATTGGTGGGTGAGTGCATTCGTGTACTAGATTTCCTGGAGATGCCAAATGGCGAAACCTGGCCCGTGAGCAACAAACCATGTGCTAAAAGAATTTGAACCATTCAAATTTATATTTTACTTTGCTTGCAAGTTCGTCAAACCGTACTTACGACACAAGCAGAGTGAAATATTTCCACCGGTAATAATTCAATTGATCAATTAACTCTGCATGATAAATTCTGCAAAGGCGGAGATTTCTTTGTAACACCGATACAAAATATTGAGAATCTCTGCTTTGAATATCATTTATCATTCGTGGATACTGGACTCATTTTACAGCGCAATTAAGATTTTTAACTATTAAATTCCGTAGAAAATAAAAATTCTTTACATCTATTTAATTATATTTGAGCTTCGAGCAAGTAACACGATATGTATCCAAGAAGAAATTTGCCTGTATATATTCCATTATACAATGTTGGTGCAACATTGTAGAACAAAAATTCCGAGGATAACATTATTTTGTCATTAGACTTGAACATAAAAAGGCAAAGTTTATAAATTTTACTCGAGCGAAGAATTAAACAAAGTTGGTTTGCAAACAAACTTTGCGCGTGATGTCTAGCATTCCCTTGGCGATGCGAGTTCCTTAGCGCTGCGCTATCACCAGAATAAATAATTATTTAAACAATTTGGTTACGTAAAATTTCTTTCTGTATTTTGAGTAATTTAATGGCGCTTCGATTAATTGTAACATTAAAATGAGCGGCAAATATTTATGTTTAGATCATTATTTTTTTTCCAATAGTGCAAGGGCATAATTACAGTTTTCTGCATTATCCTAGCGAACATTCAATTGTCAATTAACCTGCTAACGCCTTAATTGAGAAGACAGTTGATTACGATGCATTGATAAACGATACTAAAAATTAAAAGAAGATTTAAACAGTCGTGTAAGAGTTGATTTTTGTATTGAATAAAGTCTAATTTGCTTAAGTATCTCTATAAACACCAACACTTTCAGCATCTTCAAGACTTACGTCCCACTACAATGCCTGATGATGCCGAAATGTTGAAACCCGACCCGTGAGTGAAAAAACATCTGGAAACGTAAGCCTTCTATACATTTCAAATTTGATTTTGAAATTATCAAACATCTTCAGTCGATAACATAAATAACTTCTGAATTAATATTTGAAATATTCCCGGTTGGAATCGATTTTGTGTGACCCAGGAGGAACGGGTTAAGTGAAATTGAAATTTGACTCGAAGAGACCGCATTTTTCATCCGTTACATCGCAGTTCGACAGACTGTTATTACAATAAATTAAAAAAAAAAAAAGAATGCAAGTTATTTAAAAATATTAACGGAATGAATTAACATATTTAAGCGTGCATTTAGCAGAAAAGCTGACAACAGTTAATACATTTCTTAGTCGTAAAGCATATAATATGATCATTTCAATTCAACTACATATAATAGTGACAGAGATTGATCGAAAAACTGAAAACGTTTAGAAGGACCGTTATATACAAATAAATGCAATATATGGCAGTTAAATCGACTTGAATGCATACTTAGTAATAAAATTAACGAATGAATAATTAATTAAGTTTCTCCCACAATATAAACAAGTAAAACCTTTTTTGCTGTCATTTCAGTGAAGTCGCATTCTCTCATCATAATTTATCACAACATCATCAGTTGAAATAGACTTCACATTCCAGTGATATTACATTCGCTTCATTGAAACTATAGAGAACATTATGATACGATTACAATTCAGGCAGAGTGAATGTACTAAGCCTATTAACACGTCGAATCCCGAAGCCGTGTTTTCACGTGATACAAAATTCAACGCACAGAGTCCCGAAGCCGTGTTTTGACGTGATAGATCAGCCCTTCAAAAACAGTCAAATTGGTGACATCAATCGATTTATTTGACAGGGGAATTCTAACTTTTCTTACAGTAAAGACTCAAACCTTTTCAAAACAGTCATTCGATTAGTGTTATTACCTGTGAAGGTATTGTTTTGAACGATCTAAAAACTCAATCGTTGCGTTCGTAATACACGATACCAAAATTCATCTCTGTGAAGACGATATAATAGTGGCACCGAGTCCACCGCACCACAAATTCGACAATTTGCCCCTTCTGTCGGCGTCAAATAGTCCCGCACAATTCGCAGTGACGTAAAAAACGATTAATGCGTGCAAAAAAGTTCGCGGGCAAGTCCGCTTGATCCTTGGAGGCTTCGCGGTCTGTTGGCCACGCCGAGGCAGGCTCCGTTTACAATACGCGAACACAAACCGTTCTTCTGTTGGCGGTGATTTCGCGCCGTGCGATTTGCTCGAAGGCAGTGGACAGATGCCTGGCTGACGAGGTACGTGACTCACGAGTCATGGATGGCGTGGTATGATGCATCAATGCATGTGCGTATCTCGGGTGACCACCGCTCTATTGGCGTCTTTTCATAGAATATAACTTTCAAAACACGAGTTCAATTCGCTTTTATTTAACTGGTTCCCTGCTGAGTCGCTTAAAAGACATTTCGAAACCGACTAATCACGGCCCGATTTGCGCGGTAGATTCTTTTACACGCCTATGTAAATAGAAACCGCGTGATAAAGTCAGGAACACATAAATAAAGACATGGATTTCAAATTAAGTTTAAGGATTCGCTCCGAAAAATCGGCGTAAAATATCCATAGTTCGTAATACTCAAAAATGCTCCGAAAACACCTTTATAATCAGATTAATTGGTGAATTCAATTCCACAACTAATTTAAATCAAATGATATCAAAGTTGTCTCGTGTAGTTATTTTGTTTAAAAAAATCCGTGATTTTTTTTATTATTCGTACTGTGCATAAGAATTTTAGCAAGTGGATTTTTTTGAACGCGTTAAACTGAAACCGGACTTTTGTGTCCGCGATAATCGGAGGATGACTGTAATTCAGAAATTAGTCCGGTAGTGTCGATATTAATTAAACTATAAAAAACGGAGTATGTTTTCACGTAAAAATTTACACACTGTTATCAGACATCTCAAGAGTTGAGAAATTAGCAGTCAATGCGTTAATAAATAAAAAAAAAACATACCAATTTTCCGTGTGAACATATTCTTTGATATTTTCCAATTGTATATTAAAAGATATACAATTTTTTTTGTCATATAAATATTCGGGATGGTCCTATCGGACAGATTAAGTTTAGTCTTCAGAGAGTTTTGACCAATTCAAACATTAGGCGAACTTTTTTCTAGTTTACTTTTCATACCCCTCGCCATTTAATCCATAAATTGGAAGATATTTATTAGAGGCAGTAATAATTATTTTGTGTGGTAAGATTTCAGAATTTCGATTAGATATAAAAATCACAGCAAAGCGGTTATGACAGCGACGATCAGAGGAAGATCGTAAGGTCGAGGTCTGTCAGAATGCCAGTGATGACAGTTGATCATTAGTATGAATTGTCAAGTGATTGAGAATATTGATATTGAAATTCGAATCAATCGACCTATTGAATTCTCAATTGCCAATAAATAAAAAAGTAGATTCTTGGTAACAATTAACTTTCCCGTACCCAAGGATAGAGACTTACTCCCACAACTGTTCCAATTTCAATATTGGTGAATCACGGAAATATGAAATGAAAGTTTTTTTGCACACATTGATGAAGGAAAACAAATATTAAGTAGCTAGTATACATCGCGAATAAATATTTTCTCTAAATAGAAACATATTTAATTCAAGTTTAATTTTTTACAACAACGTAGATATGAGCTAGTACGCATGTTAGCGTTCGCGATGATTGACAGATTCGATTTCATGAGTGGCGTTTTGATATTTGGACTGAGATTTGGTCTTTTCTGCATATTGCATTTATTGAAAATATGTTACGATTTTAGTTTTGAATATATTAGAACATATAAAACATGATTTAATTTAAGCCCTCCGATTTTCACCGCCTGTGCCAACTCTTTGGCAACAAAAATGGCTTTCAGTCTTCACAAATCAAAATAACAGTAGTCATATTAATGTATTTTAGACCAAAATTTAATGTAGACAATTGGTGAACTTTCTTGAAAGCTCGTTTATCATACTTGACATGATATGGTTTGTGTGTTCACAATCAATCTAGTTATTATCAAATGTAAAAATGTAAAATTTAATTATTTTTTGTTTTATTTGAACAGTGAAAAAATCAAATTTTTGAACAGCCATTATTACATAATGTTACAGTTATAAACTATAAACAAAAAATAGAGATTAGAACAGATACTTAAGTAAAAACCCTTAATGGGTTGAAAAAAATAATTAACTATTATTACGATTTTGAATAGGACTACCAATACATACACTGTTTATTGATTGAATTGGCATTCACTTGGTAGAACTCCATTATAACACGGTGAAAAAATAGCAATGTATTTTAGTCCTACAAATTTATTTTTAAAACTAAAATACATAGCTATTTTTTCACCGTGACATACACTGTTATTGAAAAAAGAAAGATTCATTTGTATTTAAAAATAATACATTAAAGAATATAGTTCAAAAAAGTTATGAAATGACCTGATATATTATATATTCAAGAAAAATAATGTTATTCAATGTGCGATCCTGCGTCACGTAAAAATCCGTTGTTGGGGAGAAATAAAAGTAAATTTGTGTGTGTGTGTGAAAGTATTATACTGATACGATCCCCGAATTGTTTTGTATGCTTTTTCATTTTAGTAGTCCATTTACACGAAAAAAAACTGTTCGAAAACGAAGATAAGTAAAAGAAAAATAACTGTTGCGAATAAATTCGCCCGAAGGCCGTAAAGTGAAAAACGGGGCTACGCTACGGTGGCACCTCTCCTATTGTCGCAAGATAAATCGCACCGGAAAAGTGGCTTCCTGCTGTCTTTTAGTATTCATGATTATTTATACTTAAAGTTCAGTTCCTTGGGAGAAGAAATAAATTATCAGACCATGAAATTATACAGCATTTTCCGGCTATAGAAATCGCTTTGATCGATTATACCGGAACTTTCAGTGGATTTGGAGAAAATTCACCAGACAGTTCTAAATTGCTGAGAAAATCGTTTTGTGATTTTTTTACGTATCAAGTGAATTTGCTATCACTGACCCAGCTCTCCTCTTTTTCGGATCTTTTTTTTTAAATTTTATTTCACATAACAGCGCATTATTTTGACCACGTTCTGCGTTGGACTACGTGAGCAAGGAAAAAATATGTTTATATAATATACTATTATTAAATTCAAGAACCAAATTATTTTTTCGCCAATTCGACACATCAGTAACTAAATAAGAAACTTTTAAACAATTCACTGCTGAGCCAAGTGAAGGAATTTATCCAGTAGTGTTGACGTTATAAAAATATGTTAACTGTCCCTTCTTGATGAAAAGGTATGGCATTTTTAATAACAAAAACACATTCTTAGTACTATTTTCACAATCAGAAACGGTTTCGCTTAACGTATCGAGTGGTAATGCTCGCGGTGAATGAAAACTTATTGAGGATTGAAAAAAATTATTGAAAAAAAAAATATTGAGGAAATAGTACTAAACAATGTTTTTTGTTATTAAAAAAAACAAGACCATATTTCAATAGACAAATTAGCTATTAAACATAATTTATCTCTCTTGTTAGATTCAGTGTCAAATATCAACTGCAACTAGCCGTATGAACAGTTCTAAGGTTAGCGTTCAGAGGGTAAATATAGTAACTAAAAAAATTTTGACTGTTGAAGTTTTTACAATGACTTCCATACAACAACAAAAAAAACTGGCTGAAAATACATTAAATTGTTATAATACAATATGGCATTAACCGTTTTACATTAATAATAAACTATATCAATGATAATAGTTTCCATGGAAACCAAATTCCTCGATTACACCGTACAATGGATCTCACAGATTCATCAAGTCATAAAAAGGTCACAAAGATCAATATGGAAGACATTCAACTTCTGAAATAAACAAGTGGTGTAATACTTCGAAACGCTCATAAAATTAAATCAATCCGGCAATGATTCCGGCATCCTATCACGCGGATGCAATAGAACTGACACAGTAAACGGTTCGCATCGGCATGTAATATATAGACTCTAAGGCTAGGGAACAAATATATATGTGAAGTTATATTAATAATTATTGACTTGATTATAACGACCAGGGAGTCCTGGAGTCGCGGTGCTTCGGCTGAAGTTGGAGCCGTGTTTCCGAATACTTTGTCGATTAGACCATTTTAAAGAATATCTCGAAGATCAATTTGCCAGATTTTTTGGTTGATCTTTAATTTAATCTACATAAATAAGAAAGGTAGGTATACAAAAAAAAATAATTCAAAAACAAAGCAAAAAAAATACAGGTAAACATACAAAGTATGTCAAAATGAGGTAAAATAGGATAACGATAAATTGTGGGACTATGTATATTGTTCTTATCGGTACATGTCCGGGACTAGACTAAATGAACGAGAAATGCGGGAATGTAAGATGAGGGCTCCAAAGGTAAATTCCTAATATTGTTAGTGATTACTTTATTTCCATTATACAATGACATAACTTTGCACGCTAATGACTACTTCGTTATACAACGATGGTGATAAATAGTGTCTACCTGAAAATTGACCAAAGACGTCACTAACCCTACCCGTATTGTGGTAAAAAAGCGCTCTCCGGTGCCGTGTACAAAACACACGTCAAACAAACATGAGTGATATAGAAATTATATAAAAGGGAAGACAAGAATATGCATAAAACTGTGTGTATATATATATATATATATATATATATATATATGAGATCGATATAAAGTAATAAATTTAATACTTTCAATGGATTCGGCGATAACTGTGAAAGTTCATCTTAAGTAATTACTTAAGCAACCTTTGTGATAGTAAGTTCAAAGATGTCTCGGAATGAGGCGAAACACATGACACAATTAGTAACACAATACGCGGAATATAATATCTTGTATGTTATTAAAATTCATTTAATTGTCTGAAATCCGATCGTCTGATCAGTGGTTATTGTTGTGTTTCTATTTTATTCGATGCGTAAATATATAAGGGAAGAGTTTTAGCCCAGTATGTATTATGTAATATTTATAAAACACATTCAATAATTAGAAGATATGCATACGTATTATACATCACATGACAGAAAAGGTGAAACAATTAAGATGGCTAGCCTATCAAAATATTCAAAATACGAGTCACTTCATACTGTGTTATCCTTCCGTGTAATAATGGCCGTTTGACCTTTTATTCCTCCGAATTAACCGATACCACTCAGTAGTGAGCTATACATTATGAAACTAAAAAATAACAGAATAAAGTTGCTCGTTTAGAGTAAATTGACTTGAGTTTTATACCTAGGTCAGGTATACGCAGTTGACTTGTTGCAGGCGGGACGCGAGATCTTGCAGAAATGTTTACCCGTTAATTCGATGGAAAAAAGTTTACAGCCATAAAGCTATATTCGGGAGAAAAAAAGGTATCTCTACATTAAACTTTATTCGGCAATTACTCTATCGTAATAAAGGATTATTATAACTAATGTAGGAGGTAATTACCCACAATAAACTTCATATAAAGCGGAATATAAAAAAAAGCTTATTTAAAGTATCATTAGTAACATTATTGTAACTATCAATATTAGAATAGTTTCAGTACAATTTGGCGTACGTCAGATGAGGTTTTATTTTACACCATATTACGAAAGCAGATTAATGGAATGCACGAGGGGGGCAAAATTTCTACATGCTGAATATAACAATTTACAAAAACCAAGTTATAATTAATTTATGATATTGACTGCTTGATGGAATTTCAATATCAAATTTGAATTATTTCGTCTTATATTTTTTAAATCGCATAAAGGCGACATGCGTGAAGTTTGGATGAAGGAACCAAATTTATAGCTAGACAACTCCAACCAACGCTACGATTTACCATTAATAAAAAAAAAATTCAAAACAAAATTCTCTTAAAAAATGGGGTTTCACGATCTCATATTTCTACGTAAAAATGAACGCGCAATATTGGTGGGAATAAACTATAGTTTCGGTCTTTAAATAATTCACAGACTCCACTGAGTCTTCTTGCTTGTTGAAAACAATGCCCGTACACACAATCATAATGGAAAAAATACGTAATAATAAAACGCTTAACTCACAACGCAATTTCGTAAATGATCGCTATATCAATTAGCTACAATAATTGTTAACGAATGATGTAGACAGCCTCCATTCAATGTTTTATAAATACCATAAATTGGCCCAGCACTAATAATTTCATATATTAAGATTTTAGTTCGTCGAACTATAATTTATCAAATCTAAATTAACCCTTTAAGGACCGTGATGGCAGAAAATGTATGCGAGACGATGGGGGGATTTCCCAGACCCCAATAAAAATTGCTTTATTTATATTTTTCAATAAATTGTAATATATTTTGTCGTACGTTAAAAGGAATACATCTCAACTCAAACATCAATTTCTCGACTGATAAAATCGGGTTCGCCAATCATCACATGTGCGAAGCGCACACTCACGTCGTTAAATGTTGCCAGATATTACATAAATGAAGTATTGATTAATAATATTATCTGACTTTTTTTCTTCGATATTTATTCACGACATAACTAGCCAACTGATATTTTTTCTGCAGCAATATGCAAAAAAATAGTTGTACATCAATATAACAGTACAAACGTTTGTGTAAAATGTAAGCTAGTAGAAAAAGTAAAGCTTGGTTAACAACAACACTTTTTAAAATTATTAATGAAATAATCGGTGGAGGACTATTCTCCATGTGGGTCAGCAAAGAAAAGGTTAACAAAATTCATGGCTTACCTCGTCTGCAGGCTTCGTCGGAGTGATCTCGATGGTTTCGTTGAAGCAGAGGCAGGCGCAGTAGTGTCTGTTGGCATCCACATCTGTCAGAACGGCGACGAAGAACCGAGGCTCTTGCCTCGACCTCGACAGCGCCCATCCCAACGGCTGGCAGAACTGATGGTAAACACAATGCCGTTTAGAGACAAACTTTGATTTCGGCGTCGGTGTCGTTTTTTAATACAGCATTTTAGATACCAGATGAGTTTACATAATTTTCTCACCATTGAATCGACGAATGAAATCTTCTATTTAAATTAACTAAGCTAGACATCATTAAGGCAAAGTTTGTAAAGAAACGGGATCGATTTCGGTCTAAAAATGAGTTTAAACAAACATCGCTCTTGGTTGGTCATATTCACTGCAGACTAATTGATCTGAATCCCTTGACCTAGCGGTCCTCAAACTTTGTGGACTCACAGAACCCTCAGTGTCAAAGGTCTTTTTTCGAGAACCCCATTCTATCCTTAAAAAAATGAATATTAAAATAATATTTGAAGTATATCAATGTGTTTCATCTCCTTCATTCGCAAGCAAAATTGAAATTACATAAATACATTTTTTTGACTCGCGAATTTTTATTATTTATAGATGTACACCTTTTGAGACTTTTCTATTTGAGAGCTATGTATAGTACCTATGGTTTTATTCAGCTGACTTTCTCTTATGCATGCCAACTTTTAATGGTTTGAAAGCTCGAAGAGCAATGTACCTGACCACATATTTTTTTTGACTAACGCGAGGTCAAAATGAGCATTCTGCCATTCTTGCTAATCTCAAATCGTATGTTACCAAATTTTTTTTTTTTTTTTGAGAAGTTGTTGACATGAATTGTTTATACTTCCAAAGCGGGCGACCATCCTGTCAATGGGATGCCACCGGTCAGAACTTTCACGAGTTAAACAGTATTATATATTGATTGAATTGGCATTCACTTGGTAGAACTCCATTACAACACGGTGAAAAAATAGCAATGTATTTTAGTTCTACAAAATTATTTTTAACAAATATAGTTGATAGCTATTTCGGCTCACGCCATCGTCAGAACTATGCTTAAACTAACATTCGCTTATCTAGTATATCTCTTTTGATAATTCTTAACGAACAAACTAACATAATAGTATCGCCACTTGTCCAGCCGTTGTACAAAGGGGTGGTCTGATTTGCTTCCAGAAGGACCACTTCCGTCCCACATATAATCTTATTGTCATTGTCGACACCTATTGTTTCATTTAGAATTTTGAAAATTTAGAGTCATTGTGTTAAAGTAACAAGCTAGGCCGTTGGAACAGGAGAGAGGATGTGTGATAAGCGAATGTTAGTTTAAGCATAGTTCTGACGATGGGTGAGCCGAAATAGCTATCAACTATATTTGTTAAAAATAATTTTGTAGAACTAAAATACATTGCTATTTTTTCACCGTGTGGTAAACAGTATTACTTCAATTATCAACTAGTCAGTTCAGAAAAATACTATTTTTTATGTATTAAAGCAGACTTAACTTTTGAGCTTTTTTGTTTTCATATACATTAATAGTTTTTATATTGTAAACGCAAAACACTTACAATTGTAGTGTATATGTTTAAACGGACTCACCCATTCAATTCCTTCGATGAAAGGTGTATCAGGCCAATTCTTTTCAGGAAACCTCTGAAGGATCATACCAGTGCTGACACCGCCTCCTGTGAAAGAAAATATTATTCAGTGGCTGGTATATATGAATGTATGATAACAAAAATATGCATGATAGTGCACTTGAAAATTTTCCGTTCGCATCACTGCAATATAATAATAAAAAAAAAAACATGAATAAGTCTGTCCGCCTAGCACAAAAACGTATCTCAAACGGTGTCAAAAATGAATTTCATTCTGGATCAAGGTTTTTCCTCGGTCAATTGTGCAATTTTCAAATTTAAACTATTGATTGTAAAGCTATATTTTTGACTTATCAGTTCGAGATTAAAAAGAAAAAGAAGGTCACCTAGCAACGACTTTCGTGCCATACTAAAATATTACGTGAGTGATGGTTGAGAACGATTTGAAACTTATTTAAACGTAGATAAAAATATTTAAAATATTATATAATCAAGCTTCGATGGCATTTCATCAAGTAATATATTCATCGAATAAATATTGTATTATATAGTTTAATGCAGTAAAGTGCACAATAGGCGATCGATTAGCGAACAGTTCGGAATGCGAACAAATCGGACAGCGAGCACTTCGCGTAAGGGTTTTGGGTTCGGACAACGAACACATATTCGGATTGCGACCTAAAACGATGTTTCTAATCCGGTTATTCTATTTGTAATATAAGAATGATAGGCTAACTAACAATTCGGATAGCGAATATAGTCTTGGAACAGATTATGTTCGTTAGCCGATCACTTACTGTATGAGTATTAGATAGATCACAAGAAATCATTTCAAACGATGAACAGTACGTCATAAAATTTGTATGAGTTATTTCGGCTACCATTCATTGCCAGGTCAACCCAACCTTTGACATAACATTGTTATTAATTGATGGACTATATTTCTCATGTGTTACATGAGATAGGGTCGACGGCAGTGTTCCCTGTAATCTTTCAAATGTTATTAGATCTACTTGTTATTCAACTACATATTTTGAATAGCAAATTGTAATCGAATAAAAGCATGACGCACGAATGAAGGATTTTATATTATGGAAGCATCAAATACTATCGAACTCATACAAGTCCATTGGCACTCAAAAATTAATTGATAGAATACTTGAGCACTCTCGTCACAGCATTATATTAAATATAAGGTTTTCAGCACCGCAGGTCATTATTTTTTATTATGATGGACAAATAACAATATGGATGCTTCAAAAAGTTGCGAAAAATAATAATTTGGCAAAATTCCAATAAACGGTCACAGTTACTGAACATTTTAATAATTATAATGAATGAAGCACAATGTTTATTACTATTTCCACAGTTTTAGTATTTTTTTTAGCCCCATGCAAAATGCAATCACTATTTGCCAAAACAACTCAGCTTTATTTGAAAAGTTGTTGACCGACCGTAATCATTTAATTGATGGTGCATTGCCATGAGCATTTTATCCATTTTCAGCTTTAAATGTCTCATAAGAGCAGGTTCTTTTCCTCGCAGCAGTGAAGGGTGTAAGATAATTTCTCTATGTAAGGATATTTCGATATAACTCTGATTTGATAATATTCCAATTATACATGAACTATATTATATATGAAACAAATATTTAAAAAAAAAAAAGAAGTTTATTCTACCATATGACAAACTTATAAGTATCTGTTTTCTAGAACAATTAAGGTCCCCAACCTTTCTAGATATTAAGAGCCTGTATTATATTTAATATTTCATCTCTGTGCAATCCGCTATATTATAATTTTACGATATTACAACAGACATGGTTGCGTTGTATTGAAGAACAATTCAACTACATTAATGTACCAAAATGCCTGAAGATGCCAAAAGGCGAAATCCGGTTAGAACGTGACAGTGGAGAAATACAGTGTTTTGAACGATTCAAAATATTCTGGCGAATCTTCGTAAAATATTGATTAAAAACCTAAGTTTTTGCAATTTTATAAACATCGTAAAAAAGAAGCGGCGATAAGCCCAATGATTGCACCACATGAATATAATTGCAAAACAATGATTAAATCATGACTTTTGACTCGAAATTTTAAATTCACTGATTTTATACCAATAAAAGCAAAGCGCGGATAATTGGTGCACCAATTATCCGAATTATGAAGAATGCTGGGAAATTTATTGCGGTGTCACTGTTTTTCCTGGTTTTTTTTTCTCTAATCATCAATGACTTTCGGTCGTGTTGTAGAATAAAACTGTGACAGGACACTCAATAATATTGTGTGATAAACTGGATATTATTGATAGTCAGGTACTACTATAAATATGATTATTGACTTTGAAATTCAACAAGACAATACTTAAATAGCCGAACGAGCAAAGGCTGACCGGAAGATATTGGTATTTTTAGGTGTTTTCAAAAAACTACAATTTAGTTTTGTACCACTTCAAATTGATAGAATAGAAATCTTCACAGAGTTACTTGTATAATTCAGAGTGATCATAATTAACAGGTGTACAAAACATTTGATTTGTTACCAAAATTTATATAATATGTTATATATCGCACATAGGGGAACAGACGCAGTCGTCGACTGACCTTCAGAGATGGACCACTCCGTAGAAAACACTATTGAGAAGAAGCTAAAATCTCTGTGGCTATTTCTTCCAATAAGTCATCCGAACAGTATATATTTCAGTTGTGGCACATTATCTGCTGTATTTGCAACAGCACTGATCTCAACACTTTAGAAACCACCTTGTCACTCTTATCTCTTTATTTATCTCAACGGTGAGATCAAGGTGGATGTTCATTGATTATATTGTAGGATAGAAGTAAACAAGCCTTATTTAACCCTTTCCACTCGTATGTCCCCTCTGGGGAACCAAACAAGAAAAGCGTTCTACTCGTATATCCCCACTGGGGAACCAAAACTTTAAGCTTGAATATTTACTATGTACCACATTCTATTGATTTTTATTGCTGTTTATCATATTACATATATCGTTCAGATAAGATAGCAATCTTCTTGCATCGACATAAAAAAAATCGCTAGAATTTTTATCATTTTCAGCTGAAAATTTCTCTTTTTTTATTAAAAATCATTTAAATATAATTGATTATAAAGCATAACTATGTTAACGGTGATAACACACTAATAAATAATTTTTCAAAAACTCTTTATCTATAATGTTTTTAAAGCTTTTAAAAATATCATGTTTAATGTTCATATACTCGGATTAAAACTTTCGTAAAATAGAAATTACAAACTTTTTTCGATTGTATTTCTATAAAAATACTAAAAAACAGTCTTATGCATGCTGCGTAAGTTTTTTGTTGAACAAAAATCCGTTGAAAATGCGATTTATTTTCATTTTAAGTTTTGATTATGAATCCTGGAAAATGCGTGAAATTAATTACGAGTTGAGGCTACCCTCACCCAAAAAAATTACGAGTGCAAAGGGTTAAATATATACTTTATAAAGAGAACGACGGATGGCTGACCACGTTAAACTTTTATATTTGATATTGTACAATTTGTGTATAAAAACAAAAAATTACATGCTATTTAAATATGAAACAAAAATGCGTATTAATAAAACCTTACTAATAAACTAATAAACCAATGGTATGATTTTGTTCTTCGTTAACTTAACCCTTTAACTGCTAACGTCTAAAATATTAAAACGGCCGATAACCGTATGTTGTAAGTCGACACTCAACAATATAATAGAGTTAAAATAGTCAAAACTTTTGTTTAAAGCTTATTTTTCATTGATACATAGTCTAATTTGCCTGATTTGCTCTCTATACGTTAGGTTAACAAAAAACTTTTGCATAAAATTTTGAAATATTTTGCCTTGGAATAGCCTTTATATTGCTCACCAGAGAATAAGAACGCTTAATAAGTTCGTATAATGGCACCACTATTGTCAAATTCATATGATTTTGAATATTACCCAATAGTAGCTATTTTATTAGTCCTACGAATTTATTGTGAGATGTGTTAATAGTCTGATTTGCCTGATAACCTCAGCAAACTTGGCTAACACTTTTTTTTTATTCAAGAATAGAAAAGACTTTACGTGGCTCAGCTGAGAACGGGTTAAACGATTCGGCCAATTTATTCTTCTGTTACTAAATTTTCACGAACGAACTTAATTGAAGAAAAAACAGCAAACTTCCTGGAATTCAAATAATCAGCGATGAAATGAATACCAACAGCTCACTTATCAATTATTAAGGACGTTAACGTAATTGCTTTTTGGGTTGATTGCTTGCGGGTTTTAGCAAATTAGCCCTACCACAACGGGAAATAGTTGATAGGCATAGACAGTATCGGTAAATATTTGTGGCGAATAATGAAATGGGAGAAAATACCTTTTGAACAATCTGTGTCTAGTTTTGTAAATTTTAATTGTGCGATTTTATATTTTGAAATAAGACACACATTATTAAAATATTTCTTCCTTGTTGCACTTATCTTCCCTCGTTACTGACAGAAAGTAGGCGCTGCAGAGCTGAGCGATACTACACGCATTGACTTATGTATACGTATACCTTCCCATATAAAATAGTCACAAACAAATTAACATGCACATAAACGCACACACATATACACATGTGTAATACACGAGGAAGCGAATCAAGGAAAGATTCATTTTGAAGATGTCGGGGTCATTTTTTCTCCGTAGATTATTAAGATTGATTAGTGGGTCGTCGAGTAGAACCAATCTCGACCTAACGCGGTTACTCGGTATTGTCTCATCTTAATTATTTAGGCAAGAACTATTTTTTGATCCTTGAACTATTTGTCACGAGTACCTGGTAATTATCATAAAAACTATTTTCTTCCATATAAATAGACATTTATTGTATCAGTTGATAATGCTCGCGACGGACGAAACCGGTCCTGATCATGAGAAACTAAAAGTGTGGAAATAATGCCAAACATTGTATTTTATTATTCAAATATAATGCATCTGCACTGAGATGTGACATCTAACACTTTCAAAGTGATTGCATTAATTAAATAATAACCATTATTGTCGTGAGTCATTTTTCCTAGTAGCAAATGGACACTCCATTTTGCTTACTTAAAAACTAAATTAAGATATTAGTTCGGGATTTTCAGACTAAATCGTCTTGATATAACGTGTATTAAGTTGTATACATTGTGATTACATTCTTTTGCCTTTCGAGAGTCGATTTGCGTGACAGGGAATTAAGTACTGCAGGCGAAATTATTTCACACATTTGACATAAACTTGAACGGAATCGAATTAAAGATATTCAATATTTTTTTAAATATTAATCGATCTAAGATTGTTCAGTCGATAGCGATCGATTTTCTTATCGTTACACACGACAAACGCACAATCGTATCACTTTTCGAATGAAAAATTGTTACTAAAAAGATAGCAGAGCTACACATATTCCAAAGGTCAAATGATCAAACGGTCGATATTTTAAATTAATCAAAATCAAATTTGATCCGACATTGATTAATTTTAAAACGATCCTACTTGTGCATTCTGCTGGTTTTTATTTAACTCTCTGACTGCTTACGTTTCGAGTGTTTAAGCGGTATATTGCAGTGTGTTGACAGACAATACATAAAATATAAAACTGTTAAGACTTTTCTATTGCAACTTTCGTGTACGTTTATATTTTTGGATTGGTAAATTAAGCAAGATTTGTTTTAAATATATTTTTATTAATTAAATTTGTTTTTTTATATCTTCTTTCCACTCTCGCGAAGGTTTCTGGATCACTAAAAACACATGCTAACACATCTGAAAAGTATTTATACCATTGCATTTAACTCTTATGAAATTAAGAATGACATTTTGCATACGGTCCAACTTTTCACTGAACGAAAACTTTTTTAAAAAGTGCTCACCCAATTCGATTACTTTGAACCTAATCAAGAATTATTGGTACGTCAAATAGGTACAACCCTTTGCGAGTCTAGCACACTTCGTGAAATGAACACTCTGAAGTCATGAATTTCTAATGACATTTTGCAAACCATCGATTGTAGCGAGTAGTACAGATAAGTACGCTAGTTTGACCAAATAAATACCAAATAAAAAATACATTATGAATAACATAATAATTATGAAATACTCATTTACAAGAATAACGAAAATTTCCATTCGTTAAGATCTTTAGGAAATTCATATAAATTATATGATTTTGTCATGCAATATTTTTGACTACTTTTAACGTATTAATTGTCACTTCTTGATGGAAAGGCGTGATATTTTGAATAATAAAAACATATTTTGTGGAACTTATTTCCGCAATATATTTTACGATCAGAGCCGGTTTCCCTCATCACGAGCATTCAGTCAAGATCACCGAGATCGGTTGATAATGCTCGAGATTAGTGAAACCGGTCAACATAAAATATATTGTGGAGATAAGTACTAAAAACCGTGATTTTTTTATTATTTAAATACCATGTATTAAATACAGATATATTTTTTTTATTTGAACGTTAAAATATAAATTGTTTCTTTTTTATATTAATAGTAAAACTAAATAGTTTTGAAAATGCGCCAATTATTCTAATGACTTGTATAATCCCTGAAAAAAAAAGAATATTTTTTTAGTCGTGTCCTGTTCTCCAAAGCAGAGTGATTTTCTATATTAATAAATAATGGAGTAATTAATTATCGGTATACAATAATTTAAGCAAGACTTTATTTAAAGCAGACAGTCTAATCTTAATTCGAAAAGAAATCATAACTCCTAGAATATTAAATTGATGGGCGATTTTCATACAGCCGTTCCACTTAAATACATAGAAATATAATATTTTATCCGATGGTTTTAATAATAAGTATATGCCAACCGGCCTGGTTTCTCGGATGATTTTAATCTTGCTTGCGCCGCGGACGATTTGAAAGAACTTTTGTGACTTCGGTAGTTCACAGGTTAGATGGGATAATATTTTATGAGCTCTTCAAATCCGATATCTATGATGATGGCGGCATTTATATACTCATCGGGTAAATCGGGTAGAAAACTGATAAAAGTCTTGTTAGAACTACGACCATAGTTAAATTAGAATTATATCATATATAGAATAAATTATAACATATTCTATTGCTAGATTCATTGTACTTCGGAACTCAGATATTTTAAGCACACGCAACGTTATCTTTTAAAAAATGAAAACACATTTTTAGTACTATCTCCATAATTTAATATGTTTATGATCGGGACCAGTTTTGTTCATTTTTCAACAATATATGATAAGTTGAAATTTTTTAACTATTTTCTAAGTTTTTTTTGAATTGTTTCAACTTTGTACGATTCCACAAGTTTTGTCACTAATGACCCGGGTTTCACCTTTGCGCATCTTCAGGCACTCTATCACACGGATGCAACAGAACTGATTGATATTTTCTAAGAGCTTAAACTATCTCTTTTGTACACTTGGCAACTGTAAATGAACTAAAATTGATATATAAATAGCCTTATTCAAATTTTTATTTCACCAGTTTACAATGATGAGCGATGAGCGAAACCGGTCTTGATCATAAAAACAATCGTGTTGATAATACTAAAAATGTGTTTTATTATTTAAAACATAAATGCCGTTTCACCAAGAAGTGGCCATAAAAGCGATTAAAATATAGAAAAAAATCTACGCCAACACTACCAAAATTTACATGCCCTATAGTTATCACAACGAGTTATACGTCCACTGTATAATTATTCTCAAGTTCAGCAGTACCAACATGACAGAGAAAAGCCGAAGACCGATAAAGGTAGCTTTTAACAAACTGGCCTATATATCGAGCAGCAAATGCAGAGTGGGTAAATTGTGTAAGAATACGTCACACGTTGACCAAATGAAACTATATAAATTCATTCCTATGCATATACAACATTTACAATAATAAAATTCAAAAAATTATACGTGTATTAGTTAATTATACCAAACGTGAATGTCTGTATATTGATACATACAATAAACCTCCAATGTATAGACATTAGAGGTTTATTGTTTGGCGAAACAGGTCTTGACCTTTATAAATTACTTTTTAATGCTGTTGTTACTTAGATAATTCAATTACGATAGTTAACGCGTAAAATGTGTCACAGGCATATGCATGCTATTGCATCCGGGTGACAAAATGCCTGAAGATACCGAAGGTCAAAGCCTTGGGTCGTAAGTGACAAAATATGTAGAAATGTACAAAAATTTCAACAATTCAAATGTTTTTAAACATGTGCCAATTATTAGTAAGTAACTATGGTATTAATCAATGGCCATTGGAAAGATTTTTTTTTTATATTATACATTCAAAACGCCAACATCTGACGTCGTGTGGGGGTAATTTAGCTTACCGATCGGAAGGTTCTAGTTACAATCTTCGATAAGGTTAAAATAAAATTTAGACTCGTACAACGTATTTAAGTATTTCCTTTTCGCTTCGACTGGCTTATGTTTTAATTGGCATCAAACGGATTTATAAATTTTAAAATATCTGTCATTTTTTACATCTAGATACACAAACAAAACTTGCTGAACCATGGGAAGAGTGACAGTTAACACCTTAAAAGAAAAATGAGTAATTTATGATACCGAATGAGAGGACTATTTCCACATGTTCCACAACAATTCAAATTTAAAATGAGTGATAATTGAATTGGCATTTACTTAGTAGACCTCCATTTAATATGGTAAAATAATCAAAGAGTATACTGCACAATCTTCGTTAAAAATACATTTTGGAAATTTTTATTAATAAAAAACGAGAAAAATAAAAAATATTTTTTAAATAAGATCCACCATGGTCATTTACTAATCATAATTTTTACAAGTTCAGACAATGTGGTGTTTTATTATATTGCATATAAACTTCAACGATATGTGCACGTTCAACTGAGTCAAATATAATATCGCATGTTGGTGTACGTCAGCTTGTAGCTATGTAGGTAACTAACGACTCACAAAAAATATATAAATGACAATTCTATTTTGTAAAACAACATGTTTCCAATTCTTGTTTTAATAAAACAATAGTTTATTAAAGTTAAGTGCCTTATTATCATTATACATAAGTGCAAAACCTTTTTTTATTAAAATCTCATTATTATGTATGTAGTAATGTCGCGCCGTTAATATAAAACTAACGCATCTGCAAAGAAACCTAGTCAAGTGATATAAGGGTTTAAAGTTTTTTTTTTTCAGGAAAAAATGAGTAGCTTAAAGCGTAAATTTAATAGATGCATTACTAGAGTTTCACAGTGGATAAATTAAAAAAAAAAACGTAGCATTGTAAATTAAGAGCAGATACTCTTGTTTTACATTAATAATACAAATCTTTTGGTTTTACAAGAAAATTATCTGTCATTTTTGTGAACGATTTTGAGTTCCTAGTTACCTCATTTTTACATAAACCAAGTTTTAAATAATAAAAACACATTTTTTTAGTACTTATTTCCACAATATATTTTTTGGTCAGGACCGGTTTCGCTCATCGCGAGCATTATCAACTGATAGAATACAATTTACAAACAAGTATATTTATACAAAACAAAAAATTAAGTTGAGTTAAAGGTAGCAGGTGTACAAAACCATGGGTACAAGATCTAGGAAACAATTTACATAAAATCATACAATATTGATACAAATAAAGTAAATTAGTATAAAAATTAAATGTTCACAATCACTTATTAAGAATTACAATTAAGAATTGTAATTGTAATGCTCGCGATGAGCGAAACCGGTCCTGATCAAAAAATATATTGTGGAAATAAGTACTAAAAAAATGTGTTTTTATTATTTAAAATATCATGCCTTTCCATCAAGAAGTGACAGTTAACACCTTAAAAGTGATAAACCAAGTTTATTACTTTTTCAGTTGTTTCACATCAAAATCGAAAAATCGCACTCGCTATGGTTTTGCACTCACGGTGCGATGTTTTTATGCCCCCCAGTGAAATTGTACTCTGCTAAGATACAAACAGGGCAGCGACTTTTTTAATCTAATATGTTTTCTGGCATCGAATTCATTTTAACCTGTTCCATGCTGAGCTATGTAAAAGGTATTCCAGCAATAAGTAGTCGGTTGTCAAATAATTTACCATGCACGAAGACATTGCTTTTAAGGTATTTTTTTCTTTGTTTAATTGAAAAAGCAAGTTATAATAAGTAATTTTTGTAATACATTTATAATACAAACTAAATAAATAGAGGATATTTCCTTATAAAAATAGATCATAGAAGTTATAAAAAAATGAAATGAAATATGGGAGAGAAAAATAGGAACAACGAATATCGTCTTTTTTTGATAATAGCAACTACTGATCAGCTGTGATGAAATAGTCCGGAATTTGAATTGTTAAAATTTTGCGTTTTGTTACGGACCCGGGAAATACCACAAGTTAATCCCAACTCAGTGAATACAGAATATACATGACTTACCAAACCGGCATTTACATAGTGTAACTCCATTATAGTGAAAAAAAAGTTATGACTACCAATTTCGCAATATGAATATTGCTTATCTTATTGGGGGTCTACCAAGTAAATACTTATTCCATAAATTAAGCAAATACATATAACATGAAAATCGTTAAGCCAAAAAGAGCGTTATTGAATTTATCATTAAATTATTTTGCATGTAAACATTTAGAATGTAAATATAGAATTAGAAGTCTTAGTATTAAATATCAACTATTTATGTATAACAGGTGCTCGAATAAACATTGTGAAATACTATTCTAATTTCAAAATATTATTTAACATTTTACTTCTATGCAATTTAACCATAGAGTCGATGTTTGGAACTAAACTTGAAAAATATGTCACATATGTAATGAATGTTTTCGTCATTTCAATAGCTTATTCTACAAAGTTTTCCATTTATTTTTATACTTTCGAGGCCAACTTTTTTACCTAATTACTTATCATATTTTTTTGGGTAGTATCAATATATGTAATCTTGCAGGTATTTTTTCTTTTATCTATTCTCATAAAAACTCTTGAAGTTTCTTATCAAAATTTAACATTGAAATTATAAACGTAATCAAATACGATAAATCAAAATGAAAAAATCTTTTTCATTCATCTAGGAAGTCCACTTAAAAGGCAAAGATTGAAAAAAGAAACTGTCAAGTGTTTTCGTATGTTGTTCATGAATGCTTTATTAACAAGGACTGCCTGTTGGTCATTAAAGGACTATCAGCACTGAAGATTTTAGTAATTCTCTCAGTAAAATGTAACTTCAGTTTTACAACCACTCTTGATATGATTTTTGTTCCTACTTGAACTTTGAAAAATATAGATTTGGGGACCAAAATTGTGAACCAATCTTCAAACATTGATAAAATATGAATATGAATGATGCTTACTCTCTTTTTCGCGGTCATAGCCAACAATGACGAAGTAGTCAGCGAGTCTGGCCATGGTAAATTTATGTCCGGAGGCGATAACACCCTTCATTCAATTCCATACAAATTGACAGATGATTGAAGAACACCGCTATCATTTCTACCTAATTGGAAATTAACTTAACATTTTTGCACAATCTCACGCACACATTTTTCCGTATCATTTCACATCACTGTGGCACAATTCGCTTAATAGCCATCGAATTACACAAACTCAAGCGATTTATTCGATAAAGACCCCGCGTAATATTTAAAAACACTATCTGACAGTCACAAAATTACACTCCGATAGAGGTTAGGTTATGAAAAATAAAAATAAACTGATTTTGAGTAATCGTGGGAACGGCACACAACGTATCACCGATGATTTTTAACAATACGTAAAATACATAAACAATTGCCACACCCATTCATTTATTAAATACGACCGCCATCCACACATCATCTCGCCATTTTTATAACTATCACTTTTTATAAAAACCAATATTATACGTACATACACTTGTCTTGACACTGGTACACTTGTTCGATTTTAGTTTGTAGCTAAGTTCATGGTACGTATTTTTATAGTGTTGCACAATGTTTAAAAAATGATTTGGTCATCTCCATTGATTCATATTGAGAAAAAAATAACTAAAATTAGAAATGAAAGAATCGCAAAAATCTATTATTTTTCTTTGCTGCAATCAAGATATTTTACTTGTGCTGTAAAAGCTTTGCTTTAGTTATAATATCTTAAATATACTAAGTTATTGATAACTAATTTGATCAAAAGTATGGCTGTTTTGACTAAGTTTTCTTTTGAAATATTTTCTTATCATACACACCATACGATATTGCAATAATACAATACACGTTCATTATTTTATAATTTCACTTTAATAGTCTAGTTCGTCTACATATCTTACATGTATTATTAAATGTTGTTGGTATCAATGTTTTCATTTCACGGCCATTTTGAATAGTATTTATTTACAAATTTGTCTAGCTGTCAAAATTGTGATATTATGGTATTGTCAGCGATAAGAACTCATATAATAGTATTGCATTAGTAGAACAATTCTGAAATGTCTACTTCATCTGAAATACACAATTTACAAAAGGAGTTGAGTAATCGTAAACATATTAACTCATATATACCAAAGAAAGTTTTAAAAATAATTATAGTCGGAGACTCGAGCGTAGGTAAAACCTGCCTGACTTACAGATTCTGTCAGAGGAAATTTTTAGAGAAGGCAGATGCAACTATCGGCGTAGACTTTCATGAAAAGACTGTGAAAGTAGGAGAAGAAGACGTGAAAGTAAGTAACGAATAAACTTAATTGATATTGTTGTTGGGGCATATTCAATTAAGTAAACATTAACATTTCTATCTAACCCTACGTAATTTGATACTTTACGAATCCGTTTTATGTATTCTCACTTGATGTTACTAAGATTTTTTTAAGAGTCTTGCTAGAATCAGTCAACAGTATAACCTATCTTTCTCATGACACTCATCACTCATAACTACCAAAACTGTATGTTGTTGTATTTTTCAAAGTCTATTTATTAGAATCTGCACTTATCCATACAGTGTACAAAGTTTGTTCAGCAATGGGTAGCCAATACACTGAAAATTAAAATGTTTAATTATTTCTAGTTACAGTTATGGGACACGGCTGGCCAAGAGAGATTTCGGAAGTCTATGGTGCCTCATTATTACAGAAATGTTCATGCCGTTGTCATTGTTTATGATGTAACAAAAATCAATTCATTCAACGTGAGTACTTTGTCCAGTGTCATAGAAACATTTCAACCGGCTATACTCGATATATATATACCTGCTTTACTTGGGCCTGATAAATGTGTTTGCGACCTTATGTGGGTCACAATATAATAAACAATTCAAGATGTTGACTGATTATTTTTGATGGAACTTCAATATCACATTTGAATCATTCAAAACTCTGCATACTTCCACGTGTTTTGTCACTGACACATGACTGAATCATAATGATGAAATGGTTGGTATGAGTGATGACTGATACCCTATATAATTAAGTTTTTTTTACAAAATAATCCTTTTCTTATAGTCCGTTGAAGGGTGGGTAGCTGAATGCGCAGCACAAGGAATGGACAACGATATTCCTCGAGTTTTAGTGGGTACACAGTGTGACCGAGTGAACAATAGAGTTGTCAAAACATCTACCGCCCAGAGACTAGCTGATCATCATGGCATGCCTGTAAGCATACATCTTTTATTTTTTTCAATTTCCATTTAAAACTATCAACAATTCAATAGCATAGTATACTGTAATTTTGACGAAAGTTGCATTTTGAATTGTTGTTAATCTGTAAGAAAATAGAGATTCATAATTGATTTGAAAATGCTATAGAATAATTAGTATACATTTCAATTTACTCACTGGTTTTCCGGAACTTACTCTATTTCTAAACCGAGATTACATACAATTTGACTCAGCTGTTTCATTTATTCACACACACCAAAGATGTGCTCTTCACTATTGAATGAATTCAAACTACCTTATATTTATACGTGAATAGAATGAGACTCGCAATAAAATCAGGAATAGATAGAATTATTAAAAACAAAACTTGTCATATCAAATATGCATCTTTGGCGAATGAATCCGTTGAATGATATTTAACCATCTCATTTATATTGACTTGCCTGACATCAGGAGCTCTCGTGGGATTTTCCTTTCGTTTGCTTTGATAACATTGTACAGTAAGTTTCTCAAATTTACCCATCAATTTACTATCCTTGCTGACTTGTCTAAAGCATATACCAACAGTATATATACTTCAAAATATAATTCAATATTGTTGGTGCTAAGAAAACTTACGGAGATTATAAGGAAAAACCGGCTTTATTACAGAGATTGGCTCATACACAAGTTGTAATATTGTTAACACTCTTATATTTTATAGTAACAACTATTGACAAAATGTTATTTGCTGTCTCAACAGTTGAACCCCTGGCATTTGAGGGTTAAGCTGTAACCCTCATTTTAAACTGTTGATTTTTTATGAAATTGATTTTTTTACTAATATATCGAAAAACTAACATTAAACTCTATTTTCAGTTGTTTGAGACTTCTGCACAGCTTGACTCAGAAATTGATACAGTGGATGCTATTTTCATGACCTTAGCACACAAGCTTCACAACCAGCGACCGTTCAGAGTCGCTTCCATTGACCAAACGCCCGAGAAAAGAATTTTAAAACTCTCTATGAAGAGAGACAGGTCTGCGAAACTTTCCACAGAAGTGTGCGGTTGTCTTTGATTTCAATTTTTCAACCACTCATGGAATTCTACAGTTTCAAAACATTTTTAATTTATTTAAACTGTATATATTGATTGAATTGGCATTCACTTGGTAGAACTCCATTATAACACGGTGAAAAAAATAGCAATGTATTTTAGTTCTACAAAATTATTTTTAACAGATATAGTTGATAGCTATTTCGGCTCACGCCGACAATACTCATCGTCAGAACTAGATGGTTCTGACGATGGCGTGAGCCGAAATAGCTATCAACTATATTTGTTAAAAATAATTTTGTAGAACTAAAATACATTGCTATTTTTTTCACCGTGTTATTTAAACTGTATTATATTTTTTGCACTATAGCTTTCATTTGTCAATTTATTGCATAGTCAAATGAATATTTGTTATTTAGAGACGGTCATATTATTTGTTTCACTTAGTGAGTGTGCAATAGCACTTGAACATTTTACGGTCTGCGGATGCCACATCGGCATCATTTTTGAGACAAACGTTACGATCCGGGAACGCACAATGTGACATCTTGGGATACGCGCAGCTATACTACCAAAAATTAATATGAATTTTAATTCTTACTTTCAAAATTTATCAATAGATGGATGAAGAATACACGAGGTCTAAAATCAAAATAGGATAAAACTATTTCAGTGTAGTTATTTAGCGATAATGTGCGAACCGTAAAGTGTTAAGATATGTTTTATTTAAATTGAAATTGAAAAGTTCAATTACAATTATATCTCTTAATTGTTAATTATTATCAACTAATACTCGAGATTTCTTTTTGTCACTGTTCATCAAATATATTTATACCTTTTTATGCATGAACTGCCACTTCTTGGTAGAAAGGCATTATATTAAATATTAAAACACGATGTTTAATACTATTTACATAACTTTATATCATTTAGACTAAGACCGGCTTCGCTCATTGCAAATATTATCAACTGATGCAATACAAATTAAAACAAGGCTTTTTATACAAAAAAAAGACAACCAGGTATTCAAAACAAATGGTTCAAGATCTAAGAAATAATTTACATGTTGAGGAAATTTATTATTAATTATTCAGTAATTTTTAATAAAAAGTAAAACCAAATTCAACGTCTATTATGAGCTTAGAAACAATTATGAAATACTCATTAACAAGAGTCACAAATAAGAAAATACTTAAAGAAATTTGAACCATAATGAATCAATTATTTAATATTGTCTATAGTCAAGATAAAGAATTTTTTTGTCAGGGACCAAAATATTTCTGAAACTCAATTTAAAAAAAAAATGTTCAATTCTTCCAAGCCAAATTTGGAAAGAATGAAAAAATGTAATTATTTTTATAAATGCTTAGATTAATTTATCAAATATTTTTTAGAAATAGCCTTCTTTTAACTTATTTTATATCAGTTGACAATGCTCACAATGAGCGAAACTGGTCCAGATCATAATAATTTAAAATTGTGGAAACAGTACTAAACGCTGTTCTTTATTTTTTAAATATTTATGCTTGTTTAAATTTATGTTATCATTTTAATCAAGATGTTGTGGTTGTGTACAATCAATCACTTGTGATTATTAAAAATAAATATTGTATCAACCGCTGTAGCACGGTTGCAGAGCACCAGGGTAGCAAGCTTGTAGCTTTAGTCTTTTTGTATACATTTTTAAGAATTCATAGTTTGTAATTATAATCATTTTTTAGATAAGTTTATAGTTGTCATGATGGATGACAGTAAAACAGCATTTCGAAATATTGACAGTTTCATACTCAATTCTTGTAATTACAATTGGCAATTATTATAGTAAAAAAGAAAGAAATGACAGTAACAAGGATTTCTAGGCTAGTGCTGTTTATACACATGCAAATCAGTGGTGGGCGGTCCATGTATGGGCATCCCTTATAATTTTAAATGTCCATCATAGTAATATAGTCGTAATAATAGTAGTCAACACTTTCTTTAACAAACAGCATAAGCTGAATAATGGTGAATATGTCTCAACCTCCATCTTGGATACCTTTATCTTTGATTTGTTTTTCTATAGGCTTTTTACTTAAAGGGCAATTCAGATTTTTTTTTTGCTTTCAATATATTTTAAGTTTTTTTTTCTTTTTAATATCATTTATTATGGCCCTTAATTTGGGTAGCCAAGTTAACAATGAAAGTGGACTTGTTATTCATCATTTTCATATATGGATAAAAATCTTCATTTTGGTGAACAGGGTGAAGATAGACCACTCTCACTTTAATATATATTGAAAAAAAGCTATTTGCTAAACGGGGCTGATTAAAAAGTGCATTTTTATTCTTTAGTTGAAAAGTCACCGCCCGCCACTGATACATATATATTATTTTGGGATGTCAACGTATTTTGACAAATGTTAATCACCCATTCTTACGAATACCATTGGAGATTTCATTTTATTAAAACTGCAATATCAGAATGAAACCTGCTATGATTTCAAAACATTGGGCAAATTCAACCAATCAGAAACATAACAAATTATTCCCAGACTGATCATTGGATTTCAGGATAAGAGCTTAAAGACATGAACACATACTTACCCTTAATTGAGAATCTCGACCGATTCGGTTGTTGATATATCGCTCATCTCTCTTTTCAGAAAGGATATGGATAGAATGTTGGGGGTAGGAAGGCCACAGTATCACTTATCCTCTCTTGCTAAACTAAATATTCAAGGTCAGATTTAACATCACAGACTTCACTGCCTTTGAACACAAATGCATTAATCTATTGAAAAATCCAGGGATTTGAAATTACCAATTATTACAGACCACTACTATCATTGACTTGTCTTCTACAGGCTGAGAAATCTTAGAATGAAATACGGAGTGGTAACTAATCATCGAAACTCGCCTAGAATCTAGCATTGAAACCTTGTCAATTGACAGCAATATTTATTCCCGACAATGTAAAACGTGATCATGAAAAATAATAATTATTCTATAAAATAAATAAAAAGGAAACAATCTTTCGTTCTAGTTATAGCAACACGTTTCAAATGTGAATCCTTTAAAAAATATTATCAATTGATATTATATATAATTAAGTAAAGATATTTGTACAAAGCTAATTATTAAAATATAAATTATACGCTAAAGCGATGCATGTTCTGCAAATGCACGCTTAAAATTTGCCAAAGTGATTAGACTGCTTGTTATTTTTTGTAACTGCAATTATTTTGAATGATAAACATAGAATTTTTCCTAATCAAAGTAATAGTCTACGATATCAATTTTAGTGTTCAATTATAAACAGGTCTTCCAAGTTTTTCACTATACACTATCTCATTAGTCGTAAATATTGAAACTATAACTTTTTATTTTTACATTTAAAGGTATATATATATATATGTGTAATTTGATTACTGTGTATTTGATACTAGCAGCAAACAATGTCATTCCTTGCGTGTCTTTAAATATCACTTTATAAAAAAAAATCTTACATTTATCAATTGGTAAATTTTTTACCCTGAAATTTTGTAATGGCTCTATGTATATAATTTATGATATCGACTGGGGGTGCTTGATGAAATTTCAATATCAAATTAGAAATATTGAAACTTTGTACGATTCCTCATGTTTTGTCACTCATGGGCTGGGTTTCATCTTTCCGCATCTTCAGGCATTCTATCATATGGATGCAACAGAACTGGCACACAATAAATACTTTGCATTGGTTAATACCAGAAGAATTAATTACAACATATTATAAACAATATAAAACAATAAATACCGTTAATTAGATTTTGATGAAAGAATTTTACATCAAATAATTATCAACTACCAGTAAAATGGGATCGGGTAATTTATAACTTAGATACCTGCTTATTTCAAATTGTTGAGTGACGGTGGGACTAAACATAAGGTGATGAAATATAGAAATTAGATTTATAAGAATGTCTGTTCATTGAACTAATCTTATATAAAAGATAAAACAAGGGAGAATTAGGGAGGTCAAGCTGATCGTACAAAGTTTCAAATATTCAAATTTGGCTCAGTTTATTTTAACGTTTTATGTATTATGTAATTTGTTTAAATCTCTTTTATGATATGATATTTTCATTAATTTATGGATTGTTTTTGCCATATTAGTGAATAGATAATTTGTGAGAAGGTCCCAGTTTTACCTCGCAGAGTGCAAAATGACAATGATTGGTTGTTAAAAACATAAATAGAGTCTTGCTCATTAGTATTATTGATTTGAAAGTTTCGTATAAATGTACACTTACTTTATATACAGTGAAACTCCAATTCTACTTTTTAATGGACAGAAAAAATAATGGAAAATTACGGAAAGCTTCAAGTTATACTATTTTTTTTATTAGCACTTCATAAAACCAGTCCTGATCTTTATATTATAATACAAAATATTGATTCTATTTTTTTTTTTAATATTATATTCAACAAAATCGCTCCAAGTTAATAATATGCATGGCGGGATCAAAATATTTAGAAGATAGATCAAAATAAATGAGGAACAATAAATGTGAAATTATTTAACATAACTCTTATGGGTACATAGCCGGGACTATATAAAATGAATGAGCATATAAATGAACTTAAAATCGGGGTTCCGCTGTATTGTCATACTGAGCCTAAAATTGGTTTGTGTTTTATTTATTTTTAAAACTATTTGTATTATCAGAACCATATGTATTGTGTTAATGAAAGAATGACCTACAATATAAAAGATGTTTTTGCAACCAGTGATGTGTAATCATGCTGTCAAACGATGAAATATTTATTGTGTCATTTGAAACTATTTCTATTCATCTAAACCAATGTATGATTGAAGAAAATATACTAAAAGGTACACATTTTCTACGATTTGTAATCTTCTATTTACCCAGTTTATGTTAAGTTATATTCATCTCATATCAAATAAGAGAGTGGTAAAGTATATCTGCTGACTGTGAGATGAAATATTGCAATGTGGTGATCTCTGTATGTAAGCAGTCTGAAAACAACTGATAAGGCTAATCAAATATGTAATTTTATTTCAAACCATATCATAAAAATTAAAAGAATGCTTTTTGTGATCATCGAGTCAGATAAAATGTATTAAGACTGAAGCATTTTCAACTTGCTATATGGTAACATTTGCCAAGAATATAAACCTTTTAACGTTTAAAATACTGATCTCATTTGATTTCTAAATATTTATTAAGAATTTTTAAATATCATTTGTCAAACCAAAAACCTTTTAGACACAGACAATATTCTATTTTTATGATTTCTACTAAGTATTATGACTTTCCAAACATGCATTGCAGACTAACAAACAGTGATACAAATTTATATTTTTTTTTATGAATCCTTCAAGTTTTAATATGTAAAGTTACGAACATAACACTTTAGGCAAACAAAATTGGAATATTGTTTTGTAAAATATTACTTTTCTGCTTGAAATATGAAATTATTATGATCTCTGGTGATACCATGTTGAATTTATCTTTTTGTATCATTATAAGACAATCTATATTAAACTTATTACTGAACTGATTTTGCTGACCAAATATTTAAATTTCATAGATAAATGTCTTATTATAACATTTTTGGTATATTTGTGTATTTTTAAGTTCAAAAATAAATAAAAATTATCATGTCACCAAATAACATTGAATGGCAAAATCAATATTTTCCTAGTCCTTTTTATCGAAAATTATGCCCCATTCATTATTATTAATCGCTTGGTTCTGTACTGTACACCTAATTATTTTTAAATGCCATAAGAGATTGATTTATTATTTTTAGTTGATAGTGGAGCTTTTATGATTTCATTTAAAAATATCAACCTCTTTTAAAGTGTTAACTGTCACTTTTTGGTGGAAAACTGTTATGTTTAATCTTCTGTCTTTTAACGTCACAACTGTTGAGATGGCTGATTTCAGTATGATGATACTCAAAAATATAAGAGGTATAACAGTGTAAAAACCTCAAATTTTATTTATGATCTAATATTTGTGTCGAGATCTATCTTGGTTTGTCCTGACAATCTCCACAAATTTATTTAGAACTACAGATATATTAATTTTTGAAACATTTAACGTTTGCATATTTTTACAAGACTTAAGAGGGGACAGGTTATATAATAAAACAGAATGTTTCAACTCTTTCCACAATTTAATATTATCTAACATTAGGGTAGGTTTCGCTTATTGCAAACATTATCAGCCGATATAATACAAATTAAAAGAAGGCTTTGTATACTAAATTCAAATAAAATGTCAAGATTTTACTTAATTTACATATGTTTTGTATGATTGCCTTTAAATTATTTTCTCTTAGTTTGTACACCATCTGTTAATTGAATGTTCGAAATTTTGTACAAACTTGTTTTAATTCGTATTTTATTTGTAAATAATGCTTGCAATAAGCAAAACTGGTCCTGATCTGGAGGACATAAAATTGTGGAATGTACAAGCCCTGCAATAACTTTCATTTTGCATTTTATACAATTTTCAGTTTATTGGTTTTTATTATACTTCCATCCTATTTGTTCATTATTTTTATAAAGTTATGTGATTTAATAATCTATTGTGCCATTGGTAATATTTTTTACACACCAAAAGTTAAGATTTTTTCTTCGTTTGGATAGTTAAATACCAATTTCTTTATTTATTTGCTAAAATTTGTGAAGAGATAATTAATTTTCTAATAAATATTAAAAAACTCTACTTGGTGTATTGATTATTATTTTTTGTGATGTTGAAATACTGACCGGGCGAAAATATTTAAACTAGTATGTTAAACCTGCACGTTATACGCTTGTGTATTTTAATCTACAGTAAATCAGAAAACGCTCTATTTAAATGATTAATATTTGGATCTTAGCCATGGGATCAGTGTTTTTCTTTCTTAATTAATTTCTCTTGAATAAAACTGATGCAAACTGTTTATTGTGTGTCAGTTCTGTGTCATCCGTGTGATAAAATGCCTGAAGATGCTGAATGACAAATCCTTTCTAATTAGTAAACAAAACATAGAATCGTGCAAAGATTCAAATTTAATGAACATATTATTGGCCGTAGCAAAATCTGGATGAGAACCACTGGTCTACAATACGTTGAAAATACAGATATTGTATTGTTTTCCTTCAAAAAATAACAAACTCACTTAAATAATATTATTGAAGGGTAGTAATGAACACACAATATTTATTTTAAAAAATGATTGATATAATTTATGTAAATTTATTTCAACTTAAAACGTCAAATCAGTACACGAAAAAAAAATGAAAGCATAAAAAGTTAATCAGAGGCTGACCCACTCCTTCCAGAAGATCTCGATGATGCCGAACCGCTTCTTGAGCCCCGTTGTGATCCCTGTAAATTAAAATAAATATATTGGCGACTGATTGCAAAATTTATCAATACGAATTATGGTCATTACTATAATTTAAATGATTCAAAATATATTTCAACTAAATTAAATGAACCTGTCTTGATCCACTGCCAGATCTACTCCTGGATCTTTCTGATCCACTTCTGGACTTGGATCTTGATTTGGAACGCGATCTGGATCCCGACTTGGATGGTGACTTAGACCTTGATCTTGACCTGGATCTAGAACCTGACCTCGAACGTGACCCAGATCCTGATCTTCTGGAGCTGGCCCTGGATCCTGACGCGGCACGTGAACCCGAGACGGATCTCGACCGGGATCTGTTGGATTTTGAGCTAGCCCGTGAGCCAGCTGGGGAAACAGAAGCTTTCCGAGACCCAGAGCGAGATCTCGATCCGGATGCTGCTCTAGAGCTCGCCCTGGAACCGGCTTCGGATCCTGATCCTTTTCTAGAACCAGAATTTTCTCTAGACCGACGAGGAGAGCCGCCATTTTTAGAACCGGAAGGCGATTGCGACCGTGACTTGCTTTGTGAATTCCTGAAAATTCCAAAGAGAAATTTTTTCTTATAAATGACAGTCAAATAAAATTAATATCTTATTTGTCTTTTTAACTAAGAATAAATAAAAAAAAAAAAATGCTCAGAGTTATTTGAATTTAAGCCTTTCAAACAAACCTTTGTGGTTCGGTAGTGTCCATAGGTTCATCTTCTTCCTCTGCCTCATCCTCTTCATCCTGGGAACAAGAAAAAATAATATTAATATTGAAAAGCCTGACATGTTTTTATAGTATGCTAATAACAAAATTAAAATACCTCCTGAGGAGGTTCGAGTTGTCTCTCTCGAAGTCTCTGCATACGATGCTCTTGCAGGGCGAGAGGTCGATGACGAACAACCAATCGAGTGCCTCCGGGACCACCGGGACCTAGACCTGCACGCTGTCTTCTCTTACTCAAACGTACTCGTGTTTCCAGTTCATTATAATACACTGCGCCCTCGCGAACCACCTAAAAAATAAATTTATGTCAGTGAAACCCTCCATTCACTTTGGCATTGTTTTATTATTTCCATTATAAAATAAAAAATCAAAGAACTAAAAAGAACAAATTCTCATCTAATGAAAAATTGATGTTTATAATAAAGAAAACTTACAAAGAAGTAATTTTCTTCGTAGCCTTTCGATGCTTTACTTTTGACATTCCAATTGTACTCGCGTGCCATTTTGTATTCATAATGCTCTTCATCATTGTAAGGAATGCCTTCTGCAGCGTCAAGCTTTCGCTGGGTCAGTGTCTCTTCGGTCGGCAAAAAGTAAGCAACAAACTGCTCGCCACTCTCATCCATCACACCTCTGAAACCAAAAATTATTTGATACTATGATATATGTCATCCAAAACTATTCAGGTTAAACAGAAGTAGGATGAAATAAAAATTAAGTAAAGCACGCATTGTTGGCAGGTAATTAATTAATGGGTTTGTGAATGATACTTGCATACTTCCAGAATGTATGCAACTTGTAATTCAACTGCACGTAATTCTAACCAAACTGTCAAATTGATTGTATTGGCTCTCACCTGAACAATCTCTGCTCAGTTACAACGTTAACTTTTGAATATTTATTTTTCTTAGAAATTACTCAAGACTTTGTAGTGTGCACTCCAGTGTAGAGTTAAAGTAAATAATAAACTTAACCTGTTTACTCCTGAACCGTATAAACGATATTTCTAAAATTTATTTAGAAATTTTGGTATTGAACAAACTTATGGAGAATATCAGGACAAACTGGGCCATATTCTTATTTAGCTTATGCACTAATGCTCCCACACTATTGATACTTTTATCCCTTGAGTATCAATTGTTAACACTCCGCTATCTGCCGTTTTAACAGCTGAGAAGTTAGCAGTAAGGAGGTTAAGTAGAAAAAATCTATTATTCCAATCATCATATAGTCTATGAAAAAGATTTTATGAATTTAGTTCTATTTTCTTACAATATTTAAGTGAATGTGTTTAATTGTTAAATCTATAAACAATTGTGATCTCTCTAAAATGGAAGAATTGTAGTACTCAAAAGATAAAGACAAACCTGATCATCGCCTGTGACATCTGTTCAATCTGGGCAGCGATCGGCTTGTCTTGAGGTGCAGGATCTGAGTCAAAGATGACTTGAGCGCAAGGATAGCGCCACGTCATGAAATCGGGGAAGACGGGCATCACTTCAACAGGTACAACTCCCGGCTTACTGTAGTGTTTGTCAATTGTGATCTTTGCATCTTCAAACGTCTTATCAATGGCTTTCATTTGACTTTCACGGTCCATGTAAAGAGTTTCTTCACCCAGACTCTTCTTGACGTTGTAACCGACCTTGGCTTCAACCTGAAAAATGATAAAAAGATATGTAGGACAGCTATTCATGCAGTGCTCGTTGAATGCGTTTCAATAAGTTATAGGAAAACATCTTCCAGATATTTCACATTTCTTTAGAATACATAAAAATAATATTGCAAATTTCAAAATCTTTTATATTAGTTTTTAACCAGTGCCGCACCAGTGCCTCAAACGCACTGGTGCGTGAACAACTTTGAAGTGTTAAACAGCGCGACTCGTAATACTAATTGATATTGTTTCAGAAATCTTTAGACCTATCTTTACTTTATAGGAATAAATTATTATAACCCAAAAAAAAAAACCATAAACTAGTAAAATAGATTTCTGTAGGCGTCCAGAAGACGCATCGAGGGCTGCCATAATTATTATTGAGAAAGAGACATCTCTTTTTCAGTATTTTATTATAAATCAATAACCAGCAATTTTTGGATCTCAATATTTTTTCTATACTTTTTTTGATTTGGTTTTTTTTTTATTTGAGCAATCATTTCCTTTTTGAAATATAATTAAAAATCTATGTAAAATGTAGTGTAAAAATATTCCAATTTATAAATTTGAATTCATAATTCTGTAAAACATCATTTTGTAAGAAACTTAAGACTTCACTAAGTGATTTTTAGTAAAGGAAGTTTTATTGTAGTTTTAGCACTTAGCATGTAGTATGAAAGAAAATCTTGTAATGGAATATTTGAGTATTGGTCCACGGATGAATGAACCATGCTTCAATTTATTCAAATTTGATGTAGAGGAACTTTGATATGATGTAATTAATATATAATATATTATATTACTATGATTAAAGCTATGACATTGAAAATTACCATGATTTGGAAAATAATCTGAAAACTATAGTGCAATGGTGACAATAGTATTAAAAAACGAAATTCGTGAAAAAAATAATTGTTACAAATGTGTTGTGACAACCCTGGCGATAAAAATAAAAAGGTCGAATTTTTCAATGAGTGTTATTAAAATCAACATTAGGCGAGATGTGGTCGAGTAGAAACAATACATATGAGTTTGTAATAAGTTTTATGACATTTTCAATTTTAAACACGCAGTCTGTCGTTAAGAGATAAGAGTTAAAATGAGCAATAAAAATAATTTTGTAAATTCAGAAATACACTCGATTCTCTTTTGGAACAAAAATAATTATTGGAATTGATTAACATAGTATAGCACAAACCTTTTCCATAGTTTGCGGTTGGAAACGAGTTTGCTCAGTGGAAATATATTCAGACCTTCGCAACCATGAAACACTTTTGGCGTGATGTCGTGATCTCTTGGAATCCTGAGGAGTCAGGATGTCTTCTTCTAGAAGTTTTTCGTCGGCCGGATCCAGCTGACCTCCATCCCCTTGATAGAGATCCATGCTGATCAAGTCTATGTTCACCCCCAAGTCATGTTCGGTCAAGACTTCATAGCGGTAATTTCTTTCTAATGATGTCGGGTTGTACTGTATGAATCTCGTAGATTCGAATGGGTATGTTATAAATTTCAAATCAAACGGAATGTCAGGAAGTGTGTTGCTGTATTTTACTCGGCATATTAAATCGGACCTGAAAATAATATCATATTGAATGGCATGACAGAAGAAAACATAACCTTTCTGAATACAATTTCCATTTCTTTACCGTCGTTCTCCTTCTCGAGCTGGTCGCTTTTCAGCGACCTCATTTTGTATTGTCGGAGCCATGGTTGATATATTATGTATTCAATTCGTTATCCTTCTAATATGACATTTTATTTTCATTCAATTGCAATCACAAAAGGTATACATGTTCAGAAATTATATTTAATTCAGACCATAGACGATTTTTTAACAAAGTTGATTAGCTAGGCTATAACATAGACAATTATTTAAGCTATATCAAACATGGGTGGTCATAAATTATTTATCAATAATCATCAGAAATTGGTAAAACACAGCCAAATTGAAAGCTTAACTATTTCGATGACAAATTTATTATTACCAATTCTTTCTCGTTTTAGCTTTTATGTGAAGCTAAAACATGAACAAATAAATATAATTATGGGTTTTATTACTTTCATATGTATGGCAATCATGTCAATGTTATCATTCGAGTTTGACATTTACTGATAAAAATTCATAGTTCAACTATATTTCAAATAAAATTATTTATGTTGACCGTCCCAGTCAATACGTGTAAACCGTATTCGGTAACGATCGCTAAAAATGTATTGTGTTCGTTTGCCTAGAGCTGCTCGAAAGCTGTCAACTAGATTACTATCAGAAAAATCCACTAGGGTTAAAGAGTTGACAGATAAGTTCAATGCAGAGATTACTTCTAGTAAGCTGAAATTTACATTATATTTGAAAAAAATATTACATACAGATTAATACTAAATAGATCTTCAATGCTCAAATAGACAAAGATGCTTTGTTTTTCTTTTATAATAAACATTCTCGCTCAATTTAGTTGATCGTACTTAAATAGTGTGTATATTCATCATTTATTTTATATTTGGCTTATTAACTTTGTAGAAAAATGATAGTTGAGTCTTTCAGTCGAAATTTTAAGACACATCTGAGCATTCCATGAGAACATATTTCTCTGGAAAAAGTCTAAAAATTTTATATCTGGAACTGCGGTGAACTATATTTTTTATCATGAGAGCCAAAAGTTTTTTTTTTCATTAGAATAAAATATATAATCATTTTGATTTTTATGATTATACCATGTCAATAAATTTATTTTTCGACTGCAGATGGTGTCGTACCTGGGTTTAAGTTAGCCGCCATATTTAATGACCGGATAGCAATTCAAGATCCCCATGGAGAATACACATATAAAGGCCTATTTAACACTGCTAGAGGATTAGCCAATGAGATTATTTTCGCAGTAGGTAAACAAATCAAATTAATTCAATTGACTGCTAAAAATGTGTACTGCTATGCCAGATTGATGGTGAAAAAAAATATATTTTGTTCCATGTATACATATATATTGTATTTCAAGTAAAAATACTTTTTACTGGTGTTTCAGTGAAATCACATCCTATCTCATTCCTATCATATCTAATCACATTTCTTTAGTTGAAATATACTTGTAGTCGTGAAACTATATTTTAACAGATACTTTCCAGTGATAATACATTCTTTTCAGAACTTTTATTAAAATCATGGATGTGGTACATTTTCAGAGTTTGAATTGACAAACTATATTTTTATTTCTGCTTTGGCTGTAAGCTTATACAAATAGATCAGTGGTTCTCATATGTAGCCATCAACAGATTAATAATAAACATTAATTGATTGAATTGGCATTCACTTGGTAGAACTCCATTATCACCATGTAATAAATATTAATATTTAGAAAAACTGCATTTTTTCTTATTTGTAAAATTATTAATATTTTCAAATTGATTGAATAAACCTGCCTTGTCCTTTGTAAATGCAACCGCTATTTGTAACTCATTAAAAACAATTTAAATTAAATTCATTGCGGTCATGAGACATTTCTAAATTACCTCTGATATTTATAATGCGGCCACAGTAAAATCTTACATGAGAGCCACTGATATATATTTTAAATATAGTTTTTAAATAATAAAACATAATGTCTTGTACTATTTCCACATTTTTATTATCCAGATCAGGACCGGTTTCACTCATCACAAGCATTATCAACTGTTTTATAAATATACTAGCGTATTTCCGGCATGCGTTGCAATGCCACTCAGAAAAAAAAAACTGCGACTTTATGGAAGCGCCACGTCAAGGCCCTCGCCTTCCGATTGGATAAGTCGGACTTGAAACGAGACCGGATTAGAAGCGATAAGCTTATGTTATGTTTTTCTTACCTAAATTTGACAGTGGCGGCCGTATGTGCTTTTATTTATTGGAGTGCTTTTGGATACACAATTTTTTTTGTTTTTCTATCTGGTGCGTACACAAATAAATCAGAAGGTTCTCCAACGCGTGAGCAGGCCACATACAGTTGTACATATGAGAAGCATGGATTTTCTAAATTTAGTCCACACACTTGTAATGACTGTCCTTGTGCCTTATTGATGGTCATTGCAAAGGCGACTCGCACTGGAAACTGCAGACGTTTAAATTCAAATGGCATATCTATCGGAAGCATTGGGATGCGTGGCAAAATTACATCTTCTTCTTTGAATTCCCCATTTAAAATTGTAGTTTCAATAATATTGTTCATCATTTTTCTCACTGAAAGCCTGGTACCGATACAAAGTCGTGGTGGATTTATGTTTCGAAGAATGATAGGCACGTCAATTTTCAATGTTAAAACATGCGGCGGCATGCCTGGCAAATCAAGTGAATTCAAGAATTCTGTTGGATAATTGACGACTTCGTCTTGATTCGGTATAGTATCGATTGACTTAAGCGTTGTCGCTTCTCCTGGTATTTCATTTAGTATGCCGAAATTGATTGCATTGACATCCTTGTTTTTGGCTGTTAATATAGCACGTGCACTGAGCCATTGATGACTTTTATGATTGTGTGCAATATTTGGAAAAACTTTGTGGATCAATTCGCCTATGGTTGCTGTAATTTTACAGAAATTCGCTGACAATGTGATACATTGTGTGGATTCCTCTATTGCCATTTTCCCATTTCCTATATCCAATAATTGTTTTGCGAAACGTTCAGCGGATGCATCATGTTGTAGTTGTACACGCATATTGGTCTTCAAAGTGAATCTATGTACGTATCGCCATAAAACGGATGATTTGAGACATGTATTAAGTTCATCGGCCACTGGTGAACGTGATATAACAGGTAGAGTTCGTCGAAAATCATCAGACAATAAAATGAGTGCGCCACCGAAAAGTTGTTCATTTCCTCTTAAATCTTTTAGTGTGCGATGAAGTGCTTCCAATGATTTTTTGTGTGCCATAGTACATTTGTCCCATACAATGATTTTACATGATGTGAGTGGTTTGCCCGTTTTAGAATTTTTGTTGATATTGCATGTCAGTGTCTCAATTATTTGCATATTCGATGGCAATTTCAGTGCTGAATGCACTGTTCGGCCACCATCCAAAAGAGTTGCTGCAATTCCAGATGATGCGATTGCTAGTGCAATGTTTTTTCGTGATCGTGTGGTAATCCTCTTTTTTGCCATTCAATTGAATACATCCAACAGCGTGTCTCTCCAAAAACATGACGCTTGACAATGAAATCCATTAAAGATTTGAGTTTTTGTTTGAATACTCGTGCGCAAATATCATGACGATCTGATGATGATTGTCCGGGTAACAAAAGTTTTGTTATATCTTCCCACATCGGATTACAGGTAAATGTAATAAAAAAATCTGGACGGCCATATGCCCGAACATACGTCATTGCATCTTGTGCGTATTCATGCATGTGTCGTGGACTTCCTGTAAATGTGGCCGGGAGTATGACCATCTTTCCCAAATCATTGGGATTCACATTGCCATCATTAACAACTGAATGTTTGAACAGTTTCTATTTTTGCGTACATATCGACAATGTATTGATGGAACAAATGTCGACATTTTAAGATATGATTTTCAGCGTTTTCGCGAATCATCATTCGATATGGATAGTTATTCATGGCACTGACTTTCTTATCCGCTTTATATCTTTATCGCGATTAATAGCAATTATTTCTCGTTTAGTACCCGTATTGAATTGACAACGTTGGTCAATTTGTTTGTCAGTGTTTCCCATGAAATAAATTTGAAGAAATCTATGATTTGCGTTCGGCAGTGGTAGTAATGATCCTGCACGATGATAAATTTGTCCTTGCACTTTAAATGTTGGCATGTAATCTTCGCGCACGATATTGGTTGCACCAATAGATGTCATTTGGAAACTTGAATTGTACTTTCGTATGTCAAGAAATGTTTTGATTCACTTGTATCACCCGATACCAGCGTTAATAAAGGTTCGGGCATTGAATGTAATTCTGGCAATTTCACTTTTCCACTTGCGCAGCATAGTGTTTCATTTTTTAAATTTAAAGGCACTACAATACACGCATTATTTGTCCAATTTTCCAATAACAACACTTGGGGCGCAGACTGTAATCATAATTAGGATCGTAATGGAAAGCACTATGATTTAAATCAGATTGCAGAGTAAGTCTGGTTTGACCTACACGTACTCGATCTGTTTCCAGAATGAATGTGACAGATTTGCGTCGTTCTTGTTTTCGGCGTTGCTATGGATACAATGTGTCATAAATGGCCATTCTGTATTAAAATAGTCTTGTATGAAAACATGTTTTTCGTAAATATTCAATTAATTTTTGTAATCAAATCAAATTCTGAGTATCCTATCTTTTGCCCGGCAGTCTAAGCAATAATTTGACAAAGTTTTATCGCAATTGGATGAATGGTGTAGGAGTTTATAAAGGACAGACAGAGAGACATTCATTTTTATATATATAGATTATACATGAATTCTTTCAGGTGGCAAAACTCAATTGACAGTTGCATATCTTTGTCCTGGAGATTCTTCACACATTCTTACACAATGGGCCATATGGATGAGTGGGAATATAGGTATGTAATGGTGTTGAAATTCTCCATCGAGCCTCCAAGTTCCTATGTTCTGTACACTACACAAATCATATCTTAAGATAATGCATTTGTACATGAATATCTTTTTGTTTAATCTAATCTCTGGCCTCTATTAGACCTCCGGTACGCTAACATCTCAACTGTTGAGACAGCTGATTGGAGTGTGTTGATAGTTAACACTTTAAACTATAAGATGTATTGTGGTCTAAAAACATTTGTGTAATAGTTTATTTTAGTACTGAAATATAACTTGACTGTTCTGATAATTTCTACAAATTTGATTAACACCAATACTGCTGAATTCATTTTTCAAATGATCAGTGATAAAATATCTTCTATGTGGCTGTGAATTTGCTAATGTACTTTTTTTTAAATTCAGCTGTTCCTTTGAGCCCGCAACATCCGCCTCCCTTATTGGAATATTTCCTTAAAGACAGTGGTGCTGCTGTTGTAGTTTGTGAACAGCAACTGTTGGGTAATCTTCCAAAAGTTGGCAATGGCGGAGCACCTGTTATCACTCTACCGGAAACACTTAGATCAGCTGCATTACTTGATACACTTACCAATAACTCAGGTATATACCCCATAAGAACTGTTCATTTTATCAAAAATATTATATTATTGCCATGTTTGTCTCTCTAATTGAATTTAATGTTTATTTTACATAGTGGCGGATTAGTCAATTGATAGGCCCATGGCAGGTTATAAAGTTTTCTGAATAAGAAAAAGACATCACAAATTTTTTTCTAGGTTTTTATAGAGGGTGTTTGGTGAGAAGGTTTACTTTTTTGTTTGGTTGCCATTTTTGCAATGATTTTTACAGACCTGTACTTTTTGTTGTGGGGATATTTAAAACAGAAAGTTTATGCCAACAAACTAGAAACACTTGAACAATTTAAATGAAGCATTTGTGATAAAATTAATGAAACACCGATTAATTTGTGTGAAAAATGTTATAAAGAGAGCACAACATTTGTAAGGCTTAGAGAGGCGGACATTTAAGTGACATTGTCTTCCTTCATATGTAATTCCCAACATTTAATAAAATATTTATTATGATTCAACCATTAGGTTTTTATTATACATTGATATGTTTACAAAAATAATGTTATAAACACTCCCAGCGATCACCCTGTATCACACATAAAATAAATAAAAAAATCTTTATTATCTTATAAATATAATATTTTATAAGGTACGGGAAAAGTGTTCTAATAAAACCATTGATTGAAAAACAATTCAAAATCCTTGAAAAAATATTGAATCTCTAACACATTCAGTGCGTTCGATATGGCTCTTGTATCCACACAAATATTGCAGTCATGCCTAGGCTAGGATATGTCGATAATGCCATGCGTTTTGAGAAAGGGAAATAAAAAATAGGCTAAGGTATTAATTTGATAATGGATTGAATTTTTACAGAGATTTAAAAAGAATGCATTAATAAAAAATTTGTAACCTATATATATATATATATATATGTTTTTTTGTGTTAATTTCCCACTGCTTTTCCACATTATCAATTTTATAAGACTTGTGATTGAAAGATGAATTGAATTTATCCTGATAATTGTATTTGTCATTCTAAAAGATGTTTGTTTTAATGAAACAGAATCTACAGAAGACGAGAGTGGTGTGAATCTTGATGGATTACCTGATGGTAAATTTTATGCCGACAGTGATGCTTTGATTTTGTACACAAGTGGGACCACATCTAAACCTAAAGGTATTCCATTATTATGACTAGTCTTTGTGCATTAAAACCAAGCTTTTAGAGATATCAGTAAAAATCAAACTTTATTTCAATACAAAAATTAGTTCTTATACGAAAGCTTTAACACTGTCAACTCTCTTATATTTTTGAGTGTCAATTATCAACACACTACAGTCAACTGCCTCAATAGTTAATTACCAATGAACACACCTCAACTTGATGAGAATCATTTTAACATTCACAAGTAATAATGAGATGTTTTCAGGTGTAGTCTATGGTTTTCGTCAGCTATCAGCCCAGGTGGCTTCGCTGCATGAAGCCTGGCAATATCGCAGCTCCGATGTTCTGTTGCATGTTTTGCCTTTACATCATGTGCACGGACAAGTAAACAGCGTAGCTGCCGGTCTGGCAGCTGGCGCTATAATCAGGATGCTGCCGGCATTCAGCCCGAGTACGGTGAGTTGTTGACTGAATTTTGGCTTATTTAAATAATGATTTGTGTAGGAATCAAAAATTCTCCGTGTGTTTGTTGACTCTGATCAGTGGTTACATACCACTCACAATGCTTGAAGCTGTGTGAAACAAGAAAGGCAAAGTAAAAGCCGATTATGTTCAAACCTTGAGTTT